>JACMZG010001913.1:22364389-22511711 GCA_018340805.1 Microvelia longipes | reverse complement strand
CTGTAAGTACAAGAGTAATAAATTTTGAAAGTTGCAGCGCTACGATTTAAATGTATTACTAATACCAGTACTAAGTATGTCATTGAGCACACCTGTGTTCTACTACTCATTTGGACTCATACCGAGAGAGCATCATAGATCAATTCTTAATGACTTATTTCAGAGAGCGTGCATAAAAGCGAATTTCCGACAGAACAGTACTATACTCAAAAATAAGGTTTACCTATATCTATATAATATTTTAGAGTACGCGATAGAATAGAATAATTGGAAGAAATTACCTTATATTATTGTTATATTGGTATCACGAGTTTTCTAATTTAGATGCCAGAAGAATATGAATAACACATTAATAACGTTAACAATAGACTAACAATGTATTGTTCTGACCGGTATAAATGAGAACTTAAACGAGATTATGCTTATAGTATCAGGATGACGATACATCCACTAAAGAATCATTAAACCGAAAAAACGTTAACGATATAACAGCTGATACGATTGGTTAACTAAATGAATAAGCCGCTTGTTTAATTGCTGCGCATGCTTGCTGTGCGTGTGCGTGGTATGCGCTACCATTCAATCGCATGAGTTTACATGATGCAATAAGCAAAACAGTATAATTAAAGAATATATATTTCTATTAGCTGAAGAAATTCACAAGATTTAGAAATTGTAAAGCTGATTGACCAAAAAACTCAGTAATTCAAAAATTCTGATATAATCATATTTACAAAAGGACAATCTAAAATTGATCGATTATTTGATAATGGAGCTCAAAGACGTAACTAGGACAATAATATAACAACACTAAGCTAATTAATTGTTCTTTTTAATTTAGTACAATGGACGGAAGAATATGTATAAGACATAATTTTTATTACTGCGTTAGATTTTTGCATCAGATTGATAATATATCAGGTGAAAGCGCTTGCCATAAGTTTTATTTGTGGCAGAATAAGTTACTTAATTTAAGTTCCTTCCACACGAATGGACAACTCATAAACAAGGCACCACACGGGGAGATAAGACAGTTGTCTCTCGAGAACCGAGGGTGATTATAGTAACATTTGGCACCGTGTGCTTTGCCGAAAGTGATAACACGAAAGCTGAAATCTTTTCATACAACTTGTCATCAATTGATACAAACAGATGTCTCAACAAACTAACAAATAAGATAATGTCCCGTTTTAATGGAAGCTAGCAAATTAAGAAACAAGTTTTAAATACTAATGATAAATTATTTAATTAATTTATTTAGTAATTAATCAAATAAACAAATATAAACCTTTTATTCCACACAAATAGAAGTCTGCGGAGGAGGTGGAGTCCGACATCAGTCGGCTAAACAGACAAATATACCGCAACATCTTCGCTTTGATTGCCTATTTAACCAATGTCCCTATTAATCTGACTTTGTCTGCCTATACAGCTACTTACACACCCTAGGTAAGGAAATAGCATTACAGAGTGAGTTAACCAGAACGTATATAAAACTTGCAACGATACAAATACTATTTAAATACTTAAAAGAAGCTATCAAAAAGTATATTAGCAGTTAGTGAGAGCACAATAGAGTAGAGCGACTATTTAATGTAAGTACTATTATCATATTATAATGCACAATGCGGTTAGTCTTAAGTTATATTATAAAGCACAAAATAACCATTGAATATTTATAAACACATTATAACTTTATTAAGCTCCGTTTTTACACCTAGGCACCTCCATAAAATTATCAACCCATGTATAATTAGAAATTGTATTAATTATGTTTTAATTGGACCACAATAAACAAGGTCTTACTTAAAAATGATATTATACATAAGTATCATTTTAAATTAATCTTATAGATATAAATTAGTTTTTTTTTATATTATCGAAATCGGATACGGGTACCTCAGAACTTTTCCTCATCACATCGAATTTCCTACTTCGGACTTACTTACTTACTACTTCTTAACTCCCTTCGCTCGTCCTTAGATAGTAAATGCATTCGTAGTAGTACCTCAGCACAGACCACGCTAAATGCTGCTTAACTTTTATAATCCTATCATCATAGTACTTATTTCTTGCACAAAAGGTATATACTTACTTCCTAAATTTTAAACTCAATTGGATTGCTTTTGACAATTTTTTAAAAAACGTACACCATTTATTCGATAAAAATTGAACTTGTGCGCTATATAGATAGATGCAACATAACTACAATGTTTCCGCGTTTATGATTTTTCGAATTTTTTCTGGTTAAATGAAGCCATAATAAAAATATTTTCTGAATAGCACAACTAAAACTTATGCAAAAAACACCACTCAGAGAAAAAACGCTTGAAATGATAATTCCGTGAATGACATATTTGCAAATCCACCATATTTCCACCCCTAAGTATACAAAAGGAAATTAAAAGTAATAAAAAAAGAGTATAGAAAAGTAAAAGAAGTCAGGAACAGAGAATAATAAATGTGTTCTTAGTGAAATCTTTAGGGTATCTAAACATTCATAATTTTATTAACAATATAATGACACTATAACATTCGTAATAGCAAATAGTACTTAAGTACTTTACTAAATCACTAATTAACTTAACTCTGCTTTATTGTAAATAAATAATAACTAACAGGAAGATTATTTCTTATTTTATGTTCAACGACGAAGTTAATTTATTATTTTCTTTCGTATTTGTTATTATTGGATAATACCTAGTTGGTTAAACGTAGGTGGAGAATGAAGTTACCTAAATACGTAAATTAAGATATCGGCGATATGGGTTCGTAAGAACATGCAGAGTGAAAAAGATATCTTCAGTATAAATTAGCTAAACAAATCTTTTCTCTTGACACAAGACAAAAAAGATTCAAGTGCATTATCATCCCCATAATTTTGAATAAAAAGGTACCACTACTAAAGTAAAATACTTGTTTCCTACTAAATAAAGAATTAAAAATTTAAATTAAATTTAATAAATCAGTGCCTACGTGATCGAGATTCTCTGGTTTGTAGCACCGGTTTTAAAAAAAAAGAATAACAATGCGTCACTAATGTCATCAAAGCAGTTTCAATGCGTTATTGTTTCCTTACACAATATGTAATAATTACAGTTCTATACGTCTATTTAGTACACACACATTCTCACAATATCAAATTACATATATGATATTTAATATATATATATATAATTATAATATATAAATAAATATATATATAATATAGATAATCTCATACCGTTAGGATATTGTTAACTACTTTTAGGGTAAATAAAAACGAAGAATTTAAAAAGCGAAGAAGTTACCTAAAAGTAAAAAGTACAGCATTTCTTACCGTAGTTAACAATGCATCAGCACAAAAACATACAATTGCAATTTTAAAGTCCATCTTATTCCAAAGGAAACCCTTATACTAGACAACAGTTTGAGAACAAGCATAAGTCCCAAATTTATTTTAAATAAAAAAAATAACTTACATGGCAAATAATACATTAAGGATTTAAGTACAGCCCTTAAAGAATCCCATATCTGGTTGAGGCGTGTTCCATCCTCAACCCTAAAATCACCTGAAGAAGACACAATTAACGAAACTTCCTTATCAACTAACAACTAACGTACATTCCCAATACCAGAATAAGCATAACAAATAATTATTGATAACTACAAACAATGAAGCAATATATATAAGTGAATATTCAATTAATAATAAATAAAAGTCAAAGTAACAAATATAAAATTTTGGGTGTTATTTAGTAAATATAAATGTCCTCATATTTTAAATGTTTAACAAAAGTCTTAAAAAAAAGTAATTCACAGATTAAAAATGCTAACACAATTTCATCTCGTATTTTTTAATCAGCTATATTTGTTTTTTTTTCTGAAATACAATATAAACACTGTAAATAAATAAAAATAATGAAATCTGAATAAATTGAATACTAAAAAAAAGTAATGGATTAAAATAACATTCGTGAATTACCAAATATGATAGTAAGCTTGTTTTAAAAATTTAAATTTTGTCTTCAAAAAAGTCAAACAATATTATTTTGTTACAATTATTACTTGAAATATTTTGCGAACTATGCTTTTCGCGTAATAAAGATCGCAAAGTGTCGGAACTAGTCTCACGTATAGTGCTAAATACCGCACTGACCGGCATCTGAATGGTAACTGGAGGGTGAGACGCGTAGTGTGTAGAGTGAGATATGTGGGGGGAGACGAGGAAACGCTTACACAGGGTAAGGAAAACACTACCCCTAGATAAACCCGTTCAAAAATGAGTAACTATTGTAATGATCTTAAAAATTTCCACATTTACTACTTGGATGATAAGCGAAGTTGAAAAACGTTTGCTTGTGGGTATTTACTAACTAATTTAAATATGATGAAGCTGCTTCTCTCGTTTCCGCTGCATCTTGCTAGCGCTACAAAAAATCTCGCTTACCTCGTCTCGGAAAGGAGGTTATTGTTATTTGAGGATGTAATTTTTTTATCCTAACCTCGTGATTTGTTAGTCTTTTATTGTGAGCATGTAAAAAAATGCATCCCAAATAAGTCCGAAATTTCGTAAAAAATCCACCCTGATAGACATATTCTTGTAGTGCTTAGGAATGGATCAAACATATTAACCGGCTCGATTTAACTGAGTGCTTGGCTCTAGCATTAGGATTCCTGATGCCATCTTGCTACTGAAGCAGTTCTATGGAATACGATGTACGCGTATAACTGCCGTAAAAAATTAATGAAATTTTGAAAGGGATTCATTACTTATTTGTCGACAAAGTTGGATAGTTTTTTGACAGCTTGAGATATGGTCATAAATAGTTTCAAAGCACTAAAAGAATAATGCAACTAAAGTGCGAAATTTAATTTAAATGCTTCATTTCTAGCTTGACAATCAACTTTTCCGCCCGAATTTTTTGGTTCATGCGTGACACTCTTATCAGTAACGCATGTACTTGTAACTCATTTTTTCGTAATTCTTTAAAATGCGTACGTTTATTCCATAAGCAATACAATAGTATGCTTATTCTTCCAAAATCAGCTCCCCTTGCGTCGATTAAAACCTCTGTTTAAGCTAACAATTAAAATGTTTTACCGCATTTCCTTTGAAAATCCAGAAAATAGCGTAAGAGTAATTATGTTAGTTACAGACAATCAAAAGCAAAATGAGGTATAAAGAAAAGAGTAACATAACATGTTATATTAACATAAATTTAATGATTTACAGTCTACTAAATATAATAACAGGGACATATTAGATGTATGGATTTTATTGTATAAGTAAATAAATACTATTATATCATTACCTTTACCTTTAATGCATTTAATAACTAATAATTTTATAGACAACCAAAATTAAACTAACCATTTCAAAAATTAGTTTAGATATCAATAAAGTGTGTGTCAAAACATACATTTTTTTAAACAATATAAAGAAAAAATTATGACTTTACAATTCGATAAAATAAGTAAACAACCAGCAAGTCATGATTTTACAGTTCGACAAAATAAGTAAACAACTAGCAAGTCATGATTTTTCACTTCGATAAAATAAGATAAAAAATCAGCATGTTTTATAATTTCGACAAATAAGTCAAAATTCAGTAAATCAAGAAGATGATTTTACATATTTAAAAATATTAAATATTACATATAATATTATTATATAAATATTATTATATATTATTATTATAATATATATTATATATATATATATCATTATATATATATATATATAATATATATATATATATATATATTATATATATATATATATATATATATAATAATATATATTATATATATATTAATAATATTATTATATATTAATTAATATTATATTATATTATCATATATATTATATATATTATTACATAATATATAATTATACATATAAATATTACATATTTAAAAAATAAATATTTTTAAAATCAGTTAATCATGCTTTGACACAAAGATAATAAAATTTAAAACGGACATTTTTAATAAAATAAGTTTACAATAAGCAAAATGTAAAACACTCCTTCCCCTCTACTTCCGTCATTCGAACAACCTTATTATGAGTCATTATAAATAAAAATTCACCAATAATAAATGAAGATAAAGAAATAAAGAAGAGCACGAAGAAGTAATATAAAAATTCCATGAAATTGTAAAGACGCGTGAAAACAACTAAAATAATACATGAAATTCGCTCTTAAATTTGTTTGATATGTTTACAGATGCAAATCATTTATTAAAGGCCTTATTATAAATAAATAAATACAACAAATAAAATGAAGTTCATTACAATTATTAAGATCCAAGTTTTTCAACTCAGTTTTTAATAAAAGTATTAAGTGCTGACACTAACTCTATCGACAAAATGTGAATATGATCCATGATAGATATATGGTACGTAAAGAAAGTGACATATTGAATCTAGAATACAATAGCGAAACTTTGACCTGAGAGGTACAAAAGGTACCAATAGTGTTGCACGTGTGCCGCAAAAACCTGGTGTAAAAGGGTGCGTTTTCTTTGCTTTCTATTAATCGTAACAATTTCTAAGAAAGTAAGAGTAAAGAGAAGTAATTAGAGTAAGTTAAGGGTAAATGAAACAACTTCATTACAAATAGAAACAAAAAAGAAATAAAAAAAAAATAAAAAAAAATAAATAAAAAAAATAAATAAGAAAAATATTTGAATATAAATTAATAAAGTAAGAAGAGGTTAACTTAGGTTTAATGCATAAAAATACAAATAATCTCTATGCAAGTATATACTAAGTATAGTATACTTTGCCAATAAAGAACTAGTTAAAAACTCCTCACAAACACGCAAGATATACTATATATATATATAATATATATATATATATATATATAATATATATATATATATATATATATATAATAATAACTGACAAAAAATTTGTGAAATAGTAGTCCTTAAATTTCGGAAACATTATATTAAAAATTAAATTTTTGAAATTTTATTTTAGCCCTAAAAGTTTGATACGAGTTTTCAATATACACAATTAACACTTAAAAGGTAACGTCTTGGTTTCTGATATTATTTTTTAGTTTTAAATGGTAACCACGTTATCTAGTGAAATACTAATTCTTACTACAAAACATTCTTATCTTAAATAGATAGAGGAAAGTAAACCGGAAAAGAGAAACATTACAGAATATCAAAGCAGCGGAAACTTACAAGATAAATCGCGTGACAATATATCGTCCAGATAATCACCAAGTTCTAATTTCTTAAAATAAAACATTCCAACTACGATTCCTCAGAAATGCAACGAAACGTAAGAATGAGTTTGCTATATTTTCTACAAAGTAATAAGGTTATGCTCGAAATTTTCCTTAAAAATTTTCCATCACAATTTCTAGAATTAGAATAATATGGATTAACTTTTATTTATTGTTATGGTACGGTTGGTTTTTTAAGACAATTTAAATCTCATTAAATTTCAAGAATAATACAGAAATAATAAATAAAAATACAGAAATAATAGAATAACGATATTGTCATCCTACAAAAATTTAACATCACCAAAGTAAGTACCAAATACATTACATGTTAAGAATTTGCCCCCCCCCCAAAAAAAAACCCTTACCCCCCCCTAATTCCGAAATATCACCGGAATTATCCATTTTAAGTGTTTTTTAGGCATTCTAAGTGGAGTTCACAAAGTTGTGTGTCTCTGTGTTTCAGTTATAATCGTATCTCCCAGAATACTAATGCAATAAAATTGAAACTATGTAAAGCTAATTTAACTAAGAAAAATTTTCTAAAATTATAAAATGCGGACAAATTTTGCCGAATCTCAAAAATGTACCAAGTTTCAACTTATTATCAGCATTAGTTTATTTTAATCGAATACCTAGTGTACTTTTTTTAATTAAACGTAACGGAAAATAATCTAATTGGATAAATTTGGTACAAGTGTATATCTTTACGTAATAAATAAGTATACTAAGTTTCGTTCCAATACAAGTATATCTATGATATTTGTCAAATCATAAAAGATAAGTAGCATCGAGTGTGGTCAGTGACTGGATGGGTGACCGCTAGGAATGAAACGTATGAATTTAGTATACATACGAGTATATACTATACATTCGGACTAGCGAAGCGAGTTCGAAGACGTGATGCAGTATAAATTTAACGACTTAAATATTGTGAGGACGAGCGAAGCAAGTCCGAAGTAAAGAGGATGAGCGTATCGAATTTGACGTGATAAGGAATATTTCCGAGGTATCCCGTACCTAATTTAATTTTTTTAAAATTATTAATGATTTTTATCAAACTAATTACATAAAACAAAATGAGACACGTTTAGAAATAATGCGGCAAAGGAGATTAATAATGCAGAATGGAAAAATAATTAACACCTTGATCGTGAAACTGTCGTAATATATATTACTTGATTTCCTGCCATCATTTCCTAGATCATAAAGACCCAGTCTAAACCTTTTACTGCCAGTTCCATGCTATTGCCCAAAATTGATTTAAAATTAATATTAAGCAGCAAAAAGTGACACATTTTACATATTTAAACTCAATCATTAAACGTTATTCTTTTGTATTAAAAAAATACCAGTACTTTTTTAACGTAATTAATAATCTTAAACTTTCCATTAACTTAAATAACTTTTCTTAAAAAAAAAAAATGATTCATTTAAAAAAATGTGAAAAAATTAAAGAAGATAAATAATTCAGAATGGAAAAATAGGATTAGCTATTATCCTAAAACCGCACTCCTATTATTATTTCCTTGTATAATTCAAACATTCTATTGATTGTTTTATTTTCGAGTTTTAGAATCAATTAATCAATATTAGACAGCGAAAAGTGACATAAATAAAGATAATTGACTTATAGAGACGGTTAAATAATACTATTAAAATAATTAAATTCTTTCGGCAAATTTTAGAGGAAATCTACTATAATTAATAAAAATGAGTGTAAGACAAAATCGCGGACGAAGGTTTCATAACCGCTACGCTTATTGTCACAACTTTACACTCGCTTCGCTCGTCCTTAGAAAGTTAAGAATCCCAGCGGTCATGTATTAACGGACTGACAAAGCTGAATTCTGCTTAATACAAGTGATTTGACGAATATCGAAGATTTTTTGTGAAAAACAAGTGTTTACACTAATAAGTGTTACCATGTTAAAAAGTTCTTGAATACCTGTTAGGTTAGCTGTAGTATAAGTTAGCTGTATACGTAGTATGTTCGTAAATTTTGTAGTTGTGCCTTAGAAGAGTCTCATCAAAATTTCTGATGGAAAAAAGTTGATTGTGCATACCGAATTTCATATCGATGCGATGGTTTTACCGTGTATATTAATCGTTAAAATTTTCGATTTTAACGATTTTCGAGTGGAAGTGGAAGACAATTTTTTCACAACAATCCGTAAAAGTTAAATTTATGTACAAAGTTTCAAATCTCTAACGCCGGAATCTAAGACTGAAACGAATCAATCCAGACACGTGTCGCTTTTAAATTCTTATTTGCACTCTTCTTAATATTTTTAATGAACCTTCGAGAGTAGGCGAGTAAATGTAAAACTACAACTACTATTTGAAATCTTAATTATCAAAATCACTCCTAGTGAACCGTCTAAGCAAGTAATCCAGGTGAAACCTTGCTTTAGGATTGAACTCAATACCTATTTCAATATGCTCTCGATAAAAAAATCCAATAAATCATTCCTAATTGTCGTTAAATATGTTTGATCAATAATATCTCTAGTCTACACTAGTTATTTACTTCAATAGAACCTAATCAATATTTGACACTCAGTTCATATAAGGGATCGGGTCAGAGCATTGAACCAAGTGATTAAGTATTAAAATGCTACTGTTTATGGAAGTGATTATACATTGATGGCATTAAGGACGCAATAAGGAATGATTAATCAGTTTCATTATACCATTATATATATACATATATATATATATATATAATATATATATATATATATATATATATATATATATATATATATATAATATATTATATATAGACGAAAATATAAGAAAGATTTATTTTTAGTTAAGCGAAATTGTAATATCGCTATTTTTACTTTCTACACCTTCTACTAAGAGTTAATAAAAAAATTAATAATCTCTACTTATAAATATCTAAAACCAAGTTTTACGTCCATAATTCGAAATTGCAGTGAAACATGAGTGAATGCAAAAACATTCAATATAGATTCTACTAAACTACCCTAAAAATAAACGAAATTTTTACCTATTTTAATGTAAAATCTTACTAAACATGCAGATTTTTTTAATAAAATCTGGTTTTACATTGATTGCCCTAACCTTAAAAATCCAAAGTCTAAATTTTACATGCAATTTTTATTTAAGATGTTTTCATAACATTAACGCCTTAAAACCAAACATAATATTCATCAGAAAACATAAACAACCAAAAATAATTCATGAGAAAATTTAATTTTGCAAAAAAAAAAAACAATAACATCTAGAAAGATTTCAGTACAAACAAACAGACATGTTATCTTCCAAACATTCGTAGATAATATTCAACCTAGACAAATAGAATAACTGATTTTTTCTTTGCAAAACGGTACAATTTTTCTTTATCTGAATTATAAATAGAACACACTAGAAGTTGCAGATAAGTGATATTTTTAAAGTATAAAAGTATTTAGCTTTGAATTTTGATTACAGTTATTTGCTTACCAAGAGTAAAAAGTTAATTAATGAGGCTAAAATGACAAATTTATTTAGAGGCAAGCTTGTGCTTGCAGCTCTCAAAAGTCAAGATAATCAATATTAGTTTTTGGGGCATAGCCATGGCAAACAAAAATAAAATAATTTTAGATCATAAAGCTTATTAAGTTGTAACTGGTTCTAACAAAATTGGTAAAACAACAAATTACAACCGGAAAGCTACCTCAAGATATGGAATAAGACGTATGATATATTTAAAAGTTTTAATAAACTCTTCATTTAATATTACAAATAAAAATAAATATTAAAAATTAATACGTTAGAATCACTAAGATAAGCTTATTCATGACCTTCATAATTAAGTTACACAAAAGAGTCTTTTAAATAATTGTAGTTATGGAAGAGGATTAAGACTTCATTTTTTTGGAAGGTTAAAATCAGAATTAACAATAAATGTTAGAATTAAGTAACAGTTTATTTAACTAATTAGCTTTAATAATATTAGAAAATAATAAGTGTTGTAATATCAAGACATTTCATAATAAGTTTATATTTCAGAGTAACAAATATATTTGACATTTTTTAAGTCTAGTGAAATTAGAAAAACTAAATATATCTTTTTATTTCTATACGCAAATAGCAAAAGCTCCTCATAAAAATGAACCATACAAAATTGTCAAATTTTATTTTTTTACTTTTTATAAATTTCAACTGCTGCAGATAGCAGACACACAAAGACATACAACATTTTCCAAAATAAAGTTGCTTTACTTGGTTCAGTTTCAGGTTCAGGTTCTTGATAGCGCTGCAAGAATTTTGCTTACGTCTTTTTGAAACGGAGGTTATTTATTCGAGGTTATAAGAACATTTCATCTAACCCTTGTGATTCGTTTAGATATCTTTGCCCGCGAGGATAAAAAAATATTAAATTCCTAAAAAAAGTTTAAATAATTGTAAAAAAACAGCATCATAAGCATAACCTTGTGCAGCGAAATGGACGAAACATATCAACCATAAGCTCGATTTCGCCGCGGGATCGCTCGAGCATTAGAATTTGCGCCACAAAATTAGGATTTCGGTGGACATTTGCAGGGAAGCATCTTCATTATAGAAAACTTACATACAGACAGAAAACTTTGTGAAACCTCGCAAGAAGACTTATTTTCATCAGGTTTTTTCATCTGAATTATTCCTAAAAAAATAATTCATCGAAATCTCAGTTTCGGTTTTTTTTGCAAACACATTACTTTTCCTATATACCTACGAAGGAAAATTAACAATAAAACTAATGCTATTATTCTCTTAACAAATAAAATTGACAATTACTAGTAAGTGCAAGTATTCAATTACTACTATCATATTTTAAAATTATTTTTGCCGTCGAAGTATTCAATTACATTTCAATTTTAAAAGTGTCATATCGATTTCTAGTAAAGATCATTGTCCTGTTAAATTTGTTACAGATAAAATGCACAAGTCGCTAATTTAAAAGATAAAAGTAAACTGAAATTTTATACGAAGACGAATATAGAACTGTATGTAATAAGATCATCTCAAGTCCCAAATATTAACACTAAAATGTCTAGTCTCATTCATAAAGTATAATTAAGTCTTATAAAGTCATTCACCTTTGGACTTAAATTAGAAATAAAATCGGGTACGGGGTACCTCCAAACTTTTCCTCATCACATTGGATTTGCTGTGGTATCCTCCCTACTCCGGACTCGCTTTGCTCGCCCTTAGAATAAACAATGCGTTAAATTTATACTGCAACACATCTTCGGACTCACTTCGATAGTCCTCAGATAGTAAATACAAATGCTTCATTCTCAGCGGTTTGATCCAATAAAAATCAAGGATGGGCTTGAAGTATTAAAACACTTAGTGTACTTGTTAATTGCGTAAAGGTATACACTTGTACCGAATGTATACAATTGAATTATTTTCCGATTTTTTAAAATAACATATTTTTCGGATAGGACAACTGCAACTACACCTCCTATAGGTTCTGATATTGCAAAAAGTTTCAACTCTCTAGCAAAAATACATTGGGAACTGCGATGGTCACAGACACACACATACAGACAGACAACCAAGTGTTTTTACTCCTGAGTTGTAAAAACCACTCAGGAGGCTTAAAATTCATCTTTCGCTGCTTTTAACAGTTTATTTTTACAGTCCAAAAATAGACGCACAAAACAAAAACTAATACTGATGCTTAAGGACTTAAGCATCAGATACACAATGATTTATGTTATTAAATTACACGAAGTCACGAGGCTAAGGCACATCACAAAGGCGAAGTATGCTTATTTAACAGCTACTTGGTTTAACTTAGTTTGCTTTATGTCCGTAATACGAAACTTCATTGTTTTATAAAATATAAATGCTCGAGTTGAAAGGATGAAAATAATATGTGAATAATAAGAGAGATTAGAAAACTAAGACAATGTTCTTTTGGTTGGTATATTATCTTGGTAATTTAGTTGGATATTATCATGTTAATTTTTAGGCATAACTTTACTAGAAGATAATGTGTTTAATTCAGCTTTAGAAATGTAAAACAATTGGTAATTCCAACTTATTGGTCTAAATTATTGATTAAACCTTTTTTTGAGTTCTGCGTTGGAAACGTTTTATGCACGCAGTAAAAGACAGACTTGCGGAGTCCAAATATAAGAAACAAGTCTCTGCACTGATGTTGTAATTTAATGACAGAGCCGCTGTTTTATGAATGATTTATTTTATAGAAACAAAACGGACTTTTACAAAAAAATAAATAACTAAACTTTTGCTGATCTACATCATACAAGTTTATAAATTAGTAAGAAATTACCAAGCATATTGTTTAGTAATTATTAGTTATCAAACTTTTGCTTATATATATTACAAAAAATACAACATAAAAGTAATTTTAGAAAAGAGTCGGAAATCACAAAAAATATTGTACAATTTTATTTTATTGTACACGGAACTAAAAAACATGAGTTTCCAAAGACTGTAAGTAGGGTAAAAGTTTCCGAAAGATTATGCTGTTTCTAAAAACTATGAGTCATGATGGAAATATTTTCAAAACGTTAGGAGTTTTAAAACAACGACGGTTGCAAGTTCGGAAAACTTGAAAATATAATTAGAGATAGGAAACTTAATAAAAAATAATAGGAAATTTCATCATGACAGAAAAGTGAGTAGTTTTTTAAAAAAATTAAATGGTCGAAGATACAAAAGACTAATTGAGAATCAAAATAATTTTACCGATGCTGGAGGTTTAGCAAAATAAGTAGCCCTGACACCAGATCTAGAATTTGATTGGATTTAGGAGTAATCTGCAATTATTTGCTCATTAACAGAAACTTTTCTTTAAACAGATTCGCAATGCAAAAGATGATGAATTGAAAGCGTTTTCATTATACATTTAACATAATCGAAAATTAAAATCATTTAACAAGATCCAATAACATATTTATTGACGCTATAACAGTTATTTAAACTCATTTTACAAACCTATCAGTCTGTATTCTTAACACATTCAGTATCAGTCAGTCTTGAGACAATATCCAGACAAACAGATCTAAATTGATTGACCCACACATGTTTCAGAACATTAATAACATCAACATTCTTTATACGATTAACTTTTAACACATAAATCCAGTGTCAAATTTCATAATTAAACTTTAAATTTTAACACTAGTTAAAACTCAAAAAATTTGAGACTAGAAATAAATTTTTAGAGGATGAAACTTTTTGACTCCTGGAGAGGGATAGTTAGCGAAAACCAAATCTTATTGAAAGATTCACCAAAATAGAATTGAAAGATTATCAAAGTAAAATTACTTTAATAACAACTTTGAGTTGTTATGTAGTAAGTAGTTGTAAGTATTGAGTTGTATCAAGTAAAAGTTTGATAACAACTTGCCAAATCAGATATCAAACTGTAAAATCTCTAAGAATTTATTTCTTCTCCTGCAATATTAATAAATTCTATAAAAAATGTGATTTTTTTAAAGAACTTAACGTATGTAACATTAAAGAAATATGTATGTAAAAATAATATTTATAATTATTTATAAATGCAATATTTATATAAATTTTTTTATAAAAAACCGACTTAGTCTATTATACTTTCACTTTATAGAAAATCTAAAGGTGTGCATTAAGGGTAAAGACTTATTCCAATCCTCTTTGTAGTCTTCCATTGGATGACCAATACCAGAAATAACCCTTTTCGTGAGTAAAAATAGGTATTTCTATAAAACCTTTACAAATCAACAAAAATTCTTCAGTATTTGCTTTCTAAATAAAAGGAAAAAGGGTATTCTGAGCGACATCTGTAATGTGAAACTTATTGTTACCATATCTATGCGGATGATGCGAAAATTTCTGCATATTTTTAAACGTTCTTCTCAAAACAATTGTTTAAAACTTTTTTGATGTTTCTGCTTACCTGGTTTATATTTGAATCCTTTCACTCGTATAAAGCGTGGGAAAGTTAAACTCAGAGGCGATGCTGCGACAAACATCTGTCTTAAACAGTCCTCAGAAAGGCAATATGAGACGGTAGCGCAAATAAACTAACATTTTTACCCGGACTGAACCCTCGTAGGGTGACCTGATTTGATTAAAGCAACACCTGGTAAGTGGCGAAGAACCTTGTTTTTAAAGAACGTGATGTTTTTTTCAAACCCATTTATTACTTTTCATTAACCAAAGCATACCATAAAGCAATGATATGTTACTTATGTTAGTTTAGCAGTAAACACCAGTTCTACAATTTTTTCTAATTTCCTTTTTAAGCCGTTACGAGATTTATTACAAGAAGTGTGACGTCACATCCATAAACAATTAATACCCTTTTGGAACTGGATAATATTCTTTCCATATATTCAGATTCTATTTCTGAATTTGTGATTCAATCCCCAAATTGTTTAAAGCTTTGAGTTGAAACTTTTTAAAGTAAAGAAACACTTATTTATTTTTTGATATATTGTTGTTCTTGCATCATCATTACATCTGCCATGTCAGCTATTTAATTTTCCAGGTCTGCTTTAGTTCTTATTAGCTTTAAGAGCTAACAATTTTATTACTCTTTTATAGCTCTCAAACTTCATGTTTTATTTCTCCCTTAATTAGGCTCAGTCTGACTAAAACAAACTAGACGCATGTTTATTTATTTTTAACCCAAACACTTTAGGAGACTTATGTATAATTTCTGCATCATCAGCAACTTTTTTTAACTTAAGGAACAACTTTAACATTTAAGCTTTATGCATATCGCATTTGTAAGATATAACCGATACTTGATTTATTTATTATTACTATTATTATCATTACTATTACATATGATAAACGCTGATTCACCTAAGTAAATTATTCAACAAAGTTATTACATACAACAATTAAGTTTAATAAACTTAAGGGGCTTTCTATGAAACGACCAATTATCACAAGGGAATACCGGATCGATCAAACATAACCCGTTAATCAATGAAAAATTACGCGCGTTCATAAACTATCTATGTAATTTACTGGTCATTTTTCAAAACCACTAATACCAACCAAAACTCTCCAATGATAACAAAAAAGTTCAAAAGATAAAAACAGTCACAGAATCAGTAAAATAGTTTAAACAAAAGCTACCGGCAAATTCAGTACCTCGTTTTCTTTCTGCTCTTTTTCAATTTCTCTCTCTTCTTTAGCATAAGGAAAAATTATAATATACAATTCATTATTATTATCCATTATTGAATAGAGATCAATATTTATTATTTATCACATAAAATCATTAATTTAAATTTAACCTTTACCATCACATTAAAACATCTATATTTAAAAGAATAAATTTTTCTCTAAAATAAAAACTTATATTGCTTACAATTAAAACGTATGATAACAAATTTCTGATTCGAGCATCTAATTACGAGGAGTATATTAATTTCAGCCGAGTAAACATTCACATACAACATTTTGTAGATTGTTATTCTTGACAAGAATCTATATGGCAAGGAAATGACGGTATAACGTGTACTTACATAGACTAAATTAGTTAAAATTAGGAAATTATACAACGTAAAATAGTTTAAATAAAGTCAACAGAAGTTATGAAGGTCACTAAATAATATACATTTTAATGGATTTGTTTTCCACATTTTATTGTATACTTGCATAAACAGAGTAGATCACACAAATCCATTTTTTTCTTTGAAAACTCACTGTAGAAATATTACAATAAAATACTAATTAAAATAAAATTAATTGATAATATAAACGTCACTTTTTACCCAAAAAGCCTTTTTACTTTTCCTTATCTCGTAGGTATAAGTTTTGCGTTCATACAAAAAACCGAAACTGAGTAGTCATCATCATCACAATCATTCGATTCAGGCATTTTATGTTCTGAGTGGTTTTCATAATGGAGTCTGTCTGCCTGCGTCACGCATAACTCACTCTGTGCGCTAGATGATTGAAACTTGGACACAAAGATCAGACGTAAGGTATGGTTGAGCTGCTCGGAAGAAAATATTTTTAAACTATGATAACCAATTCCGCCGAGCCATCAAACATTTAAAAAAAACTTTCATCAAATTGAAGTATGACACAAATGCACCGAATGAATTATGATTTAACATCAAGATTTTTTTTACACTCAAAAACGTTTGTTTACATTTTCCCACTTAAATTAATTTCAATAAACTCAAAAAATTCGAAGAGAATTTCTCATAAGATTAAAAACAAAAGAAACTAATCAACACGTCATTTATTCGACTCCAAAATTTAAACAGCTTATCAGCTTCCATCTAATATTTTTCTTTTCATAAAACTTAATTGTTGGACTTAACATTACAGCGGACTTACTCGATTTGTTTAGTGACTTTCTAAGCATTATTTTTCTTAATTCAGCGCTTTACTCATTACTTCATTAATCTTTAAAAATCAAAATTATGTCATTAGCCACGCATCTCCTATTAGGGCAGTGGGAAAAATCAAACTTGACAATCAACTAAGTCTCAAACTGGAAATTCTTTATCTTTAACAACTTATTGATGACTCAAATAGTAAGTAACAGTAATTTCATTCTAAGAATTGGAAAGTACCAAAGATTTAAAACTTTGATCAATCAGTTATCAGTCAATTAAAATGAATTACTCTAACTAAATCATATCGAGATCTATTATTTATTTCTTAAAATTATTTCCTTGGTTAGCAAAGTTAAAAAATTGTTAAAACCTCCCCAACAAATTTTTATCAACTATTTTTATTTAATAAAAACAATACTAGTAGTAATAAGTAGAAATAGTGAAATAGTATTCAATAAATATAATGATAAAATAACAAGAATAATGGTTCCCAAATAGTACTCTCGTCAAAACTATATCTTATAAAATGTTTATCAATATTCGTGGAATAAGATTTGTACGTGAAATATCAGATATAAGCTTTAAAATTCAATAGAAAATTAATTGGAAAATTTCAATTTTACAAATGCCATATAAAAATATTCTCATGAGAAAACATAATATAATCAATACATTTCAATAAAAGTTAGCTTGAAAAATAAAATTTCTTAGATTTTTTATAGATTACTGTAAAACACACACTATAAAAGCATATAAACGATTTATTAAGAAAAAGAAGTCTTAAAAGTGTAAGCCGCCTTATAACACACCTTGGTCCATCAAGATACACGAATTTTATAAATTATTATTACTTTTATTCATAATTATAATTATTAATAACTAGAAGAAGAAGCTGAAAAACAACACTTTTACAAAATGGACCGTTGAACTTTTTGTAGTGCAATTAACTTTTTATTAGTTTGTAGTTAGTTTTGTTTTTGTAGTAAGAAAACTAAGTAGGAAGTTTTTGTAGCATATTCATTGAACATAAATATGCTACAAGTAAGTATTGAAATATAGAAATATAGTTTATTTAATTTAATGAAATCTAGTCTTCTCTGTTCCCTAAACTTATTCTCATCAAATATTAATAAAAAGGACCGTTTTTTAGCAAATTTCTAAAAGAAGAATTAGCTAATGAGGTGGTTTTAATATTTCAGAATTGTGTTTTTAAGCTTTCCTTCCTCCTAAAAGAAAGGGGAAGCATTCAATTAGCGAAAAACGTAACACCCACTTTTTTATAACTGTCCACGTTTCAACACAAACAGAACCCAAAAATGAAAACAAAATTGGTGTCTGTAAGTAGTTATGTGTGTATGGATATGCACATTTCTTGTATAAGCACATTCTACAGCCCAGAAAGCAGATCCAGTTTTAATGAAACTTGGCACACAAATAGTGCTATGAAAAGAAGAACAGATAAGATTTTGGAATTATCAAACACGGTTTATCAAAACACTTAAAAACTTTAAACTAAGGAAAGCATGAAAAATATTTGGGCAATATATAGTGTTTCTACTAACGTTTTTAAGTTCTTTTTTTAAAGTGGCCGCGCAGTTCTCTAGATATTTATAAAATGGATGAGCACATTTTTTAACCACTCTAGCTTTAACAGCTATGTTGCTGTTTGCTGAGGAGCAATATGCTCCTCTGATTTTTAAGCCTAAAGATACAGAAGCCTCGTTCCATAATTGACAGCTTTTATTTGGATTACGAGCCTAAAAATAAGACATAAGAATTTTATTATTATTATTATATTTATAATTATTATTAGTTCAAAGAAAAAATAAGCTTATTTTTATTCGGTTAATTAATGAATAACACTCTAAGTAGTTAACATGTTAATAACGCCTTTAATATACAACTTAACGAATAATATACGCTGTGCAGCTGTTATTAGATATAAGATAAAAAACTAGGTCAGATATTGTGCCTAAAAAGATAAAAGGCATTTCCTCTACCATAAGTTAATTTTGCATGCCACCGCCGTCTAGATAACGGAATGAAAGTAATCGCCCTCAATGTAATTGCTTACTCACAATCTATAAGTGACAAAATGTGATAAGTTATTACAATTGGTAACGGCTTCAACATGTGAATTCACTTCTTACTCAATTTGTGACTCATAAACTTAAAGGTTATAGGTAAATTGTAACTTATTTTAAGTTTATAACTTATTGACTAAATCGCTATAACTTTTATTTAATAGTTTAATAATTAAATATAAATATAAATCATCAAATAAAAATTTACAACTCGTTTAAGTTCTGTGTTTCTAAAGTGATTAGGAAAAACTAAATCGTGTGAGTTTTTCCATCAAAGCCTTGAGTGTGTTGAGTTAAAATATTACAAAGCAAGAGAAATGCCCCCCCCCCCCCCATCCGACGATATTATAAGCTACATGATTTTGTTTGATAAAAATCGCTGAAATCCATGGAAATCAATTTAGCTAAGTTTTTTTTAAAGAATATTCAAATAAAAACAAAAATAGAGACTTACAAAATGAAAAGTTAGAAAACATATGAGACATACCTGCAACATAAATACGGATTAAATAATTAGTACAATACATTTAGAAATAAATCAGATGAGAATTATAATTTTACAAATAAATTTATAATATAATTGAATTTTTAAAAAAAATTTAATTATATTAAATAATTAATACAATAACATTGAAAATATAGAGGTGAAATATGAAGCAATGAGGGCCAGGCTTCAAATGCATTTTTCAAAAAAAACGTCATTTGTTTACATTATGTGTTATATGTCAGTCAATAACCCCGAAAATAATACTGATAATAAAATTTAACTTTGTATTTTTGTTAACCATACATAGAAGTAATGTGTAAAAAAATTCAGCCCGATCTAAGTTATGACAAATCGCTAAATGTGTATATAACATCTATACATATATATATATATATATATATATATATATATATATATATATTATATAATATATATATATTTATAATATATATATATATATATATATTATAAATATGCATGGACTATCTATACCATTTGAACAGTTATTCTAGTTATTAATATTATAAACCGACCCCCCTTCCCAAAATAAAAGTTTTATAAAAGATTCAAACATCAAAAAGTCCAATCCTATATATATATATTTGTAGCGCATACTACACTTGATTCAAGATAAGCCACCGTACAAATCAGATAAGTCGGTCGGTCCAAGTTTATGTCAAGGATACGGGTTGAACCATATTTAGACATTTTTATGTAAGGCTTTGTACATAACAAAATATTTAAATACAACTTGATACAAAAAATTTAGTACATTACCAAAAATTTCGTAATCCTAGGTCTGGGTCGACAAAGCTACGTGTATCAATGAAATTCAAAATATTTTATCTTATTCAAGTAGTCTAATACTTTATTTAAGTTAAATCTATTTAGATGGAAGTATAGTATAGTATGTAGGAGAAGGAACATAAACACTTGGACTTGGAACTAGAACTGCAATAACAAAGAAGTATTAGTGCGTAACAATGGAAATACTTCTCTAAAGTGCTTATCACACGACGTTCAGCAGGTTAAAGGCACGGATCATGGATAAAGGGGATGACGTATTAAGGAACTTTTATGACCCCATGGAAGTTGTATGAGATAGAGAAATAGGAGCAAACTTATCTTCCCATGGTTATAATTTAAAAAGGCGCCAAACGTGTCGAGTTTGCTTCTCAACATTCTTCAGTGCTTCTGGTGATAATTACATTTGTAGTGCTTGTTAAGTCATTTGTACTTATTTAGTTTCAAATTTTAGACTATACTTAGCCACTTCAGTGAGTGATAATTAAAGCGTGTTTATAACCTTCCCAAGCAAAAAACAATGGGAAACCATTGAAAGGTAAGCTTGCCTCAAAAATTTAAGACCCGCGCTGTAATAAGATTAGTAAGCTTGCGCAGTTTGTACCAAGCATATGCAGTTGGTTTTTGACGTGTGTTTGGTGTTGAATTCTCTCTCTATTTTTTTGGTTTCCGATGGGGTCATTTTTTTGTATGGCAAATCGACTTAATGGGTCATTCCCTTTATTCAAGATCCTTGGTTAAAATTTTCCTAAGAAAATTAGTTTTATAACCTTTTATAACCAATCCTGCACGAGTGAAAGTCTCAGAAGAGATTTTTTATCTTCTTCTTAATGATTGATATAGGTTCTTTTATTTTGAGTAACGTAAATAAACTAAAATATGTAAAATACGGAATGCGAAGCCTAGAAGCAAATATAGCAATAAAATTATGATCAACTGAATAATTATTTATGTCCATATTCAGAACAAGCGTTCCTTGGGTGGACAATGTTTGCAGACAGACAATCGACTTCAATACATTGATCCTTTATCTTCGATAGGAACGAAATAATTCAAGAAACAAATAAAAACATCATGATGGTAATATGTGTGCGGAATACATTATCATAAGTTACAAATACGTACATTAAGCAGAATCAATAAAGAAAATAAAATCAACGAATATTTAAGGATTACAAATATTTGTGTGACTTCAACACTTAAGCATAGTAAGACTGAACAAGATAAAATATAGATAGCTAAAGATATTAAAGTGTTAAAACAGTTTCGAACTAGTAATGAACAAAACCAATAGAGCTAAACAATGAATGATGTTAAAAGCTTGTAACATCGCAAAAGTTAAACCTGCAATAAGCTCAAACTTATAATTTTAGGCAAAATAAAACCAAAATAGTGATCGTGAGTTGGAAACTTGCTTGAATCAGTGAATTTTGAACTAATAAATCAAAACAAAATAAGAATGATCAAAAAAGCTTAACATGCAGTATAAAGAGAGCAGAGCAAAATACTATCAGAAGACAGGTGAGCTTTAATGGAGTTCATCTCAATAAAAAAAAGAAACAGTCTCTCCAAAAAAAAAAATATATTATTTTTTTAGTAAAAGAAGAGAGTCTTCTTTTACTACTCTACTTATACTATAATTGTAATAAAACATCAGTCCCTCCCTCCAACCATTTAGGCACTGACCTCGCCCGATGCTATACTAGATATACTAACTATACTCACTAAGCTCGATCCAACAAAAACCATAGGTATACTTGCTGTATTAAACAAAGCTCAGTATACTTATTTATTACGTAAAGGGATACACTGTACCAAATTTCGTCTTAATTAGATTATTATCTGAATTATTTGATTTTTTTTTTAAACGTACACAAGTCGTTCGATAAAAGTTGAACTAATGCTGATAATGAGATGAAACTTAGCACATATATCAGCCTTATACATGGTTACATGCGTGCCAAATCTCATAATGATCACATTTTTCCGCGATTTATGATATTACGAAATATTTGCTGAGTCAATCTTGCGGTTTAATAACGTCAACAAAATCAAACTCTAGCTAATATTGTGAGTGTTGTAACCAATTCAAAGCAATATTTACAGCATCTTAAAATCTTGTAGCAAGTATTTAATAACCTTTTATGTTTATGGGATTGATATATAAGCTGAAACTAGGGAATTTATCCAACGCAATAGGAATCACATTTAATACCAAGGCAATGCTTTCTCCTTAAGAGACAAGGAAGCACAGTAATAAAGCAAATATATAAAGTAAGTTAGTTTTTGTCTAATGCGTAACTAAAGCGAAATACCCTCGACCTATAATTGTCACCTGAAAAACTTATCAATAATAATTATACAGATTTTAATTGTTCTGATGTTTCAAATAAGCTTAACCTAGAAACGTAAAGAAATACGTAGATATCATTTGACAGATAAATTATAAGACACTGGGATGTGATTTTGTATTCGACATTTATTTTCATATATTTTTATTTCTTCATCGCATTAATTTATCATCGTATTTTAATAAGCTGTTGGTCAAGCTCAAACGATAATGTTTTGACTATTTTAAAAACATAACGCTTACAATCTTCGATACGATGTTTATGTCGCTGGATCTTCTATTCTTCTTTTATTCAGATAAGAAAAAAATAAAGAGCTAAATAAACTTAGTGCCATATATTATAACTAAATAGAACTTTCAATAATGCTGAAACTAATAATAAAATCAATAAGTCTAGGAGCCAAGAAGTACGAAACTTAGTATAAGCGGGAAATACTAAATAAATACTAAGTAATACTACATCAATACTATTATTTAATAAGCCCAAGAAAGTGAAATTTTTCTTTAAAATGAAAGTTTCTACTTGACCTATATTCGTGAAGTAATAATTTTAAAAACTTTGATAATAATGCTAAACTTCAAGATAACTTAAGACACAGGAAGCGCGTTGATAAGTTGAAGCATAATAAATAAAGATTAAAGTTAAAACAAAAAATAAAGAAAATATTTTTACATTTCCTTTTTTTCTGTCATTTGACTTCCTATGACATATTAAGGTTAGACTAATTAATACGATGGTTTATGACTAAGTAAACCGAATGACAAGAGGTTTTGAATTAATTTATAAACTGATGAGTGCAAGGAGGCATATTTACAAGCGCATATTTAGTTCTTTAAGTGCCACTGACTAAAAATGTCAAAAAGGCGCTGCAATGGTGGCGATCCGACAGTGGTAAGAGCTATCATTATGCAGCTTTATTATTTTTTTCATTTATAACTAAGGTACAAAGGAATGACTCAACACAAATTTCAAAAGATCATTAAATGCGGAAAAATGAATCTATCCCTTTGAGATTTGACACGCTTGTAGTCATATATAAGACCCTCATATGTGCCAAGTTTCATCTCATTATCAGCATTATTTTAGTTTTTATCGAATGACTTGCATACGTTTTTGAAAATTTGTTAAAAATCGAAAAAATAATCCAATTTAGTTTGGTACAAGTGTATTTATTTACATAAAACAATATTATAGTAAGTTTCGTTTCAATACATCAAGTCTGTAAACGGTTTTAGTAATATCATAAAAATTAAGCTGGATCGAGCTAGGTCTAAGTCTGGTTGGGTGACCGCTTACGAAAATAAGATTTTTGGCCACCTGGTACCACCAATTATTTTATTTTTTAATACAAAAATACGATTTTTGGCCTCCTGACACCAGCAATTATTTTTTTTAATACGAATTTATAATTTTTGGCTTCCTGACACCAGCAATTATTTTATTTTTTAATACGAATCTACAATTTTTGGCCACCTGATATCACTAATTATTTTCTTTCTAAATTCGAACACACGATTTTTGAACACCTAACACCAATTATTTAAAGGCACATTAAGCGGTTTTAAAGAGACGAGAGATTATGATTAAATTATCGAGATAAAAAAGTACTAAAATACACGTTACTCGTCTATATAGTAATTCAACCAATTTTATACAGAAGTTTGATGATTTTTGTATTTATTCGAGTAATTAACTTCACTGTTCAGAGAAATCAAGAAAACTTATATAAAATACTAAAACATTATCGGATAAATTGCATATCTCATCAATTGAACTAATTAGGAACACTATTTTTTCTTCATTAATCGACAAATACAAAGATACAATATGCATTCAATAACAATAAAGATTTTATTAAAGGAAAATGAAATCACATGAATCAAGAAAAACTAAATGACTAAGCAAACTGATCTAATAACATAACATGAATTTCTCATGCATTAGTCTTAACATGTTCTCACGATATGAATCTGATAACAAAACACAAAAAAAACATTATCTACGTGCTTACTAACGGGTTTAGTATTATCACCTCAGCATTATGTAATTGAAGGCTGTAATTCAATTTGTAATCATTTTTAGTGATATGATACTTTAAAATGCATGTAAACCCTAATATTTTGAAATGAATAGGTGTAACCGTGAAAGGTCTCCAAAACAAATAAATAAAAAATATTTTATTACGGGTGATATGTGTTTATTAGGTAAAATATGACGTTCTATACAAGGAAAATTTTTTTATACCCATTAATAGTTTGCCCCCCATAAAGGTATACATCCATCATCAGAACAATATGATACATATTATATCGTTAATAATATAATATAATAATATATAATATTATATAATATATATATATATATATATATATATATATATATATATATATATATATAAATATATATTATATATATATATATATATAAAGGCCATGTTTCAAGATAAGATCATTTACTTAATCTATTACTTTTTTTTTGTAACTATACTTTAAATATTTTATGGAGAGAGTTGATAGTTCTATTCAATTGATCTCTTACTTCAGATACGCTAATAAGTTACTATACGATACAATAATCTCTCATCTCTTTAGAAGAGAACTTCAGTGTTTGAGTATGTACCAGTACGCACATGTTTAACTTGTTGCAACATAGTTAATAGTCGATAGTTGCAAAACGAGACCATGACAAGACATAAAAACACACGTCGGATACAAACATGAGCACACACTCGTCAAAGAAACGTACACAAAATACAACTACATACGGAAGAAATACTAACATATACCATACATGTCACATATTATCCCTCAGTAACCTGATATATAACCATATCATATTACTTTATTGTTTATGCAAAACATTAGTTACTATAAACTCTACCGTCCTTTAACAAAAACAAATTCGAACAAACTTGTAACATTTCAAAAATAAATTAAGAGATTTTCGCAAAATGTGGAATAACATTTTTAGTTTTTAAGAAAAGTTCTTAAAAATTTAGGAAGACAATTATCTTCTAATATTAATGCTGCACATACTGTTAACTGCACATAACGCTGCAAGTTACCTACGATCCTCTTTCAAGGCTTCTTTCAACTATGCTAAAAGCTAATATTTGAGATCTATTATATATCTCAAACAGTTGCCACTACTGTTCAATTACGTCAAAAGAATGCCTTAAAATAAGCAGAAATAAAATTTGAAGTGAAGTGCCGTCTTAAATTTTTTGACATTATAGTGGAATAATCCCTTTCTAGCATAATTGCCGTAAAATACAAAAAAAATCATTCAAAAACATTATTGAAAACATGGTTTATTATTTATAGAAATTTCAATTTAATTTCACTTAAAAATAAAAGTGTAAGATTTACATCAACACCTGACAATTTTAGTGAACTGTAGAAAAATGTTCCTGTAACATTTTCTATCAAGTTTAGATTCGATCAAAAAAATACATGCCTTTTTGACCTTCTTATAGCAGATAGTATAAAAAATTGTAAACCACACGCAATAAAAAATATATTAGAATTTTCGTCTTTCCCAAAATGCTTCTAATGACCTAATTACTCAAATAAAGCACATTTCAAAGCCGTTCCATTCACAAATTAAGTAATTAATGGATTATAAACTTAACGTTCACTTAAAAAAAGCTTTTTACAAAATTAGAAAGGAAATGCGCAATTAGCAATTAAAGTAAAAAACAGACTATAAATCACACATAATTATCCCTTTTGTAAAAAAGGGTTCATATTTTTATCCAAAAAATCGGGTACGGGGTGACTCAGAATTCGGAACGTTTCCTCGTCTCATCGGATTTGCTACGCTCATCCTCCCTACTTCGGACTCGCTCGTCGTATTAAAACGAAACTTGGTTTACTCATTTTAACGTAAAGGTATAAACTTGTACCAAATTTCAACTCAATTGCATTATTTTCAGATTTTTTACAAGTTTTTAATAAACGTACACAAGTCATTTGATAAAACTTAAACTAATGCTAATAATGAGATGTAACTAGGCACATATGTCTAACACATGGCTACACGCGTGGCAAATTTCAAATTGATCGCAACATTTTTCCGTGTTTTTTTATTTTTTCGAAATGTTTGCAGAGTCATTATTTCGAATTAACGACGCAATAAAAAATTATTTTCCGAATAGCACAACTAAAACCTAAAGACACGTTGAGGACCTATGAAGACGTTCTTGGGGCTGGCAAAAAGCGCCCCAGAGACATAATTGCTAAGATCTAGGATCTTCCCAAACTTTAATACTATACTAAACCTATAGACAGATTTTTAAACAAAGTTTTAACTCTTAAGCATATATTTATGCTCCTAGTGTATTCACAAGGAGCTACGATTATAACAGACACACACGTGTACGTCTCAGATCAAAAAGGAACTTTCTATAAAAATCAACGTTGTTAAATTCCCGAACCCTATTGTTTATGTGTAATCTCATTAACCCACAATAATGACGCCACTAACATTTCAAAATTTTGTGACCAAAATTATTTTTTTAACAAATGGGAAGAAATGTGGAGTTCTTCTGATAATGGCTCATGGACCAAGAATTTTTCCCCACTGTTGTTTCAAGGAGACGTATTGACCTAAAGATAACTTACAATTTGTAAGTTATCTTTAGGTCAATACGTCTCCTTGAAACAACAGTGGGAAAAAATTCTTAACTCAGGCTCTTTCCGGACATGGATCTAATAAGTCATATCTTCATAGATTTAAAATTATCCCAGACCCATCCTGTCCTTGTGACAAAACGTCTCCGCAAACTTGGACCCATCTTATATTTCAATGTTCTCTGTTTTGAGAAAGAAGGAGAACACTAATGCTAGACGTTATGACACAAGGAAAGATTTTGGTCTCCAACAAATTTATCCATTTTCACAGAAATTTTCCCACTATTTCTAAATTCATAAATTCCATTGATTTTGATTTATTCAAATAAATATTTTATTTTCATTAAAATACCACATCTATCGATTCAATATTTATATCCCTTTCAATTTATTCTATTTCATTAATTACTTATTATTATTTATTACTCATTAATTTATATTCATTTATATTTAATACACATTGTTATTTTATTATTATATTTTTATAAAAAGTTATACTAATTAATATAATCCAACATATTTAATTAATAATGCCATTAAATATATATATATATATATATATATATATATATATATATATATATATATATGTGTGTGTGTGTGTGTGTGTGTGTGTGTGTGTGTGTGTGTGTGTGTGTGTTGTGTGTATATATATATATATATATATATATATATATATATATATTGAATACTCCTTTTTTTTGCATGACTATATATTTAAAAAGTCAATATTTAAAATTCACGTCCTATTAGAAGTGTTTATCTAATAACACATGTAATATTTTAAATGGGGCATGTGATAAAATAAATGCCTTTTAGATAGGGTTACTATCTAAAAAAAAAAAAAACATTTCAAAAATCACAAATCTTCAAAAAGTATTTAGATCGGGCTCAAATGATTTACACATGTACTAATTTAATTTGGCAATTATTCCATCATTTCACATTCACTCGAAATTACATTTACTCCATTTTCTTGCTAATAGATGGCAAATAATAAATTTAAAAATATTTACTTTTACAGACAAAGTACCGTTCAATTTCGCCCCCTTGTTAGCGGTTTTTTCGTTACCTATACACGGTTTTTGTAAAATGTCAAAAAATCTTTAACACATTTTGAAAAATATGAATCATAGTAAGAAAAACGCAAATACTAAAGTAGTACGTATTTCTGCATGCAACCTCAATGTGGGCATTATGTTGTCAAACTTAATACCACTTCATTGTAACTAATAAAAGGAGTAACCAGAGTGCCCTTCCATTAAAAAAAATCTTTAGAATTCCAAATGCTCTTTTCCTTAAAACGTAATTTGAACTTATACAAAGAAAAGACAGACACAAACAAAGAAATGTTTCATGTTTTTCAGATTTAACACAAATTTTTGTTTTCTATTGTTTACGCTTGAACCGAATGACTTGTTTACACATTTTTACCCTATGTTCTATTTGAAGAACATTTGTTTATGTTTGAGGTGATCCTCCAAAAATAATCAAGTCATTAATGCTTTATTATTGATGTAAATTTTTACTTAAGAAAAGATAGAACATAAATGACTTTGATCGATAAACATCTTGTAGTGCTAAAATTATGCAAGATTCAAAAATTAATTCGAGAAGTATTTGCCTCTTGATTTTATTTTTGCAACTAAAAAACGCCATAAATGTTTTCTTTAGGTAATTTTAAGCGAAGTCTCAAGGTAAAATAAGCAAATGAGGTGGGAGTAAAATAAGGGGGGGGGGGGAATTAAGAAATTGTATAAAATTTAATTTTATATTTCCTTTACACAGCTTGTATAGGATTTTAATTCAACCAATCAAACAAGAGCAAAATAAAACCTGTAAGTTAAAACTGACCATTGTCAATCGAGTTGATATTGTGCGAATAATTAAAAGGTTCGTTTGATATAAATGAATACTGCGGTTAACCATAATCAGAACTGTTTGTCGCAGATGACGAACCACATAAGATAAAACACAAATTGGTTGACTTGTATTTTAAGCCAATGTTTTTATTTTGTAATATTATAGCCCCATATTATAAGCAAATATATTTTTTCTAAATTGTGACAAATGCCCTTAACTAAGTGTTTTAAAAGATAAGTTCAAAGTAATTAAGTTTTTAAATTATTTTCAAAAGATTTAACGGTGTATTTTAGAGATCACACCAGTATTTGAAGTGGGGGAAAGAAATAGAAATATAATACAATAATTATAAAAAGAAAACAGTCATAGTAAAAAGGAAAATAAATTACAAAAGAAGAGAGAAATTCTCACAAGGAAAATAAATAACTCTTCTAATAAAAGAAGAGTTTAAAGGCCTCCTAGATTAGGCAAATTTATAAGATCGATTTTTGTACAAAGGTGTACCTCTTTTAATCTAGATCCTAAAAAAAAGCTTTCAAAAGTTATACAGATACACACACACACACACACAAATATATATTATATATATATTATATATATATATAAACTCCTCCCCAACACCATGACCCCAACCTTAATAATTAAAATAGGGAGAGAAACCCTCATAAATAAAATACAGGATACGGCCCTAATCTGGTCATAGTAGTAGCTTCTGCCACGCGATCATAAATAATAAAACACTGTACAAATAAATTGTAGTATTAGCGGAGACAACATTTTAATAGTAATTCTGGTTTAGCGACTTTTCATCATGAAAATAACGCTCATAGGGTTGTTCGGTTGATGGAAGCTAAGGTTTATTAACTTCATTGATTATTGCCTACAGAAAATAATCTAGACTTGATAGGAGGAATCATCTAGTGGTGATACTCCTTGGTTAATAGTAATTATAAATATTGTTAATAATAATCCCTTACTATTTTAAATCTATAAGCTTAATAACAAACGAAACTAAATTACCAACACAAGGACAGAACTCAGTTATAAGTCAATCCAACAGGGAAGTCATGTCGACATCTCCATGTCAATAATGAATTAATTAAAAAGAATTCATACAACATAATCAATGTACGCATATAAATCTTCATAATACAATGAGAAAAATTTAATCTATGTATAGATTCTCATTCTCAGAAACAATATGGAGTAACAATATTGATATAACGCCTGATCATCTAGTTAACACTATAATGAAAACTAAAAGAGCTAATAATAAAACTAATACAAAGATTACATGCATATTAATCAAGTTATGCAAAGTTAATATTTGAATTAAATATTAGTATGTCGTCTATATTAAAGTATGTAAATCAGGAGTAATGGCAATGATAAAACTCGAGAAAGACATACAACGAGTTAGGCAACAAAAACTATTTAGAGCAGGGGTTGGTCAAGGGAATAGGGTTAATTGCTTCAAGTAAGAAATAAGTAAAATCATAGAGATATATTATTAGAGGAGGCTAGAGTTGCCAGGCGTCCCGATTTCAGCGGGATAGTCCCGATATCAACACCTCTGTCCCGTTCAAATTAAAATCCCGCCAGCAAATTATATGAGCAAGCACTTCGTTAAAAATCAGCAATTTTAAAGGAAGAAATATTTTTATTAAAAAACAACATTTTTTCAATCATTTTTAAATTAATACGTTGGTTTTTGAATAGGCTTGTTTTCGTAGTTTAGAGTCAAGAAGGTACCCGACAGAAAAATGTTCTTCTGTGTGAAAAATGTTACTGTCTAAAGAAGTGTTAACGTTATAAAGAATTCTATGTGGTGACGGACTAAAAATTTCTATACACCTAAAATTATACTTACACCCTAGTTGTATGACCTGCTATTCTATCTAATACCAATTTTAGTAAATAATATGACTCCCCCCCCCCCCCACTAGCCAGATCTGTCTCGCTCGACCACGGTTGAAATAACCCTAGAGAAGGCATAGACTATCTCAATACATTAGGAAGTTTAAAACATCATTTCGAGACTATTAAGAGCTTTGTGTTACCTTCTCTAAGAGTGAGTTAAGTTTATAAAAAACGAATTAACTTCTGTTAATCACACATTGTTTTTTATACACGCATTTCATGCGAATTAGCAGTTCATGCAATGAAGCAGAAGACAGCAATAGCTCTCGCAGTTCGGCGAGAGACAGCAATAGCAAGTTGTCACATTTTACAAGAATTTGCATTTGCTGCGAATTGCCCGACAGTGTTCCGCATTCGGGCGAATTTAATTTAGAATTCGAGTTTCCGCGCTTAACAACCCATTTCTTGCTTAAGGTTCCGGTTCATGCTTTAGAACCTAAGCAGTTACTCAATTGTCAAGCACTGCTCGTAACTCATTTTGTCTGTATTTGTCAAAGGAAATGCGCTAAAATATTTAAAGATAACTGACTAAGCTTAAAGATAAGTAACTAAGCTTTAAACTAGTGCGAATAATAGTGCGTACTTCTAATTTTAGAGGCATAGTTTTGTTCAAGCAACTGGATAATTATGGGCATTTCCTTTGAAAAATACAGACAAAATATATTTCCATAAAGTGATATCACTCCGGCTAAAAAGTCTTAATCAAGAATGTAAGCACTATGGTATTAGTAGGCCAATGTGTCGCGTATGTTGATGGTTATCTGATACAAAGTAGCCGCTTCTTCAGACCTTGAGCTAATTTCTAGTCAGAATATGATATGGTTGGTATCCTGTCATCGGAAATCTCTAAGAAGCCTTTAAACTGACCGATCCTTACGTTTAGCAGTTCGCTCTACTAATATTTCTTTAGTTTGCGTGTTACACAGGTATGTTTTGATTCTAAATGTCAAACACTATTACCTTAACAGCTATGTAAACTATGCATATTGAAAACAAAGGAGATATTTTAAGACCTTATAAAATCTTTTTCACAGAAACAGCATTACAGATTAGTTTGGGAGAGAGAAAGTAAGATGTAACGAAAAACATTTATCATTTGATGCTACCGAGTTTTGCAAAACATAATTGTGAGTCTCGCACAATTATATTGTGTAACGAAAAACCTTTAAACGACAAGGTTCAAAAAATAAATGAATAAAAGTTTCAATGAATAAATAGATCATATATAATAATAATAATGCTTTTTTAGGGCCTTTCGGCCCCTTCAGGGTATTCGCAGGAACACCTCGGGTGGGTCACATCTACTATGTTCAAAGTATAGCTAAAGTTGGCGAAATCTTTTTACATCAAATTATATTCATAAAAACTGAGAGCATAGCCCGGGCTGTGAACCCCGGACCTCCGGTGGCGAAGTCCAGTACTATACGACTACGGCTACGGAGGCAGATCACACGTAAGTCAGAACAATAAATAAATAGATTACGACACAGCAATATTGGTCGAAGCTAGGGTTCATAATATGATATAAATATATCGTTTTCTTAACGTTTAGTTGAAACCCTGGAACGAAATTGCTAACAACACATTCATCAAGAAGAAATTAGTTTTAACAAATTAGTGTAAGGGTTACAAAACGACTAAAAAGTAATGTACCGTTTCCTTTTTAAAACATTTTGTACAAGACTGATAGGCCATAAATAATAACAGCCTTGAATGGCGAAAAAGGGCATAAATAATCCTTTGCAGGGCCTTAAGGGCACCAAGGTCACGAGGTACAAAGCTATAAATAACAATGTTTGGACAGTTTTATAACTTCTTATGACTCCCCCATCGGCCCTTCCCTAAAAAAGTACAACTTTATTTACTAGGCTAGTCAAGTTTCAGTTCTAATTTATAATATTTTATTAGGATAACATATTAAAACAAAGGCGTCATTTCATCGAGCTTCATGAATACTGAGATTTGGCATGCATGTAGTCATATATAAGTCCAACAAATGTGCTAAGTTTCATCTTACTATCATTATTAGTTCAATTATTATCGACTTAAGAACATTTTTTTAAATGTAAAAAATCGGAAAATAATCTAATTAAGTTAAAGTTTAATACAAGTGTATCCCTCAATGCAATAAATATGAGTTTCAGGGTTGAACTCCGTGTTCAATTCTGTTCACACGACAACTGCCGAGGGGGGGAGGGGGTTGAACTGCCAAACCCCGTGTGTGAACAAAGTATAAGTTTTGTACTAGCCGTGGATATACGGCTAGTATATCCCACGGTTTTTGTTGGATCATAAAAGTTAAACAGCATCCAGCGAGGTCAGTGCCTAGATGGGTGACTTATGGAAATAAAACGTATTTATTTACTATCTGAGGACGAGCGTAGCGAGCATGAAGATTTGTTAAGTATAAATTTAGTGATTTTATATCCTGAGGGTGAGCGAAGCGAGTCCATAGTGGGTACCCCGTACTCAATTTTGTTATATTACAAAAATAAAATAAAAAAATTAAAATAAAACAAATGATAAATGAAAGGCGAAAATAAATAATTTTATTACGTATATGTATAAAGTAATAATTTACTTATAATTAAATATAGGAATGGAAAATAAATTGAAACTAGGTAAAATAACGATTAAAAAAAATAAATAAATGTGAAACAATCAAATGAAAAAGAAAGAAAGTAAATAAAAATACAAAGAAACATAAAGAAAAGTCGTTGGTAATAACTCCCATTACAAAGCTGAATGTTTTCTTATATTGCCAGTAAAATGAAAAGAACGTTATGATCATAGATTTAAGAAAATGTGAGGAAATAGCAAACAGCAAGACGGAAGTTAATTTTTTGCAAAGGTTTGTAACATTGTGACCGTTGAAGTAACGTTATGTTGGATCACCTGCCAGTAGCAAGTCGTGTTCTGCGGGCTTGTGTCATTATAATACTTCCCAGTAGGTTTAAAACGATTCTCCCTAATTATATAAGTCAACCGATAACATGGATAAATTATGCTTTAAATATATTTAAGAATTAATCGAAGTGATGATTAAAAAAAATTAAAATGGCAATAATGTTTTCGATAGTTTAAATAAATTAAGATTATTTGTTTATATTTTGAGGAGATAACGATCGATTGTTATTAAGATACGACATCAAACATTGCGAAATAAAATAGAAGACGACATTATAATGTTTTAACGGTTTGTAAAATAAAAACAATTGCTTCCTTTACAACACGTTCCCTTCGTCAAAGTATCTCTTCGTTTATATTAAGAAATGATCTGACAATTATTTATTCATACATATACGGCAGAGCCATTATACAAAAAATATGAAATAATATAATAAAATTCAAAACATTAAACATAACAAACAATTTAAAACATTAGGTATAACAAACAATAAAAAATATAGATAAACGATTTTTTTTTTGGAAAAGAAGATTTATGATTTGGTGTTTCCAAGAAGAATATTTACTTTAAGTTTCCAAATTCTCCAATTTAGGGTTTTATTGACCAAACTAGCTTGGTAGAACCAAATAGAAGATTTTTTTTTTAATTTTCCCAAAATATTAATTCCCTACCTTACGGTAAACTGGTTAAGTAAAAGCAAAAACATTTTCTAAGTTTCTAATCATTAATCGATTAATATAGTTAGGAGTAGTTTAGAGGAACCTAAATAAAAAAGAATTTCTTTAAGTTTCCAAAATCCAATAGCCTAGATTTTATTTTGTTTCCCTAAATTGAACCATTGATATCTTTACATTATACAAAACTTTTTATCTATATTATATTATTTAATACCTTTTTTAATTGATCTTCTTTAGCTTTACATAAGCCAGCTTAATTAATAAAACCATAAAGTCGATTGTTAACAAAAAGTTCCTACACACCGAAAGATATAACATTCGATTACATATTAGCCATACTATATGATCTACAAGCATTGTTAATAATTACTATTTAAAAAAGATTTACTTCTATTCTACAATACTTTTAATAATCAGGGCCTATACATTTCAATTGGATCATCTTCAAGAAAGACTAAAACCAAAAGTAGAAAATGAATAAAAATTAGGAGCACTTATTTGAAAACAAATAAATGCAAAATATTAAAAAAAACGTTGAACAAACGCTACGTATCTCTTCATTAATATGGGGGCGAATTAATTTGAATACTTGGTGCGTAATGTATTCATTCAAAGCCTCAGTCAACCCCCATAATGTTTTTCCCGTGAATGCAGGACTCAAAAGAAGTTTGTACAGTCAATCAGACGCGAATTGAGCTTTATACGACGTAGAATTTTCGACAGCGAAGGCTTTTGAGGATGATATCTAGAAGTTAAAAATCCTACAGCGACTATCCCGTTGATATTTTTTTCTTTGTTTCATTGTGTATTGCTTTGAGTCAACATGACGATGTTTAACACCCCTTTAACTGTTTCCAATTGTAGAAACGAAACGTCGTGAAATTTAATATTCCAAATTGACGCGGTCTTCACCGGAAGATTTAAACTTCTAATGAAGGATCTGACGAAGACAAAAACTGTCATAGTTAACAAGTGTAACTCTTATTGTCATAGTTAATTTAAATGCTTTTGATCAAGATGTTAGAAATGTATAAGGTGATACCATTCGATGTAAACAAACCAAACGCATTCGGAGGTTATAACCTGATTTTTTCATGAATGACGGGTGAAGTCATTGCAGGAATCAGTGTAGGCGGTCAACATTGAAAATTTACTATTTATTCCTGCAATGACGTCAATGCCGGTCTATAACCTAAGGCAATTTTTAAAAATAAGCATAAAAAAAATAAAATTAAGTTGCTGCTCACCCCAAATATTCCGAAATCGACATTTCACCAGGATTATTAATTTTCGACGATATTGAAACTATTAAGTCCATATTACTTTAAAGCAGGGGACTTGAATATAACCCAAGAGAGTTGAAACTCTCACTAACATAATCACGTTTATTTGCAAAGCCCAGACAATCGATTTACATCATTAATTCATGCTACGGAAACAAAGTTAATCTATAATCCAGAAATAAAACTAATTATTGATTTAATAAGACAAAGTTCCAGGACTTATTCCCTTTTCCATTTAACAAGCTATTAATACATATTCTAAAAATACGATTATAAATTAAGCCATCCAAAAAAAATTACACAATAGAACGATTTTTTTAAGAATAGAAAGTCCATATTCTAAAAATAAAATTATGGCAGTATTAAGACGGAAAGTTAACAAAATATTAACAACACTTACTTCAGTCAGATGTTAAGTTATTAAAATTGGCTATGACATAACATAACATAGGAAATGTCATTACGTTATTAGCAAACTTCTTAATAATAATTAATATTTTTGAATACCTGATGCTTTCACCCTATATTTAAAAATTGTAATTAATACACAAGTTTCGCATAGCTGGTTTCGAGCATAGAGAAACCATCAACAGAAATGCTCGTAAGACGACATGTTGAAGAATTTGTTATCCCCACGAGGAGGTTACTCAAGGGAAAGACGGGCTACAACTCCTTTTTTAGTATTATGATTTTTAATGCCCAATGGAATGAGAAAAACACATCGATATCAAACACATGTACTTAAGCCTCAGTCAAAATGTTGATGTCAAGCATAAGAAATGTTCTAAATCCCCGAATAGCCCTTTCTTAAACTATTCATAGTAAATAGATTTATGTTATTATTTACCTTTTAGCGATTTTAATTTGGACAACATTCGCTAAAAATTGGCGTGGACCCGGGAATGGGATTAAAATCCGTTTCAAATGTCTCTGATAGCGAAAAAATCTTATAACTTTTTGGCGAGAAAAGGTCTTACAGTGTGTTTTTTGAGGCGCTGTATCGAGATGATCGGTACGGAGTTAATAGGACCACTCTAAGTAACAGAAAGACCGAAAACCCATGGTAAACAACTAGAAAAAAACGGACGGCACTCAAAAATTTCGAGTAAGAGGTTGTTATTAATTTTAAGCTTTTGGAGGCTCTGAGTTCGAATAAAGCCGACCCGGAGTCGACACGAGCTCTAGATGTACTTACTGCCATAAGACCCGGGTTAGAATTTTGGTACCGTTGCAGTTTTTTTTTTTATTTATTTAACTATACAAATTTATAACTACAAAATTATTTAAACGCTAAGTCCACGTGCCAGGCGAACTTATTTAGGAATTCTTGCTAACTTGCTCAAGAATGGATTTCTTGCTTTAGTTTTCTACTTACAAGTCATAGTCTGAGCATTAGCCTTACTACTTTTAACTCATTTGTTCATGATTTATCAAAGGAAATGAGGTAAAATACATTAATGATTACCAAAGAATAATGAGGAGAATAATGTGGCTAAATATAAAATTTTGCTCAAATTGAGTTACAATTAGTAATACAACTGCTCAGACAAGAGAGAACAATTGGAATCGATCCTTCCTCTACCCCCCCCCCTTATCGCTTTTATACCGACGACCTCATTAACGTAAGTTTCTTTTCAAATGCGCTAATTTAGATATATTTTAGGCTACTTCCGTAACGCATTCAGGTAACAAACTCTCAAATCAATTGAAATAGACTCTATTATTCTAAAAACTCTTTGGATTAAACTTTATGGGAAAAGATAAATGTTCATGGAGTTTCAAACTAAGGAGTGTCTCATTGTTAAATATTAACTTCCGCGAATTCAATATCCATGTCACACATTCTATAAAAAAACAATTCTATTTCGCTTTTTAACTATCTTTAGTTTTTTATTAATACTGGTATTATTAACTTTGTACTCGCTTCGATCACTACAGAGGCAAGCCTGTACGGCAAAGAATTTTAAACTGGGCATTTACTAGATTCGTTTCGACCATACGCAACGTCGTACAAAGACTTCAAGAAGATCACTTCTACTGGCTTCAATAATAATATATAATCAGATTTTATAATAAATAACTAAATACAATAAAATCTATTAGTACTTTAATATAAATATAATTATATTTAATAATAAATAAATACATAGATTATTATTTAATAATAAATAATAATAGATTAGATTATTAATAATAATTAGTAATAATAATCATACTCTATAACTATGTAAGGAGTCCGACCTAGTTCCTTTAATTAAATTGGATTAGATTGGCGAGCTGCTACAAACCAATTTTAGTTGACTTGTGTCAACTAAGATACAATACAAGGTGGTATTGGTATCAGATACCTTTTTATAGACCTTATATTAATGTTCATGTTAAATTTACGTAAGTAGTTAAAGTTGAGCTAACAGGGTATTAACTGTATCATGTAAATATAGTATGAGTGACAGAAACCGCTATGGCTCAGGTAGTACACATCTACGAGAGTGTATTACTACATTGACCCTAGTAGACAATTTATCCAACCCTGGCTCTCGTCGATTCCGGATTCACACCAATCCTAAGTGACAAGAGTTGGATTTAGGGGTTACTGACCATAGTACTGATGACATTTGGCACAGCTAAATTTATCAACCCCCACCAAAGATACACTCAATCCTAGGATTTGTGGGATTTATCCCGATTTTTAAAAATATTTTTATTGTTTCTTTAACTTGTTTTGTGTGTATATTTTAACGTATTACTTTAATGTTTGTACAAATTTTGTAAATATTGAAAAATAAGATTTATTTAAAAAAAATAAACAAATAAATAAATGCCTTTTTTTGGAGCATTTGGACCAACAACGGGCCTATCACATCAGGTGGATTGCATCCATTATCTTTTAAGTATTAATTAAAACCTTAATCGTTATAAATATAAAGCAAGCCCATCTGCACAAACCCAGACATCTGGTACCAAAATCGAGTGCTTATGCAATCATGGCCACAGAGAAAACCCCCAAAGAGATAAGCAATATAGAATGTTAAATCCATAAAATTCAACAAATAGTTTCATCCTTTTAATTCAATTTATCTGACTGTTGTCATTTAATAAAAAATAAAAGAGAATTATTAATAAAGCCAAATGTTGTCATTTATAGCCCATATAAACCAAATCATTTTGAAATGGATATATCCGGAAGGCTTTGTTATATTTCTGAAATTTATAATTAAACTACAAGGCTTTAGCTTAAAAGGAAATATCAAAAAACGGATTGAAGTAACATTAATTTTATTTGAAAGATAATTGGGGTAATCCTTAAACCTACATAATCACTGAAGCACAAAATACTGTTGACCCTATCTATCTAATGAGACATTTATTTGGAAGCTAAGTTAGCGTAAATGGCAGAACACAAAATCGTTTAAATCAATTGTATATCAGAGGAAGGCCTTGTAAAGAAACAGAATCCCATAAAAAACCCTTGAGCAATATTGAAAAACAATAAATGTCTGTTAAAAAAATATAATAATAAATGTATATGCATAATTCCGATAATAACTGAGATGTGGAATAGGCTTATAAATAAATAAAGTTTGTCTTTCCAAACATAATGTATTATTATGAAACAAAACCAGCTTTCAACCTGAACAGTCATCATCGGTGCCTAGAACCTCAATAAAATAAAAGAATAAAATAAGAAGTCAAAAACTAAAATAACAAAACAAAAATGTACGATAAACGTCTAAAAAAATGAAAAAAAGAAAGAAATTACTCTTATCATTCAAAGCGTTGTATCAATTTCCTCAAACATTTCTTCAAAAAATTTTTAAGGGTTGTCATTTGATTTGATGGCAGTTGTTTATTGTACATTTTTTATTTGTTATTTTAGTTTTTGACTCTTATTTGATCTATAATATTGAAGAATCAAGGGATGTATAAAAAAGTTACAATGAAGAAACTTAGCTTAGTTAAAAAGAACATTACATTAATTTAAAGACTTCAGCTAACAAGTCATACAACTACCTCACATGTGGGTTATCTGCAATGCTAATTTTTCTTTATCTTCCCTATTGTTTATTGATTTCTTTATTATACTTCTTTGTTAGTGTTAAAATTACAACTCATACTAATAGCCATCTTTAATTTTTTTTTATTATTTACAAGTTTTACATTTATAGATGAAACATTTTCTTTTTAGTAATTTTATTTTGAGGATTGTTGAGTACCTTTTAACATAATATGTTTTTACTTTAAGTCTTAAGGTGAACTACTCGTCAATGTATTTGCAATATTTTAAGTCTTAGGCTGCAGGTACTACGTAATGTTTTGCCACATATTTTAAGTTTTCTTAAGGCTGGAATATCGTAACTGTTTTCACTATTTTAAGTATTAGGCTGAGCTATCGTCACTGTTTTGCCACTATTTTAAGTCTTAAGGCTGAGCTACTCGTCACTGTTTCGCCACTATTTTGTCTTAAGGTTGAGCTTATCGTCACTGTTTTGTCGCTATTTTAAGTCTCAAGGCTGAACAACTCGTCGCTGTTTTGTCAATATTTAAGTCTCAAGGCTGAGTTACTCATCACTTTTTTGTCACTATTTTAAATCTTAAAGCTGAGCTACTCGTCACTTTTTTGTCCTTTACCATAGGTACTTAAAATTTTATATAATGCTCAGCTGTCAACCTCTGTGGAAGTGATGGAATAAGCAATTTTTTTGGCACCGTAGTTCTGGGGTTCCCAGGTCGATCTATGCTCTAAGTTTATATGAATGGTATTGGTATTAAAATAACTGTGCCAACTGTAAATAATACTTTAAGGAGATTGAAAATTTTACATTTTGCATCAAGATGTTTTTTCTTGGGGGCAGTACACACTTAAATTTTACTAAAATATTCAATAAGTTCTGTATTCTTAGTGCAGATGTTATTGTTCCATTCATGTAATACAATTCACTCAATGTATTTAATTATTTTCTGAAACAGGTACTTATTAAAAATAAAGTAATAGTAGGGCTAACTTTAATCATAATTTAGTTTTAATATTTAGTTTTAATAAGATATAGATTACTATAGCTACAACAATTTTCAAAATAATAACATTGAGCCAGACTGTTAATGGAAATAATAATAAAATATTTAGTAGCCATTAAATTACTCAAGATCAGTCAAAAAAAAAAGTAGACGGAATATTCTAGTTCATCTATGACTTGGGTTCATCCGCATCCCAGGTCATGCTCTCTGTTTATATAAGATTATTGCCTAAATAAATTATCGCCAACTTTAGAATACACTTTGAGCGTAACGGTTGCTTGTACCATCCATGATTGTCCCCGCAGGGTTTATCCCTAATGGGCTGCAAGGCTCTAAACGGTCATTATTTATTATTTTTATTATTATTATATATCCTCCACACTTCAAACTTCTTACTGCATAAATACTCTAGGAGCTACGATGATAACAGACACACACATAGACAGATAACTTTGTGAAAACCATGAAGGAGGTCTTAAAACACCTGAAACTGATAATTCCGGTGACATCCTGGTTTCAATTTTTTTTGCAAACACAATACATTTCCTATATACCTACAGTAAAATTGAGGAAAAGTATTGAACTTTAATTGTAGTAAATGCCTTTAAAAAGCAAATTAAGATATTGATTAATTTATTTTAAACCTTCTACTCTTTAATTTTAGTTTATTAACATTATTTTTCCTTTTCCAACAAAAGCTCTGACCCCTTGACTCATAGTATGAACTCTTTGTTTTGTTTTTTTAATTTTTCCACGTATAAAAAAATATGTATTCATAATAAAAAGCTAATATTTTAAAACTATTCATTAGTTTTTCAAATAAATGTGTTTTGTTCAACAATTACTCTTAAGTTTTAATATCTTTGCTCACCCAGTTAAATATGTCAATAGAATACTCGTTTAAATTACTTTTAATTAAAAAAAATAACAATAACATAAAAAATTGTCAATTAAATTCAAGTTAAATTAACATTCAGTGTCTTTAAAATAAGTATGAATATACATTCATACTTTATCATATGTAATTTTAATAAATGTGTTTTGATAAACAATAACAATTTATTTTGCAATTTTTGATTTGTTGGCTAAATATGAAAAAGATTAAACACTTAAATATTTATTTTCTAGAAAAATCAATAATAATTTATAGAATAATTTATTCAATTTAACGTTAATAATTATTTAATTTCCTTTTAATATGTTTTAATTTTAAATTAATTGCTTGACATATAAACACATTTTTAAAGACCGACATAAAGTATAAAGCAATTATAAAAGAGGATGTTCTAACTATTGTTAGTAAATTAACAATAATAGAAAAATATTGTTGTTCGTTGTGTTTCATAGGAAAAGTATTAATAGAAAAAAAGCTTTGTAAATCACAGTCAACTTAATTAGAATAAAAACTACAGTTAGAAATATATTTATAAGAAATCAAAAAGATAAAGAGTTGAAGCGACAATGATGATTCTAATCTAAAATGAATAATACGCAGCATTTTATTTAAAATAAGAAAAGCGTTGACATCAATTCATGTCAATGGTTAGCTTGTATACTAAAAAGGATTTGTAAAGTCTTTGTAAAAAATAAAAGAAAAGTTGTAAAAACTCAACTGTATAGGTATATAACATTAGATATCATGGTATTTAAGCTAATGCTACACATGGTCTATTTTGGTTTTAAGATCAGGGGTGTAAACCAAAGCATTAGACCACTCAGGTCGGTCCTTAGTGCAAACCCAAAAAAAGTAAAAGGAAGCCCTTCAGTTCCTTTTACCCCCTTAATAAGTCTACTGACTTGCAGAAAGTGGGCCCGTATGAAAAACATATGGGCTATGTTTTTTTCAGGAGTAGCCAGAAAGGAAACTGAAAATTAAAGCTTAAATCCTACGGTCTTAAGTCTTCTAAGTTTTTACCCTATTACCTACTCAGAAGTTTATGATTCATTATAAATAAATCTATTAAAGTATTATTGAGCCTAATAATTTTAATTAATTTACACGCTAATAAAGAAAAACAAATCAACAGCAAATCATTTATCTCATCTAGAATTGAACGTTTTTGCACATTAGCCAGAAAGAACTTGTAGGGTGGCAAAAAAATGCCAGGAGTGGCAATGCTTGGCACCATTAAGGGACTTAAGCCGAAAACTACTTCCTCAGAGTGGGCAACTGGACGCCCCACCCCTCCTGATCCTTCCCTGGCTAAAGGCCTGGAACTTGATATCCTTTAATTTTCTTTAAAAATCATATCCTAGATAGCAGGATTGTAATAACCAACTAACTTATAGTTTAATAATTAACTGTCTCGTGTTAATTTCTTCCATGTTTCTTCATTAATTTTTTGAATCTTTAAATTAAAAACAAAATCAATTGGATTTATCTAGTTATTTAAAATTAATAAATATTATACTTGTTTTCTAAAGAATGGATATTCAAATTGATCTCAAAATTATCCGTGTTAATGTTGATTTTATTATTTGACACATATAATTTTATGTAAACGAAGCAGTAACAAGAGACTGAAGTCCCCTAGCTCTACAGTATAAATTTACCTATTCATAATATGAATTACAGAGAAAGAGGGAAACCACTAGAAGCAGATACAGTCTCAAAGATATTCTGGTTCTGGCTAAAATAAGTGATATTATAGGACCTACAATATATAAAAATTAATAAATTATACTAACCTTAATAATATTGTGAGTTGAATATCATGAGAAAATGTATTCAAAGCCTGAGTGCCATCCACTCTAACGGCATTGATTTTATCTCTAAGTGCTGGGGAAGTGGCCACCTGGGGGTGTCGTTCCCTCAGTATATCCATTATATTAGGCTGACGAAGAAACGCAACTACTTTGTCATTATAAGCAGTCGGTACTTCTGGCTGATATGTTGGTACTGGTGGGCTTCCACGGGTACCAACACGAGGCACTACAGTAGGCACCTAGCAAATAAATAAGTCAATCCTTAAAAACACCTTAGTTATGTAAAAATAAGTGAGCAGTAAAAATGATTTCATTAAATTAATGTGCTCATTATACATTACAAAATTTTGAATATAGGCTTAAATAAAAATATTTAAGCTATGTATCTATTTTTAATATCAATTGTTTGTATAGTTGTCCTTTTTGTGATTTTTTTTTAAAGTTTTTAAACATCATATAATAAGTCCTTTATTAAATAAGATATGTAATTTAATGTATGAACATTGATTTATGTGAGAGGGTTACTATATAGGTGTGTGCATGTAAGTTTATATGAGTACAACTTGTATGTACAAAAACTTTTTTTTCATTTTTATTTTAATTTATTTTAGTAGTAATTGTTAATATTTAATTATTATCGTATTATAATTATTATTAGTATATTGATTGAAATTTAGATGTTTTATGAATTATAAATGATGTTGGATTTTTCCTGACATAAGGTAAACCTGATAGGATAAAGCTAGTAAAATATTTTCAAAATAAAGAATAATAATAAAAACATATAAGGGATTATGAGGATTCGAGGAGTTTCACCTGATTCCTCTTCTATGCTACTTATCTCATATAGATTCCTTGGAACACAGTCCTTTAATATTTTAATTTTATCAATATGCTTTCAACCTCATAAGACTTTTTTGTTTTAAACTACAAATACAATTATAAACACTTCCATTTGAATTTTTAAAAATTTGTATGCAATATCAACATTTTTGAAAGAGGGGACACTTTTAATGTCTATTTTTAGTAGATTTCTACAGACTTTTTTTTGGTAAAATACATTGAAGACTGTTGGTAATAGATTATCCATTAGATGAAGGTGAAAGACAATAGATATCGTGAAACGTCAATCTATAAATTTGTGTTAGTATCATATTAAAGATTTCATACTTAAATTAAGCATTCACTAATTATATTTTTTGATAGAGTATAAAAGTAAATGATAACTTAATATCAGCAGTAAGTATCTATTGATTGTCATGCATGGCATTTGGTATTACACTATTGTCAAATAATAATTGCAGCCTAATAATTAAATGAAAATGGAGTAATTTTCTAAAATAAATTATTTCAAACATAAATTCCAGAATGAAAGTTACAGTCTATCGTTTAGTTTAAAAATCTTGACAGGTCAGTTTAGACACCACTGATTCTTAAGAAAAAAACCCTACAAGAAGGGAGCGGGAAAAAAACTATGTAAACAAATCAGGTTATTTTACCCGTATTTTCTTGGCGATGTTTTTTTACATTTCTTTTGTGTAGTTTTATTTTAAAATATCATTTTAACATTCATTTGAAAGTAGTTTTCAAAACGATGTAATTAAAAGAAGAACCACAAACGAAGTGAACGATTGCTGGGAAGAAGGTTTTTCCCTACAGCGGTTATTGTGGTAGGGGTTTTCTTTTAAGTGAGAGGTTGGCAGCGGCTTCTCTGATTGGTCAACCCCCAAAATACTTATAACCTTGGAGATTTTTCAACTAAATGATAGACTGCAATGGTAATTAAAAGACATACAATATGTGAAGATAGAAAAGAAATTTAGTTTAAAAATAAAAACTTGACCATATCATGCATCAAAACAAAAAACAAACCCAGACATATTTATTTAGTACCACATAAAGTACTGAATAAATAAATATTAAGTGTATAAAAACTAAATTAAAAAATAATAATAATATTGCCTTATCCAAAAATATAAATAAACTAATAGTCAAAATTAAAAAACTATCTATGTATTAAATAATTATAAACAACATATGACATCAAAATAAAGATGCAAATAAGAGAAATATGAAATTAATAAATAATAAGTCAAAGAAAAAAGGCATGACAAAAAGTTTTGGAAAGATGAACACTATAAATAGAAACAAATAAATAAAAATTGAAAGCAGTGGTTCGATAACACCTAAATATTTTGATATGAGTCACGTGGTACCAAAATATAGGATTTTTGTAGACTTTCTTTTTCTGGTTGTTTTCTTTTTGTAATAACTAATGTAGGCACTATTATGATAAAAACATCATCAGATTTGAAAATAAAATTGAGAACTTAATATTTCCATACATCATGCTTACTATAAAAAAGAAAACCCCATATGCAGAGTTCTTAGCTTTTAAAACCAAGCGAAATGAATGATGAAGTATAAAACCAAGTATAAATAAATAAAAAATTAACAAAAAAAAGAAAAACAAATATTTACACTATACCAAAAGAAAATAAAACTTGTGACAATAAAGAAATGTGTGCAACTTTAACACCAAACATTTGATTTTTGCAGGGTCATTCTAATGAGGGAAAATTCTTACAGAGTTTTCAGAAGAAGAGGCAGAAGTAGAGGGATTATTTCTTCTTTGCCAAGGATTGTTCTTATTCATACAGAAATAATGGGGTTCCGCAGGCAGTCGTGGGTCTATAAAAGAAGTTCTTCTGCATCGGTGATCAATGAAGAATTGCTACGCAATAAGTATTTCACACAAAATCAAACTACAAACCTGACTAAAAACTTGATAAGGAGAAATAAATTAACTAGTAATGAAAATAAATAATTGAAAAAGATTTTGGATAAAAGAAAACTCTTAAACTTTTTTCCAGTGCATGATAAATGTTGTAAAAAATATTATTCAAATGCAGGAATGTAGCTAAAGATGTCATTTGACCCCTTTAGAAATAGCCCCTCTCCCATAAGTTTCGAAGAATTTGATAATGTGTTTTTCAAGACACAGAGACATTGAGATCTTAATGGAAATTTAAACAAAAAACATCAAGTTCCACAATTAAATTTAAATTAACAATTAAATTGCTAAAATTAAATTTTAGCAATATATTTTGCCTAACATTGTAGGGATCTTCACGCTATCACAGGCAACTTTACATAAACATCATTGACTAGATAGTAAAAATTACACATATGAACAAAAAAACTTAAGAACTAATATTACAGTAAATTAAAACTAATTAACACAAACAAAGTTAACAAATATAACAACCTCATAAGCGTAATTTTCATGATGAAAATTGTATTTATCTGGGGTTTTATCTATTAATTTAGACTGTTTTAATTAGTTTTAATTAACTATGATTTTAATTTTAAGTTTTTTGTTTATAAGTGTAATTTTTACTATCTAATAAACTATGATTACGTAAAAAGTTACCTGTGATAGGTCTGAAAATGACTACAATGTTGGATGAAATATAATGCTAAAATTAAGTTTTATTATCATATTTTTTTTGTTTTTATTATAGAACTTTTAGCTTTAGTTTAAATTGCCCATTAACATGTGGGAGTTCTATAAAATTGCTTAATAGGAGAAATGACTAGAGACCTAGAGATGTCACGTCTTCTCTACCTGAAAAGTTTCTTCTCCAGCTAATTTTTATTTCCACTAAGGCTCAACAACAAACAGCCCAATAAAAATATTTGCAAAGATGGAGATTATAATCTTATTGATAGTAGCTGTAAAAGAAAATATACAACACTAACCAAGGAACAACATTAGTAGACAATGCTACAGTAAATTCAAGAAATTTTTATAAAGAGCCAAGCTTTTAGTAAATCAATACAGCAGATTATAGCAAGCAAAACATGTTAATCATCAAATTTACCAAATTTGTTTAAGACTTTCTGGCAAAATTAAAGCCTTAAATTTATTTGTGTGAATTATCTCTGGTTCAAAGCAAAATAGCAAAACTGTAACCTCCATTATAACTGTCATAGGCGATGAAGTTAAAGTTAAATAGGATGGAATTAAAATTAAAATAGAAAAGCCATTATCTCAGATTTTGCCTTAGAATCAGAGATCTTTCATTTTAAATAAATTTAAACCGCACTTTACAAAGGACAGTCTAAATATTGTTATTACTGCATAATTTCATTATACAAATGTATTTTTATATAAGAGTTAAACATTCTATATTAAAAAAATATGAAGAAAAAATGAAAATAGATAAAACTAAGGGTTCTTTCACACACACTTTATTGTTGGCAACAGTCAAATTTACATTTGATTAAATAATTTAGTAGATGACTAAAAACCTCTTGCATCAAGGAGTGGCTAGATAGTGATATGATTTAGCTAAAACCCAATCAGTTTATAAATAGTTATTCCATAAAAAGTTTGGGATAAAAAATTATCCCAAACTATTAGAATAAATATTTTATTCCACAATTTTAATAATTGCATTATTTCCAAAGTATTTAGTCTTAAAAAATTTATTGTAAAATAACCCACAAACACAATTGCGTTGAAAATCGGGGCACAAAAATAGTGAATTTACTCAGTACTTTTATAAAGTTTAATATATATTGTTTGAATAATATTAGTAAGAGCAAATCTTTTTATAAATGTAAATAGAAGACTGGACTAAGAGAGAAGTACGATTGCAAAAGAGGAAATTTAAACAAGGCAACGGCACTCCATTTATCATTAAAACGGTAGCGCTAAAGGAATTCATCATATAATGATATAAGTCTCTCATGAATCCCCAATGAAAAATTATAGATTGAAAATAAGAATAAATATAAATATTAGTTTATCACACGAAAGCATTTATAAAAATTCTGTTAATATGTTAGACTAGAGATAATGAAAACATTCAAACATATCCTACCTTGTTATTTCTATCTAACTTAGTTTCCCACGATGGAGGCAAGTCTTTGTGGGGTTCAGCAAACATGTTGACAAATGACACCATGTCTCTGTTGTGTTGGTATCTCTCAAACGCTGATGTGTCGCGTCTTATTTTACTGATCATGTGCTTGAGAGAACTGACTCGGTTGTACAACGACAGTGCTTCCTAATAACATTATAATTTATCAGAAAAGAGTACAAACAATAAAATCCTTATGACATAGAGATAGTATTTAATTTAGGAAGAGGTGAGACCATCTAGCAAGTAGGCCACATTGTTGGGCCCTTTTTTAACTCCCTTGGATAGATGATAATGTTCTAACTTAAGAGTCCTAGTGCAGGCATTTTTTGGACCTGATCAGAAAAGCTGTGACTTTACTATAAGTTTCTACAGCTTTAACAATAGATAGCTAGAAATAACACTTGCCTTACTGCCGGAATAAACTTGCCTGCTCTCGAAACCACAAGGCAGAAACTATTCATATTTTTTTAAATAAACTACTATTCAGGGTTAGGGATCTTTTACGAGTACCTGACGTCACACAGGCTTGGAACCACCGGCTTAACATCCATTTCGAAGGATGGCACATGAATGGATTTCCATCCCTTGCATGAAAATTCTAGAGGCCATGACCAGAATTGATCTGTAGCACCAACATGGTGCTACAACCATTAATAGTTAGCACCATTACACCATCTGTGCTAACCAATACATCCCAGGGACCCCCAAATCCTTATAACAAACCATAGATGTACTCCATTTCAATACGGGAATGCAAGCTGTATCATTGACCATGGAAAATGACAGAATATGAGCATTAAGATGGAGAGATAAAGCTAGGGAAATAAACAACATCACATCACACAAAAAGGACACTATTCTTTTTTGTTTTACCAACAAAAAATCATGCATAAATACTATACAGAAATATAAGATATGAGATTGATAAACCCTTTCAGGAGACATTAATTCATTCAAAACCACTTGTAGGGCCTTCTTTTGATTCCCAGACACACATAGGTCCTTCATAATTTTCCCAAACATAGCAAACACCTTTATTATACACCAACAAGTAGCAGTTACCTGGTTCGTATGAAGTACAGAGAAGAAATCAGGTCTACAAAGGAATTTAACAGCAGGGTGAGCTTCAACTTCGCTTTCCTCTTCTCCTCCAGGCCTGCACGTTATTGTTCTCCTTATTGACTGATACCTGCCAACACACAACATATTACCAATTTAGATTGAGGAAGAAGAGAGGAACCACTTGTTCAATCCTAATGAGTCACTCGCTTCTTTGATGCCTTAGTTAAAAACTCCATTACGGTGGTAAAACACTATCAACGCATCATGCACCAGCAAAATAAGTGCAACAGATAATATTCTAACCATAAATCGATCCCCACCTTGTATATGGATATATACTAGAGTAACCTAGACATAGAGTACCTTCCTAAGATATTATATGTAATATAAAATGGTGTTTGTTGACACTAATATTTGTTTCTTCTTAATAATTTTAAATTTTACATTTCATACTTTTATTTCCAATATCAGTTTATTTTAAGGATTCAAATGAAGATCTGTCCACGAATATAGTTTTAAGCATGTAATGACATTACACCCGATTGTAATGGTTGTTAATCATCTTTCTATAAGACAGCCACAAAATTATAACAATTGTATTCAGTAGTCTGTACCGAGATTCACAGTTTTTTGTTAAAAGTATTGAAAAAATATTAAAACATGATAAATAGAATGTTGTTAAAAAATACCTTCTATCAAGCTGCTGCCTCTGCAGATCATTGCTAGCTGGCCTAGTGGATAAGGTTGGCCTTTGCCATGTTGTCATTCTGTTAACATGATCTATATAAAATATTCTACCATGACTATCTATTCTAGCTTCCCAGTCTATAACAACACAAAATTCCAGATAAGAATTCAATTAAAAAGATAAGTAGAAAGAATAAGAAAGATAAGTAGAAAGAATAAGAAAGATAAGCAGAAAGAATAGGGGAGTATTGGCACAGTATGTATTTTGAATCAATGCAATAATAATGCATTAGTTCTACTGTACAGTCAGTAAGTTGCTCTCAAGATAAACAAAAGTATGGTTAGCTTCTATTCATAAAAAATTACCAAAACTGTACAATAAACATAAAAAATAAATGAAAAGAGAATGACATAAATTATTGGTGAGATGAGTCTAAATTACTTTTTAGCTGATTTCTGAGGCCAAGGCATGTATAAGACTGAAGCTCGTGGCACCCCCCCCCATAAGCCTTACCACGGAGGCTCCTACACTTACACAGATACAGTTATTCATGCTTCATCTCCACATCCTTGGACTCTCAAATTGGCAGCATTCCACGCATATGATAACAATTTATTAACAACTCCCTTAGAACTTGAAGGTTTTGATCTCGAGGTTAACGTAATTAAACAAGTAGAGGTAGCTAATGATTATAAAGCGGATCTATTTGATATTTTTATCCATCGTAAGCAACGGAGAGCTGAACTTAATTACATTTTCCCAAATCCTGATGCTAACGTAACAGATCCTTGGTGAAGTATAGGATCAGTTTCACAAAAAATGTCTGGTATATTAAGACGGAATAGTTTCAATGTTGCTTTTAAGGACACCTCAAGCCATTATGCAACTATAAGGATAAAACATTCAATTTTAACAAGAACGAGGTCTAAGCTGTTAAATGCGATACCTACTCAAGTGTATACGTCAGCCTAATTGGAAGGGCTTTCTCTACCAAATTTGATGAGTACGAAAGGACCCTAAGCAAATTTTATCGTCATGTTAGCGAGAAAAAACATGATTCCATACCACATGAAGTTGTCTTCCTTCAATTCATAGATAAACAATCAAATGACAACCCATGATATTCTTGAAATTTTGAGAAATGTTTGAGAAAATGGTACAAGGCTCTGAATGAAAAGAGTGAAAGTGTGGGAGTCTCCATAGTAAGGTCTATGGTGGGGGGTAAAACAAGCTCTAGTCTTATATATGCCATGGCCTCAGAAACCAGCTAAAAAGTAATTTAGACTCATCTCACCAGAAATTTATTTAATTCTTTTTTCATTAATTTTAAATATTTATTGTACAGTTTTGTTTTGTTATTTTAGTTTTTGACTTATTTTATTCTTTTATTGTATTGGGTTCTAGGCACTGATGATGACTGTTTAGTTTGAAAGTTGACTTTGATTTATAATAATAAATCATCTGTGGCAAGACAAACTTTATTTATTTAAAACTTAATATATTTGTTGCTCTTATATAGGTATACATACACATCAAATTTCAATTAAATCTGACTTCAGTATTTTTATAGGTTGATTTTGGTACTAAGTTTTAACTCTCAGTGTAAGGACACAGTGAGTTACAATGATAATAAGCAAAAACAAAATCAGACAGACATCATTCAGGAGGTCATGTAAACATTCTAAAATTGATAATTAAGATGAAATATCGTTTTTAAATATTTATTGAAAACATACTGCCTATATACCAGTATAAATGAGGAAAAGTAAAAATGAACTTACATGGAGGTAGAGGATCAGTTTCTGATGATTCCAAAACTCTTAAATTTCTAACAGATCTCTCCGGTATAGAAGGAAGCCTAGTGACCTGGGGTGGATGCTGTGGTTGGGGTGAAGTAACACCTGCATGCGTATCCTGCACATGCCTTCGTGCATGGTGTGTAGGGGTTGGGGGACACTGAGGTCGAGTCAGTAACCTATGACCAGATAATAAACCGGTAGATGTAGGGCATGCATCGTCATCGCTACTAGAGCTTGCGCCGGTGCTTCTACTTGCAGACACATCTCCACTACCACTTGCTGCAAACCAAATATTTATAAATAGCAGTAAATTTTTAAAAACTTATAAATTGCACAATAAAAAAGTTAGTCTAAGACCTAGTAGAATCAAGAACCTGACAGAAGGTATATGAGTTCCTCGATTGTTTTTAATCAATTCCTTCTAAGAACCATTTTCTATTTGAAATTTTCTTTTCTTTTTATAGCCTTAAAAAAGCCCCAACATTTTAAATTAATAATTTTATGATACTAATGAAGAAGGAAGTGTGAATACTTTGTGTGAGTATCAATTCTTTTGTTTTTTGGAAAAATACCTAAGATGATAGACCAATAAAATAGTTTCCCTTACAGTGATTAGGCACAATTAATAAGGCCAACTTTAAATATTTAAAATGAATAGTTATTTCAAGGTTTACTTAAATAGTGCAGCAATAAAGGGAATAATTTCTTTCAACATGTGCTGTGCTGATCCTTCTAGGGACAGGTTCAGACTGAACCAAAACAACTCCTTCTATTAGTGATTTTTGCTTTGCTGTCAACAGACCAAATGGTAAGACAATAAAACCAATAAAGCTACTGACCTAATTACTAAACAACTTTTTCAAGTATATTTATCCCATATCACAAATTATTGCATTTTCTTACCAAACGAGTTACCTAACGAAGTACTGGGAGGTAATAAAGTGCTACAGCCTTCACTAGATCCAGCAGGTTCTTGAGAAATAATGTTATCTGAAGCGGAATTAGTTCTTTGACTTTCAGAAGCTGAGTCGTGTTCAGGTGTAGCTAGCGGCGCTGGTTCGTCTAGACTAGACTGCAGAAGACTTTGGTGAGGAGGTCCAAGCTGGACAAGAGTAGAGGATGTGCTTAGTTCATGAGAACCAAGCATTGGTGGAGAGTTACTTAACTCATCTGGCAGTAAACCTATAAATAAATTCAAATTTAAAACAATTCAATTTAAAAAAAAATAATAAAAAATCAAATTGTTGCTACAAGTAAGGTTAGAACAATCTGTTCTTAAAATAATGTAATCTTTTAGATTATATTATAAAGAACTTGGTCAGAGTTGTTTGTAGCAGGAGAGAACCTGATAAGATAAAATTATGATAAGGTAAAATTATGATAAGATAAGATATATGATAAGATTATGATATAACTAGATAATGTGTGGAATTCTATCAAAGTGCCTTCACTTGATGTTTAGTACATTAAATTGACTTAAATAGGTACGATTGTAAGAACAAGAACACTGTTAACATAGTTAATAGTAACTTGTTCACTGCCATCTTGAAAAACTTTAAGAGCTTATCTTAAATTATTTTAATATAAAACGTGCAATTTATAATCCAGCTGTTACAATGTGTATATTATATGTATGGTCTCATATCATGAATAATAAATATGTATCAAAATAAAAAAAAAATATTTCAGACTTGCTTTGCTCGTCTTCAGATAGTAAATAGATAAGTTTTATTCCCAGCTGTCACCCATCCAGAAAGTGACCTCGCTTGATGGTGCTTAATTTTCATGATCCAACAAAACCCGTAAATAAAGTTACTGAATTAAAACGAAACTTGGTGTAATTATTCATTGCAAAAAGGATACACTTGTAACACAATACTTTTCCTATATGAGAAACAAAGCCAAAATATTTGAATTTTAGTTTTGATTGCATCCATTTATAATAAAACAAGGCTTGGTTACCTTTAGCTGGTTGTGAGTTAAGATCTAAATTTGAGATTTCGTCTGTATCAACAATTTCAAAACCGAATGTTTCTTCAACAGCCCTTCCAGTGGTTCGCTCTAAGGCACGTAATGGTTTATTTTTCCTTTGAATTTCTGGTGGCCTTCCAACAGCTCGTGTTCTTTCTAGTGGCCTATGCCTATAACCTCTGTAAGAAAATCATAATATTCTTTTAATAATCAATTAGATGAAACATGATAGTAGAAATAAAACAAAATTCCAATGCATTTAAATAAGATAATAACAATAAAACATTTGTTAGGTTGAACTCTTACTCCATTATTTAGTTTTGGACGATTGTCATTTTCCACTTCTTTAGCTCCAAAATAATTAGAAATTTAGAACAAATATCAGGTTCTATGAGTGAAAGAATTAATTAAAGTTTGGAGAAAATTCAAAAAATGAAACTAAAAAAATGTAAACATTTTTTTTAATGATAAGTGAAGGAGTTTAAGCCCAACAATACCTTATCCGAATCTGTGAAAAAAGTGTAGAAGAATTTTGAAGTTATTTTAATTTTTTGTAATTTTTGGATAAAAAGCCTGTGGACAGGAAAAGTAAGGTCCACAATCGGCAGCTGGCTTAACTAAATATGAAACTACAATCCCTATACCAATTATAACTCAAGGGTAGGAAACAAACCTTGGTGGAAGAGGTGGTGGTTGTTCAGGGTATAAAGTTTCATATAACGTAGAAGGTGCTGATGATGGCCCAACAGAGGGAGAACTACTGCTAGTAGCAACAGGTCCGTTAGGTATACCTTGTGCTGCCCATATAGCTACATACTCGGAACTATCTTCAGCACTCCCTGGTCTAGGTTCAGAACTAGTTCGAGGTAACTGATTATTCTCATGAGAATTCCATGTCATTTCTTTACTAGAATTACGAGAGCTGTCTGTGTCCGAATCTTCAGATTTTCGAGCATTCAAAAGCCTCCATCCTTTTTTCCTAACCTAAAGTAACCAAAAAATTAAATCACAAATGTTTTATATCATAAATGTAAGAAACAAATATGGGCTCTAGAAAAAGCATCATCATTATTTAAAGTCGAAAATTTAATTTATATTTTTACTAACTAGTCTGAAAAAAAACTCTTCCCTGAATTGTTCAAACAATAAAATTCTTGGAACATCTTAAATTATAAATTCTTGTTGCATAAATTTAATATAATTAGTTTATTTTTACTTTAGATGTATATTTATTTAATTGCTTACCACTCACTCTAGGTTGACAAAATAAGTAAAATTATTTTATCGATTGAAATATATCCGAGTTTTGCAAAACCATCTTCACTTCAACAGCAAATAAATAGTTTGAAAAATGCTTTAATAAATCAGTCATTAAATGGTTAGACCAAAGACACAATCTTTTTTAAATTTATAAAAAAGGGTCCAGAATCTATACTATTAGCAAATGTCATAAGTATGCTATTGAATACAAATCAAAATAATTCAATAGTTCAATCACTGGCAATCAGTTATAACTTCATGAAGCACACACATTATTAGCTTACATTATCAGTTAATTTGATTATTTATTTGAGAAAAATCAGCCTTATGGTGAAGGCTTGTGAACCATAAACGTTGATAACGTGATAAACGTTATCATTGATAACCGTTATAACCATAACCATAACCATAACCGTTCACGTTGATAAACGTGAACCAAACTGACAAGTATTGACACAGTAGGCATAGGATGTGTTTTAAATAGAAGAATATCCTTCCAAAGAGGATTTTAGTAAAACTAATGAAGTTTTAACAAACAAGGCCTGTAGCCAGCCAGAACTAATTTTTGAGGGGCAAAGTTTCACACGCCTTAAAGTGACTTCCAATGAAAATTCCTTCCCTTGAGGCCTAGTACAAACCTTAAAGGTTATCTGATCCTAAGTAGACAAGAACAAACCTTAGAAGAGGTTTCAGGTTCAGAAGACTCAGACTCTGAGGAGTAAGATGCTCTGAGCCTAAGTAATTCTACAGCTAATTCTCTTCTCTTGAGGGATTCAAGTCTGGTTTTGGTTACTTCTCTTGATTCCTTGTAAACAGATTCCATATCTATTGGCTCAGTCTGTGCCAGGCAACCAAGACCTGATAGACCACTGTAGTACCGGAAACACATCATCTTACTGGTATCTGAAACAATTTTTCATAATCAATTAATGAAATGTTTGAATTATAAGATGAAAAAATGTAAATCTCTTCTGGGTTTAGCAATATTAAAATATCTTTGGGCCTGATCTGTTGTAGGGATATTTGCTAATACTAACAAACAGAAAAAATTAATCACCAGAACGAACCCAAAGCCCAGAAAATTCTTTCTTTTAAAGCTAAAATTCAACCCAAAATTTTTAGTTAGAAGTTTAATCTGGTTCTAAATACAAACATTAATCTAAAAAGATACAGTAGGAATCGGGGCAGGGGACACAATGTTCTAACCACCTGGTTTGAGGTGGTCCTCCTAAAACAGGTGCTAGTTGCATGAACTACCTCACCAAGTGCTAGTTTTCATCTAGTGCCGTCTCGACCACTGCCTTTGTCACTTTTTAACAGCAACATCCTTTTATTTTTATTAAAAAAAAACTGTAAAGAAGATACTATTTTTTAAATTATAAACATTTTTAATTTTTATTTTCCTTTTAGTTGTTTATAAGATTTGATTAAGAAAATCGGATAACTAGTATGTTACATAAGTTGTAATATATAAAGATACTAATTATTAATAAAGAAACTATTTATATAGTTATTTTAAAGTTTATTCATTGTGCTATTTACATGCTGTATTTATGTACTAAATTTAATTAATAGTAATTAATTATTTATATTTTTTTTAAATAAATTTATAAAAACAATCATAGATTCTTTATTTTCTAGTTTTGAAATATCGAATTTATATACACAGAATTTTGTCCCTCAGTGATTTTTAGGTTTGCTTTTCAGCATTTTTAAGTTGAAAAAACAATCAAATACAGAACACTACAAACACTTTTAGCAATTTTGTCGTTGATAACAACAAACACACAGATTAAATTTAAAATATTCTGGGTTGATATTTGTTTATAATTTGATATCAGGGGTTGTCATTGTTATCATGAGATCAGGTTTAGTTAAAAATAACACATCATTTATATTTTTAAATTATTATATGAAAATTTTACATTTAAGATTATCAATTCAATATTTTTAATCAATAATTTTAACTAAAAAGGATTGAATTTGGAATGAGATTGAGCACAAGTGGAGTTATTCATACTAGGAAATGAAGAAAAGAGTCTCTCCACAAAAACAATAGTTTATTGGCATAGCGCTTTCAACCTAACATGAGGTCATCAACAGTGTCTTAAAAATGAAGATGAAAGTTACAAATATATAAACTATTTTCTTTCCCGAGATGGTAATAGCTCAGTGAGTCAAGTGAGACTCACCGAGCTGACTCTTACAAGTTTATATTGTAATAGACTTTGAGAACTAAATATGGCGGACATTAGTAATAATATCATCACAAAGTTAATATGTCAAACTAAAAAAAAACAAATTCAATTTTTTAAAACAAAAGTTACCTTTTGTAATTATTATAAATAAAAATTATAAAATTAATTAACTATTTTTATAAAATTTAAATTAATTTTATAAAGTTATTTAAAAAATATGCTCTTTCTTGCCTGAACTATAGTTTTTATATAATTGTTTCACATGAGCACAAAACTGCTCGGCTATGGGGGCTGGTGTCGCAGATGCGATGGAAATTTATTATTTATTTATTTATTTATTTTATTTTAAAATGAATGACTTTGATTGAAGATGACAAGATTATTATTGTCATGTAAATTATTTAGTATTAAATGAGATTTCAACAAAAAAAAAAGTTTTTAAGTTAATACACGCTTCCACAAAATGGTAGAAAGATCGTGGTTGAAAATTGGATCTTAAAGTGAGAAATTCTGAAGTATTCAAAAATTTAAAAAAGAAATTTAAAGAAGATTCGTACGTTCAAAAACCAAGAGACATTAATAAGTGAGTTAATATTTTATCCACTCTGAAATCTTTGACGTGTATTGAGGGTTTGAATTTAAAAAATAAATTCAAGTTAAATTAACACAAATGGAAGGCATCGGTTTCCTTAGAAAGGCTTTGGAACCCACCAAACAAAAAATTATTAATACACTCAATGATATTCGCGAGTTTTTGTATTCGGAGGAAAAATCACGAATTACGGCTCAAAATCTCTTAGGAAAAATTAAAAAATTTGGGGAACGATATGAATCTTTAAGGACAAATTAGGTAACCTTTCGATATTAGAACTGAAAAAGTAAGATTTGAAGAAGAAGAAGAAGATGCAATGACATTAATATTAGATATTGATGATGTTCAAATTCAATTAGAAACATATTTGAATAATATTCAAATTGAAAATGTTAATTTTAATAGTTCATCGCATCTTCCTTCAACTTCAACTTCTAATATTAAATTAACCAAATTGGAGATAAAAAAGTTTGATGGAGATATTTTAGAATTTTCATCTTTTTGGCAATCTTATGAAAATGCTATTCATAAAAATACGACTTTAAATGACACAGAAAAATTTTGTTACTTAAAAGGATTATTGACCAGAGATGCAGAAAAATGTATCGCAGGTCTATCAGTGACAAACGAAAATATAATGTCGCTGTCACTTTATTAAAAAATCGTTTTCATAATGATTCATTAGTAAAAAATGAAATTTATAAACGATTTCGTAACTTATCTAAATCTAATAATAATATTTGGCAACTTAGGAAAACGTTTGATGATATCGAACAAATATTCGATCTCTTCAAGCTTTAGGAGAAGATATAAATCACAATTCATTTATTTCTCTTATTACTTCAAAATTTCCAGCTGAAATAGTTCAGAAAATTGAAGAAATTAATTTAATTCAATCATCTTTATTAAATCCGTTAATTGCAGGGGAATGCTCTAGTAAAAATAAAAAAATCTGATGTTGAAAATTTAAGAAATTGTTTGGAATTAATAATTAAATCTAAAGAATTATCGAGTGAACCAATTTCAAAATTTAGTGGTGAAAATCAAAACAGTAATAATTATCAAAACAAATCAAAAACTGACTTTAAAAAAGAATCAGTTAAAATGACCACTGGATCATTATTGAATAGGGAAATTAAATGTCATTTTTGTAAAAACAACCATTACAGTGACGAATGTACTAAATTTAAAACAGTCGAAGAAAGAAAGGCCATTATAAAAGGCAACTGTTATATTTGCTTACGTCCAAAACATGCTGCTTCAGAACATACTGACAATAGATCATGTATATATTGTAAAAAGATTAGACACCACCATCGCAGCTTATGTCCTATTAAATTTGGTAACTTAAATAAAGAAAAACAAACACAAAATATCGTAAATAAAATTAGTGAAAGTCAACTATTGACAACTTCGAATTCAGTTCATATGCAAACTGCTACTGTTACAGTTCAAAATATAATAAATCAAATACAGTTCTTTGTCATGCTATTTTGGACAGTGGCAGCCAACGCAGTTATATCTCGTCAGAGTTAGCAAACAAATTAAATTTAAATCTAGGAAACGAAGAGTATTTGTCTCTATGTGTTTTTGGTTTCCCACACCCTATGTTAGTAAAAACAAATTCAGTAGAAATTTCAATAAAACTTAAAAATAATGAATCAATGTCTATTGTAGCTAATGTTATTCCAATAATATCTTTAAAATTAGAACAACCTTCATTATCCGATATACAAACAAAATTTCAGGTCTAAATTTTGCTGATAAATCCGAAAATTTAGGGGGAAATAAAAACATTGATCTTCTATTAGGAAATGATTATTTTTTCGACATTGTCATGTTAGAAAAAATAAAAAATAAACAATGGGTTTATATTATAAATACCAAATTAGGATGGATTCTTAGTGGAGAAATAGTAATTCAGATAAATGCCAAGAATCTTGTTCTTCTTTACTAACAATGTGCTTATCTTGTAAAGATTATGACATGTATGCCTCTTCTACTTCAGAAATATTAGATGAAGGTTATTATAATTTACAGCAATTCTGGGATTTAGAATCCTTAGGCATTAAAGAATCAGGATCAATCACAGACGATGATTTATCCCTCAAACAATTTTCAGAAAGTATACATTTCAAAGACGGCCGTTATCATGTTTCGTGGCCTTGGAGGGACAAGTCAGTTGACTTGAACTCAAATTACGGATTAGCTTTAGGCAGATTACGTTCAACTCATAAAAAACTTCTCTCAATTCGGAATTAATGAACAAATATAATAATATAATTTTAGATCAGTTAAATAAAGGTGTTATAGAGGAAGTACCTCAAATAGATACAAATAACTTAATTCATTATCTGCCTCACCACGCAGTTTTAACTCCATTAAAAATATCCACTAAAGTACGCATTGTTTATGATGCGTCTGCTAGGACAAAAAAGGGAGATAAAAGTTTAAACGATTGTCTTTATAGAGGGAGAGTTCTTTTAGCAGATTTACTTGGAATTTTACTTAGATGTAGATTCTATAAAATAATGATGGTAGCTGATATAGAAAAAGCATTCCTACAAATTGGGTTAAATGATAGTGAAAGAGATGTTACACGTTTCTTATGGGTGAAAGATATAACAAAAGATTTAAGTTTGGACAATATTATAATTTATAGGTTCTGTAGAGTAGCTTTTGGAGTAATTTCGAGCCCTTTCTTATTACAGGCTGTAGTCCTGTATCATTTAAATTTACATAGTAATAAGAGGTAGCTCGAAAGATTTCAAAAATTTTACATGGACAATGCAGTAATTGGTGTAGACTCAACAGAAGAAGCTTTCAATGCTTATTCTGACTCTAAAACTATTTTCCAAAAGGCGGGATGAAATAAGAGATTGGAATACTAACGATAGTACTTGTAAAAATTTAATTAAGAATAATAATCAAGATGATATTGATCTTAATGAAATTATCAGCGTCCTAGGAATATTATGGAAATATTTCAGAAGACTCGTTTTCTATAAAAGGAAAAGAGTCTCAAGAAATAGATTCTAAAAGAAAACTTTTAAAATATTAGCATCTATATTCGATCCGATGGGTTTTGTGTCCCATAACTATAAATTAAAAATATTTTACAAAATTTATGGAAAAATAATGTGGATTGGGACACTAAATTTCATGATAGTCAATTAAATGAGTTGAATGTTTTACTTAATGATTAGACGGAATTCATTTAATAAAAATTCCACGTTACATAAATTCAGTAAATTTAAATTAGATTTGCACTGTTTTTCAGATGCTTCTAAAAACGCTTATGGAACAGTAATATACATTGTTAACAATTTAAATAAACTATCAACGTTAATCTTTGCCAAAGTTAGACTAGCTCCAACTAGGGTAATAACTATACCTAGATTAGAGTTATTAGGGATTTTATTAGGATCAAGATGTTTAAATTTAGTTAAAGACAATTTAGAATTGTCAATTCAAAACATATATTTGTGGTCTGATTCGAAATGCGCACTACAATGGTTAAAATCAAGTCATCCTTTGCCGATTTTATCGAAAAACGTGTTAAGGAAATTAAAGCTATGAGTAAAACTCAATTTAGATTTATCCCTGGAATTGAAAATCCAGCGGATGTAATCACTAGGGGGGTATCGGTTAAAAAGTTAGAAAATTCATGGTGGCAAGGTCCGTCATGGTTGACGAAAACTATTGAAAACTGGCCACCCGAAATAAAATTTAATAATTTGGACGAAGATCTAGAAATAGAACTTGAAAATAATCATTGTGTACTAATAAATCAAAACCCTGTTATAAAAATTGAAACGCCTTTTGGCATTAATCATCTAAATTATTCTTCGTTACGTAAGCTAATTAGGGTCACCGCTTATTGTCAAAAATTTATTAATAAATTAAAACATAAAATTAAAACAAATAATGAACTATCCGCCGCTGAATATAAGTCAGCTGAAGATAGTTGGATTCGCTGGATTCAATTAGAATATTTTAGAAATGTTATCAATGATATACAAAAGGGAAAATCTAACGAATTACAAAAACAATTGGGGTTATTTTAGATGAAAACAATTTGATAAGATGTAGGGGAAGATTAGAAAATTCTGAGCTAGAAAAAGATGAAATTTTTCCAAAATTATTATCAAACAAAGATTATTTACTAAATTAGTTATCATGGATTGTCATAATAAAGTATATCATTTAGCCACTGACTCCACATTAGCGGAGATAAGACGCAGTTATTGGGTTCCTAAAGTAGATCTTTAGTTAAAATGACAATTAAAAACTGTATTGCTTGTAAAAAATTTAATGGTCAACCTTTTGGATATCCTAATTTACCTCCCTTGCCTGCGTTCAGAGTAACAAAAAGTTTACCATTTCGGAGTATAGGGATAGATTATTTTGGCCCACTTGGATAAAAAATACTTTAAATGAAAAAGAAAAAGTATATGGGTGTCTGTTTACATGTCTAGTTACTAGAGCTGTTCATATGAAGTTTTAGGCGACATGTCCACTGAGCAATTTTTATTGGCATTTCGTAGATTTATTGCTAGGAGAGGACATGTAAATTTAATTATATCGGATAACGCAGCTCAATTTAAATCTGCTAAAGTTATACTTGATAAAATTTGGAATAATGTTATTGAAAGGAAGAAATTTTGCAATTTAGTTCAGTAAATAATATAGAATGGAAATTCATCGCTGAATTTTCCCCTTGGATGGGGGAGTCTATGAAAGATTGATTAAAATTGTAAAAAAATGTTTAAAATCTCTCTAGACGCCGATGTCTAACCATTTATCAGTTAACAACTATTTTAATAGAAATTGAAGGAATATAAATTCAAGGCCTTTAGTATACGTTGGAGAGGACGGAGTGGAGGCGTTGACTCCAGCTCACTTCCTTACCACGAGAGCTCCAGAAGTAAGAAATTTTAATTTGGATCCATCAAAACATAAAATTTTAGATTCATGGAAAAAGGGCAAGAGTTTATTAGATGAAATTTGGATGATTTGGAAAAAGCAATATTTGTTAAGTTTAAGAGAAGCAAATTATTTAGCGAAAAATGGAAAGATACCACATATGAAGTGCTTGTCGAGGAAAGACAAACGACCTCGACAACACTGGAAACTTGGTAAAATAATTTCATTAAATAAAAGTTCAGACGGCAATATAAGAACAGCAACAGTACGAACAGAGAAGAAAATAATATTACGACCTATCAGTCATTATACCCATTGAGGTAAAAACTAATGAAGATGCAACAGTCGGTGGCAGTGTCGCAGATGCGATGGAAATTTATTATTATTTATTTATTATTTTTATTTTAAAATGAATGACTTTGATGAAGATGACAAGATTTATTATTGTCATGTAAATTATTTAGTATTAAATGATTTCAACAAAAAAAAAGTTTTTAAGTGAAACACGCTTCCACAAAAGCTGGGACCCCCCTGGCTACTCCTATATACATATGTATACGATATCATTTCTGAATGATAAAATGAAGTAGTTATTAAAATACAGATGTAAATCAGGAAACTTTAAACTAAAATTTTATAGACATTCTGCATTTGCTAAGACAGAAATAAGTCAAAAGTACAGGTAGATAACATTCATCTATTCATGGAGTAGGGATGAGACATCCAATATAGAGTGATATAAAAAGACAAGATGTTAATCGATTTAATTAATTTGAAGATATCATATCATACCTGTATTGTTAATAATAAGATGATGAGGCATAAACCATAAAACAGAACCAATCCTTTGACCCAAGTCTTTATCATACCTAGCTAAGCAACACACGCCATCTTTATCATCTGAAAAACAAACATTAATTATTAAAATATAATATATCAAATAATTAAAATAAAAGATGATGTAGTATACCTAATAATCTTTAATACTTAATAGTATACTTATAAGGTATAAATAATCATCTTTAATTAAAATACTATGGAGCAATAGCACATTGGAATCTTCCCCCTTCGCCATGAAAACAAGTATTCTTTGTCAATTTCCTGATATATACTTATACTTTTACAGTATATTTGAGAAAGTAACAAAATAGTTCTTTGTGTAACTAGGCAGGAAAATGGAATATTACTGACTAGTATCGAAGTTAGCCCCCGAGCCGAAGGCGAGGGTGTGCTATCTAAATTACCTGCAAAGGCGAGGCCGATTCAGGTAATTTTCATTTTGACTGACGAGGCGAAGCCGAGGAAGGTAATATATAATTTGACTGACGAGGCAAAGCCGAGGAAGCCAAATCTACGAGTCAGTAATGTTTCCTTTCCTGCCTCGTTCCACACAATATTTTATCCGCGAACAGTAATAAATCAAAACTTGCATTGTTATTACGGTGGTATAATGTTTTATATTTACATTTTCTTGGACTGATACAGATCTTATCATCGAGAAAGTTGACTACAGAGTAGCACTCGATTTTGTGTTTGACAGTTATTTTAAATACGCTAACACAACGTTTTCACTAACATTCTTTACTTTTTTCTCTGAGCACCATTCTTTGAACACTTTATATGCTTTGAGATACCTACTTCCTGATTTGCCGGGTAGTAGGCTCTCTTTGGCATTTGTAGCTATTTCCAAAACATCCGGCGGGGTATGTTGGAAAAGTTCGTCTATATCTTCGACCATATTCATCACAAAACGCTATAGAATCGCTAGAGAATAAACTAACTTTTAAACTGTATTAAATACGGGTTCGAATGATAAAAGTAGTAAATGACTTGACAAAAAAAGATGAGATAATAAATCCAAGACAAAAAGTGTTGCCTTTAATATAATCGATCAAATTTATTTCTAATTAAAGATTTACATTACAAATTGTTTTATTTTAATTTTAATTAGTTAAATAATGTAATTATGCATTATATAAATTATTAAAAAATTCAATATGCTTTTTTTAATAACTAATAATGTTTACAAAAATTATCTATCAACTTTCTTTATCAGCATAGGCAGGGGCGGCTGGGAAATGCTACTTTCCTGCCTAGGCAGTTAAAGTGCAGTCATTCATGACTAATTACCAGCCGACCTGGGAAATGCTACTTTCTCGCCTAAAATTAGTTCAGTAATACTTCATTTTCCTGACGTGAGCTGATAAAAGAATTTAGCTAAAAGCACCATGATTTGCACCAAATTGTTTCTTTAGGAATCACTAAGTAATTATGGTCGAATCGCAGAAAAGGAAGTTAGAAAAAATGCTTAGAATTTGGGATTAGGATTTGCAAAATTTGGGAGTGTATGATAGATAATATTTCAAGGTATTTTACTAGTAAGGTATTCATTCACCTAGCAGCTGATATTTCCTTTCCTTAGTGACGCCTTATATAACGAAAATATGCTTTATCCGGAACGCATTAAGTTATTGACGGTTTAGCATATTTTAAAACACATTAAACCATTTTATAACACGGAGTAAAAGATTTCTTTTACACCAATTATATCAATGAGTGTACCTATGTACATGCAAATACAAGTACACACATGAATTAATTAATAATATAATAGGCAAAGTTAAAAGCAATAAGACGGAAGAAATCAAACAATTAATAAGGAGAGGAGAGGAATCCGAAACTAGCTTAATTAGTTTGTTGGCAAATTAATAAATAAATATCTTTATTTCAAAACCAGGTACTAAAGAGTACAATTAGGCATAATAGCGTCAAAAAGAGAGTAGGACCCAGATGGGAACCTTGAGGTACTCCATATAATACAGGTAAGCTGAATACTGAAGATGACAAGGCCAGAAGATCTTTAACAGATCACAACCAAAAATGGGGGGAATAAATAAAACAAATCTGGTTCTAAGCAGTAATAAAAGTTAAAACTAGGGAAGGCAAAAACCTTTTAATGGCAAAAGACCACTTCTAAGTGGGTTTCATCATGCTGCTTGCGCGTGTATGAGTGGATGTGTTCCGAATAAATTCAGCTGTCTTTATACTAGAGTTGAAACTTGACTTAAAAAACAGACTTAAGGTCTAGTTGTGCTGCCCGCAAGATAACATTTTTTAGACCGTGTTAACGTCTTTTTCCAAGTCACCAAACTTAAAAAAAAAATCTTTCAAAATCTAGAATTCAAATAATCGAGTCAAAATTTTACCTAAATGTACATCAATAAGCGGCGAATCGATTCACAAAATTTCACTTTGATATTGGTGGCCATTCAGAAAATATGGATTTTTGCATTTTTTATTTTGACGGCCAATAACTTATAATCTTCGTCTATAAATCGATGTCTATAATACACACATCGTCAAAAACCGCAAAACATAAAAAAAGGAGCAGTTAAAAATTAATAGCTATTTAACTTTTAGTTTGTAAGTTATTGGCAAACATATATATTTATTGGTTAAATCATGTTAGAAAGTTTGTTCACACCTGTCAAAAATATAACTCTTTATCGTGAAATATGTAAAATTAACAAATATATATAATAATGAAATATATTGATTTTATTCATTAATAGGATTGAAAATAAATACAAACTAGGCTGCTATGAATAACGGCTGTAAACATAGAAACGTAGAGTAGATAGAGTGTGTACGTAGTTGTACAGGCCATAAGATTATAAATACTTCATGTTCCATTATATTTTGTTAAATAAAATTTTCTATGTAAATTCACCATAACATCACGTCACGCCATTCACAAAGACAAAATGACAATCGGAATTCTACTATTGTTCGTGCAATGCTTTGTTTTATTTCCAGAATATTAACATTTTATTCATAAAAAAACGAGGCCAGAACTAATATGTATGATGGATTGAGTCATGAAAATACCTATGTATTTGATGTTAATGAAATATGTATATTTATTTCTAATCATATTATTCATTACAGGGAATTTCGTCTAATATGATAATCAATAGACTAGAGGTCGGTTTAATTCGATTTAGCGGCAAAAAAAACATAAAAAAGAAACCCTACTATACACACGCACAGATATATATATATATATATATATATATATATATATAATATATATATATATATATATATATATATATATATATATATATATATATATATATATATATTCTTGATCCGTAAATGCACTTCATCCACGCATTTGTCCTTCGCTGAAAAGAAGTAAAAAATAAACTCGGTAGTGAATATTGTGTAATGAATAAAACATATATTAGCACAAAAATAAAAATTGAAGGCAAACAATAACCACTGAAAAGGTAAGGAAAAATTAAACAAAAATATAAATGCGATGTGGAAGCGAAGACATAATTTAATTTAATTAGACAAGGTTGTTTGAATGTATCAGACAGAATAGAGACAAGTTGGGATCCTTGAAATGAAACTGACCACAGACCAATAAGGACGACAGTCCTAAAGAAACTCCTCCGTTAACACAGGAGTTTTATAGCCAAAACAGGTAAGGTCAAGAATTTATCAAAGGATCGAATCATTAACTCTAAATGATTGAAGGGTTAGTCGACTTCCGACGACTTGCATCCATTGTGGGAGATAAAGTCAGGGATATGAAAACACGGATATAACAAATTATTCCGGTTTGAGCGTCGGGTGTGTTGTCACGTCAATGAATCTATGATTTTAAAGTTTGTTGTCATTTGCCAAAGTACGGAGTAGAACCTCAAAGGAGGATTTAAATGGATTGAATCTATGATTATATTAGTAGTCATGTAATTAGTATCATGAAAGAAGGCAGCTATTCCATTTTAAAATGCAATTAATAAAAAATTTAACAACAAAATACAATAGTTAGTAATCACATTAACTCAAAGACAGAACGATTATATAAAATATACAAGCATGTCGAATTTATACAACTTTAAATTGCAATAGCGTATGATTTAACCCTTGAAAGCAGTAACAACTGATGAACCCAAACACTTTCCCAGGGATTCTTTAATTAAAAATTTTAGTAGTGGACCAGCTGCATTGTATATTATTTACTGAAGATCATGAACCAGTAGCTTAAGGAGTAAATTTAGCCACCTCAGGTCGTTAAAGCTGGATATTGAATGAACCAAAGTATAACATACAATTCGCAGGTTTATAATAATACACCCGCGAAACCAATTAAAATATTATCAAAAAGAGTAATCATATGACCAATTTAGACTATGTTCGAAGTACCATATCAGCGTAAATACCACTGCATTGAAAGCAAAATATTATTTTCCTCAAAACATTTTGTCTGTGAGAAAATCTACAAATGTGTTTTATATAAAGACGCAACAAAGTAATACACAAAGCATCCTTGAATTCAAATTTAAAATTAATCCACAATGTTTCAAGAAAGTACTAGCTCTATAATACTTAAGTACTTTCTCTATAACAGAAAACCATCTCTCCCTTCCCCTCCAAGAACCCAATCAGTTTTACAATGGAAATTCGCTAAAGCGAATTTGAAAACCTCTATGAAACATGCTTAGTCCAAAACTAAGATAACCACGAATCTGCATTCCAGAAAACAAACAAAATTTAACAACCGCGATAATAAACTGATAACATTCAAAATATATTATTAAAACCAAATAGACTCACTACACTAATTTATCAGCAAGAGTAACTATAGCAGTCACAAGTCACATGCATTTGAAATAACTAAGCCTAAATCACCTAAAAAGCCTAATTTGATCGGTTAGGACCAAGGATCTTGAATAAAGGAGATGACGCACTAAGTCGATTTGCCATACAAACAAGTGACCCCATCGAAAACCAGAAAATAGAGAGAATTCAACACGAAACACACGTCAAAAACCAACTGCACATGCTTGGTACAAACTGCGCATGCTTACAATTCTTAAAACAGCGCAGGTCTTAAAATTTAGAGGCAAACTTACGTCACAATGGTTTCCATTGTTTATTGCTTGAGAAGGTTATAACAAAACACGCTTAAATTATCACTCACTGAAGAGGCAAAGTATATTCCAAAATTTAAAATTATATATGCACGAATGACTTAACAAGCACCACAAATGTAACTATCACGAGAAGCACAGAAGAAAGTTGAGAAGCAAACTCGACAACCTTGCTACATAACCTGCGTTTGGCGCTTTTTTCATTATAATCAAGAGGAAGGGGTAAGTTTGCTTCTAATTCTCTATCTCATACAACTTCCATGGGGTCAGAAAAGTTCCTTAATGCGTCATCCCCTTTATTCAAGATCCTTGGTTAGGACCGGTCAAATTAGTGATATTATAGCATGTGACCGGTTAGCACCGGCCTGTGTTTCTAAAGAAACCCTTATACGGTTAAGTTAAAGAAACCATATATTACACACTAAATCATACAACATAGGCCTTACTACATAAAATCGACGCAAGAAACCGTGGGCAGAATTCTTAACCTTGTTATCGCCTTTGAAATCCGAACCAAATAACCTGTCCTCCATCTGCCTACTTATTTTAAATTTAGTGCGTACTAATAAGGCGATGAGACATAAAATCTCTCTCTAAAGTTATTATGTTCATTACTTACCCACCAAATTAATTTAAATTAAATGCAATTTTGATTTGGAAGATCCTATCATTTGATTTAAAAGAAATCTTAAGATTAAAACTAATTAAAACTAATAAAGGCTGAACACTATTGGTTACAGTGCTATTTAGAAATAGGTAAGAGTTTCTTTTTTATTTGGGAACAGGCAAGAGTGTCTATTTTAGGAATAGCAAGAGAGCCTTTTTTAAGAACAGACAAGACTACCCTTTAAGAGCAGGTGAGAGAGCTTTCGCAAGTCTACGTATGAGTAGGCTCTCTCATAGACGACAATGAGATAGAAATTATGAAACGAGATGACAATCCGTTCCAAGTTTCATACTTATGGCGTAACTTACACAGGCTTAAGTTATGTATATACATTAAAGTTATAAAATAAACATAAATATATAGCATCTTAACGTATTAAGGGCAGGCCAAATATAAATTTAACCATACCTTACTTAATTGGGGGTTTCTTTATTAGTGCGATACTTTCAAAGCTATTTTTTTTTCGAAGTAATTCTGGAATCCAACAGTGACTCTTCTCAGCTTGTAAATTCAAAAGCCGGCTTATCTTTAAATTTAACTGAGAATACACCGGTTGGTTGGATTTAAGTGGATATGTTTTCTTCGTCCCTCATTGCCAACCACAGATCCACTTAAATCCAATCAACAGGTGTATTCTCAGTTGAATTTAAAGATAAGGCTTAAAGGGAGGACGAAAGAAGACAAGTCCCGCAATACGGCGGAGCTTGTAGCGTGGGCATGTCTCATTACTGCTGTCACCACAGATCCGCGAAATTAGTGTCCCGCCAATTTTATTAGGGAAAAGCCTTTGGCGAATTAAGTCTTTATCTTGGAGGTTATGCCGCTGAAATACCCGTGGAATAAAAAGACGAATCCACCGACGTAATGCCATATTCCGTAATTTCCACACTTGACAAACCGAACGGAAAATAGGATTTCATTATTCTTAGTGCATACTAGAGAATGAGTAAGATTTATTCCTGTTCATAACAAGAATAAGTGTCCAGCTATGTTTTAAAATTGCAACAGGAAGAATGAATAAGTCTAATTCAATCTCAAGAAATGTTATTGAATATCGCTACATTCCGTCGCACACTCACATATTGCTGTCAAAAGTAAGGGTCCAAAATAAGGCCCTTGTTTAATTATAGATATCAGAAATCTAAATGTTTCGTTCCATGGCTCTTTTTAATTAACTACACTGAAATGCATCCATTTACTCCAAATACATTAAATGTCACGCAGCATATAAATTCATCCGTATTTTAAGTGGAGGAGTAACTAAGGAGTTTAAACTATATAGTTTTAACACTCTCCGGTTAAAACATTTAAGGTTAACATTCTCCGGTTAAAACATATAAGGTTAACATTCTCCGGTTAAAACTTAAGGTTAACATTCTCCGGTTAAAATATTTAAGGTTAACATTCTCCGGTTAATACATAATAAGACATCTTTCGGCCTGCCCAAAATATTTAGAATGGGCTATTCAAATTGGCAACCCTAATTTTTAATGACTCACCCAAAATTTGTTATCTAGCGTCGCGATGCAGATTTTAAATATTGTGATTTATAAAACTTACAATAATCCAAAGTTTTAAACTAATCTAATCTTAAACTAAGACATTTTTAAAGACCATTAAATAAAAAAAAAAATACCTCTTTTTTAAATTAATTAGTGATAAATTATCCTCAAATTAGTCAAATCTGTATTAGTCATTCACTGAATAATGCAACACAACTCAATCTAACACAATAACACTTAATACAATTATTATCAATATTTATTTATAAATAAATAAATCGGTCATCAAATTTAAACACATGCTATAAAAAAAGTAGTGCTGCTAAATTAATTTTAAGTTTGTTCATCACTTTATTAAAAAGAACAGAAAGTTAAACGAATAATACCGATTCATAGAAAAGAATTCATAGAAATATTATAAAGCAATGATCACTTTCACTTGCAAAGGCATTTTATAAAGTATATGATATTGAAAATTTGCAAGATAATAATTAAAATTAAAGGTTATATTATAATGGATAATTGGAACTAATTTTGCTTGAAAACTGACTTTTTATGTTTTTTAATTGGAGATGTTGTAATCGCGGAATAGAGGGGCGGTTACGTAGTTGTGGGATTAAGATCGGGCAACACTTTCACCGACGTTAGTGCTACGATGCCTAAAGGCTAACTAAAGGAATGAATGAATGAGATGGGAGGGGTTAGCGTAGAAGGGTAAACTATCAATGAAATCCCCCCTACTGGTGAGTTTCACTGCGCTGTTTTATGAATGAAACCCACCCAGAAAAGATTTCAACAGTATTGGATTTGAAGGTAATAATAGATTATAGATCAAGTAAAGAGCAGGAAGTATTTAAGTTGTATTCAATGTTTTTGGTTTCAAGTAGCCACTATGTTTTACATAGTGCAAAGAGAATGACACTTTTTTTACCTAACCTAACCTAGTGCCTTATCTATCTATGGCAAGGATCTTGTATAAACGCTTAGGATAACGCAAATAAGTAAGTGATACAATCATATAACTAAGTGACTCCGTTGAGCATAAAAAAATAAAGGAGAGTCCACCACAAAACATATGCCAAAAACAAACAATACATGCATGGTAAAAAAAATTACATTAACAGCGCAGGAATCATATTGACGCAAAACTGCGCAAGAAAATACAAAGGACTGCTGAGTCCTTTGGGACTCAGCAGTCACGTTGTTTTCCGTCTGGTTCTTGGACTAAAAGGTCTCATAATACTTTGAGGCTCCTGTATAAAAATAATAATGCTCGTACGATTTTGATTACTTGATTACCCAGACGAAAAAAACTTGCGGACGACTGCAGTAGCAAAAAGCTATTAGCTTGAAGATCATAATGGCATTATTAGTGTTCCATTAGATCTTTCGAGCTTAGTTTTATCTAAGTTAATACTAGAGAGACATAATAGTTTTATTTGTTTCATTAAGGACAGCTATTTTTTAATTCACTGTACTTCTTTTTCTTATAGTTAAAACACAGTAATAAAAAGAGCTAAAATACAATTCAAAAATGTTTCCTGAGTGTTTATGTTTTAGTATAAGGAGACGACAGAAAGTTTAATAAAAAAGTAGTTTAAGAAGTTTCGTCCATCCTCAGACGTGTGAAACATCTTAGCTCGAAGTATAGAGTTAATATTTACATAAATTAATCAATATCAATAAAAATGATATTATTACACGCTATATTTTCATAAATAAGTTTCTATCAGTATATCTATACAACGACAGCGGTATGAAAAGCTGCATCAGTAAGAATCTATCAGTATCAAATGTATATAATCTTATAACTTTGTTCTTTGAGATTTCAGAATCTCTTTAATCGATTTAGCAAGTAGGTTATAAAGCAGAATTCTGTTTAGCATATAGCAAAGGTCTATTTAGCATGTGGGAATAAAGCGTAGGTCTGTTTAGCATATAGGTATAATGAAGAGGTATGTATAGCATATAGATAGATATAAAGCACAGGTCTGTTTAGCATGTAGGTATAAAGCACAGGTCTGTTTAGCATGTAGGTATAAGCACAGGTCTGTTTAGCATGTAGGTATAAAGCACAGTCTTTTAGCATGTAGGTATAAAGCACAGGTCTGTTTAGCATGTAGGTATAAAGCACAGGTAGCTGTTTAGCATGTAGTATAAAGCACAGTCTGTTTAGCATGTAGGTATAAAGCACAATCTAGGTATAAAGCACAGGTCTGTTTAGCATGTAAGTATAAAGCAAAGGTTCTGGTTTAGCATTAAAGTATAAAGAAGGTCTGTTCACCATGGAGGTAGTAGGAAAAGATCTGTTTAGCAAGTAGGTATAAACAAGAGGTCTATTTAACATATGGGTATAAAGTAGAGGCCTCTTTACAATGATGGTATAGGTCCATAAAGTAGAGGTCTGTTTTCACTGTTTTCAAATTGTTAAAAGGATTCGAAAAAACTTATAAAAACAGACCTCTGGTCACGAAAAACCAGTCTGAGAAAGAATACAAAAATAAATGCATAATGACAAAAAAATGCATCACGCAATATTAAAAGTTTTAAAATATTTTACAAAAATACATCATAGAGATAGAACGCATGAGAGAATTCGAGAGAAAAAAATAAAGTTCACAGAGACCCAGGTTCATTTATATAAAAACCGGATGTAGACAGATAAACTTGAGATGTTTATGAACACCGAGGAATTTCATTATTTTTTCATACCTTGAAAAAAAACATACAATAAGAAATGAAAAGATAAAAATATGAAATACAATGTACACGTAGGAAGCAGGTTTATTTAAACGGAAAGAATTTGAAATTCAATTTTGGCATGGAAACAGTAAATACCTTATTTTTCGAAATTATATTTCCCATTCTAGCAGAATGGATATAAACACGGCGCCAATGGAAAAATGCAGAATATTTAAAAGAGTATTATAATTATCGAGAAAAATAACAGAATGACAAAAACAAAACACTACTCAGAACCTTTATTCAAAATTCAACCATTAATCTTAACAAAAAAACCAACACAACAATGTTTTAACTTCAAAACAAAAGGCCTCGGCGCTTTGCAGCTCAGCCGTGACGCGGCGTCGGCACTGGAGGCTGCTTTGCGGCCCCAGCACCTCTTTGTGTCCGCTACGCGGCATCGCCACTGAGGGCCGCTTCGCCAACCCAGCGCCACAACAACCATGTGGCCGCGAAGCGCCACATGGTTGTTGTGGCGCTGGGTATACCATTTCGTCATATTACTGGTTTAAATAGATGGCATACTGCCACGATATAAGCAAATTTTTAAATGTATTTATAAAAAAGTGATATGCTTACGTTATGTTATACATGTCAATCAATAAAACCGGAAAAAATGCAGATAATAAAATGTAACTTTGTATTTCTGTTAACCATAAATGGTAATACATGTGTATAAAATGTCAGCTCAATCTAAATACTATATTAAGATTTGTGATTTGTTGAAATGTTTGTGGGGTCATTTTTGTGGGTAGACGTCACACATAATCAAGTTTCATTTTTATCCGATAAAGCATTCGAAAGTTATCGTGACCCATAAAAACGACAAGGAACAAAAAAATCGTAAAATATTAATTCTTAAACAGTGAGTTCCATCTTCCAAAACATCCACCACCACCCATACTCCCCTCCCCCCCTCCATGACCTGATAAACTCATTTTTTCTTCGAAAATTCACTAAAATCACATTTTTCCTATAAAAATTCTCAAAAATAGAAGAGGACGTAAATTAATAAATAAATTTATAAATATAAAGAATGAAAAATGTCTCCACAAATGTAAAAATAAGGCAAAGCAACAGTCAACCAACACAGGTCATCGTCAGGCTCCATTATAATTGATGCACCCGACACTCGATTAACTTCGAAGAATATATTTTGTCGGTTTTAGAGAGTTTCTAAAGGAAAAATGAGCTTCTTGTGAAGAAAACTTAGAACAAAAATCAACATTATTGATTGCCGGAAGATTATAAATAGTAGATTTCCTATGTTTATGACATCACTAAGCCCACATTAATAACTCACTAAAAATTCACAAAATCAAAAAACAGATATCTGATCGGTCTGAAATTTAATATCCATATAAATTTGCGCTTAGCATATGTTAAAACAAATATACGAAATGTAAACAAATTTTTAATCTGCGTTAGTTACGATTTCATTGTTTGAAATAATAAAACTTTATGAGAACAAAGCACGTTTTCTGGCATATGTATTTTGAAATTTGCTAATATTCAGGCAATATGCCACTTACATAAACTAGTAATATGACAACCCGAACCGGTCTCAATTTTTCGTAAATATCTTCCTGAACAAGGATCTGCAATTCTGCCGACTCGAATCGGATGGGTGTCTCAGGTAGAACCTTTGACCCCTAAAGTGCGTTCTGCCTGAGACACCCATCCGATACGAGTCGGCAGAATTGCAGATCCTTGTTCAGGAAGGTATTTACGAAAAATTGAGACCGGTTCCAGCCATTACACTTTTTATTAACAAAACACCCCTGGGCTCTTGGTCTAATATAGAAGCGACCAAGAAAGGCCTCTTGTTTTTGAGTTGACAAAGAAGGCGTCTTTCAGTAGAGAGATTTTTCTTCATTTTTTTAATTAAAATATTTAAAAATTCAGTTTTTGTTACTAAGAACCCCTTAGAGGGTAAACGTTTAGCCCCACTCTAAAGTCGGTAACATGGACTTAAAAATGCCAATAAAAAATTTGAGGGAACCCTGATTTATACATCTGAAAACAAAACAAAAATTTTGGAGTCAATTGATAATATACTAAAGGGAAACTCTGAACAATGCTTCTACTTCATAAATTGTGCTCAGTTATAATTCCTAAAAAGAATTCAAGAGTAAAGAAGTCAACGTTAATTGTAATAAAATAACCAATTTTAATTGAAAACATTATATATGTTTATTTATCAATTTTATTTATATTGTAATTCGCACTTGTTGCATCCATGGTCATTGTCTGACCATTAAGCCCATGTCACTACAAACTTGTTGAACCGTTTCACTGAAACAGGTGGTTAGATTCCATTGTGGTTGTCCCACGTCCCTTATAAGGTAGCTTCCAAAAGAAGTCCCATGTGTGCCGGAAGTTTTACTTTAAAAAGTACTTTATATTCAATTTATAGGAAGAAACTTCCTTTACAGAATGAGTCAATCTTATTAAATAATTATTTAAAAACTTAGCTACTACTTATCAACTTTCCACATATTATATACTTACATCTCTAACCTTATTCAATCGTTCAGTACAGTTATAATTATTCCAATTTTGAAGATAATATAAGTGACTCAAATCTTAAAATGTTTTTATATTAAGATTGTAATAAAAGGCATTACACCTTGTTGTCCCAATGACACTTAAGTTTTTAAAAAAACGGATCATCTATAGACATATATAAAATTGATAGATTTATAGCTCATTGGCGGGTGTGGTATTAGTCTATTCATTATACCGTACACCTTATAATTATTGTCATCCTTCTATTCTTTTGTCTATGGCATCTTTAGAGCGGTATTTATGCGCCTAAAGCATCCTCAACTAAAAAGCCGCTTTTAAAAAGGAATATTAATTAAGATTCTTCTGCTACATCCTTTATTTCCTAATCACATTATTTTTCTGAACCTTTTATCCAACAAACCCGAATACCCACGTGATATCGTTTCTTCTTGTAGTGGTCGGTCTCCGGATCAAAAACTTCCGTCGTTCGAACAACCTCATAAGCGCAATTCTCTGACAAGAATTAGCTCGATGAACATTTTCAAGAACATTGATAAAAGTACAAAGAAACATTTCTTTGAGTTTAATAAATCTCACATCATCGGCAAATTAACAAAAAAAAAATATGCGATGATTGTGATCATGGCTGATATTAAGCTGCAAAGTTCAGGACTGGAGTAAGGAAAAGCTATCCTTAATTCTTAAAGATATTATGATGGTGCCACAAGCTTAAGCCATGTTAAACACGACAGCAATGTCTTCTAAGGTTAGGGTTCCAACTGGTATTTACCACCTGGTAAAAATCAGTGGTAAAAATTGGTAAATAACGGTATGCACTTTATTGGTTTAGTGGTAAAAATGGTAAAAAGTGGTAAAAAGTAAAAAAGTTTAAGAAAAACAAAAAAAGGTTAAGGTTCATTCTAAACCAACAAAGTAACATAAAGAAAGGTTTTGTCAGCCAAATTAATTTTTAAAGTTAAGAAGATAAAGAAGCAAGTGATTTCTGTGTTTTACATATTTGCATCCCAAAATCTGTGTATTTTTGTTATTCGTTATTCGTTAAGTTAGTTTTTTCCACCCTTTCAGTTATATCTTCCAAGTACTATTTAATTTATTTTATTAAATTAATTTAGATTAATTATTCAAATAAAGTATCCAGAAAAATAGCTACAATTATAGCTTTGTTTTAATTTGCGAATAGATTTCAACCAATTCATTCCGACTATTTTTAGAAACACATTTTTGATGTTGAGAATTTGATCTTGGAATCTCGCTTTCCAACCAATATTCCATCATTACATGATTCCATTCAGTGTTATAAACAGGGCCCTGGATAAAAGTCTTTCTGAACAGTTATTAAATTGATACTTTTGCTATTTCAGCTGATTAAGTAAATATTTAAGGTTTTAAGAATTTTTACCACTTTTTACCGTTATTTACCACTTTTTACCACTGGTATGCACTAAATAGTTTTTACCGCCAAAATTCGGAACCCTATCTAAGGTACAGGTGGATCTGCTTGATGAAAAATAAATGCAGTGAAAGACGTAGTTTAAATGTCCCTCTAAATTGATGACGAGAGAGACATCAGATATAAAACCAAGCATAGGCCAATGGAATAGTAATCCAGAAATCATAAGAAAATACGAAATCACTCGTACACAATAAATCATAATAATGATAATAATAATAGAATATCAACTGAAAAGAACAATAACTTATAAATAAAAATATATTCCTAGATAATAATAAGAATAAGAGTCGGCTCAAATTTTTAAAGTTAAACTGTTTTGTCAACAAATATCATCGTCTGTGACCCAAGATTGATCACTTAAGGGTTTGAGTTCATGGGAAAAAATGAAAATTTTGCAATCCTTTTTATCCCTTAATCTATTTTGTTTACGATCCTCACGAGGTCATTTGTTCTGTATGGCCATCACAGGAAGTTTCTGTATAATCTTCTTAAGGGTGGCCTTTTTCTGTATTTTTCTATCATTCTTACCTTAAAAAGGATATCCGGACTAAGGGACCGTAGTTACAGGATACGATTGAGGGTCCTAAGGATCAAAAAGTCCTTCCCCTTCATATAGACGTCTGTCTTGTGTCTTACCCTCGTCACGTGGTTGTAGAAACATATTTAGAAAGGTAATTTTTTGTACCGGTACCGTATCCTTTTATTCTCATATCCTCAATAAAACTTCACTTCACAGCCCGAGTTCTTACCTTCTGTTTTTAAAACATTCCGTCTAATTAGTAAATGATTACTAACATCCTTCACCTAATAGTTAAAATCCATTTTTTCTCGCTTACGTTCGTTCTGCCAAACGAATCGTTATTTGTAAATATTTGTAAGGGTTTTCTCACAATATTTTTACCACTGTCATAATTTACGAACCACTTATTTGTAAATGAGTGCGTGACAGAGGTTGCTGCCAAGTAATTGTTTCTTTCTTTGAACCAATGCAGATTTCTTAATTGACATTTATATGTATATAAAACTAAGCCTTGAATGCCGAGGCAATATGCCATCTTTAGTCAAAACCTAGTTAAGCGGCTTAGTTTAGGTCTACTATGCCCTGCCATCAGATTTTATCATTTCAATATTTAAACAAAAATTAAATTCAAACCATTAAAGCATTGATTAATTCTACTCAAGGAATTTCAGAATTCCTCCTCATAAGGAATTTTAAAATTTTGCATTTCCTTTGGAAAAGCGTTAAAGTTATTTTTATTATTCAAAAAAACCTTCATACTATTTTTAATTCTGCATTTCCTGACTAAACCACAAGGTTCAAATACAAACAAAATTATGTACGGTTGTGTGTTTAAAACAATTTAAGCCAATGTAACTAAAATTTTGCCAGAATTGTTTATATTTCAATTTGTTTTCGCGCATCATGATTTGTGTTAAAAATGTAAAAACATCAGAAGGTATTTTTCCCTCAAACGGGATATTCGCCAAAAACAACTTCCTTTTGTTTTAAAAATACCGCGGAGTCTATAAAAACCAACTCCCGATATTTTGTCTCAAGCCGGATCTCGATGTCACTCAACATGGGGTCATTTATTTTCGTGTGTTTTCATTAATTTTTCTTATATCCGTACCGAAACGACACCGGATAGATGAATTTCGGATGCGGTGGATCCTGTCAACGTTCTAGAACGTTGAGTAAACATTTCTTTTCGAGAACTCTTTCGGTAATTTGATATCGTGGGTGTAAGTGTCAACACGTTGAGTGATTAAAGATCCATAATTAGATTTCTATTTATACTCTTAATTAAAAAAGAACATCTTTCTAAAGAAAAATAGTTGTCATTTGTAATCAATCATGTTAGTAAATTAATCGCTTTTGATGATATTTTAAGCTATTGCTATTAGCCCATAATTCCTTCTTCTTATTAATAAATAAGAGAGCTAATTTGTGGGAGGATATTTACTGATGCCATTGCTCTGTTTTCATTTTTAATAACGACCATAATATTGGAAGAATACAATTTGAAAACGGCATTGCGAAAAGTATCAGCTGATAATTTTTGCTGTTTTAATGAAATTGATTGACTTTTAGCGGCATTGAATGACTCTTACGTGAAATTATGTAGGATTTCTAGAATTCAACCTATTTTGCGTTATATAAAGGATAAACACGCTAATTCATTCAAAATTCAAGAAGTAGTGGCCCACACACACGTTCGAAAGTAAAGCGACGTTCGATATTTCTATAATAGAAGTCATAGCAATAATAATGAAACCAAATCAAACCCAAGTTTAGCTAACCATAAACAGAGAGGAAATATGGGAGAAGTATTGTGATACGGAAATATTACCATGATCACATTTGACTTGTTCATAGCAATAAGTAGCTGATTAAAACGGGAAACAAATCACGATTACAAATTTTAAGAGTGTGGTTGAGGATTCAAAAACCAAGCTATATGAAAAGAATACAAAATCTCTCCACAGATTAAGATATTTATTTACAATAAAGCAGAGTGCTTTAGACCTAACAAGAGGTCATCACCAGTGCCTATTAAACAAATAAGACAAAAAAAATTAAAAACCGTAATTAGAAAGAAAAAAAACAAAGTATATAAAAAAAGCCAGCTTTGTTTTTTTAATTCTTTCACAAAAAACAACAAAATAAGCCTTTGCTTGTTTTTTTTTCAGGCTGTTTGTTACAAGCCTGTTCCAACCTTTATTTTGAATTTGTTTAACAAATATTTCTATCTTTTATTCTCTGCTCAACGGTAAATTTATTTTATTAATTATTTTTAACTACATTTCTGTTCTTGTTGTTTTTTATATACTTTGTATTTCTTTCTTTCTAATTAGGGGTTTTTAATTTTTTTGTCTTATTCGTATAATAGGCACTGATGATGACCTCTTGTTAGGTCGAAAACGCTCTGTTTTATTGTAAATAAATATCTTGAACTGTAGAGAGACTTTTTATTCTTTCGTTTTTTTACGATGGACTCCATTTATGCTCATTCTAAAACACCAAGGTATATGTTTCAGCTTATGACATCATGTAAAACCAATATCACAACGCAGTGCAATTACTGGATTAATTTTCTAACCAATTGAAGAATTCAACATTCATATTTAACAGTTTTATAATTCAGGTAGCTCTGATTTTTAAAGTCAGGTTGAATGATATATTCAAAGCAAGATCCGTCAGTGTCCGGTCTGAAGTGTCACAATGTCACTGCAAAATTGTATGTTTGTTTTAAAAAATCTATTATTGCTAACCAATCATTGCTTCAAAAGGAAGCAATAATTGGTTCCCCCTTGCAAGAAGTAAGTTGCAAGGGATTGATCCCTAATTATATTATAATATATATATAATATATATATATATATATATATATAATATATAAATATATAATATATATATATATATATATATAATATATATATAATATATATATATATATATATATATATATATATATATATATATATATATAATATATATATTGTGGTGTGTGTGTGTGTGTGTGTGTGTGTATATACATAATCCTCAAGCCTTATTTTATCCTACAAGACTTTTTTTAATACCCGACTATTAAGGGTCTGAGTAAAACATTAAGGGTCGGCCTGTTAACATTAAATTTAATTACACTTAATCCGGTTGCTCCCTCTATACATTCTACAGCTCTATTAACATGGTCAATTAAAACGTCTGCTATAATTGTAACTATGTTATACGGGTGAATAACAAATATGGAACAATTACACGCAATACTCCACAATCTATTCTAATCTTAACCAAATTTCCGAGGAGAAAAAGGAAAAACGTTCTATAACTGTTTTAGTCAGCTGTTTTTACGTAACATAAAATAGTCTGAATGTGAACCCACTTTATCTAATGTATCCTGTCTTGCCTATATCTCGTAATACCTACAACCTAACATTCTTAGTAGGAGATATACACACAGCAATATCTTAATGAAATAACAAAAGTAATTAGCAGCAGAGCGCTGGACGTTCGTCGTATTATTTAAGGAATAAAATACAAAAATCATTTGCTTATCACAAATCAATTGTTTTTTAATCAATGACAAATATAATATTCCTATGCAAACTAATCGGGACTGAGTCATAGCTCTTTCAATAGACTAATAAATTACGGAGTACATTGCGTGCTTTTTATTTAGATATTTTTTTTTAGCTCTAGAAGGTTCTTATCGGTAATTTAGCTGTTATCTAAGAGGAAATGAAGTACGTTTAAGTGTTAAAGGGTTTATTTATATTAAGTTGATAACATTTTCCAATACGGCAAGCGGAAGTAAAACGTCACTTGAATAATAACGAACCCATTAAATCTTGAAACTTATTTATAGAATTAATATTTAAGTGTTAGCTGCATTTTTAATGGATTTCCAAGGGCAAAATAAACTTGGAAAATGTGTTCATGGAGAGAGGAGGTAGATTTAGAAAGAGGACTCACTCTGATATATATATATATATATATATATATATATATATATATATATATATATATATATATATATATATATATATATATATATATATCAGAGTGAGTCCTCTTTCTAAATCTACTTCCTAATTATATACATAATTCGCAACAAATTTAAATATCCTTTCGCTATCCCCATTCCTAACAGTTATGCTGATATTATGAATTTTGTTAATTTATCAGATGTTAGTATACCTTAAAAATTAAACTAATGCTGATAATGGGATAAAACTTAAAACTTAGCACGTATGTAAAACTTTGCATAATTTGTCAAAATTTTCGCGGAGGCATTATTGCGGGTTAATTACTTCATAAAAAAATATTTTTCGAATAGCATCTAAAGACTGATTTTTTACAAAACTTCAACTTTCTAGTATAATATACTAGAAGCTACGATGATAACAGACACACGCACACATACATGCAAACAAAAACTTCGTAAAAACCATTCAGGAGGGCTTAAAAACGCCTGAAACGGATAGTTCCGGTGAAATACCGGTTTCGGATTTTTTTGCAAACACAATACTTTTCATATACCTACGGTATAAATTAGGAAAAGTAAATATTAAAAATAATTTTTAATTTTTTTGATGTGCTACAGAAAGTAATCAAAGGTATAGGTTGTCGTGTTTCATAGAAAATTTCTAAAATGAATCCTCTTTCAATCAATAAACATAACTTTATCTCTTTATTAGCCTGAGTACTTTTTATTAAAAGTTCGAAAAACAAGCATAAAATGCTTTAAAAAAATAAATAAGTTTATAAATAAAATAACCTGGAGAAAAAATAAACTAAGTTCAAACTCCATTTAAAAATGTATAAAGTAGATCAGTTGTTTCTTTGTCACTTAAAGTGGGCGTCATCATCCCAAATGTTTGAAGCCGTGGTACATACAGCGAGGGTAATAAGTATCACTTTTTCAGAATAATGAGAGAAACTAAAATAAAATAGAACTTTCGAAATTATAAAACCTGAAAATGCAAAATCTACTCCAGTAGATAATACTCTACTCTTATACTGCTGTTATTTTTTAAATCAGAATTTCACACCGAACACCCGAAGAGATGAACCATCCAGATGACAGGACAGTTTTGATAAGATAAGAAAATAAGACAAGTATAGTTGAGGTCGATTCCACTAGAAGACCCAACGCGATGTTCTGCTGATTTTACGCTCCAGTTAGAGAACGTTAAACTTTACATTACAGGGTGCAGTAAAAGGAAAAAGTTTTAAGTGTAAATTACCTCGATTCTACTTTTTCTTATTTTAATATAAAATTAAAGAGTTATAATAATCCATTAATAGAACAAATAAGGACGAAAAAAGGAAAGGAACTCTATTTGAAGTCTTAAACAGAGACATTTGTAGCAATTAAACCGTCTATATTCGATATGGCTAAATTAGTTGGACGTACTTATTTCATTGCCAACGTTATTTACAATTAACTAGGTTTCGGGGAGCAAATAACATTAAACTTACTTAATTCATACCCAATGTTATTTACAATTAACTAGGTTTAGGGAGCAAATAACATTTATCTTACTTAATTTATACCCAATGTTATTTACAATTAACTAGGTTTCGGGAGCAAATAACATTTAACTTACTTAATTTATACCCAATGTTATTTACAATTAACTAGGTTTCGGGAGCAAATACCATTAAATTTACTTTATTCATATTCAAATCACTTATTTTATACTCCCATTTTATTTACAATTAACGAGGTTGAGGAACAAGTATCATTGAATGAAATAAATTATTTTGACAGTGGGTTGTAAATTAAAATTAGTCCAACTGATTTGAATCATAATTCAACACCGTCAAAAACTTTTACCAGATCCTAAAAAGTTAAAAGATATACTTTAAGCAAATTTGAAGGTACACACTTTAACTATAAAAAATTTTAAGTTTTTAGGATGAAATGGTTTAAAAAAAGTACTTAATACTTAACTTCCTTTAGACTTTTTACTCAAGCAACTACTGTGAAGAAAATACAGTAATAATTCCTATCCATACACCTCAATTATCTGCTATTAGTAATGCATTACCAGCCTTGTTTAAGTAAAACATCAAAGTGGGATAAATTCTAACTCGTGCGGAAATCTAAATTATTTACGAGGACCTCCTCTTGCTTGGGCGTTTTTTGTAATGAAATACCACCCGCAAGGGTACCTTTCAGTAGCCTAATCATTTATTGTAAGAACCTTTTTTGATTGCGTAATTAGTGTATTGATATTTTTAAAGCATATACAGTATTTTTATTACTCACCATGGACATATACTACGTATATACTAACAACTGTCAACTGTATATACAGTTGACAGCTAGGGAAAATAGTGTTGATGAACCAATAAAGTTGGCCAGATTTGAAATTGAGGACGTGGCTTAACATCCAGGACTAACCTCATTGGCTCCTTCGCATTATTTTTCCACGCTGTGAACTTTACTTACTTAAGTAACTAATTTGTTACTTGAAATTTGGCGGCACTGAATACGTCGAAAGCAGTAAATTTTCAAGTGTGGCGCAAGTCACATTTTCCTCATATTGAACCTTTTTTGATTGATTCAAGCAAAAAAGGAAAAATGATTTAAAACTCTTATAATAAACCTCTTTTTAGAGTGTTCAATGGTAAAAATAATGTCAATATGTGAAGATAATAGTTATTAAAACTGATTTCTTACCAATAAATATAAAAAGTTGATCAAATTTTTAGAACACTTACCTGAAACAAAAAGAAAAAGCTATGTTATGTATATTTTTTTTAGAACAATAAAATCTAAATAACACTCTAAAAATAGGATTTACAAGATGAAAATGTTTAGCATAACCTACACCGTTATGTATTTGAACGCATGAAAGAACTTGTGAGCAGGACAAATGCAACATGTAAATCAACATTTTAGTTGCAACGCATTTGAAGAATAGCGAGCAGGATAAATGCTACAGGTAAATTAGCATTTAAGTTGCAACGCATGTGAAGAATAGTGAGCAGGATAAATGCTACAGGTAAATTAGCATTTAAGTTGCAACGCATGCGAAGAATAGTAAGCAGGATGAATGATGTAAATAAGCATTTCGGTTGCAACGCATGTAAAGAACGCAGGGTGGATGTCAAAACCATAATGTTTTACTGTTTCATTAAAACATAACAAATTAATGTATTTATGAAACATTCATTGAGACATTCCATGAAAGTCGTTCAATTCAAGTTCCAATTTAAGGCCGCAAGATTCTTAATTTATAAAGAGAACTAAGTAAAAACCCCCAGTTGTTATTAGAATTAATAAAAGAATTTGAACTATTCAAAAGTACGTGTACGAAGCTTCTCTGTATAACTGTGTCAACAAACTCTACTAAAAACTTTTCGGAGTAGATTTTTATTTGAACAGGTCAAACGTAGCAGGACATAATTTCCAACTAATAGTCTAGACCTAGACGCCTTTATTGATTAAAACCTTATAAATTCTTTAACACAATCCACTTAATAAATAAAAGTTGAGAAACAGTCAAGTGGATCAAGTATGATTTTTTACTTTTCGTCATCTATACTGTAGATATATAGGAAAAGTATTGTGTTTGCCAAAAAATTCGAAACCGGGATTAAAAACTGTATTATCCGTTTTAGATGTTTCTTAGACCTCCTAAGAGGTTTTTACAAAGCTGTGTCCGTGTGTGTGTGTCTGTTATCATCGCATCTCCCAGTGTATTTATGCTAGAGAGTTGAAACAGTACAAAAAATCAATCTTTAGGTCTAGATATGCAATCGGTAAAATATTTTTTACGTCTTTGGACGTACTGTAGGATATGAGCTTAGTGAATCCAACGTACCCCGTACCCGATTTTAAAATATTTAAATTGTTTGTTTCATCAAATATTTACAGTTCAAAATTCAATACATTACATAGGAGCATTTAGGGTTAAACAGAAAAAATATATATGAACTCCCTTGGTACATTGCTGTTTTCCTTATAAAACACACGTAACCATTAAAACCAGGTGCGAATGCGTAATTAAAGCCAACATTCACTAAAGCACCTAGCGGATCAATCGAACAGGAGAACTATAAGGGTTAAAACAGCAAATGTTGTCTTGAGCATTAAGCAAAGATTCGCCTTTCGTTTTAGATTTTTTGAAATTTTAAAAACCTCATTACATAATTTAATTACAGTTATATCATCTCAGTTTTTTCATCTCTGATTTTGAAGAAATTCTCAAATGAAAACGTAAAAAATAATTTTCTCTAAAACTACTTCTAACAAATTTTCAAAAACAAAGAACAGAATGGATACCTAAAAAACCAAGAACTAATTTCCCTCAAATAATGCTTAGGGGCATCTAAAAATAATAAATTCGCACTAATTGCCCATGCCACCTACACAACACTGAGAACTTCTCGGTATCGCGCCCTAAAACATAGCCTACGCCCTTCATTCATGTTTAGCACGCTAATATCCGTTTTATAAAGAAAAACTACGTTTTAAAAAACTTTTTTGTTAATCAACGTAATGGATAATAGAATTAGGAGAGTAAGTGGGCGAAATAACCTTTCGTATCGAGAGAAAACATTTTAAAACAATTTATCCTCTTTGTAATAGATTTCCACTGAATTTTACTTTCCTGTAACACAAGACGCAATGGAAGCACTGTAAACGTAAAAAAATGCAGCTTGTTTTAGAGACTTTCAGGGTAATAAAGTTACGGAAACACTTCAGAAAATGCGCATCAATATTTGGTACATATCTCGCTTAAAATTTCAAAATTATATTATATTTTAGTTAGTTAGCATCTATATGCTAACTAAGGGAAGGGAGGTGAACATGATATTTGGGAGAACTTAGCCCCCTCTAAGGTTTCCCGTAATATTTCAAGAAAAATCAAGGTTCAAAAAACGGGAAAAGGCAAAGCAATAGCCTCCATGGTGTTAGTTGTTACCCTTATACTTCTGTCAAGCGTCTGTCTATCCGATTTCACATCTCCGGAACTAAGATAGCTAGAAACTTGAAATTTGGTACACATGTGTAACTGTTTTATCCAACAATAGGAAAATATAGCCAACTATCTGGCATGCACGTTTGTCTATTTACAAGCGAATGCGCACATTCGCAAAAAATAAATATTTTTTGAAAATATTTATTTTCCACATGAAAAATCATGTGGGGTATCAAATTGTAGGTATTGATAGGCAGAACACAAATTTGCATCGCTTTTTCATAATGGCAACTATTACACCCGCAAAAAATATCAAAAACCATCAAAGAATTCTTGACCCCCCCCCCCCCTCAAACTAACCCACAAGGAGCAGCCTTATAATATGAAAACAATGCTCAATAAAAGCCCTATACGGGCCATTGAAATCCTTCGGCAAAAAAGTTTTAAAAGTTAATTTTAGCAATTTCAAAATTGCGCTCGAACAAAAAAAAATTGAAAAATCACATGGGTATCAAATTATAGGTATTGATGGGTAGAACACAAATATGCATCGCTTTTTCAAAATTGCGGTGTAATAACATTACAACCGTCAAAAAATCAAAAACCACCAAAAAATGGTTATTCTGCTCTACTCGCCGTGGCACCTTCGGAGCCACAATTTTTGGCACATAATAAGCCAAAATTTGTATGCGTACCACCTGTCCACGGGCTTTGGGCTCGCACAGCGTGGCCCATGTGTTGACCATATCACTGTATTCATTCGATTATACTTATATAATCGAATATAAATTAAATATAAATTAGTTATATTTATATTATTTATTTATTTATTTATTTATAGTTATATTTATATTTTATTTCGGTTATTTTCAGCTGAACGGTTGGTCTGATTGAGCTTAAGTTTGTCTTAATAGATTGAGGAAACCCGAAATCAAAAACAAAGACACCGAATTTTACAATACTAAGGTTTTGCTACCCAGGTTTTATAAGTATTGATAAAGCCATACACGTTTCATAATCAATAGTTCCCAAAGGGTCGGTCTGTGTGCAGCTTGATAAAAGCAATAAGCTTGTCTCGATCTGAAAGGTCTTATTGAGTTATAACAAAACCTATTAAAACTCTAACATAAATAAATATATTATATACGTATATATTTTAGATTTAAGGATTTTATTCGGAAAAGAAGTAATATATGTAACAGAAAAATTGAATTGATTGAAAAAAGTAGTTGCCATGGTATTACCATGGAGATCAGACACTGTTAAATTAACTTAATACTTTAACAAAAGTTAATTTATTTCCCTCGTTACGAGAGATAACTTTTACAGCATTAAAATTTAAAACGTAGACACTGGAGAGACATTAGAGGAAAATCTCTCTTTTCCATGAAATCAAAATTAAGTAAAAGACTCTGCCAGGCATGACACAAAGATTGTATGCTCATTTCGTTTATACATTATATGTTTTACGTCAACAGAGAATATGAGTATTGAAACGAGTACATTTAATAAAAATGGGGACATGATTCAGTTAAACCTATTCCCCTCCTACTATAGGAGACGGACAAGGAAGCAAATCTTCAAATATTATAACAAATATATCTCATTTAACAAAAAAGTAGAGAGAAAAGAAGAAATAATGATATTAATTTGAAAACAAAAACAGATAGGAAGAAGAAGGCGCCAGAGTCTGATATTTTAATGAGTATATCTTTCTTGTTGATCTCGTATAAACAAACAGAGTTTACTTAATAGCCATTTTTCGTTTAACTATTGAAGTCTATCTATTTCTATTGAGATAGAAAAACAAGCTAATGACGTAATTGGCAGCACTGCAGAATGTAAACAAAAGTTTAATAGTTTTTTTTCTTCAGCATAATATTAACAACAGGAAAGAAGTATTACAGTAAAATTTATGTTTTAGAGTATCGTTAGAAAAAATACCTTGGGAACTATACATTACTCAATTGGTTTCGCTACCCTTATCTTCACAAATTCGGACTCGCATCGGTCGTCCTTAGAACGTGAAAATCACAAAATTTATACTGCGTAGTGACCTCGCTAGATTAACAGTATAGTAATCCGATAAAAACTACGCGAATATACAAGCAGTAATGAATTATTTATTCTACTTCTTTATTAATCATGCCAAATTTTAAATAAATTTAATTTATTTCCTTAAACGATTAAAAAATATGTACATGACATTCAATAAAAATTGAAACAATACTAATAATGAGATGAAACATAGCACATTTGCTGGAATCACAAAAGACTATATGCTAAGTAAATTGCGAATTAATCCGAATACTTTCACGCGTTTCATGAATGTATTAGTCATTAATGAAGGATGACGTCATAAAAATATATTTCCTGTAAAGCACATTTAAACCAAAAGGTTAATTTTTAGTTGAAGTTTCAACTCTCTAGCCTAGAGTCTAGGCGTTTAACGCTATTGTACAGCAACGCGACAGTATATACAAGCTACATCAAGAAAGCAGAGTATTAACGCGATCGGTAATTTACGCTAAAGGTCGTCTCCGCGACTGTACACCTAAGTTACAAAAATATGTAGCTAAGATGCTCGGTCGCGAAGGCGACCTTTTAAGCCTTTTTGATATTTGACGCTAGAACGCTCGTTCGCGTTAGCGAAAGTAGCGTAGACGTCCAACTCTGTCAATACAGTATAGGTTTATTTACGAGAATTACTTAACTAGGCGTTATAGCATATAAAGTTGCACTTAAATGACTTTAAAGTTAGATCGTTTAATTATAGTGAGATGTACTAGCTGGGTCTAATAGGGCTAAAGAAGGAGAGATGTGTGAAGAAAACATCTTAAATTATTTGACCCCCCGTGGGAAGTAAGGACGTTTTACTATGAAAATTCATCGTATTCTTACATATAATTAAGTTAAGCCAAACCAATTTACCAAGACCAAGAAACAGACAACGAACCAAAAAATAATTAAATCCTATAACAAGGAAATGCTACCTTACAACAACAGCTAATTACACCTTACTATAAGCACCAGTAAAATAAAAGAGAAAGAACAATATGATCACCAACTGAGCAGCCGGTTTTTCTGTGACAAATCCATTTACAAAATAAGATATGCAATATCACGTTTTTCCACTACGTTGTGTTGCAATCGTTTCAACAATCACACCAGACTTATGTCAACAAAGTGATGATAACAGATAAAGCACACAACACTCCAGATAACGATCCATTGTCTGCCACTTCCTCCCTTACCGTTACCTTATTGCTCATAATCATAATATTTCATAATATTAAAACAAAAATCATAAATTAATTTTCTTTAGATATCTTTTGGGAACATTTTTTTTCTCTTAATAAAAATAATGATAAATTTATTTATTTCTCAAAAAAACATAATCATCATTACAGTCCAGCATATAAAATTAAGTATAAAAAATTTAAAGAAAAAAAATCTGAATTTTTAAGAACTATTGGCATAAAACTACAAAGAAAAGGTTTCAATTTTTTGGTTCAATATTAAGATTTAGCGTTTGTTTAATGGTACAGTTGCGAGACAAGCTAACGTCACTGTTAAAAGATAGTTCCAGTTGACACACAAGACAGAATGATTAAATGATGTCGGCTATGAACGAGTCTATTAGCGAATTTTCGTCACAAAATTACGATGATAAGATTGTTTGGATGACGAAATAGAGGGAGAGGGGGGCACATCAGTTTGGCCTCCAGATACCAAAACTATGTCCAAAAATTTATAATTATATACATACATTATACACATATAATTTGAAGTCTGCGTCCCAGGCCGTGATCGTGTAAGCACTCGATTTCGGCACTGATGGATGTCCGGAGTTCAAATCCCGAGTCATGTTCTAAATTTGTATAAGTAGAACTTTTATTAAAACGAATTTACCAACTTTAATTCCTACTTAAAGGATAGTGAATGCAACCCACTTGAAGTTGTTCCCGCAGGGTGAATACTCAGATGGTCCGAAAGGACCAAAAACGGGCATACCTATATATATATATATATATATATATATATATATATATATATATATATATATATATATATATATATATATATATATATATATATATATATATATTGTGTGGGTGGGTGTGTGTGTGTAATAATCACTTATTTATAAAATAAATTAATAACCAACATAGATTGATACGGTCGTGTCGTCTGAATTAGGCGAAATAGTAATACCCGTGTAAGTCAGTTAAATAATAAAAAGAATGTCGTTCGCAACATTTTTGTCTTGGACTATGATTCCGGCAAAACAGTGTTATTTCCCTTCATTTAAAATTCATACGTAACAGAAATGTCACATCTCAAAATACTCACTGAAACATTATACACAGTTAACTGGAATTGTTTGATCGTTACAAAAAAACACGCAATGTAAAGAAACCGAAAAAAAATACTAAGAAAGGCTATTTTGTGTTTTGAATTGTTGATTAGAGTTATTTGGGAAACATGTCACATCCTGAATGATATTAAGATCAAATCTGTCCGGTGAGTAATACCAATATACATAATATAATATATTATGATCCTTGGTAATACCCTGAACATCACTTTTCCAATCAATTTTTTTAGGGCCTAAACAAAAAGTTAAAAAATCAAAGGGAAACGAATTTTTTTCAAAGGAAATTCCATTAAAAGGGAAAACCAGGAGGGGTCCCATTTAGATGTCTTAAAGCTTCTAGGTCATCACCGGCATGGAATCAACAGATTATATAATATAATATTTGTTATATAATATTGTGCAGTATATAACAGCATATTATGTTACAAGACTGTAAAGAATGTCTTTTTACCGCGGCAACTATATTAACTGTTGAGCGAAGCGAGAAAGTAAAATATGCCGAAGTAAAACCAGCTATTCTTAGTTGTTTTACGGGCGGAGTAATAATAAACAAATATTTAAACGAAAAAACAGTATAATGTATAAAATTTGCGGGTACACTTCATTCGATCGCCTCGATGGCTAAAAGTTGCAATTCTGGCATGATTATTTGATGACAAATGATAAATAATTAATAACTCATTTCCGAAAATAATAAAACTTTGTTTACAAAAAAGTCCGATAATTTATTTGATAAACAAATAAAAGTAACAAGATCAAGGAAGGTAATATTAAAACTTGTGGTAAACAACTAGCGCCAACCTAGTGGACATTTGAGGAACTTCACTATGGAGAGTAAAAACTCATTTACTGTCGCAGACAGCAAACAACTGCAAAATCGCAGACAATAAAAAAACGCGTTTCACCTACTTTTTTAGGATGTAATATGCCTCCTTTACAGTAGATACTTTAAATATTTCCGTTAATGAAAGGAAGATAATTTGGCCACCCAATTAAAATTTTGTACGCGTACTTTTTAATTCATGCCATTGTTTTAAAAACGAAAAACATTTAATATTCCTCTAAGACTTGGCTGACGGCACGAATTGACCGAAAACTATAAATTAATGCCAATATATTTTATGAGCCAATCTTCCTAAAGTCGTAAATCTAGAGAAGTTTAAAATAATTTTAATATGTTTAATGAAGGATGTTATTAATGATTAGAGGAAGCCGCGTAAATTGATTTCGTAGAAAATTAATGTCGGTAAGGAATGAGAATGAACCACGGGAAACCAGACAAGCATGGAACTAAGTAACCTCAAATGAGATGGAAGGGTTCTGATGGAAAACGAATAACGAGATTAAATTTTTGCAATAATTTTACGATTCATCATTTAAGCATCACTAAAATCAGAGGCAGCGATAAGTGTTATAAGGTGTCGGGACAGACAAATAAAATTATATCAAGGCATAAGAGATAATAAAGGCAGCAATCCAAGTTGTTTTAGAATAATTTATTTAATTTCAGAACTTTCGCACAAGCGATGCTTGGCATCCTCAGTGAATCTAGATTACTCGAAAATACCGGGCAAGGATAAAATAACTGTTTTAACTACTTGTTAAGATGTAAGAATCTGCACTTGATGTAATTAGATTTCAACTTAATTATCAAAAATCCGTGATTCAGCTGCAATTTTTATTCAATGTAAAAAATCGGTGCAAACCGATCTGCTAAATAGCATGACTGATTGAAGGAATGATTGTAAAAATTGTCTCAAAACAGGCTACAGAAACTTTACACAATATATATATATATATATATATATATATATATATATATATATATATATATATATATATAAACACACACACGCACACCACACATTATATTATAATGTATACATATTATATTCTGTATTTTTTTCTTTTATTTATCTCATTAAAATTAATTAAAGTCAATTTAAATTCTCAAGTTAAATTTAATTAATTATGGGAAAATGAAGGCAGTGCGATTTTTGGGGAACTTAGAATTGGATCTGAGCAAGATCAAAGTAATACGACATTAAGGTTTTGGCTACCATGACATTCTGACGACAACCAAGTCAGAATACAACCAATTAGAAAGACAAACTAAGTCAACCAGTGAGTCCAAAGTTGTAAATAGTTTCGAGGTATCCTGTAACTCTATAAATATTATTTGTGTCAAGGATTAGTAAAATTTTAAATTCATTAATTTCATAGGATGAAACAAAAGCTTAAAATTTAACGTTTAAAATACCGGAGGATGTGAATTCAAGATGTGATCTAGTTGGTACATTAGTAGTAAAGTCACATGCTTGCACGCAAGCCAAATTAATATTTGAAAATTTTTCTCTCAATATTACTTTGTTTTTCCAAGGCCAGATGATATATACTCTAAGGAAACATCCGCTTTAATGAGAGATACTTAAGAATTATGTTCACGCGATATCAAACACGAATACACGTCACTTCCTCTAGAACTAAATAGCATTAGTAAATAAAAGGGGCCTTCGGCTCCAAGCTGCTAAGTCACATCGTCCCTTTGCGCAGTTCCAAGGGCTTTACTGTGGCCGCCAAGCGACCTCAGGGAAATGCGATATTCGACTCAACAAATCAAAAACTATAATTAACTCCTCCTCCCTCCATTTGACAACAGTCACATTTTAAATTAGCGAAATTTTTATGACGTCATTAGAGTGGGTAGTCATCAAATTGACACAAACAGTGGCCTGAGTAGGTCATTTATACTGAGTATATACAACAAAACTAGTAAATATACTAATATAGAAATTTAAAGCTCAAGCAGAATCGATCCCTCCACAATCCATATTTTGTCGACGAACTCAGTGACCACGCAGCAGAGCGACCTGCGGCCGAACGCTTCTGTTTATCAAAAGTGGGCTCAACAAATAATTACGAATTTACACGTTATGATTTCTAATTCCATACTAAAAACTAATTTTTATTTTTCCTAATTTATACTATTGGTAAATAGGAAAAGTATTGTCTTCGCAAGAAAAACAGAATTTTAACTGAACTATCAGTTTCAAGTGTTTTAAGACCTCATGAGTGGTTTCCACAAAGTTGTCTGTCTGTACATGTGTATCTATGATGGTATATTTCAGTGTATTTAGGCAAGAGAATTGAAACTTAGTACAAAAATCAATCTACAGGTGTAGTTGTGACGTCACTAATTCGTAATAATAATGACTCAGCAAACATTTCGAAAATCAAATAAAAAGGAAAATTGTTACGATCAATTTGAGATTAGGCACGCGTGTAGTCATGTATAAGAACAACATAGTAAGCCAGGTTTCATTTCATTGTTAGCATTAGTTCAACTTTTATAGAATGACTTGAACACATTTCTTTAAAAAAATATAAAAATTCGGAAAATAATCTGATTGAATTGAAGTTTAGTACAAGAGTATACCGGTATATCTACAGTTTTGGTTGGAGTTTAAAAGTTAAGCAGCATCGCTCGTGGTTATTGCCTGAATAAGTGAACACTGGGAATGAAAGGATGTGTTTTTCTAAACTGATGAGATAAAGAAAATTTCCGAGATACCCTGTACCCGACTTTTTTCTTTACACACACACATACATATATACATATATATTTATATATATAGTAGTAGTATTACTATTTACATATACTGATATACATCGTAATACTCTATATTGATATATATCGATATATAGACTGAGCCATATCCTACAAAATAATCCGAGCATCAAAAAGTCACAAGGTGCCAAACAATACAGTTTATTCCCCCAGCTCTCTCCCCACTGAACTACAAGATCTAAAACAACAATTTAGCGTCAAAATTGGTGGGGTTTCGTTAAGAAGCGTAGCTTTATTTTAAAATTGAAATAAAATTAAAACAGATAAGTGTACATCAACTAGCAAGATAAACAAAAAACAAAATATGTGTCTTAAAATATAAATAGTAACTGAAATGGAAATTCTATGTTAGGGCGGATTTTAAGCGAACAGTAATATACTCCCAACAAAAGCCAACAGAAAAGTAAATTTGAAATAGATTTTCTAAAACATTTCTTCTGACGCAAGCTTTGTATATTTATTTTTATCCGAACGCAGTTACTTTACGACTTGAAATTTCCGTCGTCAGAGACTTCCTTTTAGTTTATTTTCACCCCAGATCCTGTTGATAAGGAGCCACCTTGATTTCTCTTAATTTATCTCTCTATTTCAACACAGCATCTGTTAAATTAGCCAACATCCCAAAATTATATTTAGATTCTTTTCTTCAAGACTAAATTAAACTAGTACAAACTTTTTTTACTTTGTACTAGGCTTCAACGCAAAAATGATATAAGTAGTTGAGGCAATTTAAATTTAAAACTTTCGATATCGAAACAGACCCGTAGCCAGGAAAGAGCCAGGGAGCTTTGCCCCCCCCCCTCTCTCTGGGGAGGGAAAATCGCCTACTCTTTCGACGATTTAATTTTTAGCGGAAGTCCAATAGGTGTGTGAAACGTTGACCCTTCTGGAATTTGCCTTCTGGACATTGCCCTTCTGGAACTCCAAAATGATTTGCGTTCGAACCAAAAGATCATTTTGGTTTTTAGTTTTCTACATTAATACCGTAGGTAAAAAGAAAAAATAAAAAAACGAAACCGCATCTAAATTATTATCCGTTTCAGGTGGTTTTAAGACTTCCTTAGTGGTTCTTACAAAGTCGTCTGTCTGTATGTGTGTGTGTGAGTATCTGTCATCGTATCTCCAAGTGCATTTATGCTAGAGATGAGGTAAAAAATCAATTATTAGGTCTAGTTGCACAAACTTCAACTGACTATCAGTATTAGTTTAATTTTTATTCAATGACTTATACGAGTCATGGAATTTCTTTCCAAAAGTATAACGTCAAAAAAGTTTATTTTTACAAAAAAAATCATTGAATGCTGTTATTGCTGCCTATATTAGGCCGAACTTACTTTTAAAATAATCTTGTCAAAAGAACAGCTGATTGAAACTAATTTTTAGCAAGAACATTAACCGAAAGATATACTATACAGGAGACAACGAACTAACAACCAGGTGGGATCCAGTCTAGCCAATAGAACATACAAAAAAATATGTAAAACAATTTTAAACAAAATCACATTATAAGCAAAGTCAAAAATATTTATCTTTAAAAAATATCTTTAATTTACATGTATTAAATTTGTCACTGAAGAGTTCTATAGTTTGTGTTTATTAATTTTCTATTTATTGACATAAATAACGGCGGGAGGAATAAAATCAATAAAGAAACAGTCGTTTAGAACAAAACTCGTAAAGTATTAAGTTCCGCCGGAAATATTTTATACAAGAGAGGGGAAATGAGAAATGCTTTCTTTCCAAGGGATTGACTTCCGTCCGAGTCATAGAGTTTCCGAAAATTAACAACCGGAACTAGATGACAATGTGTAAACACACTTGGAAAAAGGGTGTTTATTTTACAACTAATTAGTGTATATAATTAAAACAGCTGTTTAAACAGCCGAATGTCAAGTATTAAAATAAATTATATTAAAAGTGGGTCACAGTTGGTATAATTTTCCGTCATACGTTAAGCTGCCTGTAGTAATACTGAACTTAGTCATCAATAATTGCATATAATAAAATAACAAGATCCTATCCTTAAAACAGTCCTTAAAAATAAGAACTACTGTCCCCAGCCAATTGTATATGTCAATGGTTCAGAACCAATTTTTTGTAACCATTAAGATACATAAAAAGGTAAGAACCATTAATGATTTAGATACATGAAAATATAGATCTACTGTCATATTAACCATTTGGATATCTGAAATGAGAGACAATTACAGCTCTTATAACTATTGAATTTTAAAAAGAGGAGAGACAATTACAGCTCTTATAACTATTGAATTTTAAAAAGAGGAGAGACAATTACAGCTCTTATAACTATTGAATTATAAAAAGAGGAGAGACAATTACAGCTTATAACTATAGAATTTTAAAAAGAGGAGAGACAATTACAGCTCTTATAACTATAGAATTTTAAAAAGAGGAGAGACAATTACAGCTCTTATAACTATTGAATTTTAAAAAGAGGAGAGACAATTACAGCTCTTATAACTATTGAATTATAAAAAGAGGAGAGACAATTACAGCTCTTATAACTATAGAATAGAAGGAAAAAGAGGAGAGACAATTACAGCTTTCAATTACAATCATTTAATCCTTATTACAACACTTAACTATTTAATACCTAAAAGTCAGGAACCACTGTGGTTAAATACCAGTATCCTTTCTAACCGTTGTTCATAACTATAAATATATGGTAAGGTAACCTTGTAACTTTGACTCGCTTTGCTCGTTCTCATAATGGAAATTTAGCCTCGAGGTTTAAAACGTAGTAACGTCGGTTTTAATAAGCTCGAGCTCAGAGTGGAGTGTTCTTCTTAAGTCTAGGGCATAAATTTAGTTTCAAAAACCTTTGATCTCACTACGATTGACTTAAGACTGGAAAATAGGCCCAGCGTCTAGGAAGTAATCGCTTCGGTTTCACTACGCCCGATCTTTGAATGGAACAAAATGGAAAGTTGTCCAACCTCTAGGGCGTAGAAACTTCAGACTTTTTCCGCTTAACCTTAAACGTGACCCCGTGAAATAAAACGTGACCCCAACCTCGTTAGATCATTTTAATTCGCTAAAAAATTAATCCACCATCTAGGGTTATAACACATCGGATGGGCTTCTCTCGACCTCAGAATATCATGATTAACTTATGCCTAAAGTATCAAATATTGGGTCCACAAAATATGAACATTGCCTTCTTTAGGAAAATATCTGAGATTATACTTGGCAGCCTTGATTTTACAGGTGATATATATTTTACATTGTGCTATTTCAACAAAAAACCCCCTATAATATAATATATTTATTTTAATCCTTCAATGAAATTTAATTGATTTTTTGAAAGGGTGGACTCACTGATTAAAAAAAATATATTCAGGGTAATTCATATAAAGTGCCAACCAAAGAAGGTGACAGTACTCCTCAAGGGGAACAAAAAATGTTCTATTATATATATACGAGTATAAACCCCGAACTCCAACTGTTTTCCCTCAGGGTCATTTCAACAGTAAATGGATTCCTAAACACCTAAAACTGATAAATACATACGGCTCCAGGTGAGGAAAGTAAACATATTAAAAGTATAAAACTTATATATATTTATTAAATCACATTATGTATTAATAGAAATATAGGTAATCAAATTTAAGAACAGGAAAGAAAATGAATAATTGCAAACTACAGACCTTTAACTATTAGACTTTGTTTGAAACGTAGAGATATAGTACACTTATATGGTATGCCTTAATAGTGGCTGTAAAGCCACCACGTTTGAAGAATAAGTTTAATTTATTTTTACAGGAGCATGTTATACTAAGGTCAGTTAGGTTACAACTAAACCCACCCTGGCACTTATTTTGCTTTAAACAAACCAATATGAGAAGTGAACTGATGTGACTTCAATAAAGACTTTGGTTCATAACTCAGCAGCTGTTTGGAGCCACTAAAATGAAGATTCCGTTAAGACATTCGATGCTTCAACTCAGGCCGGAGTTTATCTCAGATCAAGGATATTAAGATAAAAAAAATAAGCCAGGTAAAGAATTGACCTCGTGCCTGGATGTGTTGCTGTGGAAGTCCTGGGTTGTTTATCATCAGTAAGAAAGACGTGGATGTGGGCCAAATAGCGCAGTAGACAGATGTCAGACGCTATAATGAGGGTGATTTCTTTTGACTCGAGCACCTGGCGTTGCCTTAAATAAGACACTCCATTCATAGTATCTCTTTTCAACTCATTAAATAAAATAGTAAAAACCAATTATATCATACTCTCCCAAAATCCCAATATAAATAGAAAAATCCATCAATAGGTGCATATAAGTCTATGGAATATCTGTAGAACAGACTCAACAGATTTATCCGTGAGATCGGCAAGACGATCAGGTCCGTGAACAAAATAATGCGTACGAATCTGGCTCGATGGAATTCCATTGTTTACATTCCTAATGTGTACATTGAAAAAATTAAAGTAAGTTAATTAAATGTTTTTAAATATCCCAGATAATTTAATTACTTACAATTTAATAAGGAAAAAAGTAGGTAGGTTTTTTTCTATTAAAAGAAAAAAACTATCCAGGTCTTAAGAACTGCTCCGTCGGATTTTATTTTATGTTTCGAACAACGATCTGGTCTGTCGGATCGGCTTGACGGATCTGAATCTGGCTCGACCAAGGATATTGAATAAAGAGAATGATGCATTAAGAGACTTTTCTGACCCCATGGGCGTTAAATGAGAAAGAGAAATAGGAGCAAACATACCTCTTGCGCAAAACGCAGGTTATGTAACAAGGATAAGTCGAGTTTGCTCCTCAACTTTCCTCTTCGTTTGTCGTGTTGTCGCGAAACTGCACAGTTAATGTAATGATTGTAAGCATGCGCAGTTTGTACCAAGCATGTGCGCAGTTTGTTTATAATGTGTACTTTGTGATGAATTATTTTCTATTTTTTGTTAGTGATGGGGTAACTTAGATAAATTGCAAATCGACTGAAATTGTCCTCTGTACCCCTTTTATTCAAGATCCATGAGCTCGAAGGACTGGCTTGACGGATAAATCGTACGTCTAAATGTCACCAATGTATCCATCCCAGTAATTGATTCAATGGATTCAAAATTTTTTTACTACCAAGAAAGGAATAATAAGTATCAATGAAAAAAACTAAAATATAGTTGACAAGGTCGGCAACAATCGCGTAAATCTAATAATACAGTATTTAATGAATGAAAGAGGAAGTTACGTAAAAACTGTATTAAAGGTATTCAACAAGTGTTTAAATAATCCCTAGTAATGTCATTCATCAGAAACTCACTTATCACGAGTTTTGTTTTGAATACATCTAGCACCTATTTCTATTATTTTCTATATTTATCATTTGATACTACCGAGTTTTGCAAAAACATGAATAGTTAACACAAAATAATTGTGCGAGAAACACCTAGGAAATGTAACAAGCAAAATGCAATGCTACATCTGGGAACTGTTCCATCATTCGACATTTAAATGACAGTTCAGGCTCTGTCGGCGCCCTGATGAGTTAGACGTAACGAAACAGAGTGGGACATGACATTATGTTGAGCCATCAATGATGACGAATGTCGAATGATAGAACAGTTCCCAAATGTAGCATTTCATTTTGCATGTTATATTTCCTAGGTGTCTCTCGCACAATTATATTGTGTTTTCTATATTTATTCTTTAAAAAAAATAAAGCAGCACAACAAAAAGGTTTGTAATTTTGCAGTTTGAGTATTTTCAGCAGCACTCTATTGATCTATTTTATTTATATTACTTTCCTTAACAAAACGCAAAATTATTAAAATGGCCATTGTAAGGCTTAGTGTCAAATCTGGACTAAATATTTATTCCAATGTAATAGGGTTAACACAATACACAATTCAATAAATTCATCAATTTATGGAATTTACAGCGATTTAGATTAAAATTGTATTGTCGTTTCCTACAACAGCATACAGGAAAGAAGAATCAAAACGACATAAGAAGAAGCAACTCATAGAAACCGGCCATGCCTGACCGGATGTAACAGCTAATACGGGTACGGATGTGAGTTACTTCATTATGTGTATTACTTTTTGGCAAATTGCCAACACGTTTGAATTACAAAACAAACTTATAAACTGCATTTCAATGTTATTAATTTAACTTTTAAATGCACTTATTGCCCAATCATTCAGTTAAATCTGGTTCCAAATTCATTACTTGGTTATCTTACAGGGCTTGTTTCTTATTATGACTTATTAAAAAAAATTGGGAGTGAGACGTCTGTCTTAATAAGGCCTCATCCGGTGTTTGACGTCTATCAAACTGTCCCTCAGTCATACTGACTCTCAGCCTAAGAAATTCTTAGTAAGCCGAAATTATCAGTAAGGGAGATTCTCGGTCAGAAGGCAGGAAATCTAGTCCCCTCTGTATCCGGCCTTAATCATTCATTCAAATAAAGAACTGCTACCATAGACAAAAATATAATCAATTAACTTGGAGATTGTTAGGTCAACAATGATAAAAATTTATAGCTCAATCAATTTTTATTAAAAGGTTATCGACCGACCTAATTTCTTTTCAATAATAATAAATGTTCCATTTTTGATTTGACTATTTAATAATAAAGAACAATTTAACTTCTACTACAACGAGAACAACAATTCTACAATAAACATAATTATAATTTAAGCTATATATTTCGTAATTGTATCCTAAGGTATGTACGTCAAAAAGTGTAATATTAAGCACTTTTTGTGAACGCACAACAGTGTAAACGGGTGAAGCGATTAGAATAAAACAATAAAGACTTATTAGAAGAAGAAGAACAACAACAAATGAGATTTGAAGGAAATCATTCTACTTAATGTATCAGAATATTGTACAAGGTAAATATTATTTATCGAACTAATTTGAACTGCTTTGGCTCGAACCAAGACTAAAACTCCATTTTACTACATTTGAACCACATGAGCGGCCCCTAAATTATTATAGTTCCAGTGATCTTGAATTGTGTGAAACAAACACTATATTTAGTAGCTTGTTATTAATAATCAGTAATTTTCCTAAGCAACAACAGCCGGAAATATCGCAAAGATATTCATTTATTTTAGCACTCTATAAACGTAATCTCTGATAAATAAATTATACAGAAATTTTCATTGTGAAACGGAGTATCTATTCGATTTCGAACCAATCATAAATCAGAGTTTATATTTAATATTGATAAGGAGGGTACAAATAATGATTCGTCTCTTGAAAGGCAACGATTTTTGAAATGTACATAAACATCTTTAGACTTGAGATATAAATAATTTATAAATGTTGAATGAAAAGATTTCGCATAATTAGATTTGGCACGAGACATGTCACATCATAAACACGACAACACGCTTTACCAATAATTTAAAACGTCTCAGAAGGTAATCAAAAACGTACGGGCAACTATTTTTTATTTAACAGGAGACTCAAAGGATAATGAGTCCCTTCAAAACCTCAACCCCATATGAGAGTTATAAGGGCATAAAATGGGTTTTTTTTTTAATTTTTTACCGCAAAAAGATACTTGATTTTTGATCTTAGAATAAACTGGCACCATCAATTCATAAAATGTGTAAATTCTTTTGTGGTAGTCCGTATGCCGGGCGTCTTTATTTTGAAATGCGTGTTACCGTGCTTGAGAATTTATTTTTTGCTTAAATTCACGGTTTAAGCTTAATAACTTAAGCAGTAACAAACTTATAAAGCACTTCTTGTAATTCATTTTTCCTTTATGTTTTCTCACCGAATTTTTTTTTTAATTTTGCCTGTATGGATAATAATACGAGAATTCAAACCTAGCTTACTTAACTACTTACCTTGAACCCTAGGTTTGAGTAATTTAGGTGCTCGAATCGACTCCGGACTGTTCTAATCGACTCAGGACATCGAAAAACGCCACCCCACTCGAAATTTAGGGATTCCGTTCATTTACCATGGTTATTTCAACTTTTTGGGCACTTAGAGGGGTCGCATAGACTCTGGACCGGTATAATATATATATATATATATATATATATATATATATAATATATATATATATATATATATATATATATATAAACACACATAAAGTTTTTGCGAAACGTATTCTGGAACGTGGATGGGAACCTTAGAAAAAGATTCCATCCACCGAAGTTCCACCTCCCACGACGCCTATCCCATTAGCAACTTTTTCCCTAAGGAAATTTGTTACAAGGAAATATTAGACCACGATAATTAAATCATAAAGAAAATCAGTGAATAAACTTTAATAGAAAACCCTTTTAAATTCAAAATCCATTTCAAATTGAAGTTTTAATTTAAATATTTAATGCAATATCGAACAAGTGCAAGACTTTGCATATATGCAAGTGATCAGGTAGTACCTAAGTAACACATGAATATCAAATGTGTTTTTTGCACCTGAAATATAATGCAAATGACAAGCGAATAGGATAATGCAAAACAATTTTTAGTCAAAACAATTTTTTTTATTGACTCTTTTCTTTGGAAAACAAAGAAACGAATTTTGATTCACCTTTAATAAGCTAAATTAATACTCAAAATCTATTATAATATATATATATATATATATATATATATATATATATATATATATATATATATATATATATATATCTGTGCGTAAAAAATCACCCCATGTTTATGATCTGAAACCTATTGTTTATGAAATATGTGCGACATCATTAATCCACAATAATAGCCCACTAAACATCCAAAAAAATTACAAAATATTCGCTTATATCGTGGCAGTATGCTACTATAAGTATGCTAATTATAGTAATATGACAAACTGATATATGTCAACGACCATGTGGCCACGATAAGCCACAGGAAGTCGCGTAAAGAACGATGCGGCGCCTAGCGCCGATGTCGCAAAGCTGCCAAAAGGCTGCCTGAGGCTTCTTGTTTGTTATTTCAAAACGTTTTAGACAATTTAAAAAATGTCTTTTAATACAAATACTGTTTTCAAGTGTATCGAGCCTAACTAGACCTAAATTACATTCGTGGTTAACACAGATCTAACATTAACTCTCAAATTAACTTTTTAATCTTGGTCTTGAGATGTGTAGTTCTAACTAAATTATCTAGAATAGGTTCTAGTTATTGCTAAGAATAGGTTGGAATTTTGCTAGCGAAAAAGAACTCAGAACGTACAAATTGAGTTGAGCGGATATGGTTTTCGACTAACTATCATTTCCCCTCAATTTATCCCCTCATATTATCTTATAGGTTTTAAGTATAAAATACTTTCGTATTCTAGACTTAAAGTTTCAAGTTCTTTAGTTTTGATATTTATGCCAAAACTATTCTTCTTTTATGCCAACTAACACTTCCCCCTTATTTTCTATTCTTTGTTTCCCTGTTATTCTAAAGGTTATAGTACAAAACACTTTCGTTTTCTAGACTTGAAGTTCCCAGGTCTTAAGTTTAAAATTTTTTTAAACAGTAAATCATAAAAAATTGAGAGATTTCAATTTTTACTTTTACTTATTTATACTTTAGGTGTATAGGAAAAGTATTGTCTTAAAAAAAATCCGAAACCGGAAATATCCGTTTCAGGGGTTTTAAGGCCTCCTGAGTGGTTTTCTCAAAGTTGTATGTCTATGTGTGTGTGTCTGTTATCATCGTAGCTTCTAGTATATTCATGCTATATAGTTGAAAGTTTGTACAAAAATCAGTCTACCGATGTAGTTGTGCTATTCGGAAAATAAATTTTTATAACGTCACTAACCCAAAATAATTATTTTAAAACAATTTCAAAAAATCATAAAATGCGGAAAAATGTTTAATTCTCAAACATTTGAGAATTAACACGCATGTAGCCATATATAAGATTAACATGTGTGCCAAGTTTCATCTCACTATCAGTATTTGTTCAATTTTTATCAAATAACTTGTGTACGATTCTGAAAAAATTAAAAAAATCAGATAATGATTCAATTAAGTTGAACCATTTAATCAAGTAAACAAAGTTTCATTTCAATATGACAAGTATATCTATGGTTTTTATAGGATCATAAAAGTTAAGCAGCATTGAGCGTTCAGTGCTGTATGGGTGACCGCTGAAAATGAAACGGATGCATTTACTATCTGAGGACGAACGAAGCAAGTCCGAAGAGCGTAGCGAATCCTATGTGATATGATACTCGATTTTTTTCTTTATTATTCCATATGAACCTTGTGCTTAAAAAGATCGAAAAATCCAACTTCTATGAAAACACGAGAGAGGAGTACCGCATTAGGTCCATAATATTATGTTGAAATGTTTTAAGAAAACGAAGTAATTATATTATAAGGGACAGTTTCATATCTAAAAATAAACAAAGATGACAAGGCAATCCAGATGATAATAAGAAGCACTTTAAAGATAAAAATACCCGGAAGTTACAAAACCAAGAACAAGTGATGAGAAGGTGCAGCAAAGGCTTCAGGAAAGAAGGGGGGCACGAAAAACCGACGATATGGAACAATGAAGAAAAGGAAGGAAACCGAGAATCGACGAAATGGAACGGACATAGCCGAAACCATGCGAAACAAGGCGAGAAAAACAAAAGACAATTCTGTCGTTGTTGTAATGGCGGGCGTAACGGAGACGTGAACAATTTCATTCAGGCATCTTGCAGAAAACTACAGTCATCCAACTTTTTACAGTCACTAGACTCGGGTCATTAAGACAGACTCTCAAGAATGAAAATACGGGTTTATTAAAAGAATGGGCTTCAAGTGGCAAATTACAAGAAGAAAAGATTGATTTGATACAACATGCAAGTTCGTCGTATTAAGTACAACATATTAGTTCAACACATTAAGTTGAAGCAGCTAACAATCAACCTCGGTTCTGCCCCTGCTCTTCATTTGAAAAAGTTATTTATGCACCAAAGAGTAAAGAATGCTATTATTTCCCAGAGCAGTTACTTGGTTAGACGAAAGCCGAAGGAACTAAAGAATTTAACTCCTGAGGTGAAGCCGAGAGGGAGGTAATTATTGCAAGAAAATCTCCAGACGTTGACTTCATTTAATTATTGTTATAATCTTATTTTCAAATGTTTAGTTGAATTTTATTATATTTTTTTTTATTCAGTCCTCCTCATAAATTTAGGTACCTTAAAAAAGGGTTAAGCAAATTTTTGCTCTTATGGACTGAAACAGATTTTAATCTAATAAAACAAATGTTGGTAGGGTCCTCCTTAAAAATGTCGGGGTACCCCTAAAAATCAAACAATTTTGTTATTGCTCAAAACAAATTTTGAGCCAATAATATTTTTTTTGTCTCTCTCAAAAAGTTTGGCAGTGCCCCACCCTCGGGAATGTGCTACGAATTGATCGGTCCCCCTTATAAATTTAAAGGATCCCACTAAAAAAACGAAAAAAATAGTTAAATACCCCCTTCTCTAAGATTTGAGGGCTTCAACACAAATTAAAGGAAACACTTTTTACTTCCAAGGGAGTGAAAAGTAACTTTTTCTCCCTTAAGGGTGAAAAGTACTTCTTTACACCCTAAAAAGAAGTCATTAAACTTCAAATTATACACTCTCTGAAGATAAAATAAGTTTAATTTAACATATTAAAACAGCCGTTTCGCCTAGCGAAGCTACGCATACATATAAAAAGAAAACAAATTTAGTCTAAAATCTAAACTGTATTCAATTCATCTTAGAAACATGGTATATCCCTTCAAATTATTCACTTAAATCGTCAGGTTAATAAACTCCAAATTCTCTTACCTACATCCCATATCCTTAGCATAAATTAATGAAAAATCAGAACCATGAGAAAAATAAATTACATAAAAAGCCCAGATTCATTTCACAATTAATATTACTTTACGCCGGATATGGATACCACCAGATAGTTTTCATTCCATGACGTAACTCCGAAATCATGGATCAATATAATACCTATTGTAATAAAAATCCATCAAAATGTAATCTAGATGTAATAAAACCGTCTACACCAAATCTTTATAATGTAATAAAAGAAATGAGATCAAATTATAAGACTATTAAAAGAATAATAACTAGCTATATTGTTATACGAGTAACTAGGATTTAGATGTTATCAGAGTTATTAAAATAACTCTAGACTAATTAAGCGAACTTGTTTTAAAAACATATACATATAAACAATTCGCTAATTGGATAAAATTAAAATAATTATCTGCTCTTGCAAAAGTCATAAGCACTAACGCTAAGCCAGCAATTTGGCGAATTTTTGTCAGAAAATGACGCTTAAAAGGTTTGTAGGATTACAGAAATGGAGGGAGTGAGCATTAGAGAGGGGGATTGGCCTCCTGACACAAAAAATAAATAATATATGTTTTAAAAAATATACCAACATATATATTTATATAAAGACACAAATATACATGAACACGCAGATAGTGAAGAACTGGACAGTAAACGATGATCAGCTACCAATAAGCAAGCACATGAAAACGGAGAAGTAAAGGGCTATGGATACAGCTAGTCATGGAAACTGCTACCTATGGACACTGCTAGGTATGGAAACTGCTAGGTATGGAAACTGCTAGGTATGGAAACTGCTAGCTATGGACACTGCTAGGTATAGAAACTGCTAGGTATGGAAACTGCTATCTATGGAAACAGCTAGATATGGAAACTGCTAGCTATACAGCTAAAAAATGAATGCGAAACTGCAGATGGCGATGCATGCCAGCACATATGCTTTGCACAGACTCGCGAAGCGGGTCTTTCAGTGAAGGTAATAAAATTCGCAATATACATGTCAAAATGCCACGCAACTACAAATTATAATCAAACATAATATAATTCTGATCAACAACTATATGGCAGAGAAGTTTCACAGGGACCGCGTGGCAGCTACAGGCCGAAAGCCCGTATTTTTTAATTGGAAAATCTATTACAGTATTTTTAGAGTATCTTTTTATAAGACATTTTTTACAGTAGGGACAAAAAATATCTTTTGCCTCTTAAAAGAAAAGGAAAGAAAAATAAGGTCTCTCAAAACACCATTTCATTTTTCATTTGGAAGGCCTATATGAACGTCTTGACGGATCTCCATTAAATTAAAACATACAAAATTTGATGCATCTATCCCATAAATATTACACACCTAGATAGCAGGGGCGTGGTGATGGATGGCAAATCATGATTTGTTACCAAGAGGCCGACAAATAAAACATGAAGTAGAGAAAGAAATAAAAAAAAAGCTTGAATAAAGAATCAAAGAAAAAACTGGTTAAATTTTATTAATCGTTAACAAAAATTTGACCAACAGAGATAAAATTTGACGAAGATGTACATATATATGTCATCAATCAATCAACAAAAATCATTTAAATATTGGTCCCCACAGTGGAAATTTTACTTTTGAATTTTAAAACTTTAATATAGTTTATATCTATGAATCTTTGGCTTTTAATATCCTAGTTTTCATTTTTTTTTTCATAAACTTACAGTTATGAAATATCGTCCATGTGATGGAAAACTATTAAAATAGCTTCCGACGATAGTTTTGATCGGAATAATCCTCACGAGCGTAGCGATCATCTTCACTACTTCGGACTCACTTCCCTCCTTTATATCATTAACAATTATACAAAGTTAATGTTTAACAACTTTGATCCACTTTGATAAATAATAAATTGAGTATTTCATACTCAGAGGACAAGCGAAGCGAGTCTGAAACGGTGAAGATGAGCGTAGCGAATCTAATGAGGATAAAAGTTTTAATATACCCAAGACCAGATTTATTTAAAGTTTTTTTGGGCAGTGGAGCATCAGTATATTAGACAAAAAATGTTATTAAATCAGCTGTTATACCTACCTAATAGCAATATCAAAGGTGCAAAAAACTAATTTTTCGAAAGAGAACGAAAAACTTCAGAAGTTAAATAGAATTTCTCGACAGAGAATTCTGCACAACGACCAGGTGAGAACTGAATCAGTTTGACAAGAAGCGGAATAGTGGGGGGTTGTAAATACTACGTAGTAAAATAGTGGGAGACCTCACTAAACTCATTCATAATTTCCATCAGCGAAGGGGGAAAAGTTTCATTCACAAAATAAACATGACGTCATAAGCAGAATGTAATCATGGCATGTATTGTTCTACAAAAGAATATTTTTTAAGGGAGATTTCAGTTTATAATCAAGGATTTTTCATAAATGGGATGACGCGGTACGGGAACTTTATTGACCGGAATAATCCTCACCTATGACCCTATGTTACCTAATGTAGGAAAAAATACTTTTATAATAAAATTTTATTATATTAATTAGGCTATATAATATAAATAAAATATAAAGTATCGAGTACGGGGTACCTTGGAACTTTGCCTCATCAAATCACATTCGCTATGGTCATCCTCCCTACTTCGGATTTGCGTCAGAACAATACGTCAGACAGACACACAACTGTGTGTTGTCCACTTAGGAACAGCTTAGGAAGTCTAAAACACCAGAAACGGATAATACAGGTGACATCCTGGTTTCGGATCTTTTGCAAAACAATAATTTACCTATATACCTACGGAATAAATAAGAAAAATTAAAAATAACCAACCTTTATTTATTGACACGAGGTGATAACAAGACACGAGGTTCACTACGTGTTTATACCTTCAAAGGAAACCACTCGACGGAAAGTAAGCTACAAAATTTAAAATTAAGAAAAATTTCATAATTTAATATGCTTTGTTGACAATTATCACAAAATTATACCTCATAATTGTTAATATGGCCGATTTCCCGCGAAAATCTCTTACGCTAATTGGTTGAGAGTTGGCTAACATCAGATGAAACGCTTATTTTCTAAATTTCTAAATTAACTTATAATAAATAATACTTTACTCACACAACTCAAAAGATTAAAGTCAAGAAGATAACTTACCTATAACAAAAAATAACAGAATTGATTAGAAGAGGACATTAGCTTATCACTAAAACGACTATTCATTTAAAAATATATCTGTAGAACTCTATTAACGACTATTAGTAAAGGTATAATAAGATCATATGTTGTTAGATCCAGACATTGATGATTATCATTTTTACCTCAACTATTAGCTACATAAATATATTTCGTTAAAAAGCATTAAATGTATTAAAAATAATAAAATGACGTTGATATTATTTAAAATAACATATTAATAATTAAATAACTAACTAGCTATTATTTAATAATTATTTTAATGAAGGATCTTAGTTAATTTAAAGTAAAACATAACCGGCTTTTAACCTTTCTAGCATTTTCCTGCATTGATAATGACCTGGTTAGTTGAAACTTGGTTTAAAGTGCAAGAGCCGAACCTTGTCACCCGAAAATGTGACACATTTTGAACTAATTTAAACCAAAATTTTTATGAAAATATACCTAATTATGAAAGAAATACATAGTCTGTCTATCCCTTCATATTACTGCGCATGCTCAAAATTTTCGCACAAAGTTCAGTTTTTCTCGAAACAAGTGGTTCCCTGTGGGTCGTGTGCAAAACATGAATAATAAATAAATAAATAAATGCCCGTTTTAGGGCCTTTCGGCCCATCAGGGTTTCACCCTGCGGGAACAACCTCAGGTGGGTTGAATCTACTACACTCTAAGAATTAATTAAAGCTGGCGAAATCTTTTTAATACAAATACTATTCATAGCATAGCCCGGGCTGCAAACCCCGGACCTCCGGTGCCGAAATCGAACGCCTTTACGATCACGGCCACGGAGGCAGACATAAAACATGAATAGAACATTCTTTAAAGATGATAAAATTTCCAAGAAAGCGAGTGTTCAGTCATCAAAATCGGATGATTGAAAGTTATGGCTCTTTCAAAAACCAAAAAATTGTTAATCTATGCTAAATCAGTGAATTTCTTCGAAGAAATATCGACTTTTTCTGCATTTTGTTTTTAGTTGTAGTAATTCGACTTTGATAAAAAAAACACTCGTTGTATAGTAAATTTTATCAGCTTTAAAATATGTTCTTTTCATGTTTTGCACACGACCTACAGGAAACCACTTATTGCAAGAAAAGGGGAATTTGTGCGATTTTCTAATAATTTGAGCGAGCCCATTCTTCTAATTTTGTTCAAGCCAAATTAGAAGTGATTCCTCCTCTCCTATTAAGACTGTCAAGTCACTTAAACCAGTATGAGCACTATGTCAAATACATTTACTGTAGACAATAATCAATAAAGTAAAAAAAAGAGCGTATTCCTAGGGCTCCTAGGGCGCATGAAGGGCTCCACTCTGGATAGGCAGACTATGCTTTTCCTTCATAATTTAAGGTATATTTTCCGAAAAATTTGGTTTGAAGTAGTACAAAATGAGTTATATTTTTTTAGACCTGGCTCTTGGACTATTATGCTTTATTTTGAATACACATGTATAGCAGAGGAAAGACTAGTTATGTTATTCTAATAATAATTAAATTCTCGGAGCAGTCATAACAATTGTTGTGATATGGATAATAACTATATTTCACTACATCAACGGAGCATATTCATATTAATTCATGTTCTTCGATAAAAATTAAACTAATTATTAAACGATAAAAATTAAAAAATAAAAACTTAAGCTGATAATATGATGATACTTGGGTCATTTCTTAGTCAGTAATAATAGTCATAACAAATGTTATTAAATGATTGCATTATTATAAATTAGTAAAAAAAGTTTCGGGGCAAGTTTTTTTTCAGGAGGGTAAAACCCTCCAGAAAAGGGCTTCCTTAAAAGGGAATTTATCCTTAAACTCAGCAGGTAGAATGAACTTGTAGCTAGAAATAAAAAATTGTAAACTAATTGTCTAGACACCAAATTGATTTTAATGGCATCAATTCAGGGACACATTCAACAAACACATCACCCTCGTATTATAATGTTCTCAATACAGTGCAATCGTTTAACAAAATATTGTATTTAACTGCAACATATCAAAAGTTTGAGATTCCCAAAAGAGGACATTTTCTTGGATCCCGTTCACCTATTGAAGTTTAAAACTTATCAAATATTAGAGTCAAAGATCTAAGTAAAGCAAAGGCTATTTTAAAGAGGGTTTAGAAGGATAAATAGAAAGGTAAGGAATATTGGTATCAAAAGTTAATTAGATAAGATTATATACAGTATTATACACACAATAAATCAAATACAACATTATACACTCAAATATCGATATACATACATACATATATATATATATATATATATATTATATATATATATATATATATATATATATCCTCCCTTAAGATGTTATCCTAGATTTGCCTATGGAGTATAGACGAACAAGTAGCAGCCTCACCGCGATCTCTAACACCTACAAATTTCATGTAACTATTAACACCTCATTACTAAATTTAAAATGTTAAATTTTTATTCTCGATCATAGTGGGTGTTTATTTTTTAAATTGACATCATTAATTTATTTTTTATTATATGTTTACTTCATATTGATTACCTCTTGACCTGGTGACGTTACACAACGAACATTTGTAACAACGCGAGTTCAATTTAATTCCCTAAACTACGGCAACAATCTTTATCAGAATCGAACCAACTTTGGTGTATTTCATATTTGAATCTATAAAATGAAATCTCAAAAGAATACATTTTTTTCAATAGGATCAGATATGAGTTTCTAAGCACTCTGTCGAAAATTAAAAAAAATCCGATTTATCTAAATATTTTTTAAGAACCTGTTTCTAAACAATTTCTAAAACAAGTAGGAACGGAATAATTTGGGGAATAAGAAAAACATAGCCTCAGTACACCCTTAGTCAATATAGCAGTAAAGAGGCATATTATGTTCGATCCCAAACAACTATTGTATTTAACTATATAAGAAAATAAAAAAAAATTTTACATGATTATAAAATAAAAACACATCCGTCCATTTCACTTGATTAATCCATTCTTAATTGACATTCGAATTCCTCTACAAAAGATATTTATGAAAAATCATAAAAGTTCTCAGCGACCCACAAGTGAAAGGCAGGGGTCACCTACGTAATGACTTCTAACTGAAGTGCCCAAAAACGGAGGTAAAGGTTGGGTCCGCTTCCTGCGAGCTGAAAGTGAAGGGGTGTAGTGGGACACTACCAGCACAAATCTATTTGATTGGCGTAGGACGCTCAACTATTCCAAGTTTTCAGATAAAGTAAAGATTTTTCCACGTTTTTACTTTTTTAAATCATAAGATCACTGCAGTTAGCCTCATCGATTCAAATAATAATACGCCAGTAGGTCAATGCTGCCATATGTCATAGTAGCAGATAAACCATATTTTTTATACGTCATAAGCATGTTGTTCTAATGAAAATAACCTAAAAGAAGTAAAATTCGCTAAAATGGAAATATTTCCGATATCACCGAAAGATAACTTTTAACTCGTGATTTTAATTTCCCTTTTTTCTGTTCTATTTGGGCAAAACACATTATTTTAACACTTATTAAGTAAAGTAATGCCCTCAAACCAAATTTCAACTCAATTATATTTTTTTATTTTTATACAATTTTTAAAAATGTATACAAATTATTTGAAAGACGAAACTAGGACGTAAATTAGTATTATAAACGACTAACGTATTATTATAACATGTATGTTAAATTTCAAATCGATCGAAACCTTTTATTCGTGTGAAAACTTTTGAAGTCATAAAAAATTATTGTTTAGATAGCACAACTAGACCTAAAGATTAATTTTTGTGTCAAGTTTCAACTTGTTAGCATAAATACAGTGGGACCTACGATCATATCAAGCACACACATACAGACAAAAAACATTGTTAAAACAACTAAAAAAACCTATGAAACGGATAATTCAAGTGACATACCGGTTTCGGATTTTTATCGCAAATACAATACTTTACGGATATACCAACGATATTAATGAGGAAAGACAAAATCAGAGTTAAAAGCTATCACTTGACGTGATTGCACCTACAAGTAAGCTAGAGTTAAATTGAATGACAGGCCGTTATAATAAGTATAAATTATTGATGGTTCCAATTTATTGTAAACTTCCTGATGTCACACTACAGCAAGATATTAAAACTCCTCAAAATCATTGAAATACTTCAAGCAGAAGCACATCAGGTGGGCACCGGATAAAAACTGTCACTTATATAGTTTTCTTTTTAAAAAAAACAGGCACTACCTTATCCAAGAATTTATTTTAAGTGGATGTTAACAACTTTAAACACAACTTCTTAACGTAGGTGTAAGTAAAGCTAGGAATAAGTTACATGAACTTTCTAGTATTACAAAAATAAACCCCATATGCTTGGACCGAGATGAGTTAACATCTTATGTTATGGCATGCACACGAACCATAGATAACATCTAAACAAGCAGACCAATAAAGTAGTTTTGTCGCTTAAAAATGAATTAAATTAAACTGCCTTTTTATGATGTGCAAAAAATGCAATAACTAAAAAAACGAGTGGGTTAAAAGAAGATTTATTTTAAAAAAATACGCATTAAAACATTACGAACATAAAGTAATAGTAATATATAAGTGTTCCTTTTTAAAATATAAATTATGTTTGAAATTTAAAGTGTGGGAGAATATGATCGTTTGAACAAAATTATTCCTTATTATTATTTGATATACTCCTTAGTTATTTTTGATGGAGGCACAAGAATTATCATACAATTCTGAACCCTGAATTGTATGATGAATGAATATAATGAAACCTAAGTTCCAATAAGAAATGGGAACTCAGGTGCTTATGCTTATAATAAGTAATACCTATCCATATTTTACGGTGAAATTTGGCGTTGACGATAAGACAAAAACGTATCAGTGATGAATTGAAATGGAAAGTAAAATTGCGAACAGAGTACGTAAACACTTGTTCACCTTTGTGGATCCGCTCATCATTAATAAATTCAGACTTACTGTTATGACTCTAATAGAATGCGAATCACACAATGTCTAGTCTAGATGAATGGATGCCATTAGTTATACATATTTGTCATTTACCATTAAAGGTGTACAGACAATAAAAGATATAATTCTGGCGTAGTGGTCCGCATGCCAGGCAAATTTCCTTTGGAATGCGTGTTTCCGTGCTTAACAACCCATTTCTTGCTTAAAAATGTTAATGACCGGGTTAATGACGACATAACAACCTGGTTTTCAATAGGGTTCGTGTGCACCCAAGGTTGATTTTTGAACCGGACTAGGGATACACGTAAAAGTGTATCCCTTTACGTAATAAAGTATACTATGTTTTGTTTCAATACGACAAGTATATACATATACGACAATTATATACATGCTTTTTTATCATAAAGGTTAAGGAGGATTGAGCGAGATCAGTACCCGGTGGGAATAAAACTAATGCAATTACTATTTGAGGACGAGCGAAGCGAGTCAGAAATAAGGAGCATTTTATAAAATAATCATTGTAGGTAATACTGGCAAGTTATACCAATAGAATAGAATAAAAAAATATTACTTACATAAGAACTATAAGTTTTCATGTTAGTAACCTCTGAAGGTGATATTTCATATAGACCCCTTTAAAGGATTAAATCCCTGGGATCTGATAAGTTGTCCCTTCAAAATCCGATTTGAACTCATTGCACATCCTAAACGGTTTATCTGAACAAAAGTTTAAATCCTTTTTCTTACTTTTTATCAAATTTAAAGGGAAAATGGGCTTTATTCCTTTATCCTGTTGTACGTTAAAGTTTTTCAAAGAAATATACAATGATTAGTCTGCGTCTATACTTAAGATTTAAAAAAAATCAAATACTGCCAACGTGAGGAAAAAACGTCGCAACACAAGTTTAAATAACTCTCGTAAACTAAATCTATTCTGAAAACTCATTCTAAATCATATGTACAACTAAAATTTAGGGTAGTTTTACAAGGATTTCTGGTGCAAAAAGATTAAACTTTAAAGAATTGTAAAATTTTAACAACGCAAATCTAACAATACGTTAAAATCGCTTAAGCAGTCACCTAAGTTATGTCTTTAGACCATATGATGGTCTTTAATATCTTCTAAGGAACATAATAGGGTCCACGGATGTTTGGTTTAACCACCTTAGATGTGAATAGCTCTATCTATGCCGAGCCATTTTTCAAAGGAAAGCCGCTTCTTTGATCTTTTAGGTGTTTTGATGGTAAGAACATTACACATATAAAAGGCATTATTTGGAACCCTAGATACAATGTCACACTGTCGGAAGCGCCAATACCATGGTTCATTAAAGTAAAAGCACAAACGACATAAGTCTGCATTATTTTCTGTATTAAGAAAGATTTCTATAGAGTAATATGAATAACAAAAAAGCAAATGATAAATTACTATAAAAGCGTTTCCAGCACAAAACTATTTCTTTCATGCTAGGCGCTTTCTGATATTTAGAAACTCAAACTCATACACAACTATGATGGACAGAAAATCTCTATTGAACGCATATTGTCTTATAAGGGTATTGTTAGAATTTTAAAAGGTTGGACACTATAGAGAAATATGAACAATTAAAAAGCATGGACTCTAATTTACTTGGAGTCCACGTTAGACTTGCATACTCGTTAAGAAGCCACCAAAATGCTTGCATTTTAATGCGAGTTTCTTGTAAACCTAGGCGGATGTAAAGTGATCTAAGTGATCAGCCAGCCAATGGTCAATAATTTTATCTAAGATTATCTAGCCACTGGCTTCGGCGCACGACTGTGTAGGTTCCTATATCCATAGGACGTTAGTTAAAGTGTCCTAAAAGATTTAGTCGCTAGATGATTAAACAAGTGGTTCTTATCGTTTTCTCGTTTCCATTATCATAACATTTATTTCATTTACTCACTTTTTTAAAACTCTCCACTATGTTTTCTATGTTACTATGTTGTCATCATACTAAACTAAACTCTACAGAGCAAGAGAGAATCTGGTGATAACTTAACAAGATATAAAATGCACCCTAATTACAACTACTTAGTGACACCCAGCCAAGAGTTATGAAAACGTAATTGATGAGGAGTTACGTTATGAATTTCGCTAAAAATTAATCAGATTAAGTCAAGATGGATCCATTGATCAGACCATTGAAAAAGAACAGTGAAATTGTAACGAAAAATAAGATTTATAGGTGCAGAATTGAAGATTTTTTTCCAAAATTACATACAACTGCACACATTATACCTGCAATTTCAGTTAGTATACCTTTTCATTCGTAAGAAACGTAAACAATAATAAAATATTCAACTCTGTGACTAAACAGATCAAATCATCATCATCTGGACCATAATTCAGAAAATTGATCACAGGAAATGAGATGCTGCATCAATCCTTTCTTTTGACAGAAGTCAACAAAAACTATTTATCAAATAGAGCCCTATAATTTTTTGGTCATACATTTCCAACCCTATGCTCTTTTGGTTAAAGAAAACAACCTTAAAGGATATTCCTTAAAAGATATGTGTAATTTGTTTTCGTTTGGATAAAAAAAGTTTTGGGGATCAAACATCGAAAGAAAACTACTGAAAAGGAAAGGATATAAATGACGACAAAAAAATTGGTTATTTTTTCTCCCTTTCGAACCCTTCGTTTTTTAAAAGGTATCTTTTTCGGACGAAAAGAAAACAAAAGGGAAGTCACAAAAAGGGGATTGTTTATGTAGACCTAGACCTTCGTGTCAGAATAGAAAAAAAACCATGAGAAATTAGATACAGAAAAATAAACAAATTCTGTAGAAGGTGTTCATCCATGTATATTCTGTAAACTAGTAATCGAAAATAGGAGAAATAGAAACGACCTGAGAAATAAATCAGGTATGCATCTAAGATTTTCTCTGATCGTAAAAAAAGATATAAAAACCACCAAAAAGAGAACAATTAATAAATCATCTATCAAATTGTTGGATACAAGATGACCAGGTGTTAAGTTTTCGTGGGCTAACTACAGTTTCCTTTCCACAATAAGGTTTTAAATGATGACAAATCATTGCCAGTAAATTACAGGTTTAAAGTACTTTGTTCGACAGAAAAAGCTGCAATAATATAAGTTTTTAAATTATCTTTCAATAGTAAGGATAAAAAAATTGGGTACGGGGTACCTCGGAAATTATACTCAACACACGTATTCGCTCCGCTCGTACTAAGAATATAAAATCACTAAATTTATGTTGCAGTACATTTCCGAACTCGCTTCGCTAGTCCTCAGACTGAAAACATTAGTTTTATTCCCAACGGTCACCCATCTAGATTGATCTCGCTCGATGCTGCTCCTTTTTTATGATCCAGCAAAAACTGTAACTTACTTGCGGCATAGAAACGAATTTTAGTACCCTTAGGTAAAGGGATACACTTACACTAAATTTTGTCACAATAGAATTATTTTACAATTTAAAAAAACGTATACAAGTCATTCGCTAGCGTTTCAACTAATGCTGATAATGAGAGGAATCTTAACATATTTTTCTTATATATACTTACATTCGATGGAACCATTTCTTCGCATTTTATGAATTTTTACACATATAGAAATAGACAACTTAGTGAAAACCACTAAGGATGTCATAATAACACCTGAAACTAATAATTCAGGTGAAATCTCGGTTTCAGACTTTTAGTCTTTTAGACTTTTCACACATAACTTTTCCCATATACCTAAGGTGTGGTATAAATAAGGAAAATAAAAAGGGAAATTGTCTTTAAGATAGTAATACATAAGGTAACACCTCTGGTTCAGTAAATACACCGTGTAGGGTTTGGTTGGAAACATAGAAAGGAGTGTCATTGTTTTAAGGATTTTGGAATAGAGTGTTTGGAGCACGGAGTACTTAGAACTAATAGTCTCTGGTTTGGAGTCTGAGGAAATTAGAGTGTTAGGTGCTACCTCTACAGAATAGGCGCTACTAGGTAGAGTTAGGTGCTACTAGTTAGACCTCTACTAAAATATAATAACAAAACAATACTATACTATCACCGAGTGTTTCTGAATGCCTCACGACAATGGTACTACAATATTTAATAATTGAAGTAAGCCTGTATCAATTTCCTAACGAAACAGTTCAATTTTAATAATAAAAAAATAGAGTTGTGGAGTCCAGATATAAGGAAAAATAAAAAACAAGTCTCTCCACTGATGTTTAAGTATAATGACAAAGCCAGCTTTCAGACTTGACAGTCCATCATCAGTGCCGGCGAGATGCGAAGAAAGTGTTAAGAAACGGAAGTGATTGAGTCGTCTAACTCGTTGAAATCGACAAAAAGCTGAAAGCTGGCTTTATCATTATACTTAAACATCAGTGGAGAGACTTGTTTTTTATTTTTCCTTAGTTCAATTTTGTTCCAAACACTATCACTACAAAAAGGAGCAGCGCGGCTAGGGTAGCTCCAAAAATCAACTGTTAGTTATCCCACTGAAAAGTATAATAAAATACTTAAAATTCCATACATCTTAATACTAATACTATTATCAACCGCAAAAACCTTCGCCTAAAAACAGCACGTTCTTTCCGCTACTCCCACACCCCCTGACGTTTTCCCTCGACACAGAATATCAATGAATGATTTCTGTTTACTTTGGCACCCCTTAAAAAAGTGGGTTTCTTTTTAACCAAATTTCCTGCTTGATATCCCCAATCTTTTCATCATTTATTTTTCCATGTCATTGGTTTGTTTTTTCGTCAAAAGCTACAAGGAGGAAATGTCACTTAAATTTTTTTCATTATTTTTTACAAAAAAAGTTCAGTTGTAAAAAAGAAGTTTCAAACAGTAAAAATCAGGTAAAACGTAAAAGATAATAACCCTGACGCTTCTTTTAACATTTTAATTTTTTCTTTCTTTTTAAATCAAAAACCATATGCCGGATAGAGTAGTTTTTCGAAGTAGGTACTTAAAGATAGTTTGGTTAAAAGTCCGCAAGCCGGGCGTATTTTCTTTAAATAGTGTGCTTTATCGTTCAACAATCCATTTCATGCTTAAGTTTTCGGTTTTTGCTTTATAGCATAAGCAGTGGCTTACTACTTAAGAAACTACTTTAAAGGAAATGAATAAGTGAATATTTATCCCATAGGTTATACTAAACTATGGTCAAAATTATCACCAGCACCATAGTTTTCGAAATTTTGGTTACATAAAGAGGACTGGTTTTATTCTATTCAGCGCCTCAAAGTGAGTGTCTGTTTAAAACTTAATAAAAAAGAATATAATTGTCTCGAAAATGGATTTTAAAACGCTCCTAGCATGCCACCTATCCCATATGCGAATTCAATTAATATTTATTTGTGTAACTAGGCAGGAAAATGGAATATTACTGACGAGTTATTACGTTTGTATAATATTTTATATTTACATTTTCTTTGACTGATAATACAGATCTTATCATCGAGAAAGTTGAACACTGAGTAGCACTCGATTTTGTGTTTGACGCTTTTAAATACGCTAACACTACGTTTTCACTTACATTCTTTAATTTTTTGTTTGAGCACCATTCTTTGAACACTTCATATGCTTTGAGATACCTACTTCCTGATTTGCCGGGTAGTAGGATCTCTTTGGCATTTGTAGCTATTTCCAAAACATCCGGCGGGGTATGTTCGAAAAGTTCGTCTATATCTTCGACCATATTCATCACAAAACGCTATAGAATCGCTAGAGAATAAACTAACTTTTAAACTGTATTAAATACGGGTTCGAATGATAAAAGTAGTAAATGACTTGACAAAAAAAGATGAGATAATAAACCCAAGACAAAAAGTGTTGCCTTCAGTATAATCGATCAAATTTATTTCTAATTAAAGATTTACATTACAAATTGTTTTATTTTAATTTTAATTAGTTAAATAATGTAATTATTCATTATATAAATTATTAAAAGATTCAATAGGCTTTTTTTATTAACTAATAACAAAAATTATCTATTAACTTGTTTAACCAGCATAGGCAGGGGCGGCTGGGAAATGCTACTTTCCTGCCTATACAGGTAAAGTGCAGTCATTCATGTCTAATTACCAGCCGATCTGGGAAATGCTACTTTCTCGCCTAAAATTAGTTCAGTAATGCTTCATTTTCCTGCCGTGAGCAGATATATCCAATCTAAATAATATATCCATATCGCAATAGCAATTTTTATCACGATTACAGGGCACCGTAAAGGTGAGAAATAAGTCGTTTGTTGGGAATGTGAGTCGAATGGTGATTTCGGACCAAATAAATCGTCTAAGTGACCAATAGACAAAGTGACAACACAAACAAACCACTAGTCAACGACAACGGGGTCCCAAAGGTCAAGCTTGATAAGCAGGATAATAAATCATCTCACTATATCGGAAGATAACTGACAAAAGGAAGCTGTTAAGGATTTGTACTAAAACAGAGCAGAGGGAGGAAGCTAACCTGACAAGAAAAATAAGTCAAGCTTAAGAAACTTAATTATAAGTTAAGCCGACGTGCCGCGTCTTAGAGATATCAAATTACCAAACACGAATAATTTTAAGTCAAGCATATTACGATATCACGCCAAAGATGACATAAGTGTGTATTTCTCATTATGTCCCAATATAATAATAATAATGCCCGTTTAGAGCCTTGCGGCTCATCAGGGATAACCCCTGCGGGAACCAACTCGGGTGGTAGTAGCAACCGTTACACTCAAAGTGAATTCTAAAGTTGGCGATAATTTAACTAACTATTTTAACTATTTTTAACTAACTATTTAACTAAACAATAATCTTCTATTAACTGAGAGCGTATCCTGGGATGCGAACCCTAGACCTCCGTGTCAAAGGTCAGTGTAAAGACTAACGCCTTAACGACCTCGGCCACGGAGGCGGCTATGTCCCAACATATTACTAATAAAAACTTACCCGACTTAACTTTTACCCAACAATCAAAAATCGGATACTGGGTATCTCGGATCCATTCCTTAACAAATCGGTTTCGCTTCGATCGTTCTCGAAGTTTTACTTTCGTTCGAAAGTAAAAACATATGTTTTATCCCAACAGGTCACCCATCCAGGTACTAACCTCACTTAATGCTGCTTAACATTAGTGGTTCAAGAAAAACCGAAACTTCGTATTTAAATTAAGTAAGTAAAGAACTCTTCCCAACCATTCAAGATGTCTTAAAAAATCTAAAACGACTGATTGAGGTGAAATCCCAGTTTCTGATTTTCGCGCAAACACAATTAAATTTTCCATATACCTACTGAAAAAATTAGGAAAAGTAAAAATAGCACCTCATCTAAGTTAAAGAAACATTTATTTATTTAATAAATATTTAAACAGAATAGTTATTTGTTCCTAACTTCTTTGTATTTTATGATAAAGTAATTATTTCTTCAACAGATTTAATTAGTAGGTTGCAATGAAAATATATTTTACAACTCAACTCATTATTTTCAAACTCTAATAAAGGTATCGTTAGGAAGGAATAAAGTTGTTTTTGAAAATTTAAGTACTCTGACAGCCGACTTCCGGCCCTGCCCAACTAATAAAAGGTGTGAGCCAAGCAATAAAATAACAATAAAATAAACCATTATTTGAAAAAATACATCCTATGTGGAATGAAATCGAAAGCATCAAACATGTCAAACCTTTTTCCTTTTGATTTACAGCCACCAAAAGTTTTAAAAACTTCATTTTCAGTATGACTTTTTAAACGAACTCATATACAAACGTCTGAAAAACGGACCACCCCAAAATTAAAGAAAATACACCGTGTGTAAAGAAAATTATATACAAATGAAAAGGTTATTTAAGTTGTAAAAATAACGAAACCGGAAACAAGGACAAAAACTTTATTGTTTAGTTCATCTTTTTCAAACAGCAGATCTTCATAATCGGCACGTACCAAATAAAGAGAATAAAAATGCTTAACAAATAAAGAGTATAAATAAGAACGGAAACAAACGTTTACCCTACGGGACACCAAAATAAAAAGTCACATCCCCTTTCATTGTCCAAGGGATACTTTAGAGGGAATTATTGATGAATTGGCTTTAACCGCAGTTAAGTAAAATATAGTTGTTATACGACTGGGAATTCTAAATAAATCTTGGAAGGCTGATGTAGTGATCACCCTTCCAAGAGGAGAAAATGAAAAATAGGAATCATTATGATTTTAAAATAAAGTTTTGTCCCTTTGTCTGATATTACCAAGAGGTTTCCTTTAAAATAAATTAAATATAAATGATCTAAATGTAAATGACAAAAAATAACAGACAAATATATTTAAAAAATTTCCGTTTTTAGAATTATTGATTTATTACGTTAGTATATAGAAAAAGTAATGCGTTTGCACTAAATTTCCAAAACCGGAATATCATATGAATTTTCCTTGTTGTCATATAACCTCCTGAGTTGTTTTTACCGTGTTGTCTCTGTTGGTGTTTACTACCATCATAGATTCCAGCATGTAGTCACCCAGAACTTGTGAGGGAGCGAAACCAATACTTAAGGAGACGATTTTTCACTCACCTTTAAGGAACTTCCGTTGAACATTACTCAATTATAGGAAGTGACTTTTTTCAAGTGGGCAAAGCTCTTCTCCTAGCTCCCCCAGTGTTTTTATGCTGGTGAATTGAATTAAGAAAAATCAATTTTAGTTTTAGTTATGCTAATCATAAAATAATTTCTTTATGACGTCATTAATGACAGCAACATTTTCAAATCAATTTGAAATTCGGCACGCATGTAGTCCTATATCAGACCAACAAATTTTCTATGTTTTATTTTATTGGTTCGATTTTGATCGAATGACATGCATACGTTTTTTTAAATCAAAACATTATCGAATTCGGTTAAAATTTGGCACGAATGTATCCTTTTACGCAAAAATTACGTATGCAATGTTTTATTTCAATACGGCTGGTATATCTTTAGTTTTTGTCGCATTACTAATGTCTTCACCTGTTTTTATAAAGATGAAAAAACAAGTATATCAGAGTATGACTCTTTAGAGTGCTGTAGTTCAGAAGACAATAACGAACATCTGAGATCCATCAATGCAATAGAATCATTTAAAAAAGTTATAATGAAGGTTAAAATCGAAGGATATAAGGAAACATGCTTTATGATACAGGAGCTGGTGTTTCTTTTTTAAATGAGGAACTTTGGAACAAAATAGGTTCTCTAAAAAACTCAACCTTTTCTAGAAGATTTTGGCGTACCTTAAATATCTCTAGGTAAAGAAGATGTACAAGTTAAAGCTTTTGGTCGGACTCTTACTCTCCCTGTAAGCGTAGTTAAACACGACGACAAGCCTTTGTTTGGATTAAACTGGATGATAGCTTTTAAGCCACATTTACCAAAGGGATCAAAGTTATGTAAAATAGAAACGCAAATTAAGAGTCGAATTTAAGCAATGAGATAAAAGGCTAGAAAAGGAATGGAAAAAGAACCTGGTAATATCAACTCACGTTGGTTTATTATGCTGTAAACGCATGCTATTTGGGACCCCCTACGCAGCTACTAGGTTCCAGAGAGCAATGGATAGCATACTGGGTCATATTGGACGAAGATATATTTGTACTAATAAGATATCATCGTCACGGGTAAGGATTACGAATAACACTTACGGAAACTGGAATTGGTATTAAAACACTTAAAAAAAGCTTCGATGCCATAAAGACAAATGTAAGTGGTTTCAGGGCAGTGTTAAATATTTAGGCCAACGATTTGGCAAAGATGGTATTTATCCAACTGAAGAACACATAATATCTAAAAAAACATGCTTACACCTAAAACAGTGACTGAACAGATCTTTTCTTGAAGCAACAAACTATTACGGTCGCTTCGTGTCAAATTTATGAACCAAAAGTTCAGATTTATTACACACACAACGATTAACTTTAAATAGACCTGGAGCGGCCCAATTCTACGCTTGGTGGCCAAAGATTAACTCTGAGATAGAATTTTATTTAAACAAATGTGAATCTGTCATGAAGTCCGTCCAAGAGAGACAGAAACACCGTTATTCTCATGGAATACACCCACGCAATCTTGGTCCAGACTACACCTTGACTTAGCAAGCCCGTTTGAAGGGAAGATGAGGCTCATAAAAAGGATAGAAATATTTTACACCACCGGTTCCTTGCTTCTTAAAATGGACATTGGTCGCACAGAGAAATTTTTGAGCGATTTGGGTTTCCCAGGAGCATAGTTACAGACAATAGAACTCGTTCACTTTAGCTGAATGCAAACATTTCTCCCAGGAAAACAATATAAAACATATTAATTCCACACCATACCACCCAAGAACAAATGGTCAGGCAGAAAGCTTTATTAAAACTTTTAAAGATAGACTCAAGGCATCAAAATGTACTGGACTTCATATTGACACAAGATTATCTTGTGTTATATTTTACAGGAACGCACCCCAGAAAACGACAGGAAGATCACCCAGCGAACTCCAACTTAGAAGGAGGTTAAGAACACAACTAGATGCGTTATAAACCAGATTTTCACAGAAATATTGACACGGAACTAGCGAAACAAAAGCTAAATCATAATAAAGTAAATTCCTGCAGAAGTTTCGAACCTGAGGATGTAGTATAGGTACTCCATTCGAAGGGGTACTCAGCTGGAACTGTCATAGACAGAACTGGAGACGTTAGTTACTCAGTAGATGCTAATGGGACACCCATGAGAAAACATGTTGATCAGCTAAGACTCAGGGTCACTGAACACGACCTTCCCTGAAGTGGAAGATATGCAGTATTTCTAATTCAATAGTTTTGTTTTGTTGACTGTCAATTCAGACTATGTTTAATTAATAAGTTTTAAATACATAATCTTTCCTGATGCAATGGTATTGTGTTATTTTAGTTGGAAATAAACATTTTTTTTATTTCTATTTCTATTTATTTATTTGAACATATTTTGTGAAAATAGTATTCTTATTAATCTAAAAATCGGTTATGGGAACCGATTTTTTTGACAGCAGTAAACTAACTTCTTTGTAAAATTTTAAGTATTGGACCAGTCAAGTTTAGATGCATTGTTGTATAATAATTATAATTTTAATGCATTATTATTATTTTAATGCAATATTAAAATTATAAGGGGAATATTTAGGGTAATTTTATAACTACTAAACCTAGTCTTAATCCTCATTTTTGTTTTTGTCATTCAGTCACAAAAACACACATAACTAAGTGCATGCTAGACTGTTAGAGCCAAAATTTACAACAAAATCAATCTTTAGGTCTAATTTTCCTACCAGCCAAATAAAAAATTATAACATCGTCAACCAAGTTTAGTGAGTTGAATTAATTCATCTATACCAAAGTCATCAAGCATTTATAAAACATCGAACACCTAGAGAGCCAAAAATGTTTAAAATGGGTTAAACGGCATTCAAGTACTGATCCTCACAACTTCAGACTTGTTTAGCTCGTCCTCGAAATGACGTCATTACACAAACCTTAAGGTGGTGTAACTTCAATCCCGCTATGCTCGATATCAGAATAAAATAGTGATCTAAAGTCTAGAGTGTTATCCCTTCAGAAATACTTTGCTCATCCTCAGACTGTTTAGAATAAGGATGAGGCTCTACCTTTCAGGTGGTATTAATAAGGTCTCACTACATTCAACCACCGAATTTTAAGGACAACACATTGTAAGCTTATAAAAGTACTACATTAGATGTACTGTTATATTATGTTCACAAATGCATTGAAAAACCAGCAGTTAACTAGGCACTCTAGTTTTTACTTTTCATGTAAAAAACATTTTTTTTTAATTTTTTAATACAGCAAAAGAGGTTACTGCTGTCTAACAAAATCAGGTACGAGGACCTAGAAACTTTTCCTCATCACATTGGATTCGCTACTCATCCTCCCTGCAAGCCTTCAAATTTATACTGCAACATGTCTTCCCTTGTCCTCAGATAGTAAATACATCCGTTCATTCCCAGCAGTCACCCATCTAGGCACTGAACAAGCTCGATCCTGCTTTACTTTTATGATCCCACAAAAATCATAGATGTACTTGTTGTACAAAAAACAAAACTTGGTGTACTTATTTATTGTGTATAGGTATGCTCTTGTATTGTATTGAATTATATTCCGATTTTTTACAAATTTTTAAAAAACGTATATAAGTCATCTGATAAAATTTGAACAAATGCTGATAATGAGATGAAACTTAGCACATATGTTAGTCTTAAACATGGCTGCATGTGTGCCAAATCTTCAATCGATTGTAACATTTTTTGTGTATCATGATTATTCAAAATTTTGCAGTCATTATTATGTACTTTCCAAATAGCATAACTGCACCTATAGACTGATTTGTATACAAAGTTTCAACTCTTTAGCATAAATACACAAGGAGCAACAATACTAAAAGTGACACACACATACAGACAGACAACTTTGTGAAAACTACGCAGGAGGTCTTAAAACACCTCAAACTATTAATTCCAATGACATCCCGCTTTCATTTTTTTTTTTTTGCAAACACAATACTTTACCTATATACCTACGGTATAAATAAAGTAAAGTAAAAATAAAAAGAAAAATTATTTAGTTGGTTTTTTCATATTATTACAGTTAACTTTAATATTTTCCCAGAAAAGCAAATTGATTAAATAGAGCAAAATGAGTTAAAATTATTCAGCAAACCCATTGAATACATTTTTAAGAGACTTTTGTATTAAAAGAAAGAATTCATTTATTTTCTGAGTTATTCAACTGTGTAATACAAAATATTACATTAAAAAGGGGAAAACTTCCATTTTTTTTAAAGTCGAGTATAGGGTGGACTCAGAACTTATTCTTACCACATTGGGATTTACTTAGCTCATATTTAGGACTCCCTTTGGTCGTACTGAGACAGTATAAACATTAGTTTTAATCAGTGATCACCCACTAACCTCGCTCAATACTGCTTAACTTTTATGAGCAAACAAAAACCATAAATATACTTACTGCATTAAAACGAAACTTAGTTTACTTCTTTATTAGAGTGATATACTTGTACAAAATTTTAACTCAATTATATTTTTATACAATTTAAAAAAAAACTTATACAAGTCATTCAATAAAAATTGAGCTAATGCTGATAATGAGATGAAACTTAGCACATATGTTAGTCTTGTATATGACTAAATGCATGCCAAATCTTAAGCGGATCGACAAAGTTTTTCCAAGGTTTACAAACTTTTTAATTCATGAATGAATTTGCTAAGTCATTATAGTGGGGTAATGATGTCATAAAAAATATCTTCTGGGTAGCATAACTAAACCTATAGTCTGATTTTTGTACAAAGTTTCAACTCTTTAACATAAATACACTAGGAGCTACAATGATAACAGACACACACTCATACTGACAGACAACTTTGTAAAAACCACTTAGGAGGTCTTCGGCAGTCTAAAACAGACAATTCAGATAAAATCCAAGTTTTGGATTTTAATGAAAACATAATTTATGTTATTTATTTTATGTTAACATAATTTGTTATTTATTTTACCAATGGTATAAATGAGGAAAAGTATAAATGTTTAAAAATAAATTTACTTCTTCGGTATTATTACACAAATATGATTTTTACTATTACTGATTTGAAAGAAAACCTGCTATCATTTTTCCAACAAAGTTATTGGTATTTAATTAAAATGTCTCTGATTTCCAGACAGGAAGGAGGGGAAGAACCATTAATAATAAATACAAAATCGTAATTGAAAATACCACTAACAATTGAAATTCTAAAATGACTTGTCTCTATCTCTATCTATTGATTTTTTGAATTTTTATCCCAAGTAGAAGGGCAACCTTCTTTTGAGATCAAATGTGTTGTTTACAATTTAAACGTTTTTAAATAATAATTAAGAATTAGAGAATAACACATATTCCTTCTATGCTATATAAATTATAACCATATATAAGCTGAAAGCTTTGAGATCCTTTTAAGTAAACAAATATACGTCAATTAATAAACATGACAGTTCATCACAAAATAAAATGATTCACGAACAAATTTCTTATAATTCTTAAGCTATTGTGTCTTATACTATTAAAAGTTATTGTGGATCCTATGTCATAGTGACTTTTTAAATTTTCAGTTTCTGTACCTGAAGCTGTATCTGAATTTCTACATTCAAAACTTATTGAATTAATTATTTATAATTATAAATTATTTAAAATCACAAAACTTCAAAAAAAGTTCTCTGATTGGACTAAAATTTTAAACATGTAACACTATGTATGGTAAATAGAAATACGAAGTTAAATGTTATTATCAGCATTAGTTCTGGTTTAGTTAAATCGATTTTTTAATACCTTTAGAAAGTCGCTTATAGCATAGAAGTATGCAACTTGCATAACCTAGTAATATGAAACAACTATATCAACAACTACTAACTACCATGTAGCTGTGATATGGTCACATAGAGTAGGCTCCTGCGCTCCTACCTCAGACTCAATTTTTATTTTGCCTCATTTATACCGTAGGTATATAAACAAAAATATTTGGTTTGCAAAAAATCCAAAACCAGGATTTCACCTGAATTATCTGATTTTAAGACCTCCTGAGTGGTTTTCACAAAGTTGTCTATCTGTGAATCAGTTTATCATTGTATCTCTCAGTGTATTTATGCTAGAGAGTTTAAACATAGTACAATTATCAATCCTAAGGTCCAGTTATGTTATCCAGAAAATAATTTTGATACAACATCATTTGTGCATCATTTGATACACATAATGACTCAGCAAACATTTTGAAAATCTATATAACAGAAAAGAGTTTTAGATTGATTTGAGATTTATCACGCATGAGCCATACCAAAGAGACTAATACTATTAGAGGGAGTACAAAACCCGATTAACACAGTGATAACGGGTCTGGAAGTGAGACAGTTTCCATAGGTGCCATAACTGTACATACCCCTATTATAGTTTCCCAAGAGAGAGACTAGATACTCCTCTACAACCCCTGTTAAGGCACACACTCTACAAACGGGGGACATTTTTCAGAGATGCCACATTAAACCACTTTATTCAACACAGAAAATTAAAGAATACATGCAATAGATAATAATAAATAATAATTAAAACTTATTTTAAATTCATTTTACTAGAACAACATATGTTGTAAGTTTTATCTTAATATCAGCATTAGTTCAATTTTTATTGAATGACTTGTAAACATTTTTTTTTAAATTAAAAATCAAAGAATAATCCAATTGAGTTAAAATTCAGTAGAAATATATTTCTTTATATAATAAATAGGTATAATATCTGACCTCGCATTTAGCAAGGTCAGTGCTTGGATTGGAGACCACTCAGAATAAAACGAATGTATATAATGTCTGAGGATAAGCAAAGAGAGTCCAAAGTAGTGAGGATGAACATGGCAAATCTCATGTGGTCAAGAAAACTTCCTCAATAATTGTTAATTTTGTGATTTATTTTTGATTTTCTTTACAAAAATATTAAAGATGTATGTATTTAAAAAAAAATATGAGTATATATATATATATATATATATATATATATATATATATATATATATATATGTATGTATGTATGTATGTATATTCAATTATATCTTATCCTGCTTGTATTTGAGTGAATGACTTGCATATTTTTTGAGTGTTGTGAACTTAGAATAACACTGTATATAGAAGGAGCACAGGACCATAAACACAATGTAATTCCACTGATAACACGAAAGCCGGTTGACTGGTGGACTTAAGTAGGGGTACCACCCCAACAACAAAACATTATTTTAAATATGTGCATAAATATCTATTATAAAAAAAGATCGTAAAGAACAAATATAATAATTTAAAACACCTGCTGAGTATTTAATAAAACCGGTCTTAGATGGCAAAAGGATGGCGGAATACAAGAATCTACATTTAGTTGACGAGGACTACTTTTAATATAATTTTAATTAAAAACGTTAAAATACAATTTAAAATGCTTAAATATTGCAAATGAAATATAAATATTGCAATGAACCGATATTTATATTAGTATTTTATAAATATTTTTTAAAAAATTTCTCTTTATTTAATAAATTACAATTTTTAAACCTGCTAATTAATCAAGAGAATATCCCTCACTAGAGCATATGTTAACGTGGCCTGTGCTGTGAGGGAGAATAATCTATCATTAATTAATAATAGAACATAATAATTCAGCAACCGGAAATATTGCCAACTTTTTTTTAGAATATTGTATATTGTTAGGGTGGCAGCATTACTTAAGTCCACCAGTGAACCGCCTTTCGTGTCATCAGTAGTGCTCCTTCTATATATAGTATTATTCTAAGGTTGTGGATAAGTGTGTGTCCAAGTAATAGTGGGTGTGCTGCATGAAGATTTGCACATCCTATCAACCCCCACCCATACCCATTCCCGCTAAACCCTACTGTTCCTTACCCACTGAGGCTTAAATAATAAATAAAATTAATTCTAAGTATATTTTTTTAAAGCAACAACTCACTGTAAGGATAGAGTCCAATCCAATCTTTTGCTGTAGTAGAGTCGATGCACCAAGAGAGATGAGCCTTGAAGTGGGAGGCAGAGGAAGAGATGTTAACATGGATTGATCTTGTTGGGTGATTAACATAAAGTCCAGCTGTGGAAGTGCTTGGACCTGCAGACGAGCAACTAGGAGTTGAGGTGCTAGGGCCAGGTGTGGAAGAGCTTGGAACTGCTGAAGAAGAGCAAGCAACTTCAGAAGAACAGCTAGGACCACCTCTTGAAGTGCTTGGAATAGAACTTGAACAAGCAGTAGATGTGGTTGCTGAAGAACTTGGAGTAAATCTTTTATGAACAGGTGTAGATTTAGATGCATTGCTTGGTCCTGCCTCAGATCCTCGGTCCAACTTTCTATGCTCCAATTTCTTGAGACCCGGTGATCCATTTGTGATATTAAGAGATCCTTCCACCTCCCCCTCACTACTTGCATCATCTGGACCCTCCACCACAAAACCTGAAAAAAATAAAATTAACAACTCAATAAAAAGTAGTTAACCCTCCTCTAAAAATGGTTCTTTCTATCCATTAAAACAGGCAAAAAACTTGCATTTACAATAAAAGAAATATAACGTAACTATAAAATCAAAACATGGGCCCAAATCACCTTAAAAATAATTTCCCAAGAAATAACTGACAAATCCTAGTTAGTTTATCACTGGAGTCAAGCAAGTTAAAAAAACCTGCAATTTTTAACAAATTTAATCAATTTCAGTCTTAGAAATAAAACCCACCATATAAGACAAAAGTTAGCTTTTTCTATTATTTAAACATAGTACAATTAAACAGGCAGAAATGATTTCATTCCTCTACTAAAAAGAAATATGTAGTTTAATAAAACTATAACTTGTAACTTACTGAAATTGAACAAATGTTTACTGTTCATATTGATAACAAAGCACAGATATTTCAAAAGAATAAATAAAATTAAATAAACAAATAAAAACAAGAAAAAAAGTCAACATAAATGAAGATAGTCCTGCAATAAATTAAATACGGCGATAAAGTTTTATAAATAAAACATACTAATACTATCAATTAACAGAGACTATCACTATCAGAGTATTTGGGAAAAACAGCAAGGTCATCAATGCCATTTATTTCTACTTAGTATCATAAACAACGTCATTAAAACAAATGGCTTATATGGAACTAATACACAACATATCTTCGTGATCTTTGGGTTAGAAGAGAAGAGAGTAAAGAGTAACAACAATTACCACTGGTTGATACCTATGCTGGTTCCAGATAAATGTCATCACCAGCTGGTGGAGTATATAAATGGTAGCTAGAGAGATCTACTCTCTTCTTAACAATTAATAAAAAACCACAATAACACATGGAGGATGTAAAAATGGTATTAATAAAACATTAATGCAAAAAATATATATCTTCGGTCCTTTTGCAGTTTTACTTCTCTAATTGTTAAAAGAGTTCATATTTTCTAGCTTCCTCTGGGCCGACATAAGTCCCGGCCAATTCATATAAAACATCATTTGAGTTTTATAATGGTTAATGTAAATAACAAAATATTCTTGGGCCTTCATTACAACTCTTTTAATTTCTACCAAGTAATCTAATTTATGTTTTGTTCATGATGGCACTGGGATGTAGTATGATTTAATAGCTACGCAAGGCAAACTTTAAAGCATTGTATCTTTGGTTAATTTGAAATAAACAATTTAAAAGTAATGTTCATAATAAAACACTTGAATTTCCTAATAACAAAGAGTGAGCAAAGCTACTTTGCTCATGAAATATAAAAATGTGTAACAAATAAAATGCTTAAAATTCAATTTAAGTTTTAACTAAATCTGCGACACATACAGTGTGCCCCCATATGGGGTTGCATAATTGACAAAAAATTTCATTTTTTGAAAAAAAAGTAATTCTTAATAAAAGCTCCTGCATATTTTTAAAATAAGATTTTTTATATAAATATATTTTTAGATATTTTTTATAATTTTTGTAAAAATGGACGAAGAGTAAAGTTAAGTAGGCTTACTTTTGACTTTTAGAAAAAAAGTATTCTTCATAAAATTGTTTAATTGTCCCCCTGAGAAAATTTTGCCATAAAAAAAGTTTAAAATAAAAATTTTCTTTATTTTTATTCTTTATTTTCTTTATTTTCTAAAATTTAAAGGTCTTGACTAGTGCAACAAAAATGGTAGTATTGTAAACACAAGCGATGCCAAGCATCGCTTGTGCGAAAGCTTTGCTGCTTGACTGCTGTCTTCATTATTATTTTTCCTCTTTTTAATTGTTTGTAGTAAATTTATAAATTATATTGATATAATAAAAAATGCACTGTAATCTGATTACTCATCTAATAAACATGTTGCTAACTTTATGTTTTAGAGAAACCACTTACTTTCAAAGATTTGCGGATCATTTTTTAGATTAATAATTATAATGAAAACAAGTATTTGCGATTCAAAGAGATAGTTGTAAGGTTGGCAATACCAATGGCGAGAAAACGAAAGGGTGATCAAATTTTTTTATCATTGGATTAGCATGGGAGCCGTTGGAAATTATTCTTTTATTGTTCGTTAATTTTTGATAAATGAGGTAAAAATTAATAGAAAGACCATCGGTGCTAAAAAAATGGCCAATATTTCATGGACAAATACTTCGATTATTCCAGGATTTTAAATATAGAATCAGGCTCTTATCACTACAGACTTGGATTGTCCGATTTAACCCAGAAATAATCAAACCTAAACGATGATTTAAATAAACATTTTACAAAAACGTGAATTTATTGAGTTATTAATTATTTTGTGTGTAAATAAAATTGATTGATAAATTTAAAACACCATTACGGTGAAAATCGGCTGGTTATCAGTTAATTTAAATACCTGTAACAACTAATTTAAACAATTTAATGCAATTAAAAGGTAATTTTGTGTGTTTGTGTAAACTAAAATTATTTAAAAGTAACATTAATTAACAATAACTAAAATAAACACTATATTGTGATTTCACCATCTTATCACTCAATTTAAATACTCGTGACAACCCATTACAACCCTATTTTTCAACGAAATAGTGATTCTACTGAGTTCATACACCCTAAAATTAATTAAATTAAAGCACTTTGATAAAAAATTTTAAAGAAATAATCGTCACAAATAAGAAAACCAAAAAACTCCCATAAGGACTTTAACAACGATCACCCTTCCATTATCAATTTCTTATCAGCGACGGTGGCGCTGCTACGGACTTTGAATCGCGAATAGGCAAAATTAATAATTTTAACACTTTGCTTTGTAATCACATAAATTAGTTAAGTAATTATAGTAAAGTGGTGTAGAAATTCCGTAGAAAAACATATTGTTTTTGTAGGTTTTAAAACTAGAATTAAATTTAACTTATTTAAAATATATTATAAAAAATAATGAAATAAAATATATTTATTTTTTTTAAACAAGTTCTTTATTGGCAAAAGTAATACAATATTATATTTATTTATCATATAAAAGTATACTTTAGCAATAAATAATCAATTATGCCTTTATTGTTTCTATTTTTAATAAGTTTAAAAAGCCACTAAAGGTTACTAATCAACATAATATTCTTTTTAGACTAATTTTACTAAAAAGTTAAATAGGAAGATAAAAAAGTAACACAAAAAGAGATTTCTTATTCAAAATACAGTGTATATATATATATATATATATTAATATATATATATATATATATATATTATATATATATATTTATATTAAGAGGGCTCAGCCCCCCCCCCTAAGATTTTTACCAAGAATAGCCTATGCCACTGGAGCAGGTCATTTCACCTGATCCCGCATGTATAAAATATTTATTTCTTCATTTCTACGATTATAATTATTCAAAGGAATTTTTAACAATGTTAAAAAGCGTATAAATTATTTTAAATCAAAAATTTTCATTAAATATAATAAAAAAAAACGATATGTTATTTTTAAGTAGACCTGATATCATGATAATCATGACGTTCCAAAATCTTAATTTAATTTGTGTGTTCATAGTGTTTTTATTTGTCCTTATAATGAAAAAATGCAAAATGTATCCAATCTAATAAACAACTAAAGAATTAAAAATTTAAAAATTGTCTTGTTTACATTTTTTATAAACATAAATTTAAAACTAATATCAATGTTGATAACAGCAGTACAAGGTGATAACTAGCGCTCGGTACAGTAGTGCATGCAACTAGCCTCTGTTTGAGGACCACCTCAAACCAGGGAGTTGGGACAATGGGTCCTCTGCCCCTACTCCAGGAGGGGTTAACTTAAATGAGGAAAAGTTTGGATTCGATTATCGCAAGCTACTAAAAATTAGTGCTGCGGCGGACATGAACTAACTCTGAAAGCTTTCCAAAAATTACCGATTATATTTTTAAACATTAAATTTATGTAAACTATGGCAACTAATGGTTATGACAGCTGCATTCATCGTAATAATAAAATTATTTTTATTTTCGTTCCTTATTATTTTAACCTAATAAAAATGGTTCGCCATTGTCATCTTCGGTATTACAAAAATTCAGGAACTAATCGTAAAAAGTTTTTCAAACTTCAACATAACGCTACTGATGGCTGGTAAGTTTACATTTCATTCAATTATTTAATCATTTAATTGATATAATCCATGTAATCACATGTGGACGTCTACATTTAAAAAAACGTTTTTTTTAATTTATCAAGGCTGCATTAAATACCAAACTCTATCTTTTAGCACGTGCATAATTTAGCCACTAATGTTCACCTGATTAAATTATTTTATAAATTGAATCAAATGTTAACAGATTTGCTATCAGAAGAGTTCTGTGGAAGTTTAAAGATGACGAAGACCGCGCAAAGCGCTTCGGCTAGCCAAAAGTATGACTAGAAAGTATAAAATGTTAATTTCATTGCAATGTAAGCAAAAAGCGGGAAGTTAAGCCACGCCTACTTAGTTAGGTAGTCTACTTAGTTAGACCTACTTACTTAAGTAGGTCTGCCGCAGCGGTACCGTCAATTGGAATCCAAATTTTCCCACCATTGAGTCGACAGTCTTACTGTTTAAGTATCTATAGTCTCTGCCCTACTCCTACTGTATGAATTCCTACATCACTTTAAATTATACATTTGTATTAAATAAAAAAATAAATAACACATCAGAGTTGATAAAGGTTGAACTAAACTTGTTCACAAAGTATTTTTAACTTCTAGTTTAGACTATAGGGAGTAAGGTTTCAGGGTTGAACCTCATGTTCTATAACGTTAACGTAACAACTGCCATGAGAGTTCAAACCTCAGTTAAACCCTGTTTTGAACAAATTAATAGTAAACAAATATTATACATAGGTAATGTAATAAATAAAAAAACATAAATATGAAAATAAAAAATTTAACTTAATTTTTTGGACACTGTCCTACTTAAAGAGTAGACATTTAATAAATCAAAAAAATAAAGCCATTTGCTTTTCAATTGACTATTCTAACACCAAAGTGTTTAACAAGATGTTATTAAGCGTTTTTACATGTCAGTCTGAGGTAATTACTCGTAGATATTTATGATCTACAAAGAAAGATTGAGCATGATGTATAATAAGTTCCGTAAAATAAAACGACTAAAATAAAGCGAAACACGATGAATCAGAATCTTTCTTGTAAGTTTAAAAAACAATTACAAAAGTTTAAAATAAAAATTTTCTTTATTTTTATTCTTTATTTTCTTTATTTTCTAAAATTTAAAGGTCTTGACTAGTGCAACAAAAATGGTAGTATTGTAAACACAAGCGATGCCAAGCATCGCTTGTGCGAAAGCTTTGCTGCTTTGACTGCTGTCTTCATTATTATTTTTTCCTCTTTTTAATTGTTTGTAGTTAAATTTATAAATTATATTGATATAATAAAAAATGCACTGTAATCTGATTACTCATCTAATAAACATGTTTTGCTAACTTTATGTTTTAGAGAAACCACTTACTTTCAAAGATTTGCGATCATTTTTAGATTAATAATTATTTAATGAAACAAGTATTTGCGATTCAAAGAGATAGTTGTAAGGTTGCAATACCAATGGCGAGAAAGAAAGGGTGATCAAATTTTTTTATCATTGATTAGCATGGGAGCCGTTGGAAATTATTCTTTATGTTCGTTAATTTTTGATAAATGAGTAAAAATTAATAGAAAGACCATCGGTGCTAAAAAAATGGCCAATATTTCATGACAAATACTTCGATTATTCCAGGTTTTAAAATATAGAATCAGCTCTTATCACTACAGACTTGGATTTGTCCGATTTTAACCCAGAAAATAAATCAAACCTAAACGGATGATTTAAATAAACATTTTACAAAAACGTGAATTTATTGAGTTATTAATTATTTTAGTGTGTAAATAAAATTGATTGATAAATTAAAACACCATTACGGTGAAAATCGGCTGGTTATCAGTTAATTTAAATACCTGTAACAACTAATTTAAACAATTTAATGCAATTAAAAGGTAATTTTGTGTGTTTGTGTAAACTAAAATTATTTAAAAGTAACATTAATTAACAATAACTAAAATAAAACACTATATTGTGATTTTCACCATCTTATCACTCAATTTAAATACTCGTGACAACCCATTACAACCCTATTTTTCAACGAAATAGTGATTCTACTGAGTTCATACACCCTAAAATTAATTAAATTAAAGCACTTTGATAAAAAATTTAAAGAAATAATCGTCACAAATAAGAAAAACCAAAAAACTCCCATAAGGACTTTTAACAACGATCACCCTTCCATATCATTTCTTATCAGCGACGGTGGCGCTTGCTACGGACTTTGAATCGCGAATAGGCAAAATTAATAATTTTTAACACTTTGCTTTGTAATCACATAAATTAGTTAAGTAATTATAGTAAAGTGGTGTAGAAATTCCGTAGAAAAACATATTGTTTTTGTAGGTTTTAAAACTAGAATTAAATTTAACTTATTTAAAATATATTATAAAAATGAATAATGAAATAAAATATATTTATTTTTTTTAAAACAAGTTCTTTATTGGCAAAAGTAATACAATATTATATTTATTTATCATATAAAGTATACTTAGCAATAAATAATCAATTATGCCTTTATTGTTTCTATTTTTAATAAGTTAAAAAGCCACTAAAGGTTACTAATCAACATAATATTCCTTTTTAGACTAATTTTACTAAAAAGTTAAATAGGAAGATAAAAAAAGTAACAACAAAAAGAGATTATATCTTATTCAAAAATAATGTTTATATATATATATATATAATATATTATATATTATAATATATATATATATAATATATATATATATATTTATATTAAGAGGCTCAGCCCCCCCCTAAGATTTTACCCAAGAATAGCCTATGCCACTGGAGCAGGTCATTTCACCTGATCCCGCATGTATAAAATATTTATTTCTTCATTTCTACGATTATAATTATTCAAAGGAATTTTTAACAATGTTAAAAAGCGTATAAATTATTTTAAATCAAAAATTTTCATTAAATATAATAAAAATAAAAACGATATGTTATTTTTAAGTAGACCTGATATCATGATAATCATGACGTTCCAAAATCTTAATTTAATTTGTGTGTTCATAGTGTTTTTATTTGTCCTTATAATGAAAAAATGCAAAATGTATCCAATCTAATAAACAACTAAAAGAATTAAAAATTTAAAAATTGTCTTGTTTACATTTTTTATAAACATAAATTTAAAACTAATATCAATGTTGATAACAGCAGTACAAGGTGATAACTAGCGCTCGGTACAGTAGTGCATGCAACTAGCCTCTGTTTGAGGACCACCTCAAACCAGGGAGTTGGGACAATGGGTCTGCCCCTACTCCAGCGAGGGGTTAACTTAAATGAGGAAAAGTTTGGATTCGATTATCGCAAGCTACTAAAAATTAGTGCTGCGCGCGGACATGAACTAACTCTGAAAGCTTTCCAAAAATTACGATTATATTTTTAAACATTAAATTTATGTAAAACTATGCAACTAATGGTTATGACGCTGCATTTCATCGTAATATAAAATTATTTTTATTTTCGTTCCTTATTATTTTTAACCTAATAAAAATGGTTCGCCATTGTCATCTTCGGTATTACAAAAAATTCAGGAACTAATCGTAAAAGTTTTTCAAACTTCAACATAACGCTACTGATGGCTGGAAGTTTACATTTCATTCAATTATTTAATCATTTAATTGATATAATCCATGTAATCACATGTGGACGTCTACATTTAAAAAAACGTTTTTTTTAATTTATCAAGGCTGCATTAAATACCAAACTCTATCTTTTAGCACGTGCATAATTTAGCCACTAATGTTCACCTGATTAAATTATTTATAAATTGAATCAAATGTAACAGATTTGCTATCAGAAGAGTTCTGTGGAAGTTTAAGATGACGAAGACCGCGCAAAGCGCTTCGCTACCAAAAGTATGACTAGAAAGTATAAAATGTTAATTTCATTGCAATGTAAGCAAAAAGCGGAAGTTAAGCACGCCTACTTAGTTATGGTAGTTACTTAGTAGACCTACTTACTTAAGTAGTCTGCCGCAGCACGGTACGTCAAATTGGGAATCCAAATTTTCCCACCATTGAGTCGACAGTCTTACTGTTTAAGTATCTAAGTCTCTGCCCTACTCCTACTGTATGAATCCTACATCACTTTAAATTATACATTTGTATTAAATAAAAAAATAAAAAACATCAGAGTTGATAAAGGTTGAACTAAACTTGTTCACAAAGTATTTTTAACTTCTAGTTTAGACTATAGGGAGTAAGGTTTCAGGGTTGAACCTCATGTTCTATAACGTTAACGTAACAACTGCCATGAGAGTTCAAACCTCAGTTAAACCCTGTTTTGAACAAATTAATAGTAAACAAATATTATACATAGGTAATGTAATAAATAAAAAAACATAAATATGAAAAAAAAAATTTAACTTATTTTTTGGACACTGTCCTACTTAAAGGTAGACATTTAATAAATCAAAAAAATAAAGCCATTTGCTTTTCAATTGACTATTCTGTAACACCAAAGTGTTTAACAAGATGTTATTAAGCGTTTTACATGTCAGTCTGAGGTAATTACTCGTAGATATTTATGATCTACAAAAGAAAGATTGAGCATGATGTATAATAAGTTCCGTAAAATAAAACCGACTAAAATTAAAGCGAAACACTGATCGAATCAGCATCTTTACTGTAAGGTTTAAAAAACAATTAAAAAGTTTTCAAAATAACTTAATTTACAAAAATCCTGGGAAAAAACAAAACAACAATACCTTATTTTAAACAACTACAACAATTAAATTATCACTGGAACGGCCCAGATTCCACTATCATACTTCGATAATTCGTTCAAAAATGCATAAATACATTAAAAAACTACAAATAAATTGCATTAAAACGATAAAAAATATCAAACAAAACGATCCGATCGCGGTCACTTCCTTCGTGTTTTTGTTGGAAATGTTCCATTTAAAAACTAATTGATTGACAAAAACCCAGACTTAATCATCATTCAAACTCTTGTAATGTAATGCAGAACTCAATAATTATGTGTAAGATACTCAAGCTTAATTTGAACGTTCTTTTCTTTGTGTAATATAAATATTTTTAAAAAAATACTTTTTAAAATTATTTACAAAATTACAAATTCTACTAATAGATATAACACGTCATCACATTATAAACATAAAATAAATACATACAAGACCCATTAACTTATAAAATCAATTCAATTTTGTACAAACAAAAACATAAAAAATTACACTCATTAAAAATAAATAAATAAAATAAATCACTAATTAAATTAAAATCATTTATCTTAGTTACAAATAGTTGTGTCAACAACTATTTCTAGCCAGGTTGGTGGCATTCCGAAATCGTTCAATGCTGAAAAAAAACATTGTCTACAAGTTTTTCTACAAATTTGGATTGAGTTAAAATGTTTACATATATATTACTATGTATAGTTCACAAAAATATGAAGTTCCATTATATATATATATATATATATATATATATATTATATATATATATATATATATATATATATATATATATATATATATATATAATATATGTGTGTGTGTGTGTGTGTGTGTGTGTGTGTGTGTGTGGTGTGTGTGTTGTGTTAAAAAATGAAACGCTTTGGATTCCTGAGCAAGAATAAAATATATAAATATTGACCATCATATGACACTTCTATAATTATCTATTCATCTGTCAGTCAATTATTAAAATATATTTTTAACATCCTCCACACCCAGATGTCTCTATGATACTACTTAATTAATATTAACCTTAAATAGTTTCAATATATTTCTTCAAAATTATTTTTTTCAACAATGATAATAAACTAACATTTGAAAATAAAATATCGAATTGACATATAAACATAACAATAAATTAATACAAACTCAATTCACTTAACTTTTTCTTGTCACCTATACTTTTGACTATCAACTTACAAAATTATAAACCCTTTTATTTCTACCTCGACTTCTTCTAGATGTATCAACTGAATTATTTCTTAAATTATCAAATTTAACTACTTTACAAAATTAACTGACTGACCTATCTAGAAATCCAAATTTCTTACTACCTTTATCTGTATATCTAACTGTCCAATGTACATGACTGACTTATTTCGTTCTGGCCTAACTTCCTTACTCCAGCTCAGTTAGACACGTCTAACTGAGCTTACAGTTACAAGCTTACTTGTAATTTACAATTTACACACTTAAATATATCATTATTTCGATATTCATCACCAACTAAACTAAATTTTCTATAGCATTCACTGTCTCTTTCATCTCATGTGTGCTCAGAACTAGAGTGACTGTATAACCAGGCACTCTACTCTGAACTATCACTGTTAGCGTCTTTTGCGTTCTCGATAAAGTTTGCCATAAATATATTTATCTTAGATTCTTTTTCTTCATGGTTGTTGTTATATGTAGAGTCCTCGTTACTTACTCCTGCATCTTTTGTCTCTACTCGAGTTATTATATCAATTTCTTTGTTTTGCTGAGCATACTCTTGGGCATCTACACATTTTAACTTATTTTCTAAAACCTTCATCAATTTATTTCTTATCTTAAGCAAGGTTAAACCTTCATGAAATTGAATTTCATTATTAGTTAGACTTTCTTCCCTTGAACTTTGTATTTTGGCGTCTAAGTTCCATAGTCTGTTATACTTGTTTTGCAAAATCACTCTAGCAATACCAATTTCTGTTTTGCCACTTATTAATAACTGGTATTGTCCATCAAATCTTCTTCCTATTAAACTTCTCTCAATTTCATACACATCTAATAATTTCATTATTATTAAATTTTCACAATAACTTACTGCGCAATCTCTTATTTCTTCAAATACTTTGCCTCGAATAATATCCATAGTAACGTATAACTTCTCCAAAACCTTTTCTTAAAATATTTCTAGATTCTTTTATTTAACTCCCAAACGTCGCAATTCGTATAAAAAATGAAACGTTTGGAATTCCTGAGCAAGAATGAAATATATTGACATTCATTATGAATTCTATAATTTATCTATTTACTGTCAACTATCAAAATATATTTTTTAACAATATAATATAATATATATATATTATATATATATATATATTATATTATATATAATATGTGTGTGTGGTGTGTGTGTGTGTGTGTGTGTTTGTGATGTGCTTGTGTGTGTTGTGTGTTGTCTGTCAAACAAAACAATAATCATAATTGACATAATGACATAAACAAATCAAGTTTTTTTAAAATACATTTGAAAATTCGCTCATATCGTGGCATTATGCCCCTTATATAAACTATAATATGATACACGGGCTAAAATCATTTGATAAGCCAATGGGGTTAGTTCTAGATGTTAAACCACGCCCTCAATTTCAAATCAGGCCAACCATATTGTTTCCTCAACATTATTTTCCCGCGCTGTCAATTGATTTTAACCGTGTGTCGTACTATAGCAATATGAGGAACTGATAAAGTACAACCATGTGGCCGCGAAGAGGCCCCCAGCGCTAAAGCCGCGTTAATGAGGCCGAAGGCCTCCTGTTTTTGTATACTTCTGATTCTTTGAAGGTAAGTAAAACTGCTGCAATTATTACCCCCTCTAGGCGATGTGTCGAACACCAGGTTGAATCCTCGAAACCGATTTTACTCTGTGTAGACGGGGGTTAAACACGGTGTTAAACACCGATATCGACACTAATCATTTGTAGGTTGAATCCCGATAATGTGTCGAGAAAACACTTATCGGGGTTGAACCCGGTGTCCAAAGTCAGGTTATTTTAATAATCATTATTGCTTTCAATTTCTTCGGTTAGTTAATATACATTTTGCATTTTTATTATGAATTTATTTACCTTTTCCTTGTGATATTTAATGAAAATATTGATTCAGCAGTATTACGCTGTCTGCTATCAAAACTTTATCGGTAAAATAAATTAATTTTTTAGCTCAAATTAAAGTCGCGGTAGTATAATATTAGTTCTTCGCCTTCTCTTAAGACCAGAGTATTTTCTTTTTCTGTTGTTCCTTGCTGCGATTAATGAATCTAATTAGTAGGTTAGAGCAGTTATAACTATAACACACAGTTTAAGGAAGGAAAGAACAATTTAAGTTTTTAGAAATATTTAAAATACTAATAAGTAGAATCAGAACCTTAAATCAGAACTGAAACGAATAATTGCAAATCATGTTGATTTTTAAGAATGGCCAACCTAGACAAACAAATATCCCCTAAAAAATATTAATCTTTATTTAGATTTAACTTATTATTTAGAATTATTTTATTGATAAACATTTTTATCAGTTCTATTTTATATAATATACTCTACAGTTTTTTGTATTTTTTTTTAAAAAGTATCTACTATACCCATAGAGATATATACTAGAGGGAGCATAGTCTATCTTAATACATTGAGAGGCCTGAAACATTTATAGTGGGGCTCTCAGGGGCTCTGTGTAACCTCATTGAAACCCCCTCCAAGAGGGAATTAAGGTTATAATTAATCAATTGTTTTCGGCTTCCCGCAGATTGTTTATGTTTTGATTTGTATTTTAAACATTCTACTAATAATTTACTGTTTCTTGTTCTGTTTATTTGATGAAAATGATAATCGAATGTTGTCAGGTTACTTTTTCGATGTTTCAAATTTCAACCAATAGGGCCCCTCTAGTAATATATCTCTATGACTATACCATTCTACTTTTCTAAAATACGATTTACAAATTTCTACCAATACTAATGAAGTATTGGTAGAATACTCCATTAGTATACATTATAGTATCCATTACAATATATACAAAAGTATATATTGATGTTTAGAACAGAATACATTTAAATAAAACCAAAAAAATTATAACCATCATTATATACGATGAAAAACACAGTGTGTACACACCTCGAGTAGACGAGGTATATGATAACTTCTAAAAGCTGTTATGATTAATCTCCACGAACACCTGAATTGTTTGATATCTCAAAATATAGCAAAAGGTGCAATACAATTCGTTCACACTTCTGGAGAAGAAGCTGATTATTATGAATCACTTCTAATGAAGAATCCTTTCAATTTAAAAACATAGTATTTAAACAGGGAGAATAGACTAAAAACATGGTATAAACATGGTATTTGAACATGATTTTTTAACAATATGAAAATAATAAAATTAAGTGGCAACACTGCATTGAAGTATTTGAAATTTTCATAGAGGTATATACTAGAGGGAGCATAGCCTATCTTAATACATTGAGAGGCCCGAAACATTTTAGAGGGGCTCTCTGCAGGGGCTCTGTGTAACCTCATTGAAACCTCCTCCAAGAGGATGTTGAGGTTATAATTAATCAATTGTTTTTGCTTCCACAGATTGTTTGAGTTTGTAATATGTATTTTAAAAAACATTCCTACTATATAATTTACTGTTTTTGGGTTCTGTTTATTTGATGAAAATGATAAATCGAATGTGGGCAGTTACTTTTCGATTTTCAAATTCAACCAATAGGGCCCCTCTAGTAATATATCTCTGATGGAAATTTTATCAATGTTTTATCATTTATGCTTATTCATGTTCATATATCACCATCAGCTTGGTTCAAAGGAGTACAGGTTATATTTTCGATTTTTCAAAATTCAACTGATACGGGCCATAAAGAAAATTTATTAAAAAGTATTTCACATTAAACATTAATTGTAATAATTCTAAATAGTTACTAATAAAATAAATATCAATTAATTATTGTTTTTTAACGAATATGTTTTGTTAAATATTTAAAAAACATTTAAGATGGAGTTACTTAACTCGAGTTTTAAACGGATAAATTTCAGTATAAGTTTATAAAAGTCATTAAATTCAAAATAATTTAAATAAAAAACGTATTTTTTTTAAAAAAATATTAATAAAATTATGCCCATTTTATGTAAATTTAATAAAATACATCGTATTAGTCTTATCAGCTTTTAGTCAGATCAATATTTTTTTTGAAGTTTTTGGTCAAAATTTAAAAAAACATTATAAATTATTAAATATTAATTGTAAAAATATATTAGTTACAATTATGAATAAATTTTATCATAAATAAAATGAAATATTTCATAAATTTATTTGTTTTGTAATATCCAAGATGGCGGAGGGGGGTATAGGTATATAAAGAGAGACACGGTCGGCTCTCGTCAGTTGGCCTTCAGCCCTTCATGCAGAGCGGAATATCCGATGAAGTGAAGTAAAGTTTCAAATTTTTATTTTGTTATTCGTTTTAATCCATATAATATTAAATTTATTAAAGTTTAACTAGAATCATTTAAATATTTTGCATAATTATATAAGACAATAGATCGTAATAAAAGTACGATATTTT
>JACMZG010001913.1:22313467-22362679 GCA_018340805.1 Microvelia longipes | reverse complement strand
CTGTTTGCTGGGATCAAAAATATAAAAATCCATAGAGATGTTATTGCTAGAGGGACCTATTGGTTGAATTTTGTTTATCAAAAACCTATCTTCGACTTTCGATATAATCAAAATAAACAGAAACAAAATTATAGTAACATACGCCTGGTCTACACGATGTGTTCAACCCCCGTTCACACGGAGTAAAATCAGTGTCGAGGATTGAACAACCTGGTGTTCAACCCAAACACATCGTGTATAGGGTGGTTAGGCTATGTCCCCTCTAGTATATAATCTCTATGGTTTCTAACTGTACGTACTGATTTAAAACATTTGTAATTAAATTCTGTGAACTGTGAATATTACATTAAAAGAGAAACCTGTTTTGATACTATTTTCGTTGATTAATTTACAGACGTAAAGTTTATTGCCTTTTAAGTTATAACTTAAATTACGATTACTATAATTAATCCTTTCATTACAGAATACATTAGTGAAGGGAAAAAACTAAAGTGATGTAGAAATTCATACAGTAGGGTGGGGGCGCGGGACACAAGTAGTCTAACTCCCCCGAAATAAGCTGCTTTAGAATGGACCTGCCCCTACAGTGTATCGTCAAGTATAAAATCCCCAAGGTCAATATGCATTTTGGGATCGACCAATCAGAGAAGCCGCTGCCAACCCTCTCTTGAAAGAGAAAAAAAAATCCCTACTCCCATAACCCCTGTAGGGAAATAACCTCCTTCCCGGCATTCGTTCACTTCGTTTGTGGTTCTTCTTGTGTTTATTATTTCCCTTCACAATTCATTTTTTTCCACATTTGCATAATTCCTAAATAATAAAACTACACCAAAAGAATTGTAGAAACATCGCCAAGAAAACACGGGTTAACATAACCTGATTTGTTTACAAAGTTTTTTCCCGCTGCCTTTTTGTAGGGTTTTTTTTTTTTAGAATCGGTGTGCCTAAACTGAGCTGTCAATATTTTTAAGGTCGTCGATACACTGTAAGTTCACCCTTTCTCCGCAAGTGGCAGGTCGGTTCACCTTGTACCCCATGTATAAAATAATTATTTCTTCAATTCCAAGATTAAAATTATTTAAAAGGGTCTTTAACAATGTTAAAAATTGTATTAATTATTTTAAAGGTATAATTTTTATAAACGCTTTTATAAAAATATAAACGCTGTGTTAATTTTTAAGTAGACCTGATATCGTGATAACCAATGATTTGTAGACAAACATCAAAAATGTTTGTAAAAAACATCAAAAATGTTTGAAACAAACATCAAAAATGTTTGTAACAAACATCAAACCGGGAAATTATAAATTTAATTTACGTCTTCGTTGTCTCATTATAACACACCTTTCGTAACACACGTTATCCTATTTTCTAAAGAAATTATCTTATAAGCTACTATAAAAGAATAAAAGTCAACTAATAAGATAAAAATCATCTTGTTTACATTTTTATAAACATATATAGAAGTATCGATTTAAAACTGATAACAACAGTGATAAGGACACAAGGTGAAAACTAGTGCTCGGTGCGGTAGGAGATGCAACTAATCCCTGTTTTTTTTCGGAACCACCTAAAACCAGGGAGTTAGACCACTGTGTCCCCCTGCCCCGACCCCTACTGTATGAATTTCTACATCACTTGCAAAAATATAAAAAAATTGAGTTGTGCAAACAAATGGAAGTTTAATTTGCCGCTCTTTTAAGTAATTTAATGAAACCTTGTATTTAATGAATCACTTAAACCTCTATTGGATGTGACAAAATATATTTCTTTCACAAATTATAAACATTTCGTACTAAAAAGCATAGAGATATATACTAGAGGGGGCATAGCCCATCTCATTACATTTAGTACGTTCACACACACTTTAGATCCGCGTATCGTATAGAGTACAATCTCTTAATACAGCAATTTAAGCTGTATGAACCATGCGGAGGGGATCCGATCGCATACACTAGAACTAAGGGAGATGGAATCTAAATGGATCCCCCGATACGCTGTCTTTTTTGTGTGTGTACCTTTAGAAACGATCGTATTTAACAGATAACCTTCTTGTCGGAACTTTTATTTCACTTTATTTTACTTCTATATAACCGTTTTTGATCAAATAACTTTTGGAATATTATTTTTTTAGTGTAACTTTATTATTATGCAAAGAAATCACAATTTAATTAAATATATTTTTGTTTTAAACTTCCTTATAACCAAAAGTGAAGCTTCACTATACAAGACGCCATGATTTGGCGGGATCAGTTATCAACTCGATCGACTAAAACAAATACGCTACAAGAACCGTGAAGTTAGTTGACTGTATTGTATACGTATTCTATACGATCCGCGGATCTAGAGTGTGTGTGAACGTACTAATTGAGAGGCCTAAAACATCTTTTTGGGGCTCTCAGGTGCTCTGTGTAACCTTATTGAAACCCCCTTCCAAGAGTTAGTTAAGGTTACAATAAATCAATTGTTTTTGGCTTCCCACCAAAGAGACTAAAACTATTAGAGGGAGGATACAATAGTCCTTATCATTCCTTGGGTAGCTAGGTGCCCTAACGGTACATTGGTGACGTCATTTTTTTAATTTTTTCTTAATAATTACAATTTTCACATAAATATTAATTATTTTTCGACTATTTTGTTTTAAATCAAGTAAAATGAATTTAAAATAAGTTTTTTAATTATTATCTATTGCATGTATTCTTTAATTGTTAGTTTTGAATAAAAGTGGTTTAATGTGGCATCACTGAAAAATGTCCGCCGTTAGTAGAATGCATGCTACAATAGAAGTTGTAGAGGGTAGGGGAGTATCTATTCTTTCTCTAGGGGAGACTATAGTAAGGGGTAAGTACAGTTAGGGCACCTATGGAAACTGTCTCACTTCCAGACCCTTATCACTGTGTTAATCGGGTCCTGTATCCCTCTAATAGTTTTAGTCTCTTTGCTTCCCACACACTCCTTGTATTTTGATTTGCAGTTTTAACGCTCTACTGTATAAGTTACTGAAATATTGTACTGATTATTTGACTGTAGATATAAGCGAGGTGGTCAGGACACATTCTCGATGTTTCAAAATTTAACCTCTAGTAATACATCTCTATGCTAAAAAGTAAAAACAATGAATTAAAAAAATAATGTTTAGTACTGTAAATAGTTTTACATTTACAAAGGTACACAAGATGGTTGCGCCCATAGGAAAATTTGGATAGACCTCAGAGTCTCCCGCTAGCCACATAGTCTCGACATCATGATGTCTTGATATTTTTTGTGGCACGATTCTACTTTTTATTTACACTTGATAATTCGACCCTTTCAATTGAACCATTTTGTAGATGTTTACGGTGTGTCGAGACATTTAAGTGTTGATTAAACATAGAATCCTGTCAGGGTATTAATATTAAAAATAAATATTTCCATCCCCTATAGGGTACCGACACTATTATAGGTGTCAATCTTACATAGAATTAGGACAGGGGTGTCTCATGACATATTTTTGTCGTCCTATACAAACTCTATGTTACATCGACACGTGTCATGGTTCAACGATGCCTTGACAGATAGAGGGACCCACCCCATAAGGGCTGGAAACATTTACTTTTAATATTTTCATCCTCACAGGATTCTACGTTGTATCGACACTTACATTAAATTATTTTTGATACAATTATGTATAAATATTTAACTAAATTAATAATAAATACATATTATTAAAAAAACATAATAAAAACTCAAGAAAATTAAATATAACTATAACACTAAATAAATAAAATATAAACAATTATACGACAAAATTATATCGCAATAAATTTAAGATATAAACTTACATAAATACAACCATAAATACAAAATAATTAAAAAAATAGTATGTATATATGTGTGTGTATGTATGTATATGTATGTACATACATACATACACATATGTGTGTGTGTATGTTTGTATGTATATATATGTATATATATGTATATATACATATATATCCATATAGCTATATACATATTACACATATAGCTATATATATATGGAGCTATATACATATAGCTCTGCCTCAGTCACTCGGACTTCCCAACATTACCTGACCAAAGAAGACATATGTCGAAAATTCTCAAAACCCCTCTAATCTCTTCGTTTCACCTCCTGTAAGTTATTATTATTATTATAAAAGATTGTTATATATAATATATATATATTATATAATATATATATATATATATATATATATATATATATATATATATATATCTGTGTGTGTGTGTGTGTGTGTGTATGTGTAATGTGTATGTATATATATACATAAATAATAGAATTCATAAATAAAAAAAAAACATATAACATACTTTAAATGCATTATAGAGTATAAAGCAACGCCTCACTGCGGCACAAGACTAATGTCTATTAGCAGGGAGTACGTTTTCCAATAATATCTACCAACTTCTCTCTTAATATATCAATATTATAACTTTATTTATTACATATATTGTATTATATGTTATATATTTAATATAAATATTTCATATCTATCCATCTATCTTACTTTATTTTGTATATACATATTATATGCTCAAAAACATTTTAATTTTAAGAAGGTATGGAAATCTCTATGTATAATAATTATTTTAGAAGTTTGTCATTATAATTATGTATTTTTTTAATAAAGGAAATATTATAAAAAAAACATGTCTTGACATTCAAGTGTCGATTCAAAACAAGACGAAACATCAACACATGGTTCAGTTAAAAGTGTTGAGATTATCAAGTCTTGATACAACGTAGAATCCTGCCATGTAAAGTGTTGAGACTACGTGGGGAGCCGGAAAAATTTGAGCTAACTCCCTAGTGGACAAAATGTGAACTACATGCAAGTTTCACAAAAAATTTCATTTGTTTTTCTACTTGGTTTATATAATACTCTAACTAAGGGCATTTTAGACCCACAGATATTCTGTACACTCTCCAAGGTACAACACTCTGCCCTGTATTTTGTTTTGCTATACACGAATGTGTGATATAGTCGACCAAGACTGCAATGAGGAAACCTCTTATATTTATATTCTTTAATTATTATAAAGTTTATACACTTAAAAGTGGGAGACAAATTTTGCTTTGCTTAGCCTGAAATGGTTCTTAATATATATCTGGAATAGAAATTATGTACTATCTAAAGTATCAATAAATACTTATTTATATCTTTAGGTATTAAAAGAGAGTAGTGAAGTAAGTTACCTCTTGTCCTACCTTTTATAAATTTTTGTTATTCATTATAAAAATTCAATGAGATTATTATGTTGCAGGATCGGATTTTGCTCCTGCTTCGCTTTATCTGTGTCAACCTTCGCTGGAGATCTTCCTCCGTGGGATCGCCGTTTCAGTTTTAAAGATAAGTAATCAGGGTTCCGATCTAACCAATTGACACTAACCCCTTTAGTCTTGGTTTTATCGAACCCTGCCTAGGCCTACAAGATCTTCAAGAGGACGTCGAATTGGTTCGTTATTTATTATAAAACACATCACACTGTAGTATGGATATTATCTATAGGTGGTCACTGTCGGGGATTTGCCTGGTTTGGATTGTGGGCTAACTCAGACACAATGTTAGCCATAAATACTGTAGTCACGCTTTTGTGGGGGCTGTGGGGAGTGACGTAGTGATTGTAACTGCCTATAGCCCCGACCGAGGCATACGTCTCTTATGATATTTTTTGGTAACATTGTTGTTTTTTTGGTACGACAGTCCTTTGAATTAGGCTGTTGTCGGCAGTGGTCATCGCTAGCGCTGATATCTGTTTAAATTTTGTAGCTTTTAACTGTTTGTGATCAGTTAGTTAGAGTGATTTATAAATTTCATATTTTGTAGTTAAACTAGTTAGATAAAAAATATTTGTATTTCTTTTAAACACTATACATTATTTATGAAACAAACTAACCCATTGGCTTGTTCAGAATGTTTCCGGTTTTAAGTCAAATGTCTAATTTCACTGCATTAACTGATAAAAAGTTATTAACTTCATGCTTTGTTATTTTTCTAATAAAATCGCTTATACTTTATAATCATAATAAAAAACCTTCTGATCAGGCACCCGTACACTTCTTTTCAGGAGGTATTTGATTCATGACCCGTTGTTTAAGCCGAAATATTTTTTCATGGTTAGGCGCGGCGGGTAGGTTAGGGACTCAGGGTTATGACTCACTTATCTCCTTATTTATCCACATTTCATCGACATGTCAGCCGTAAATTGAACCATTGGGCGATGGTAATATACCACTGGTTCCCGGGTAGGTTAGGTAGGAAGATGATTTGTGGATTTTATATATGTTCAGAACACATTGGTGTGTTGGCCCCAGTTTTAGGGTGGGGGGTTTAGGTCATTTTCAGGTACTTTCTATAAACTTTGCCGAATCTTAAGTCTAAATTTGATGAATAAGCAACCAATAATATCTGATATAATTCGATATTATTTTTATGCTTTTTTATCAATAGGATTTCATTTGACATTAAACAAATTTCTCCATAGTTTAAGGCAAATGTCAATTTTAAGTTCTAATATTTTAAAGGCAGGCGCTTGCTGAAGCATCGTCCCGAGGTCTTTAAAAATTAGACTTTTATTATTGATATTCCGAGGTCCTTAACTATGGAAGATATAAAGTTTGATCGTTGATTGAAGTCTTATAACGCATGTGCACGGATGAATACAACACTACTAACCCTACACCCCACACATAAGCAATTGGTTTTTAACAATTTTATTAGAAAGAAATAAAATTGTTAAAACCAATTAATATAATATGGCATGTTATTATTTTTTTTTTTTTACTTTACTAACCAACTCTTTATAAGAATAACTCTATGGAGCACTATAAAACAGTGCTTATTTGTTATTCTTATGTTAAATTTATTTTTCTTCAAATTAGTTTTTATTGGCCACAGTAAAAAACAGTATGTACAAGTTAATTTACAATGGCCACGCTGTAAATTACTTGTATGGATAAGAAGAAAATAAATTTTGCCTTCTTTACTTCTTCAGAAAAACACCAGGTGGGGCAAAATAACGTGTGGTTGTAAATGACCGACTAATTTCATAGTAATTTCTTTTTATTTTGAAAAAATGTTGTACATTTTTTTGGGTCATTTTAAAAAACCACTTGTTATTTTGCCCATCTAGTGATTAATCGTTTCTTTTATATCTTTCAGATGCTGGAAGATCTCTCTTTATATGACTTCAAAGCTTTGGAAGAGACGAGACGATTAATTGAAGAGACATTAAGAAACAAATGAGTCAATTCTGTATCTTATGAGTATAATTTTTCTTTATTTATTGTGTTATTACAATAAAAAAAAAATAATCTAAGAATGGGGTGGTTAGGGGGAAGTTGAAGCTGATGATATGTGGCTTAAAATTATCAATAATTAGGGAATTGGGTTTAGGGGGCTGTTGAAGCTGATGAAATACGGCTAAACAATTGACAATAATTACGGGTAAAGAGAGCTTTCAAAGCTGATATTTTATTGTATGGCCAAAATTCCTATATTTTTTTTAAATTTTCTTATTTGCTATTTCAGAGAACGCTTGATGCAGGCAAAATAACTTTCAGTTAGATTAAAAAAAATCTAAGTTAAAGTTGTTTTTTAATAAATGATATTATATAAGAATAATTATTGGATTCTTTCAAAACAAAAAGTTATTTTGCCTCATTGAGCGATTAATTGTTTAATTTTATCTTCCAGACGCTGGGTCTCTGAAGCTTCGGAAGACCAGTAGACAAGCTGAATTGGAAAAAGAAGATGGAGGGAGAAGTTAGCCCGGAGTTCTGTCATATATTTTTTCTAAGTATCAATTTTATATTTTAATTTTATACCTAAGTATGGGACTAGGGAATATGGGGTTTAGGGGGCTGTTGAAGCTGATTTAATATTATGGCTGAAATTGCCAAAAATTAGGGAACAGGGTTTAGGGGCCTGCTGAAGCTGATGTAATAAGGCTCAAATTGCCAAAAATTAGGGAATGGGGTTTAGGGGCCTGTTGAAGCTGATATAATACGGCTCAAATTGCCAAAAATTAGGGAATGGGGTTTAGGGGCCTGTTGAAGCTGATGTAATGGCCAAATATTTGGCAATGGGGTTTTGAGCGTGTGAGTAGTTATTAAGTATTAAATTAAATATAAAAGTCAGAACTATATCAAGTAGCAATTTCACGTTAAATGCTTCTGATTAATACTCAGGTTTTTTACTCAAGAACTCAGACTAAATCATAATTAAAATGTCTTTGATCATAAATGTAAGTTTTTAAATTTTTCATGTACTATTTGTAGGCATATTAGTTATTCTTTTGACTTATCTGTCCATATTCTAATTTCCTAACAAGAACTCAGATTGCAAATGAAACCTAAAATATAATTACCTGATTATAGGGAGAGGGTAGATCTTTTAATTTAATCCGATGTTATTAATGATACTTTTTTAATTCAAGAAATGTTTACGAAATTGTTTAAAATTTCAAATTTTTATGGTTGATCAGAATTAGTGTGCCTTTGATAATAATATTTAATATAAGTTTATCATGATTTTCATTAATCATGCCTAATAGTTTTTGACTTATTCTCCTTTGTATTAAAAAAACTGCGTAGCCTTCATCTTTAACTGAGATGAACTGCACCCAAGACCGTTGGTAAGGGGCCTTTTCTTACTTCTTCATAATCTTTTTCAATCTAACAACGGATCACTCCTCATATTATGGTCCTTATCATGATATGTAGAGTTGTTTTAATATTTACACTTGAGAGGATGAATGCAGCAGGGTTGATGATGTGGCAGCCGGGTTGTTGATGTGCAGCCGGGGGTTGATGATGTAGCAGCAGGGTTGGCTGGGTTGTTGATGTGGCAGCCGGGTTGATGATGTGGCAGCCGGGTTGTTGATGTGGCTGCCGGGAGCTGGCTTTTTGTGGGGGGAGGGGTAAAATCAGTGTTTTGGGGTTAGAGTCAGTGTTTTGGGGTTAGAGTCAGTGTTTGCGGGTTAGAGTCAGTGTTTTGGGTTAGAGTCAGTGTTTACGGGGTAGAATCACTTTTCATTACATTATAATAATATGTACGATTTCTAAATTGTTTCTAAATCTTCACTAGTCCCGCAGACGTAAGCTGTAGTTCATTTTATTTCTGTTTATAGTTAGATAATGTTTAACCTCTTATTTATCTTGTTTTACTTCTTTTAATGATTCCTGTGCTATCTGTTTTACATTATTTCAACATGAATCTGTTTTGTCTTGTGATTTTTGTTAGCACTATTTTTATCTTTTGAAGTTATTAATAAAACTAATTTATTTTATTTAGTTCTCCTCTATTGTTTATATTCCTGAAATTCAGGTTTTATTTCTCTTATCAAAGATTTTTCTTTACTTCAATGTTTGTTCTTTTTATTATTAACATTTCTTAATGGATGTTACTAAGAATACTAAAAATATTTAAGATAACTTGGCAATAACAGAAAGACATGGGTAAATAATATGAAGTAAATCATACCCAGTATAAATAAAGTAATTAAGGATAACAATGGTCTTGGGGTTTTCGGGGTGGTTAGAGTCAGTGTATGGGGGCAGAAGTAGCTGAGGCAGCAGGGTTGAGGACGATGAATAGCCAAGCTATATGAATAATAAAATAATTCTTGCCATGTTTTTTTATTTTGGTTTTAATAAAGCCAGTTCGAATATATAAATATATTATTTTTTAAGTTCAATGTTATATTTTAATAAGACAAAAATCAGTTAGAGTCGTAGGAAAGGGTGGTCAAGGCTTGCTTGCATAGATAGGGACACTCAGTTGGGACTAGGTTAGTTAGGGACTAGCTCACACAGTTAGGTTTAGTTAGTTAGATATTTTGGTTAGGTAGGCTAGGGACCAAGATCTTATTAAAATATAACTATTTAAGTCATCATTATGTAACATAATTATTTTCTCATTCGTTGTTGCTAGATCACATCCTACTTTTTACGATTAATGTTTTACTTTAAATAATATTCATATTATAGCTATCTAATATTATGCGTAATAGCTATTTCATAGATAAAAAGCTTGTCTGTGTTATTATTAAACTTTTTTGGGGGTAAATTATATGTTTTGATGTTTAGAGTCAGTGCATGGGGGCAGAGTTGTTGAAGTCAGTCTACTAAGAGGAACTGTTGAGACAGCAGGGAGAAGAAGAGTGCTGATGCCACTTTTTGTTGGGTAGAGTCAGTGTTTTTGGGTTAGAGTCATGTTTGTGGGTTAGAGTCAGTGTTGTGGGTTAGAGTCAGTGTTTTTTCTGGGGGTAGAATCAATTTTTAATCAAAATCAAACCACTGTTTATTCTTTAATTTATTTTTATTTGGTTGTTATATACTTTATTTTCTATCCATGTTTTAAAAGGTATTGCCAAGTTATCTTTTATTTCTTAGTGTTTGATTAAGGTGATATTCATTATTAAACATTAAATTAACGAGGACATCATATCATTGATTGGAACAATCTCTTATAATAAAAATAAAAAGAATCTGAGGATATCACATACAAAGAGACGATCTCTGTCAAATAAATTAGTTTAGAACTTTTTAAGACAAAAGTACTGTTACAAAAAGTTTAGAGGAAAAACAGAAAACTCTGTTGGACTCATGTAATTCATATAGTATCAAGAACTTAAGAGTAAAATGAAGCTATGTTTTTGATAATCATTTATCAGAAAAACTTTAAACATAACTATGATGAAACTGCGTCTGCGATTCGTGTAGCAAGAGAAAAATTTAGAAATGACTTTGCATATTATAAAATGTATGAATTAGAGTCAGTGTTTTTTTGGGGTTAGAGTCAGTGTTTTTGGGGTTAGAGTCAGTGTATGGGGGCAGTGTTGCTGAATTCAGTCTACAAGTATCCTGGAAGAAAAATCAAGGGCGGAAGGCAGTTTTCAGATCATTCATATAAATATTAAAACGGATCCTGTTAGATTGATTAAATTTCTGAAAAAGATAAGTGGGCTTCTTATTATGAGGCATAATTATTTTTTAGCAGGTATCCAGGGGTTATTCATTTTTCTAATACACAGGTTATTAAGTTATTATAAAAAACTGTTTTCCATTATTGATGATTATTATGATAAACACTTCAGTACTTTATTTTATTATTATTGACACCTAGGATCAATCACGAATAATTTATAAATTTTAAATGATTTCATCACTAAATTTTCCTGACTCATAATAGTTAGTTAGTTACATCATTGAAGGATTAAATTTTAACATTTATTTCTCTTCACGGGTTAATTTTTATTTTATATTTTATTTTTAATCTTAAGTCTTGAAAATTAGAAATAACAATAGATATTTTCATTAGAGTTCGTTTATTTCTACTTATCGCACATCAAAAAATTAATGACAGTAAATTTGTCATTAAATACGTTTTAATTATGATTTAGTTATTGGTATATTGGGTAATTTTTTATGTCTAGGACTTGAATATATAGAAATCACTAGTTCATTTTTATTCGATATAATTCTGACTTTTGTATTTAATTTGGTTTTAGTGGTAAAAATATTTATTATAAATATTATTATCACTAATACCTAAATGCCCTGTTTATTGAATATTATTTTGTTCTATAGTAAATTCATGATAGTTGAGTGTAAGTGTAATATCCCTTGTTGTGAGATGAATGGAGAATAAAAAGTATAAATAGATTGGTAGTGGATTTTTTTATCATATTTTTACTTTACATTCTTGGTAAAAAATATTTACCAACTATTTGTTCTTTTTATTGTAAGCAATGATTAAACTTTTTTCAAAAAAGTCCCCATTTAATCATCGCAGTGTGAATGGACCTCCTCAGAGGTGTTTGTTTAATTCTGGATAATTTTTCTTACAATATCATGTTTTATACATGATCTAATAAAAAATTATCTATTTTTAAATAAACAGTCAAATAATATCAGTGGAAAATATAAATAATTTTGAAAAGTAAGACTAGTAACACAACATTTATTAGTGCAAATTTAACATATTTGCAAAAAAGTCAAAAGATTTTTCTAATTCAACAAAAAGTCTTTAAAACATTAATCTTTAAACATTTTATAAAGAAATTAAATTTAAAAAAAAATATTAATATCACTGATATTATTTTGAAGCATCTGACCGTGACGTGGTGAGGAGGCTTATGGACTGTAGTTAAACTTACTTTTAATTTACTTGTGACATAGTGAATGAACAATTATTTATTTTATGAAATACTCTGTTGGCTTTAGAGCAATGATATTTATGTACTTAAACTATTTTATTAAGAGTAAGTCTCACTACATTCTAACTAAGCAGATGCAGTGTGTTTGTCCTTTGCTTTCAAATCCCCACTATTATTATTTCCCTCTTTTGGTTGTTTCTTTTTGTAAAATATCAATATTTGTTTTAACTTCAGATTTTATTATATAACTTTTGCTATTTTATGTTGTGTTAACACGAAAAAAATCAAGTACTCTGGTACTTTTTCCTAAGTATGTTTTGATTATCCAAAGCTTAAAATAGTATTACTTAGGTCTCGCCAAAGTAATGCCATTGTACAAAGTTTGTATTATGGGGTTGTTAATATGTTATGGTTTATATTGTGATGGTATAATGGTTGAGAATCTAAAAGTTAGGGATAGGGTTTAGGGGAGTTATTAATATTTTATGGTTTATTTGGATATGTTGCTAACAATTAGAGAATCAGGATTTCAAAGGGTATTGAATTATTATTATCTGACATATATTTTTTTAATGAGGGAGGAGACTTTTAATGTCTTTATACTTTCTTTTTTTGGTCCCAGAAAACACTAGATGGGCCAAAATAACTTGTGGTACCTAATGGCTTAAATAAAAGTTAACAGTTATTATTTCTATTAATAAAGGAACACCATATAGAATGTGAGCTATGATTTTTTGAAAATCCATATTTTTTAATTTTTGACCTTCAATATCTCCCTTGTACATGTAAAATTTTTAATAAAAATCATATCACAAAGACCCCTTACCAGTGTCAACATTAACCACCAAAAACATTTTTGTGTATTTGTCCACAAGCAAAGTTATAGCTTAGTCATGTATGTGTGATTTTCAAAATATCAAAAAAAAAAAAATATTTGAAAAATCGGTAGTATCGGCTGCTTATCTGAATCTGAAGGTCAAAAATCACTAAATTTTAGGGTTGGAGGACCATAAAAGTGACCATAAAAAAAGAACGGGTGACCATAAAAAATTTATATTGGTCATTTTTTACTCACCATAGATGTGGGTGCCAATAGCAAAATAATTATCAAAATCTATTTTTTTAGAGCATCCAAGTCTGGGACACTTGATATGAATTGACCCTTTATCTTTCAGATGCAGGAGCACATTGCCTTTGGAAGACTGACTGGTAGACGAGCTAATCATTTATAGAGACATCAAGAGAAAAATGAGGTCTGGATTGTATTATCTAGTAAGTATCATCTTACACTTTGTTAATTTTAGAAGTAAGGATGGGCTTTTATAATTTTGAAAAGGCAAAAGGAAGAGGCTAGGAATGAAGGGGTTTGATGTAAGGGGAACTTGATGTAATGTTTATGCCAAAAATTATGGAAAAGGGGATTAGGGGACTAAAAATGCCAAAGCAAGAGGCAAGGTTAAATCTTATGATGCCGAAAATTGTCAAAATCATAGAACATGGGTTTAGGGGGCTGTTGAAGCCGGTGTAATATTATGGCTTAAATTTCCATAAATTAGGGAACATGGGTTTAGGGGGCTGTTGAAGCTGGTGTATTATTATGGCTTAAATTACCATGAATTAGGGAACATGGGTTTAGGGGGCTGTTGAAGCTGGTGTAATATTATGGCTTAAATTACCATGAATTAGGGAACAAGGGTGAAGGGGGCTGTTGAAGTTGATGTAATTTTATGTAAGCTTATGGTTTTACATTCTACTATATGTATTATGGTTTTAATTGAGGCAGGACTGATACTCTTTTAGGTATTACCTAACAAACCTGTATTATCTTGTTTCAGATTGCCAAAGAAGCTCAAGAATTATGAGGTGGGGTTCTATTGTTAAGGATGACTACAGACATAATCCTAAACATACTTGTTTTCATATCAGGCTGTATTTAGATTGGCTTGGGGAAAACCACTTTGTTTTGGAAACTCTGATAAAGGTAATTATTTGTCTGTAGTAGTAATATTAAAGTGATATAAAAATGTATACAGTAAGGGTGGGTGGGAGATACGTGTTCTAACTTACCCAGAAAAAGCTGTTTGAATACAGACTCGTTTTTTCTAGTTTCCCATTAGTCCACTGCAGCGTGTTAGTTCACCTTGTGCCACATATATAAAATAATTATTTCTTAATTTTTAAGGTTTAAATTACTGAAAGGACTTTTAAGAATGTTGGAATTTGTATTAATTTATATAGATGAAATTTTAATAAAATAAAATAATAATAATATACACATGTTTTGTGTTATTTTTAACTAGACCAGATATCATGAGCATGATGTATAGAAATCTGAATTTAATTTGCATGTTCATTGTGTTTTTTTTGTATGTCCTTTTAATGAAAAAAGGAAAAATTTATCCTATTTTCTAAACAAATAATCTTTAAAAAACTAAAAACAATGTTCAAAAATAAGTTGGAAATTGTCTCGTTTACATTCTTTATAAACATAAACAGACGTCTCTATTTAAAACTGATAATAATATTGATAATGGCGAAACAAGGGGAAAACTAGTGCTCAGAGGACCACCTTAAACCAGGGAGTTGGAACACTGTGTCCCTCATCCCTATCCCTACTATATAAATTTTTACATCACTAATTAATATTATTATAAAGGGAAGGAGCTTCAAGCTTACCACTTGAAGTCTTTTACATTCCCTTTGTCCATCTATATTATTTATGGAATTCTTAGTTAGAAGTTAAAACTATGAATTTACAAGAATAAAAAGGGCATTTAAAATTTGCTGAATGCTAAATGGAAATTAAGCATACAATCAGTAAATAAAGGTTATAAATGTTTTGAAATTTTCTATTAGCTAAAGCTTTTTACTTTTCCTCATTTATACTGTAGGTATGAAGTATTGTGTTTGTGAAAAAATCTGAAACAGGAACCCAGAATTATCCGTTTCAGGTGTTTTTATGGCCTTCTGAATGGTTTTTGCAAAATTGTCTGTCTGTATGTGTGTGTGCATGCACAACGGATGCATTTACTATCTAAGTACAAGCGAAGCGAGTCCAAAGAGATGTTGGAGTAAAAATTTGTCGAATTGTACATTATGAGGACGAGCAAAGCGAGTCTGGAGCAGGGAGGATGAGCGTAGCAAATCCGATGTGATGAGAAAAATTTTTGAGATACCCTGTACCTGATTTTTTATTCATATTGTCTAATATTGAATGATTAAGGATTCTATATCATGTCAGTGCTCAATTTGCCACAAATAATATCTGTAACACAAAATAATCAAACAAATGCCTCCTTTTTGTCTTCGGGCTTAAAGCACCAACCCGCTAATAATAGACTCCCTTCTTTTGTTAGACAGAGTGAATATGGAAACATTCGCACGCAACTTTCTAAAGTACAAATTCAAACAATTAAAATATGGGCTTGCTAGATTACGTATCTTTAGAATTTTACAATATGAAAAAGGCTCGGTTCGCTTGCTACATTACCTATCGTTAGGATTTTACATGTAAATAAGGCTCGCTTTGCTCGCATAAAGTGTGCATGTTTATAATAATAGCCGGTAAAAAGAACTCACTTCACTCTCTAGATTGCTTATATTTATAATAATAAATAGTAAAAAAGGCACGCTTCGTTTGCTAAAGTGTGCATGTTTATAGTAATTAACAGTAAAAAGGACTCGCTTCGCTCGCTAGATTGCATATGTTTATAGTAATTAACGGTAAAAAGGACTCGCTTCGCTCGCTAGATTGCATATATTTATAATAATACAGGATAAAAAAGGCTCGCTAGATAATGTATCTTTAAAATTTTACATAGTAAAAAAAGCTCCCATGGCTCGCTAGTTTGGGTATATTTATAATAATACATAGTAATAAAAGCTTGCTTCGCTTGCTTAGAATAGGCTTGATTGCATGTAATAATAATACAAATAGAAAAGGGCTTGTTACATTGAATATACTGATAATTCTGCATAGAAAAACTGGAGTCACTTTGCTGGCTGAATTGCGTATACATATTACAAAGGAGCTCGCATAATTGTGGTTTAATAACCACAATCTATATATAACGTAATAGACAGTAAAAAGTACACGCTTCGCTCACAAAGTACCTAACGTATATTACAATTGATCTTTATCATGTAAATTCCTATACAATTTGTTGAAACTAATTATTATATATAATTATTGCCGCCATTTTTAAGTTATCGGAATTTAGTATATAGCTTTTTTGTTCTACTAATCAAGAGCTTTACAACGATATATTACTCGAGTTATTTCTTTGATACTACACTTTACAACACAATTGTTTCGCTTAATTTTTCATTTGGTCCGCCATATTGAAAATATTTTTCAGAATATTACCAAAAACTATACAGCTCTGACACATAGTTGATTTCACATGTTTACAAAATTTTATCAAATTGGTCCATTTTTACGACAGTTATCACAATTCTTACAAACAAACATAAGCGCCATCCCAATAATCTGAAATGTAAGAACTCACTTATGTTTGGTCATTAATTTGTTTGCTTTTAAAATTTTGTACTCTATGGTCTCAACCAAATTTGTTCATGTATCATCATTAAGATTTTATTAAATTCATTGAAATTTTTAATTTCCAAGATTTTTCATCATTTCATCACTGCCATATAAAAGGAGTAAGCTTAAAGAATAATCTTCTTTGAGAAACACTGAAAAATAATTTCCCCTATACCTTAAATATTTTAAAAAAGGCTTTAAACTGCATGGTTTCCTCTTTTATGTACTTAATAAACCCATTAGCCATTCCTCTTAGTTAATCATTATAGCTCCTTTGGATAATGACTGTGTCTCCTCTCTTAATGTGAATATACGTATAGTCTTAGGGTATTTTCAATTACCTATTACAATCATTCTTTATTTGCTTTCAGGTTGTTCTTAATGCTATCACGAGTAAATTGAGATATTCTGTAAATCACTAGAGTGAGGCCATCCTGATATTACTTACCATTTAAGAACAATTAGTATAGAATAGAAAACAATTAGGTAACATTAGAATAGTTTGTTCGAAACAATATTTGTTAGAGTAAGGTACTGGCAACTAAAATTTCAGGGGTGCAAATAAACTTAAAAAATGTTTATGTCTTTCTCATTAAAAAGAAACTATATGTTTAAATCACATTTGTACAGTTACCTTCATAGACTGAGCCTGTAGTTAATTTATAGTCTTATATAAATCTTTATGGTCTACATATATCTTGCATTATCTTTAAAAATTACCGCTAAAATATCCAGTAAAAGACTGATCAGTTGCATTTTATTTAGAAACACCCGATCGGTGTGTATTCATTTAATTTTCGACATGACTATCATTGTTACTACCTATAATCTCTTAGTTCATATTTTAATTCCATTATGACCATGTTTCTTTTTTAATTGTTTATTCTAGATATGTTTTAGATGTTTTAAAAACAAACCGACTTATTGATTTGCAAGATGTTAGGAATTAATAAGGTGATTCAATTTTATGTAAACAAAACAAACTCATAAGGAGGTTATAACCTGACTTTTTTATGAGTAACATCATTGCAGGTATTGGTATAGGCGGCTAACTTTGAATATTCTCTATTTATTCCTGCAATGACATTGTGACGGTCAATATTTATGGATAATAGATAAAGTTTAATTATTTTAATTAATAGACAGAGATTGCTAGTTATGTTCTTTCTTTATCTATATTTTCGGCAATGTTTCCCTTTATCAGCACTTTGTGTACTGGAGGGGGTTACCTGGAGTATCGGGGTAGGGTACCGATCGACGGGGCTAACCGACGGGGGTCGTAGACAGAGTTTCGCCCAAGTAAGTGTTGCCTTAGGGTCAGGTTTCTATTGGGGCTCTCAGAGCTCATAGTTTTACGTAGTATGTACCATATAGAATAACCTTAATAGATAATCCATTTTGTTCAACCTAAGTTATGTCTTTTATTACCCAATACTTATACCTTAAAAACCCCTACAAGCTCGACGTCACTTGGTAGACTCTCTTCTGGTGTCTACAATCCCGCACTTGCTACTTTGTTATTAGTGCCGCCCCCGAGCTTGTTACAACATCAATAACCTAACATGAAAATAAAAGTTTGAATTCATTCATAAAAACCCTCCAATTGAATCACCTTATAAACTTTATCAGTTTGATATTATATTCTTACCTTATTTATTATGATTATAATACATTGTAAAATAAGTATTTGTGTTTAAGCTAGGAGGACTAGACAAATGATAATAATATAATTTGTTTAATTAAAAAGCAGTGTGGTTGTGTAAAAACTCTTGTATCCTCTTACTTAGTCTCATTGGGATTTAAAAACACAAATATTTGTTATTTGAACAATTTTGTAGATTAAGTAAGGCCTTTTCTATAACTGTATTACTGAAAACCAAAATTGGAATTGGAATCGAATAAATACCAGTCCATACAACCCCTCTAAGTGTCCAAAAAACTGTTATCAGTTATCAGAAAACCTCAAATACAACCGGTGAACAACATATTTCAAGTGGGGAGTCGTTTTCGATGTTTGTGGAGCTGAGAATTGAATATAAATGGCCCAGAGTCATCAAGAGCACTCAAAGTCAGGGTACCTGGGTTCGAAACATGGTAATACTAATGTAGCATTTTTTACTGTATTTTTCAAAGGAAATGTGAAAAACCTCAATGAAACCAACTGAGTACTAAACTAGTGCAAATAATGGTGTGCAATGCCAATCTTAGAAGCATAGTTTTGTATCACCTACACGATGCATTTCCTTTGAATAATACAGACAAAAGTTACAAGAACGCAACTGGAACAAGGACAAGGTAGATAAAAATATTTCTGTACTATCTGGTAAAATTATTTTATTTAAGAACATAAACACATAAAACAATCAAACAACAAATATACATATAGCAATAATACAGTATAAACAGACAATATACTAATACAACTCATTATTAAAACACGATAATACAGTATAAAAAGACAATACACTAAACTCATTATTAAAACACAATAATACAGTATAAAAACAATATACTAATACAACTCATTCTTTAAACACAAAGATGATGATACAAATTCATCATTATAAAACACAATAATACAGTATATAAAGAACATATAATAATACAACTCATTATTAAAACACAATGATACTATAAAACACAATAATACAGTATAAAAAACAATATACTAAATATACTACAGATACAAATTCATTATTATAAAACACAATAATACAGTATATAAAGAAAATATACTAATACAACTCAGTAAAACATAATGATACAAGGTACAAATTTACCATTATAAAACACAATAATACAGTTTAAAAAAGACATTGTACAAGTCATCATTAAAACACAATGAGACAAAATAATTAAAACAATATTTATCTAAATAATAAAACAACAAATTAATAAAACAACAAATTAATAAAACAACAAATTAATAAAACAAAATATTAATACAGAATTAATGATACAAGGTTCAAATTAATCATTATAAAACAAAAATACAGTATAAAGAGGCAATATACTAAAACACAATATGCACAACTCATTATTAAAACACTATAATAAAAATATAAAATAACAAATAATAGATACTATAGTAATAAATACTCTAAAATATTACATAAATATTTAAAAATATTTTAATACAAAAACAATATATATATATATATATTATATATATATATATATATATATATATAATATATATATATATATATATAATATATATATATATATATATATATATATATATATATATATAATATATATATATATATATATAATATATATATATTATGAAACCAACCTGTTGTTCGCTATACATTTTATGCCTATTGATGCCTATTCCTATACATTAGTAATTATATATATAATAATGTAAAACATATTTTAAATATATAATAATGTAAAAACCATATTGTAAATACATAATAATGTAAAATCAATATTATAAATATATAAAATGTAAAAACAATATGTAAATATATAATAATGTAATAACAATATTGTAAATATATATTATATAAATGTATTTAAATTTATTATAAATATGAAACTAACTTGTTGTTATTTCTTATACCCACATGATTGTATAAATGTATACAATGTTGGCATTCCCCATGGGTGGAAAAAAGTCGATCTGGGCAAAAAAAGCCCAGACCAACTCTTTATCGACCCAAGAGGATGTGAAGAGACAGTGAACAATGTGCTGAGCAACAAATCGCCCAGCAATTCTTCTAAGCCTCCACAAAGTGGTGAAAGTAGCCCCACTGTATGAATGGATGATAAGCCTCAACCAAACAGACAGAAGTGCCAAGAAAAGGGTGAGTTTTGCTTAAATACTATCTAAGCAAAAATGTAATATAAAATATATATATATATATATATATATATATATAATATGTATATATATATAATATATATATATATATATATATATATATATATATATATAATATATATATAATATATAAAATACCAAGTATATAAAATATAAATAAAAGTTTTAAATCTTTGTGTATGCATATATATGTATACGTGCATCTGTATGTGTACGAATGTATACTATACATGTGCGTGTGTAAGTGCGTATATGAATATATATGTATACATAATGTATGCTTATATACAGGGTGGAACATTTCAGATGCACACCCCCTGCTAAAATGGTTAAAAATGGAGATAGAGAGTCGGGAAAGTCTCCACCCCTAGGTAATCGACCTCAGTGACCTCAAATATGTCATTATTTTTTTGGTATCTATTTGCCAAATATGGTAATTTTATTACCCGAAATAGTAATTCCTCGGTAACTTTAAAAAGTTAAATTGGAGCATACCATGATATGAACATTTTTAAAAACTACATTATGTTCTGAGAAATGTGATACCAATATCATAAAATTCCGGTAATTTTTCTACGACCTATTGTGTAACATACATACACACTTTTATACTTGAAAATACCAAATTTTTGGAACAACAAAAGCACACCCCCTGCTAAAATGGTTAAAAATGAAGAAGAGGAAAGTCTCCACCCCTAGGTAATCGACCTCAGTGACCTCAAATATGTCATTATTTTTTTGGTAACTATTTGCCAAATATGGTAATTTTATTACCCGAAATAGTAATTCCTCGGTAACTTTAAAAAGTTAAATTGGAGCATACCATGATATGAACATTTTTAAAAACTACATTATGTTCTGAGAAATGTGATACCAATATCATAAAATTCTGGTAATTTCCGACCTATTGTGTAACATACATACACACTTTTATACTTGAAAATTACCAAATTTTTGGAACAACAAAATGCACACCCCCTGCTAAAATGGTTAAAAATGAAGATAGAGAGTCGGGAAAGTCTCCACCCCTAGGTAATCGACCTCAGTGACCTCAAATATGTCATTATTTTTTTGGTAACTATTTGGCAAATATGGTAATTTTATTACCCAAAATATAATTCCTCAGTAACTTTAAAAAGTTAAATTGAGCATACCATGATATAAACATTTTTAAAAACTACATTATGTCTGAGAAATTTGATACCAATATCTTAAAATTCCGGTAATTTTTCTACGACCTATTGTTAACAACACACACTTTTATACTTGAAAATTACCAAATTTTTGGAACAACAAAATGCACACCCCCTGCTAAAATGGTTAAAAATGGAGATAGAGAGAAAAGTCTCCACCCCTAGGTAATCGACCTCAGTGACCTCAAATATGTCATTATTTTTTGGTAACTATTTCAAATAGAATTATTACCCAAATAGTAATCCTCAATAACTTTAAAAGTTAAATTGGAGCATACCATGATATGAACATTTTAAAAACTACATTATGTGCTGAGAAATTTATACCAATATTTTAAATTCCGGTAATTTTTCTACGACCTTTGTGTAACATACAAACACACTTTGTACTTGAAAATACCAAATTTTTGTATATACCATATTTGGCAAATAGTTACCAAAAAATAATGACATTTGAGTCACTAAGGTCGATTACCTAGGGTGGAGACTTCCCGACTCTCTATCTTCATTTTAACCATTTAGCAGGGGGTTGTGCAATTTGTTGTTTCCAAAAATTTGGTAATTTCAAGTATAAAAGTGTGTATTATTTACACAATAGGTCGTAGAAAAATTACCGAATTTATATGATATTGGTATCACATTTCTCAGAACATAATGTAGTTTTAAAATGTTCATATTATTATGCTCCAATTTAACTTTTAAAGTTACCGAGGAATTACTATTCGGTAATAAAATTTACCATATTTGGCAAATAGTTACAAAAAAATAATGACATATTTGAGGTCACTGAGGTCGATTACCTAGGGGGAGACTTTCCCGTCTCTCCTTCTCCATTTTTAACCATTTTAGCAGGGGTGTTGTTCCAAATTTGGTAATTTTCAAGTATAAAGTGTGTATGTATGTTACGCAATAGGTCGTAGAAATATACCGGAATTTTATGATATTGGTATCAAATTCTTAGAAACATAATGTACTTTTAAAAATGTTCATATCATGGTATGCTCCAATTTAACTTTTTAAAGTTACCGAGGAATTACTATTTCGGGAATAAAATTACCATATTTGGCAAATAGTTACCAAAAATAATGACATATTTGAGGTCACTGAGGTCGATTACCTAGAGGTGGAGACTTTCCCGACTATCTATCTCCATTTTTAACCATTTTAGCAGGGGGTGTGCATTTTGTTGTTCCAAAAATTTGATAAGTAAAAGTGTGTATGTATGTTCACGTCTAGAAAAATTACCGGAATTATGATATGGTATCACTCAACTAGTTTTTAAAAATGTTCATATCATGGTATGCTCCAATTTAACTTTTTTAAAGTTACCGAGGAATTACTATTCGGTATAAATTACCATATTTGGCAAATAGTTACCAAAAAATAATGACATTTTTGAGGTCACTGAGGTCGATTCCTAGGGGTGGAGACTTTCCCGACTCTCTATCTCCATTTTTAACCATTTTAGCAGGGGGTGTGCATCTGAAATGTTCCACCCTGTATATGCGTTAATATGTATGTTTGTCTATATGTATTTATGTGTACGTATCCATATGAACATATAATATATAAAGAAATAATCAATTATTAATTTACTAACACATTGAAACATTTTAATAATAAATATTTACAGTTACAAACTAAATTTAAATTGTTGAATCATTGTGATTAAAACTGTTCTCAAAAGTAATTAAATTAAGTTTTGTAACAAAAGCCATTAGGGTTCCACAGCTTAACAGCTGATTGCATGAAACTATAACTAAAAATGGTTAACATATAATGTAATTGTAATGTAATTTTATGCAATAAATGGAATTATTATCACTATTATCAGGAAGATGCCATTGAAGCAGGAGCGGATGTAAAGGGAATTAGCACAAAGTAGCATATGTCAACCTCTCAGGAACTTTTTATGCTAGTCATTCGTATCTCATTAAGTGACCTATTGGTGTATCAGACAGTGATGCTTAAACTCCAGACATGTTCCACTCCCGATGAGAAGATTCACAAATCTTCCCAACATTTATAAAGAGAATGGCATCCCAATGCTTTACTGGAGTGTGACCAGCCCTTTGGCGCCACTGATCACATTTAAATATTGAGACTTCGCAATGTGTGGGTGCAGAATCACCCAAACATTACATTACATTGTTGTAATCTCATTATGTATTTACACAATTAAATATTTCAACAATACGGTAAGTCATACTGAGATTTTACTTATAAAACAATAATAAAAGCACTGAGTGCTCTTGCAGTTGATAAAAATACATACGCGCTCAATTTTTTTCTTTTGTAAAAGTTTTAAAGATTTTTATACATATAGGTTCATTTAAAGCTCTACTGTTAGAAGGTGTCTGATGAAATGAAGGAGGCTCCAAATAGAGATATAGAAAGTAAAGGAATTTGATTTATGTAGCATTTATCCCACCTCTCAGTCTTACGTTTTCTCACTATATAGAACCTGATAATATATTGGCTAAGACATTGATGCACCACCAACCCCTAAATCTTCTACTAAAGTTAAGCGGATTGGCCTATTACAAGATAAAAGCATATTTCTCACCTCTCAGGTGATGCTTAAACTAATCCCTATACATTCCACTCCCAAATGAGAAGATTCATAAATCTTCTCGACATTTATAAAGAGAATGGCAACCCAATGCTTAACTGGAGTAGGACCAGCCCTGATACGCCACTGATCACATTTAAATATTGAGACTTTGCAACATGTGGGTGCAGAATCACCCAAACATTACATTACATTGTTGTAATCTCATTATGTATTTATACAATTAAATATTTCTACAATAAGGTAAGTAATACTGAGATTTTACTTTAAAACAATAAAAAAGCACTGAGCGCTCTTGCAATCGATAAAAATACGTACTTAGCACACACGCTCTGTAGCCTGCGGATGTTTTCCTTCTTTAGTTAAAAAGTTTTAAAGATTTCTATGCAAATAGGTTCATTTAAAGCTCTACTGTTAGAAGGTGTCTGATGAAATGAAGAGGCTCCAAATAGAGAATAGAAAGTAAAGAATTTGATTTAGTGGCATTTATCCACCTCTCAGTCTTACGTTTTCTCACTATATAGAACCTGATAATATATTGGCTAAGACATTGATGCACCACCAACCCCTAAATCTTCTACTAAATACTAAATCTTCTATCTATTGGCCTATCACAAGATAAAAGCATATTTCTCAACTCTCAGGCATTAAAAACATTATTTTGTTTTCTCACCAAAAAAAGAAAAGAAATAATAAGAACCTGATACATTGGTGTTTAAAGTGATGCTATAGCCAACCGCTAAACAAAAGTAAAATGAAAAAGGGAGTTGATCTGGCTTTAGAGCGAGCAGCATTTATCGTAACCTCTCAGGTATTGTTATCCTGATATATAGGTGTTAAGACATTGATACACTACCAAATCCTAACTCTTCAGTGACGACTTCAAACAGTCATCTACTGAAACCCTACACTCTACAAGCCATTCACTTCTATAGTCCCTATACCAGAAGAAAATATATTTATTTAATAAAATATACCTACCATACTGAACTTAATTTCACAATAAAGACAATTAAAGTACAAAATATACAGTTTAACAATAATTAATCATGCTAAACATTTACAATATAAATACAACTTTATGAGGAAAAGAGAAGAAACACTCCAGAAGAATTTTATTTACAAAACAACGTTACAATATTTGAATACATTTTTAAAAATAAATAAATAATAGTAGAATAGTCATGCTCTTACGTAAAGTGTAATTAGAAGAACTTGTAAATATCAAATAAGTAACAAAACTAAAATTAGCATGGATAATTTTGGATGAAGAGAAGAAAAGTGTGGACACACAAAACAGAATTATTTAATATAATTTAAATAAATAAAACATATTTTTAATAAAACTTAAAAATAAAAGACTTCACTAAAATATCATCTGAGTCACTAAAGAAACATTTCTTTCAAAAAATTTCTCCCTCAAAATTATTATAAATTAATAACAATAAATAAATTTAGAAAATGTGAAGTATTTAGCGATAACTATAAAAACTACAGTGGAATATTTAGTGATAAAAAGAAAAAAAGAGTCAGATTTCACAGCGGATTACAGACCTTGGTAGAGATCCCACCACTGATTTAAATTAAAGACTAGATTAAATAAATCAAATTACAAATATCTTTTGAAAGACCCCTCAGAAGATAATTTTAAGTAAACTACAAATTTAAAAAAAATAGGAAATAAACTATGAGCTTAAAGTTCTACAGGAAAAAATCTAAAAATTAATTAGCTATATATTTCATCAAGCATTGTTGACATCTTCTATATAGGTTTGATAAAATTTAGTGGGAGTTGTATGCAATTAAAAGTGCCCCTAAAGAGAAATTACTCAACTACCATTAGTATAATTGCTTCAAATTTATCTCTTTGAATACCAATCACTAAATAAAAGAGAAGAATAAATACTACCGAATCAATGAACACATTCTTTTGACCCAAGGCTATTTTATAGCAATAATGTACATTTATGAAAGTAATGTTTAGTGAGTCAGATGATTATAGTGTTCTTAAGGACACTATAATCTACTGACTTATTTAACATGTTACACTAATAAAGAAAGAAAGGACGCAACATATGCGTCCTCAAGAAAGCAACATATGACTGAGGTAAGAAAGCAACATATGAAGAGATAGAGCAGGGCAGGATGACATTTGATGAAGCTACTAAATGCATAGAACACGCACAAGTACAGCATCCCCCCATATATTATTTGTAATCAATAAGAAATTGATTAAAAATTTTACTGTTTAAAATTAAATAGAAAGTTTAGGGAACAACTTATTAATATGGTGAGTTTCGTGTGGAAAGTACAGGTGAAACCTGATACTTTACGACCTAATGAAAATAAGACACTCCCAATATAAAGTCAAAATAATCACTAAAATACTTCAGCAAATCGTTTAATTAAAAATTTATTATGGACTAACATGATTATGAGAAACACTTCATTTACTTTGAGTAATTTTAAAAGCTCGTATTTTTTTATTAAAAAGAACCTAAATTTTAATATCATTACAAAGATATTGAATTTACACCCATTAGAATACCTCACATTGACTCACAATCAATGCTATTTAGAATACAAACATAACCAAACCAAAAATGAGTAATTGAAAATGAATTTATTTAAACTAGCAAAATTGAGACAAAAGTCTCCTCTTCCATTCCGCCAGAAATGGAAAAAATGATATATAGTAGAAAAGACAACACTAAATAAACTTTGTCCAACATTTGGAAATTTGAGAGATATCAAAATAAATATTGGTCTAAAATTTGTTATAATATTATGAAAGTAATGTCTAAGATATTAACTTACTTACTAAAAATAAGTGAAGTGTTTCAACTCATTTGACTATTCTAGTATTTTACAAAACATACGTGTTGTATTCGGGTTCTTGACTTGATGGTGAGTTCTATTCTGAGTTTCATTTTATGAATCCATGAAAACTTCAGCAAAACATTACATTGTTTTGCAATTCTTCAGCAAATTTCTTGATATCAGAGTCCTGAAAGAATAGAAATAAAAATATTATTATTAAAAACAAATTAATATGTCAATTTAAAAAAAAGATGGAGATGAATCTCAATGCAATAAGTTTCTTTAACAGTCCATTAAATCAACATAAAGAAAAGTAGGGGTAAGGAGAACATATCTTGATGCAGTAGCTGTAAGAAGAGGGATACAATTGCAATCAGTCTCTTTAACATTTTATTTTATAAACAAAAGATAAAGTAGCTGTAGGAAGAGGAATATAATTGCAATCAGTCTCTTTAACATTCATTTTTTTTTTATCAACTAAACCAAAAGTAGGGGTATAAAGAGGAATATAATTGCAATTTGTTTCTTAAACATACTATTTTATAAACAAAAAATAAAGAAGCGGTAGGAAGCCGAATATAATGGCAATCAGTCTCTTTAACTTTCTATTTTATAAACAAATGAAGAAACAGCAGTAGGAAGAGAAATAATTGCAGTCAGTTTCTTTAACATTCTATTTTATAAAACAAAAGATAAAGTAGGGGTAGGAAGAGGAATAATTGAAATTAAGTTCTTTATCATTTTATGTTATAAACAAAAGCAAAAATTAAGGTAAAAAGAAAAATCATACATCAATAAGTAATTTCTTTAACACTAATCATAATTGCATAAGAGAAAGAATCTTATTGCACTATTTTTTTTACATGAACCGATTAAATGGACACAAACCAATTGGGGGTAGTGAAATAAATCTTACTAAGATTTATAAGTTCTTTTACATTCTACTAAATTAATATAAGTAGTAGGGCTGTGGGGATAAATCTTATTGCAATGAGTTCTTTTAGATCCTACTAAATTAATATAAGTAGTGGGGCTGTGGGGATAAATCTTATTGCTAGGAGTTCTTTTACATTCTACTAAATTAATATAAGTAGTGGGGATATGGGGATAAATCTTATTGCAATGAGTTTGTTTTTTAAAAAAATATACCCTAAATGGTGAAAAAACATAGTCTGCCAATCCAGAATGGAGGATTTCATATCATTCTGCATGCTTAAAAATTTAGAAAATCAAACAGATTTTAGGTTTCTTGAAATATGTAATTTTCTGCTTGTTGTTTGCAAAACAAAAAACGAACATTATCTAAAACCCAAATTTACCTCAAATTTCCAATAACTACAACTAAAGTTATTTGCGAAATTACACATTTGTTTAAAGAAATTCCCCGCTTTGCAAAAATTAACCATCATTATTTTTTTAAAACCAGAATAAGGCACATAGCTTGAACTACACACTGAATTGAAAATAGATACTAATTAAACATTATAAATTATACAAACTAAATATAATTATATTTTTTTGGTTTTGACAAACCCATTGTGGTTGAAGTATCGGATTTATATTAATCAACACTTGATATATAGGAATGTTAATCAGCTTTATAAATTGTTTGCTTCAAGTTTTGCTCACAACCAACAAGGAACCACTTATTTCAAGAAACCTCAAATTTGTGCATGTTTCTAAAAATTTGAATGTGCACAACCATATGACAGCTTTAACTTTGGAGAAACAGGCTACATTTCATCATTTAAGGTATATTTAAAACAACATTGGTTAAAAGCAGAACAAAATGAGACACATTTTCAGGTTTACTATATATGAGGATGAAAACAAACAATACTGTTTGCTACCATAAATTAACAAAATTATTAACACAAATTAATCATGTGATATAAGATTTAATTTTGTAATTAAGTTTTTTGTAAAAAAATTTTGTTGTATCCCAAAAATCCGATATCGTAGCTCTAATTTTTAGTATTAGTCGCTTATAATTACTCATATTTTAAGGGATTTTAAGGGTAATGCGTTAAAAACTTTTAAAGTGGAATTAAATTAAGCTTAAAATGAGTGCACAAGATCTCTCATTGAAGTTAGGTAAAACAAGTTTTTTTTAAGTTGTCTTAATAATGACATAAAAGTGTTTTGCGGTGCTTAACCTAAAAAATTTAGTCCCAAGGCAAGGGACCCTAGGGGGGTCTAAAAATGACCACTTGATGCAGTTTTTCATGTCACTTACACACAGTAGTCAATTGCATATTCAGTATTTTACTAAGATCTCCATAAATAATTTAGACGTGCAAAAGGATTATAAAAAAGACTTCAAGTGGTAGAGCATTAGAGCTAAACCCCTTTCCTTAATACTAATAATGGTACTTCTTTAGATTAGATCAAGCTGATAGAGTCAGTAAGGTGATTCAACAGGAGGGTTTTTATAAACGAAACCAAATGTTTTTATTCATGTTAGGTTATAGTCTGGTGGTGACCTCATTGCAAAAATAAAATTTCAATGTAAGCTGCCTTAACAGAGTCCTGCAATGATGTCACTCGCTATTCACAAAAAGTCAGGTTATAACCTCCGACTGTGTTTCAATTATTCACATAGAATTGAATCACCTTATAAATTTCTATCATCTTGAGATCAGATGACCCCTTTGTTTTATATTCATAAATCACAACATAATAATCGACACAATTAATAAATGACAAAGGTAAAATATTTACAAAAATCTTAGTGGTCATCTAAACTAATAAGAAGTGTCCTAATAATAAACTATAACTATAACAAATAGTCACCTTAGTTAGTGTTTCCAAAACAAATTAGTGTACCCTCAAACCCCTGCAAATACAGGCTGATGAAACAGGAAATTACAGGAATCAAGTCTCTGAGGTCATCTTCAACCAACACTTTTCTTTGACCAACAAACCCTCTCATAATACCTCTCAAACAACCTGAAACACGATCATAAGTATTAGAGGATGCTATAGTAGATTATCAAGAGATTAACCCTATCTATGTTGAATTAGAGAAGAATAACTGTTATGGTTGGATGACAATTCAAAATATAACTTCAACAGTCATAGGTAGTTTTATAAGCTGGTATTCACTGACAACCAGGTTATATTTATTAGAAATATAAAAGACGGTTATGAAATAACTAAAACGAAACACGAAACTTTTATTGACCAATAAACAACACAAATGTTAACAACTATCATCTTATCAGTTAATTTACATAATTGCTACAACCAATTAATAAAAAAAGAGGCATCGTTAAACTATGACAAGTGTCGATGTAACATAGTTTGTACAAGACAAAAATTTGTGATGTGACACCCCTATTCTGATTTTACTTAAAATTGATACCTATAATAGTTTCAGTACTGGGTAGGGACTGGAAATATTTATTTTTAATATTTTTACCCTGGCAGGATTCTACGTTGTATAGACACTAGAATGTCACACTGAACACAATTGTTCAGTTAGAAGTGTCAAGATTATTAAGTGTCAATACAATGTAAAATCCTGCCACGGAGGCATCGTGATGTGGAGACTACATGGACAACCGCCCGTATGGAAAAGGGAGGGATTCAGACCACTATATCCACTGACCCCTTATTTATACATCACTTTAAGCTCTAGTAACAGTAACAGGGGTACAGCAGTAATAGTAGAGTTTAGTTATAGTACTAAGAGTAATACTATAGTAACTAGTTGACACAATATAATTGTAAAATGTTTTGCAAAACACGATAATATCAAATGATACCTAGTTATAACATATTATAGTAGTTACTATATAGTATTAATAGTTATATAGCTACAACAGTAATATAAATAGCAATAGTTATAGAAGGAATATATTTATGGGCGCAACATGAGTAATGTGTTAGATGTAATAGTTATAGTAGACATACTAATAGAAATAATATTAAATGGTAATAAAAAAATATAAATTTTCAAAATGTCTGAAGATTCAAAAGTAAAGAAGGATCGTCAAACATTTAATGTGTTCAATCAACTTATGATAATTTTACACAGTATTTTATAATTCTAGTCAAACATTAAATAAATTCTTTTAAAATTAAATCTATATAAATAAAATTCAAATGTCGCTACCGATGTTCCCTCTAAACTCGAGAACGACTGGACGAATTTTCACGAAAGTTTTTTACAAAATTAATCCACAGTGATGGGAAGGTTTGAGCCGAGTCTTAAGATGATTAGGGCATCTAAAGTGGTCTACAGGGGCATCGAAATATTTAAAAAATCATAGCCTTTTTGGAGAGCATAAAATCATGCATGTCTAGAGCTATTATTTTAGAGCAGTACATTTACAATAATTTGATGCTACAAATATTAATTTTAGAGCTATAATAAGCTTTTTAGGGCAGTAAATAACTTTGAATAAAGTAATGAATATAACTGACAATGGCCTCGGAATAAGTCTATAAAATTATGTCTATAAGTAACTTACGAACAAGAAATAATAATTGTACGAGTCTCAAAATCTTTAGGTGTAGTTAAAATAACTTTAAAGGACTTCAGATTTTTTTTTGTAAATTTTATCATTTTACTGACTTTAAAACACGGGTTTCCAGTGATTTTGTTAAAACTTGGTATATAACTAATTTGTAGATGCACTGATTTACTGGCTACGTAGTGCTATAAGCAGACAAATGGGAATAGTTGTGCACAGGGGCATAAATTATTAGTTTACTTGATTTTGATTAGATTTAGTATAGTATATTTAGAGGGTAGACTGATTTACTGGCTATGTAGTACTATAAGCAAATAAAAGAAAATTGTGGTGCACAGGGGCATAAGTTATTAGTTTACTTGATTTTGATTAGATTTAGTATAGTATATTTAGAGGGTGGACTGATTTACTGGCTATGTAGTACTATAAGCAGATAAAATAAAATTGTGGTGGACAGGGCATAAGTAATTAGTTTACTTGATTTTGATTAGATTTAGTATAGTATATTTAGAGGGTGGACTGATTTACTGGCTATGTAGTGCTATAAGCAGATAAAAGAAAATTGTGGTGGACAGGGGCATAAGTAATTAGTTTACTTGATTTTGATTAGATTTAGTATAGTATATTTAGAGGGTAGACTGATTTACTGGCTCTGTAGTACTATAAGCAGATAAAAGAAAAATTGTGGTGGACAGGGGCATAAGTTTTTAGTTTACTTGATTTTGATTAGATTTAGTATAGTATATTTAGAGGGTGGACTGATTTACTGGCTATGTAGTACTATAAGCAGATAAAGAAAATTGTGGTGCACAGGGCATAAGTAATTAGTTTACTTGATTTTGATTAGATTTAGTATAGTATATTTAGAGGGTGGACTGATTTACTGGCTATGTAGTGCTATAAGCAGATAAAAGAAAATTGTGGTGGACAGGGGCATAAGTAATTAGTTTACTTGATTTTGATTAGATTTAGTATAGTATATTTAGAGGGTCGACTGATTTACTGGCTCTGTAGTACTATAAGCAGATAAAATAAAATTGTGGTGGACAGGGGCATAAGTATTAGTTTACTTGATATTGATTAGATTAGTATAGTATATTTAGAGGGTGGACTGATTTACTAGCTCTGTAGTACTATAAGCAGATAAAAGAAAATTGTGGTGCACTGAGGCATAAGTTTAGTTTACTTGATTTTGATTAGATTTAGTATAGTATATTTAGAGGGTGGACTGATTTACTGGCTATGTAGTACTATAAGCAGATAAAAGAAAATTGTGGTGCACTGAGGCATAAGTTATTAGTTTACTTGATTTTGATTAAATTTAGTATAGTATATTTAGAGGGTGGACTGATTTACTGGCTATGTAGTACTATAAGCAGATAAAAAGAAAATTGTGGTGCACTGAGGCATAAGTTATTAGTTTACTTGATTTTGATTAGATTTAGTATAGTATTTAGAGGGTGGACTGATTTACTGGCTATGTAGTACTATAAGCAGATAAAAGAAAATTGTGGTGCACAGGGCATAAGTTATTAGTTTACTTGATTTTGATTAGATTTAGTATAGTATATTTAGAGGGTGGACTGATTTACTGGCTCTGTTGTACTATAAGCAGATAAAAAAAAATTGTATAAAAAAATTATTTACTTCTTTAACGCCCGTGCGAAGCACGGGTATCCCTGCTAGTATATAATAAAGAAAAGAATATTAAAAAAATAAAAAAGAATAATAAAATAAAAGTTTCTAGACTCACCTCACTTCTTCCAACATCCGCTCTGCATGAAGACTGAAGGTCAACTAAGTAAAGATGGCCGGGCCTTCCTTTTATAACCTAACCCCACCGCCACCTTGATGACCATCGTATCCTGGTGGTAAGAATTGTACAGAATGCACATACATACGTAAATACGAATTACCTCTTTGTTATTGACTGCAAATAATAACAATTTGTACTAATTTTCATTAATACATTCAAAATTTGAACACGAATCCGGTAGATAACATTGACGTCTAATAGCAGTTATGTATGTACCAAGTTAGATTAAAAATAAATCGTTGAGTGAATGTAAATACTCTTTGAGATTAACCAAAAGAGTGTGCAGATTACAGAAATAGGCTTCATTTATCACAAATACGGCTAATTAATGAAAATTTTGGAAAAAAAACTAACGCAACTCGAAAATTTCCCATAAGAATCAATGATAAAAAAAAGTTTGTTGGTGATCTGATGCCCAAAGGGATCTAGAAGGCCGTGGATATTCGACCGCGCCTTATTGAAAGATATGATATACACTTGTTGTATTTCCCTCTTTCGCTTGAAAATCAAAGAGGAGTGACAGCAGATATTAACTTTACAATTTTAATTTCCTTTAGCTGTTCAGGAGAAAAGGAAAATAATTTGAAATACACCCAACGTTGTGTGCTGAGAGCAGGACATAACCCTCGAATTTTTTTGCAAACAATACTTTTCCTATACACTTACGGTATAAACGAATAAAAGTAATAATTGAACATAAAAAATTCTCATTTGAGCTTCCTGCAAAGTTATATTAAATTGCAAAAAATGAGGGTGTAGCATCGTAATAGATATTTGTCCATAATGCGACGAAAATTTAAACTAGAGATATTATTTTAGTTATTCAATTTTTCATAGTAAAACCTGAAATATCTTGTCTAACCGTATTTTTCTGATCACGACATATAATATATATAGCACAGATGTTTTAAAATTAAATAAAATAAACTAATATTACAAAATACAAGATCTATTTTCAAATCAATCAACATACTGGGTTTATTGAAAAATAGACCTGCAATGCAGATTGATAAGTGGGTACATTAGTATAAATTATATTGTTTAAAAAATAATTTATTTACAAAATAAATATAAATAATATTTTATTTTTATTTCCACTGAGGCAGTAAACTATTCAAAAGCATAAAATTATTTCCTTTCAATTAAATTTTAAATTATCTGTTTTATGCTCATTAAAGAATAAAGGGTTTATTCAAGACAGGAACTCCTCAGACAGGCTTGGACTAGCTGTTTTTAACGTAAGCCCTGATAATCTTGACATCATCTACAGGTTTGTCGGACTTGTCTGTTTCAACTAATCCTATTCTTTTAACGTAAGTCATTCCAGAGTGTATTCTTCCTGTATAAGCACACAGAAATAATTATACAACACAATGCTTGAACTTTAAATAGCAGTTTTAAACTTTTTATACTACTCGCTTTGTAACTTTTAAAAAAAATAATGGTATTATCTTGCCCACTTCTGCAGAGCTGGCTCACTTTGCAGTTTTTCCCCTCTAGGGCCAACTAAAAATATAAATGACATTAACTTTAAGACCAAATTTTGTCAGGGGATTAAATGTTTCACTAAGGAACACAGTTGTTCTAAGTTATAAAGAAATTGACGGAAAAATTTATTTTTAATAAATGTCTTATATTATTAAAAGAAAATAAAAAAATAATGTCTTTTATTTATTGCAGGTCAATAAATTTCTTCTAGGAAGGGATGAAGGCAACTGCCAAGAAGATTTTGAGATAATCAAAAAATTGATATCAGATTTTCTCATTGCCACTAAGTAATAAATTTATTATAATAATTATTATTAATAATTGTAAGTATTATCAATTTTATATAATTATTGCAAGTCTTTTGTTTTTACCATATTTTTATTCAGAGATTAACCGAACTGAATATATTCAATTGTTACTTTTAAAACATGAATAGTCTAATAAAAGAAATAACAATTTTGAATATAATCTAAAAGGTTTCTTAATCTAAAGAAAATACTTAACATAATTAAGTGTCTGTGTTGTATGATTTGGTTACGTTTGGACCTAATATGAAAAAAAAAACAATCCAAGAAGTCTAATTCTTTTTGATTAAGGAGCAATTTCTACATTCAAAACTTCAGGTGGACTCATTTCCAAATCTAAGAGCTTCTCTGGTGATGATATAGTATAGACCTAGAGTTTAAGAAAGTCCCTAACAAAATTATATAATTTTTACAGAACATACACTATGATTAAATATAAAACAATCTTAATCAAAGTGTATTCTCAGCATAAGTGAGTATTTTTACACATTTCTTGCAATAGTTTGGCTACCCAAACATATTAGGTTTTAGTTAAAGCAAAAACAAACCAAAAATAGCATGTTTCCCATCCAGCCATTGAGTAGGTGCTAGAGTAATAAAAAATTGTGAACCATTAGTATCTGGACCTGAGTTGGCCATGGATAAGATTCCAGCCCCTGTAACATAAAATTATTATTAGGAATGCAAAACAGAAAATAGCATGTAATTCTTCACCACACTTAATGGATTAAGTACCTGATATATTGGTCACCTAACCTAAAAGAACATAGAATAACCCTCTCAGAGTGTTAAATGGAATGAAGAGCCTAAATACCTCTAATGCATTCTGGACAGGCTGTAGAACTAAGTCTTTTAAAAGGGAAGGGTGAGATGCAGTCTTTCTAGACATCCAATCGATCCAAACTATATCACAAAAATGACATACATGGTATTCCTGGAAATACAAACCCAAATGTATATGTATACGTAGCACCCAAATAAGGACTGTGCACCCCTCAGGTGAAGATATTTTAAACAGGGTTAAAAGTTGATTGATATATTTCTTAAAAAAGAGTACATAGTGCTCTACAAAAGAGACAACTTTGCAAACATTTTTTCATAGAGTGTGTACTATAGATTTCCACCAATCAATACTAACTAAAAAAGGGTAGGAAATATAATAATAAAATTATTATTATGTATATATAATTTTCAGCTAATACCAATTTTAAGAAAAAAACTAATTTAAATTAAACAAATGTTACCTGTATGTTTGAGATCTTCATGAATTTCATCAGCAAAATGTCTTCCATAAATAGATGTACCACCTCTACCAGTTGCTGTAGGATCTCCACCTGACAACAAAAAAATATTATGAGTCCTACCAGGCCTGTAATAAGAGCCCATTGCTTTGGAAGCACATCTTAAAGCCCTATATTACATAAACTGGAAGGTAAAATATTGTCTAGGAGTGGACCATTCTTCATATAGCTTATTACTTTTTTTCAGGATTCTCTCTCTTATAATGATAACTTTAAATAATTAATAGATTCTACCCAAATTTTATTTGCTCAATGGAATTTTAATTTAATTATAATACGACACACGGCTAAAATCAATTGACAGCCCGCCAAAATCTCAATGCTTTCAACCCTCTTTTTTAAATAAAAAAATCCCTTCTTTTATGTAACAAAAACAATTCCTTACTCTGGCAACACTGAAAGTCAGGTTATGTTTTGAATTTTATTATTTGTTTTTTTTATTTGATATCATATTTTTTTATTTTTAAAAATTATTTATTTACTTTTTAAGAAGGAATATTGTTGTATCTTATAAATTTACCAACTAAGTGTGTCTTTAAATTTGTTCGGGAAGTATGAATTAAGTGGAGTTAAAGTTGTTAATTACGTAATGCAATGGATCATAATAGTTTCTATGATAAAAGTTTGACGATTTAAATAAATTGTCAGCTATAACTACTTTTTTTCCAAAACAAACTGCTTTTTTGTGTCAAGTTTGTATAATTGAATGCGTATTGTTTCATTTTATAAAAATAATATGACACAATATGCATTCAAGACTTAAAATAGTCAAGACTGTCATCTATTGAAAGACATGGCATTTTAAAAAAAATGCTGTCTTTTGGTTGACAGAGCACAAAACCTGCGCTGTACTCAAATAGCAAGAAATGCTTGAAGAATACGTCAATGTCCATGCGGCATATATAGGCACTCAGATCATATTACAACTTCGCAATAATTGGATGAATTGAACAGATTGGAATGAAACGAAACGAAATCAAACAGATCAATATGCACAATGAGGGAAATAAAAGCGACGCGAGGTTACAAATATTTACAACCAGTGTAGCCTTTTTCTGATTTTATTTACGAAAAAGGTATTTTTTTATACCGAGGTTGGCATGAAGTGGAGGGGGAAAGAGGGGGGTCGGTCTGAACCAATAGAATTCTTTCCCTCACAGATTTTTGGCGCGCTGTCAATTGATTTTAGCCGTGTGTCGTACTATAGTTTTAACATTTTAAGGTATGAATTAACACCATTTACAATACATTAAAATATTAATAATAATGAATATTACAAGACATTAAAATTTGGTTATAGGGTACTTTAGAACTTTTTTACTTGATCAAATTTGCATTCATCCTCACCACTTAGGACATATTTCACTTCCCATTAAAATGTGAAAATCACCTATTTCATACAGCAATGTTCGCAGAATCATTAATGACATCATTAACTTAAATATTGATTCTTGTTTCAACTCTCAAGCACAAATACATGAGGACCAACAATGATAACAATACTATTCCGTTTCATTCTCAGCAGTCACGCATACAGCACTGCCCACACTCAATGCTGTTTAACTTCTATAGTCCAACAAAAGAAACGAGACTTAGTTTAATTATTTATTACGTAAAGTTATAAACTTTTACCAAGTTTCAACTCAATTGGATCGTTTTCCGATTTTTTACAATTTTTTAAAAAACATGCACAAGTCATTTGATAAAAATTGAACTAATGCTGATAATGAGATGAAACTTGTCACAGGTCATTGCCATCTCAACATTTAATGTCAAATATTTTTTTTAATATTGACATATTATCTTACAAGAAAGGTATTTAAAGCTTTATAAGCTTCCAGAAAATATATTCATACACTTAGCTGCCACCTTACTGATTTACAGAGTCATTATACTGATTTTTCCCAAATTAAAAGAAATAGGACTGTGCTGAAATATTACCTTGAATCATAAAATCTCTAATAATTCTATGAAATTTAGTATTGTTATAATATCCTCTTCTAGCTAACTCAGCAAAATTTCTACAAGTATTTGGAGCATGCTTCCAATACAGCTCAATCATTATTTCGCCCATTCTGCACAATCAAAAAATAAATACATAAAGAAACTAACATAGTTTAGAAATTAAACTCACATTTTAATATAATACCAATATTAATTTTTATACTTCTTTTTTGTTTGTAAATTTTTTTTAAATTTGATTATACATATTATATTAAATTTTAATTATTTCTTTAATGTACTAATACTAATTTATCATCATAATTATGTTAAGTATTTTCTTTAGATTAAGAAACCTTTTAGATTATATTCAAAACTGTTATTTCTTTTATTAGACTATATTTTAAATTATAATTTGCAATTCCTTCTTTAAACTTAAATTGTTTGTATTTAAACTTTAAAAAAGTATTGTTTGTGTGTGCAACTTTATTTTATTTTGTAGTGATTGACACGTGTTATGACACATGACAATGATAATTTTAATCAAATTTCATATCTATCTTATAATTAGTTCAATTTGATTTTCAGTTGTATACTTACTCGTTAATAAAAGTATTTAAGTCTGATTATGATTGCTTCCACTATATAGTATAAGTGTTAAGTATATTAAATACATACTACCAACATAATTATTATTATTATTGATTTTGCATACAGGGTAATATTGCCTGTTCTTTTAATAACAAATATATAAATAATAGTAGCCCTAGTAGCCAAAATTAGCTTCTTTTGACATTCCAAAACAGTAAGAATCTGGCTCTTGATGATAGTATTCTACTAAAGTGATAAACAATAAATGAGCTGGGCAGGTGCACAACAGCTTTGCTCAATAGTATTTTTGGTCCCTGTGTTTTTCTTGAGTGAATAGACTTCCTTCTCTTTCTACACCCCCCCCCCCCAAATTACTTTACTTTGAACCTACTGGCCCTCAAGCTACATCAAAAACTGCAGACCAATTGAGTCTTTCCCCTTTCAAGAATTTGGCATGCCTCAGATGCCAAATCAAATCAAAATATTTTATTTCCATTAATAACATATACATATTTTGGAAAAAGTCAAATTTAAAAATTTTTAAATTAAAAAAATTCTAACAGAGAATAATGTTAAATATATAAATTAAGCTTAAATAAAAAAAAAGGAAGAGTAAAATAATAAAATAAACTTGTTGACTCAGATATTATTATGAAATTCATTTAATGAGTAAGGCTCAAGTTCAATCAATGACTTTTTAAGTTTCTTGATAAGAGCCTGGGATTGTTTGGAGTCACCAGAAGCTCTGAATTCAGCTGGCAGTGAATTTACCATGGAAAGGGCTGAGTAGACGGGACTCTTCTCATATCTCGATGTTCTGTGTGCTACCAGTTTGACATTGTTCCCTCTAGTGTGATAGCTGTGGTTAAATTCAAACTTAGGCGTATTTCGAAGAGATGAGAGGTAAAACTTGTACAAATAGTAAGTATGTTATGCTTTTTAAAACTGCCACGACAGGAGTTTCGGTACTTTAACCCAGCTACTATTCGTAATGCTCTTTTCTGCAGGAGAAAAATCTTTTCTGCAGCACTTGAAGCACCCCAGAAAAGAAGACCATAAGAAATATTGGAGTGGACTAAGCCATAGTAGAGCATCCTAAGGCATTCAGCCGGAACCAGATTAGAAAAATGTCTTAATAAGTATATGAAGCTTGCAAGTTTTTTACTTAATTTATCAGTTTGCTCTTGCCAGTTAAGGTGACTATTTACTGTTACTCCTAGAAAATTAGTATGATTAACAGCTGGAATGTAAGTATTATCTACTTGTATGTTAGCAGTGTCCTTCTGATGACGTCTGTTAAAAAATATGGTGCAAGTCTTCTGCAAGTTCAAGGATAGGTTGTTATCCTCAGTCCACTGCTTAGCCTTAGATATAGCCTCCCCCATTTCTCAACAGCTTGAATTTTCGACTTAGTACGCACCAGGACGCTGGTATCATCTGCGCAACTCACACTATACCAATTAGGATCACTAAGGATATCAGGAAAAGTATTTACAAAGACTAGGAAAAGAAACGGACCTAAAATACTGCCTTGAGGCACTCCAAATTTAACAGGCAGTGTTTTTGACCTATATTCATTGTAATTATTCCTAATAAGTACATATTGGTTTCAATTTGTTAGGTAAGATTTAAACCAATTATACGAGACCCCCCTTACACCATACTGATATAGTCTCTCTAACAGTATTCTGTGATCAACTTTATCAAAAGCCTTGCTAAGATCCAAGAATGCACCTTTAACGTATTTATTTTCTTCAAGAGAATCGTAGATCTGTTGAAGGTAGTCTGCAATAGCAGAAATAGTAGACCTTCCTTTACGGAAACCATGTTGATTCACAGACAATATGCACTCCTTTTCAAAGAATTCTAAAACTCTGCTAATCATGGCTTTTTCAAAAATTTTTGAAAATGGCGAAAGGAGGCTAATGGGCCTGTAGTTTCCACTTTGCATTTTTCTCCTTTTTTATAAACCGGAACAACTCTGGCAGTTTTGAAGCTTGAAGGAAAAACTCCCTGCTCAAAAGATGCATTGATGCACAAAGAGAGAGGCTGAGATATTAAAGAAGAAAGGTTTTTTATCATATTAATGGGGATTCCATCATCTCCAACTGAAGGGCTATTATTCATTAAAGATATTATTTTTGCCACCTCAAACTCATTAGTTGGTGTAATAAAGAAACTTTTTTCACAAGAAAGATTAGGAAACACTCTATGAGAGGAAGAATTTAAAGAGTTATCAGCTGAGTCAATAAATAAAGAGTTGAACTGGTTTGCAAGATCTACAGGATCTCCGATGCCTTATCAGAAACAGATTCTCACTGAGTCATAGGCACACTCTCACTGTGTGGCAGTCTCTAAACATTGGCGCGAAAACCCTTAATAACAGTTCAAAATATCAGGATTGTAAAACTTGAAATATAGTAATATTATTCAATATTGTTTTTTTTTAAATATAAAATTTATACAACTTACGAAGTTTCCATTACGACGAACTTTGGTTGCCACAGTTTATCAGGAATGCTTTGAGCCGTTGCAACAGCCATAACAGCTACAAACTATAGCTACTTAAATAGATATAAAACTAAAATAATTAGAATAACTATCCATAAAATAAGTAACAAAAAAACAAATGGCAAGCGGTACCAGCATACAATCAAATATTTTTTGTTTATACAATTTCATCTTCTTTTTCTTTCAACTCGGTCGCCATTTTTCATACATTTAAACGCAAAATAACGTTGCATCAAGCTGATGAATTCAAGAAAAAAAATGTAATAGACAAGAGCATGAATAGACATAATAAAGTTTTTTCTGAGTCGCCTCCGTTGACGCAAATGTTCAGTGTCACAACCGGCTACTGTCTATTCATGCTCTTGTCTATTACATTTTTTTTCTTGAATTCATCAGCTTGATGCAACGTTCTGTTGCGTAGTTGAAAGAAAAAGAAGATAAAAAATGTTCATACTTTTTAACTGTTTTTTTGTTAATATTGCTTAAAATTAACAACATTAAAGAAAATTAAGAACATTACAACCAAAATTTAATCTTGAAAACTAGCAAAACATTTCACTAGGCTAAAAAAGACAAAATATGAACACATTTAACTTACTCTCTACGAAAAGTAAACGGCAAAGCTTCAATTACTCTCACTAAAGTGGCTACCTAGAGTCCAAAATGTAAAATATAAGCACAAATGACTTGACAAGCACGAAATGTAACAATAACGAAAGCACTGAAGAAAGTTGAGAAGCAAACTCGACAACCAAGAATTGTATAACAATTTAGCTACATAACCTGCGTTTGGCGCCTTTTTTAATTATAAGCTAAGGGAAGATAAGTTTGCTCCAATTTCTCTATCTCATACAATTTCTATGGGGTCAGAAATCCCCTTTATTCAACATCCTTGTATAGTATATACATAGAGATATTATTACTAGAGGGGCCCTATTGGTTGAATTTAGAAACACAGACAAAATAACCTGACCACCTTCGCTTATAATGTAATCAAAAAATCAGTACAAAATTACAATAACATATATAGTAGTACTTTAAAAATACAAATCAAAACACATACAACGTATAGGAAGCCAAAAAAATAGATTTATTATTGCCTTAACTAACTCTTGAAGGAGGTTTCAATGAGGTTACACAGAGCCCCTGAGAGCCCCCAATACGATGTTTCAGGCCTTTCAATGTATTGAGATAGGCTATGCCCTCTCTAGTATATATCTCTATGAGTATATATTACACTAGAGAGGGCATAGCCTATTTTAATCTATATTAAGTCTATAGTTAAATGAGGCTTGAAACGACATTTTGGGGCTCTGTGTGACGTGATTAAAACTTCCTCCTAGAAGGAGTTAAGGTTATTATAAATAAATTATTTTCGACTTCTGCACATTTTTCGTGTTTTGGTTTGTATTTTAAACGTTCTACAGTATAAGTTACAGTATTTTTGTTCTGTTTATTTGATTATATTAATAGTCAAAGGAGTACAGGTTATATTTTCGATGTTTCAAAATTCAACTGATACGGGCCATAAAGAAAATTTATTAAAAAGTATTCACATTAAACACTAATTGTAATAATTTAATAGTTACTAATAAATAAATATCAATTAATTATTGTTTTTTAACAAATATGTTTGTTAAATATTTTAAAAAACATTTAAGATGGAGGTTACTTAACTCGAGGTATAAACGGATAAATTTCAGTATAAGTTTTAAAATTCATTAAATTCTAAATAATTTTAAATAAAAAACGTATTTTTTAAAACAAAATTAATAAAGATTATGAAATTTTATGTAAATTTAATAAAAATACATCGTATTAGTCTTATCAGCTTTTTAGTCAGATCACTTTTTTTTTTAAGTTTTGGTCTAAAATTAAAAAAAAACATTATAAATTATTAAATATTAATTGTAAAAAATATTAGTTAACAATTAATAATAATTTTATCATAAATAAAATGGAATATTTCATAATTATTTGTTTCGTGATATCCAAGATGGCGGAGGGGGTATAGGTTATAAAAGGGAGACACGGTCGGCTCTCGTCAGTCGGCCTTCAGCCTTCATGCAGAGCGGAATATCCGATGAAGTGAAGTAAGTTTCAAGTTTTTATTTTTATTCGTTTTAATCCATATAATTATAAATTTATTAAAAGTTTAACTAGAATCATTAAATATTTTGCATAATTATATAAGACAAATATTGCAATATATAAGTTCGATATTTTTTACATTGAATTTTTAGCCATTTTGAATATTTTTATTTTCATTACCATTTACTATTATTCTCTTTGCTATAAATATTAAATTACTAATATAACTCGCATAAATATTACTTCTGTAACTATTGATACTAATATAATTGTTAGCTCTTTACCTGTTAGTACTAATACTACGTCTTATTGCTATTCCTATTATTACAGTAACCAATAACTCGAACTATTTAACCTATAACCTAAGTCTATAACGTAATCTAGAGTGCCTGTATATATACGATATACAGGCACTCTAACGTAATCTAATACAAGCACTATTATATTACTATTATCTATAACTGCAACTATTACTATAACCTATTACTCATGCTATTACTATAACATAACTAAAGTCCCTTTTAAGAGATTATTTTTTAACAAAAGTAATATATAAACCAAGTAGGGAAACTCCTATACTTACTTTGTTCAGATGCGGGGTTTGGCAGGGGGGTTCATCCCCCCCCCCCTAGTTGTCGTGTGAACGGGAATGAATACGGGGTTTAACCCTGAATCTCATTTTTTACGGTGAAATATACCGTGTGAACAGTTGGGGTTGAAACCTCTGCCAAATCCCGCGTATGGACGAAATAACAGACATATGTAAAAAATTCGAACATGCGTGATCAGCTGTTTGCTGGCTCAAAAAATATAAAAATCCATAGAGATGTTATTGCTAGAGGGGCCCTATTGGTTGAATTTTGAATCATCAAAAAACAACCTCTCTTCGACTTTCAATATAATCAAATAAACGGAACAAAATTATAGTAACACACCTCGTCTACACGATGTGTTCACTCGGAGTAATATCAGTGTCGAGGATTTAACCTGGTGTTCAACCCAAACGCATCGTGTAGACGCGAGGTAATATATTAAATTACACAGATAATGGCATGGTTTTAATATTAATGAAATATTAACACAGATAATGTCCGGTAAGCCAAAAACAAATGATTTATTATAATCTTAATTCACTTTTGAAGGAGGTTTCAATGAGGTTACACAGTGCCCCAATAAGATGTTTCAGGCCTCTTAATGTATTGAGACAGGCTATGCCCCCTCTATATAGTATATAATCTTTATGGTTTCTAACATTAATATGTACATACTGATTTAAAACATTTGTATTAAATTCTGTGAACTGTGAAATATTTGTTACAATCATTAAAATAGATAGATTTGGTTTTGATAATTCTATTTCCTTGATTATTTTACAGACGTAAGTTTAATGTCTTTTAAGTATAACTTAAAATACGATTACTATAATTATATTCAAAAACTTTTGGCTACAGTGATGTAGAAATTAATACAGTTTGGGTCGGGACGGGGGGACACAGTGGTCTAACTCCCTGGTTTTAGGTGGTTCCGAGAAAAACAGGAATTAGTTGCATCAACTACCGCACCGAGCGCTAGTTTTCACCTTGTCCCCTTATCACTATTGTTATCAGTTTTAAATCGATACTTCTATTTATGTTTATAAAAATGTAAACAAGACGATTTTTATCTTATTCGTTGCCTTTTTTCTTTTTTAGTAGCTTATATGACAATTTTTTTAGAAAATAGGATAACGTGTGTTACGAATGAGACAACGAAGACGTAAATTAAATTTATAATTTCCCAGTTTGATGTTTGTATACAAACATTTTTGATGTTTGTCTACAAATCATGGTTATCACGATATCAGGTCTACTTAAAATTAACACAGCGTTTATATTTTTATAACATTTTATGAAAATTATACCTTAAAAATAATAACATTGTTAAAGACCCTTTTAAATAATTTTAACCTTAGAATTGAAGAAATAATTATTTTATATATAGGGTACAAGGTCAACTGACCCGCCACTAGCGGAGAAAGGGTGAACTTAGGGCAGGTCCATCTAAAGCAGCTTATTTCGGGGGAGTTAGACCACTGTGTCCCGCGCCCCCACCCCTACTGTATGAATTTCTACATCACTTTACTATTGGCTAATTATCCTTACATTACAAATAAATAATATTAGAAGGGAAAAACTCTGATCACTCGCAAAGAAATTGAGTTGTGCCAACAAATGGAAGTTTAATTTGCCACTCGTTTTAAGTAATTTGAACAAACCTTGTATTTAATGAATCACTTAAACCTCTATTGGATGTGACAAAATATATTTCTTACACAAATTATAAACATTTCGTACTAAAAAGCATAGAGATATATACTAGCCCCCTCTAGTATATATAGCCCATCTCATTACATTGAGAGGCCTAAAACATCTTTTTGGGGCTCTCAGGTGCTCTGTGTAACCTTATTGAAACCCCCTCCAAGAGTTAGCTAAGGTTACAATATATCAATTGTTTTTGGCTTCCCACACACTCCTTGTATTTTGATTCGTATTTTTAACGCTCTACTGTATAAGTTGCTGAAAGATTGTACTGATTATTTGACTGTATATATAAGCGAGGTGGTCAGGTTACTTTCTCGATGTTTCAAAATTTAACCTCTAGTTATATATCTCTATGCTAAAAAATTAAAAACAATAATGTCTAGTACTTTGAATATTTTGTTTACATTTACAAAGGTACACAAGATGGTTGTGCCCTTAGGAAAATTTGGGTAGATCTCGGAGTCTCCTGCTAGCCACATAGTCTCGACATCATGATATCTTGACACTTTTCATGGCACGATTCTACTTTTTATCTACACTTGATAACTTCGACCCTTTTAATTGAACCATTTGTAGATGCTACGGTGTGTCAAGACATTCAAATGTCGACTAAACGTAAAATCCTATCGGGGTATAAATATTAAAAATAAATATTTTCATCATAGGAGATGGAAATATTTATTTTTAATGTTTGTACCCCGACAGGATTCTACGTTTAATCGACAACTACTGTACTAGGGTACTGACACTATAAAGCCTGACACTAGTATAGGTGTCAATCTTGCATAGAATCAGAACAGGGGTGTCTCATGACATATATTTGTCATCCTGTACAAACTCTATGTTACACTGACACATGTCATGGTTTTAACGATGCCTCGACAGATAGAGGGACCCACCCCGTAAGGGCTGGAAATATTTACTTTTAATATTTTGACCCTGGCAGGATTCTACGTTGTATTGACACTTACATGTCTTGACATTCAAGTGTCGATACAAACAAGACGAAACATCGACACATGGTTCAGTTATAAGTGTTGAGGTTAAAAGTTTCGATACAATGTAAATCCTGCATGAAAAGTGTCGAGGCTACGTGGGGATCTGGGAAAATTTGAGCCCACTCCCTAGTGGACAAAATGTGACTACATGCCATATTTCACAAAAAATCTCATTTGTTTTTCCACTTGGTTTATTTATTACTCTAGCTAAGGGTTTTTTAGACCCCACAGATATTCTGTACACTCCTCAAGGTACAACACTCTGCCCTGTATTTTGTTTCGCTATACACTAATGTGTGATATAGACGACCAAGACTGCAATAAGGGAACTATTATTTTAAAGTTTATAAACTTAAAGTTGGAGAAAATTTTTGCTTTGCTTAGACTGAATGGTTCTTAATATATTTGGAATAGAAATTATGTACTATCTAAAGTATCAATAAATACGTATTTATATCTTAAGGTATTAAAGAGAGTAGTGAAGTAAGTTTTCACCTCTTGTCCTACCTTTTATAAATTTTTGTTATTTATTATAAAAATTAATTGAGATTATTTTGTTGCAGGATCGGATTTTGCTCCTGCTTCGCTTTATCTGGGTGTCCAACCTTCCGCTGGAGATCTTCTCCGTGGGATCGCCGTTTCAGTTTTAAAGATAAGTAATCAGGGTTTCCGATCTAACCAATTGACACTAACCCTTTTAGTCTTGGTTTTATCGGACCCTGCCTAGGCCTACAAGATCTTCAAGAGGACGTCGAATTGGTTCGTTATTTATTATAAAACACATCACACTGTGTATGGATATTATCTATAGGTGGTCACTGTCGGGGATTTGCCTGGTTTGGGATTGTGGGCTAACTCAGACACAATGTTAGCATAAATACTGTAGTCACGCTTTTGTGGGGGCTGTGGGGAGTGACGTAGTGATTGTAACTGCCTATAGCCCCGACCGAGGCATACGTCTCTTATGATATTTTTGGTAACATTGTTGTTTGTTTTGGTACGACAGTCTTTGAATTAGGCTGTTGTCGGCAGTGGTCATCGCTAGCGCTGATATCTGTTTAAATTTTGTAGCTTTTAACTGTTTTAGGGATCTTTATACATATTTATAAATTTCATATTTTATAGTTAAACTGGTTAGATAAAAAAAAAATTAAATATGTACACTTTCTATTTTTGGCTATTTGTATTTCTTTTAAACACTATACATTATTTATGAAACAAACTAACCCATTGGCTTGTTCAGAATGTTTCCGGTTTTAAGTCAAATGTCTATTTTTTTAGTAACTTTTTGATAAAAAGTTATTAACTTCATGCTTTGTTATTTTTCTAATAAAATCGCTTATACTCTATAATCATAATAAAAACCTTCTGATCAGGCACCCGTACACTTCTTTTCAGGAGGTATTTGATTCATGACCGTTGTTTAAGCCGAATATTTTTTCATGGTTAGGCGCGGCGGGTAGGTTAGGGACTCAGGTTATGACTCACTTATTCCTTATTTATCCACATTTCTTCGACATGTCAGCCGTAAATTGAAACCATTGGGCGATGGTAATATACCACTGGTTCCCGGGTAGGGTTAGGTACGGAAGATGATTTGTGGATTTTTTATATATGTGCGAGAACACATGGTGTTGTTTGGCCCCAGTTTTTTAGGCTGGGGTTTTAGTCCATTTTCAGGTACTTTCTATAACTTTGCCTGAATCTTACATCTAAATTTGATGAATAAGCAAACCAATAATATTGTATAATTCGATATTAATTATTTTATGCTTTTTTATCAATCAGGATTTCCATTGACATTAAACAAATTTTATCCATAGTTTAAGCAAATATCAATTAAGTTCTAATATTTAAAAGGCAGGCGGCTTGCTTGAGCAATCTCCCGAGGTCTTTAAAAATTAGACTTTATTATGATATTTCGAGGTCCTTAACCAAGGAAATATAAAGTTTGATAGTCGATNGGGTCGATCATTTTTTATCGTTTTTTTACTTAATAATAAGTTTACAACTAGAAAAAATTCTGGCGCGGTGATCCGCATGTCGGGCGAATTTCCTTTGGATGCGAGCACTCAAACCAAGTACCTGGGTTCAAATCCTAGTAGGGACAGTAATTTTTTAATCGTTTTTTTTACCTAATATAAGTTTACAACTAGGAAATAATCTGGCGGGGTGGTCCGCATAATCAATGCGCATAAGAAATGCGCATAATCATCCAGTTGTTGTACAAAACTATGCCTCTAAAATTA
>JACMZG010001913.1:22292242-22313367 GCA_018340805.1 Microvelia longipes | reverse complement strand
ATTTCACTGAATACATTATGTTTCCACTGAACGGCCAAATGGCTGTACCTACAGACTTGATATTTAGTACAAACATAGATAAACATTATAAGAGTTTCCACACTTCGTCCAGTGGAAATATATTGTGGTAAACCACACTTATATACTCGATTAAGTATTTCACTGAATACATTATGTTTCCACTGAACGGCCAAATGGCTGTACCTACAGACTTGATATTTAGTACAAACATAGATAACAACATTATAAGAGTTCCACACTTCGTCCAGTGGAAATATATTGTGGTAAACCACACTTATATACTCGATTAAGTATTTCACTGAATACATTATGTTTCCACTGAACGGCCAAATGGCTGTACCTACAGACTTGATATTTAGTACAAACATAGATAACAACATTATAAGAGTTCCACACTTCGTCCAGTGGAAATATATTGTGGTAAACCACACTTATATACTCGATTAAGTATTTCACTGAATACATTATGTTTCCACTGAACGCCAAATGGCTGTACCTACAGACTTGATATTTAGTACAAACATAGATAACAACATTATAAGAGTGTCCACACTTCGTCCAGTGGAAATATATTGTGGTAAACCACACTTATATACTCGATTAAGTATTCACTGAATACATTATGTTTCACTGAACGGCCAAATGGCTGTACCTACAGACTTGATATTTAGTACAAACATAGATAACAACATTATAAGAGTTCCACACTTCGTCCAGTGGAAATATATTGTGGTAAACCACACTTATATACTCGATTAAGTATTTTACTGAACAGCTAAATGGCTGTACCTACAGACTTGATATTTACTACAAACATAGTAAACAACATTATAAGTGTCCACACTTCGTCCAGTGGAAATATATTGTGGTTAACCTCATTTTATATGCAATTAAGTATTTTACTGAATTTATTAGGATATCACTGAACGGCGAAATCGCTATCAATTAAAAAACGCCTCTCCTCTTTTAAGTTTATGGTTTAAGTTTTAAGAAATGAATAAGGTGCTTAATAAAATAGAGCAAGAAGAAAATAAACTTAAGTATATTTCTTTACATGAAATTATTAAAGTAAAATATTTTATGTTTAATCTTTGGGGCCTTTTTGTTCTGCTCTAGGGCCCTGATCAAGTATGTTAACGGCCTCTTGAGGCCTTTGTCTTTCGTTTGGAACCTTTAATGTCAAGTATAAAGAATATGGGCCTTAAAGGACCTACATTTAGGTAATATATTACAAATGTGTTTAAGTACTTTAAAAACAGTTGTCCCTTGGGCCTAAGTTAAAGTATTGGGCCCCTTTTACTCTTTTTTGATTTTCTTATATTTTTTTCAAATTTGTGTTTTTTCTTTAAGTTTATTTGGCTGAGGGACCCAAGGGGCTGCCACCCTCACCCTTAATGTCCAGTCCGCCCCTGTGCACAACGCCCGCATTTCCATATTGCCCGCAACTTATACAAGTTAAATAGAATTTATTATATTATGTTAGTATCTATAGTCTCTGATAACGGAATAGAAAGGGTAGTCTTTCATTGGAATATTTAATTATTACAGGTCGATCATTTTCAAGTTTATCCCTATTTCGTGTTTTATCCGTGTCATATTTTATTTTATTGCTGATCAGGGTTGCCAGGCGTCTCGATTTCGGCAGGATAGTCCGATATTATATCATGTTATGTTATGTATCATTTCAACTGTTATGTTAAAAAGAGTAACTTTGATTGCTAACTAAACATAATGCATATAAATTATATATATATATTATATATATATATATAATTTATATATAATTATTAAGTATAAATATTATAATACTTTTCTCATATTTATATACCGTAAGTATATAGGAAAAGTATTGTGTTTGCAAAAAAATCCGAAACCGGATTATCCGTTTTAGGCGTTTTTAAGGCCTCCTCAGTGGTTTTCGCAAAGTTTGTCTGTATGTGTGTTTGTGTGTTATTCTTGGGTATTTTAAAGATGAAAAGAGTTTCTAATGACTAGAATGAAGAGATGGATTGACTAAGACATCTTAAATAATAAAACTAAATGTGTGTGTGTGTGTGTGTGTTGTTATCATTGTAGCGCCAGTGTATTTATGCTAGAGAGTTGAAATTTTGTACAAAAATCAGTCTACCACTGTAGTTGTGCTATTTGGAAAATATTTTTTATGACGTCATTGACCCCCAATAATGACTCAGCAAAAATTTCGAAAAATGATAAAACGCGAAAAAATGATGCGATCGGATTGAGATTCGGCACGCATGACTATGTAAAAGACTAACATATGTGCTAAGTTTCATCTCATTATCAGCATTAGTTTAATTTTTATGAATGACTGGTGACGTTTTTTAAAAATTGTAACTAATTAGGATGGTCTAATTGAGTTCAAATTTATATTATTACCTTATAAATAAGTACACTAAGATTCGTTTCATTACGACAAGTATATCTACGATTTTTGTTGGATTATAATAATTAAGGAGGATTGAGCGTGGTCAGTGCTGTATGGGTCACTGCTAAGAATGATACGAATGCATTTACTATCTGAGAACGAGCGAAGCGAGTCAGAAGACATGCTGCAGTAAAAAATTTGGCGAACTGTATTTTCTGAGGACAAGCGAAGCGATTCCTAAGCAGGGAGGATGAGCGTAGCGAATACAAAAACGTTCCGAGGTACCCCGTACCTGATTTTTTTAGTTGAATTTCATTTTTAGTTTTTAGCGCGTAAAATAGAGCGGATGCAGTAATAAAATATAGAAAAAATATAAACATAAAACCATTTAGTTTTATACCTGGTAGGGCTGTACTTCTTGGAACTTAGCTGTGTCGGTGAGCCTATCCTTTGTTATTAGAAGGAAGATTAGTCATATGGTATACAATTTCAAGAATTTACATTATGATTAAAAACTCTAGTTTATAATTTTTTTTACTTTTCCACATTTATACTGTAGGAATAATATTGTAAATATTATATACATAGATAAAATATCACAATACAAGAGGAAAAGTATTGTGTTTGCAAAAAATCCCAAACCGGGATGTCACCGGAATTATTCGTTTCAGGCGTTTGTGCTATTCAGAAAATAATTTTTTTATGACGTTATTAACCCCCAATAATGACTCTGCAACAATTTCGAAAACTCATAAAAAGCAAAAAAATGATGCGGTAGGCATGTATATGTCTAGCATATGTCCAAAGCTTCATGTCATTATCAGCATTAGTTCAATTGTTGTAGAATGACTTGTATACGTTTTTTAATAAAAATGGTTAAAAATCGGAAAAAAACTAATTGACTTAAGTATATACCGTTACGTATTAAATAAGTACACCAAGTTTTGATTTATTATGACAAGTATATCCATGATTTTTGGTGGATCATAAAATAAAAAAGCAATACCGTGGTCAGTTCCTAGATGAGTGAATAAGGACAAGCGAAAGAAGTTCAAAGACGTTTTGCAGTATAAGATTAACAACTTGTATATTCAGAGGAATAAAGCGAGTCCAAAGCTGAGAGGATTAGCATAGCGAATCCGATGTCGAAACTCTTATAATGTTGTTTACTATGTTTGCAGTAAATATCAAATCTGTAGGTACAGCCATTTGGCTGTTCACTAAAATACATAATTCAGTTGATAAGTGTGGTTAACCACAATATATTTCCACTGGACGAAGTCTCTTATAATGTTGTTATCTATGTTTGTACTAAATAAGTCTGTAGGTATATGTTCAGTGAAATACTTAATCGAGTATATAAGTGTGGTTTACCACAATATATTCCACTGGACTTAGACACTCTTATAATGTTGTTATCTATGTTTGTACTAAATAAGTCTGTAGGTACAGCCATTTGGTTCAGTGAAAATACTTAATCGAGTATATAAGTGAGGTTTACCACAATATATTTCCACTGGACGAAGTGTGGATACTCTTATAATGTTGTTATCTATGTTTGTACTAAATATCAAGTCTGTAGGTACAGCCATTTGGCCGTTCAGTGGAAACATAATGTATTCAGTGAAATACTTAATCGAGTATATAAGTGTGGTTTACCACAATATATTTCCACTGGACGAAGTGTGGATACTCTTATAATGTTGTTATCTATGTTTGTACTAAATATCAAGTCTGTAGGTACAGCCATTTGGCCGTTCAGTGAAAACATAATGTATTCAGTGAAATACTTAATCGAGTACATAAGTGTGGTTTACCACAATATATTTCCACTGGACGAAGTGTGGATACTCTTATAATGTTGTTATCTATGTTTGTACTAAATATCAAGTCTGTAGGTACAGCCATTTGGCCGTTCAGTGGAAACATAATGTATTCAGTGAAATACTTAATCGAGTATATAAGTGTGGTTTACCACAATATATTTCCACTGGACGAAGTGTGGATACTCTTATAATGTTGTTATCTATGTTTGTACTAAATATCAAGTCTGTAGGTACAGCCATTTGGCCGTTCAGTGGAAACATAATGTATTCAGTGAAATACTTAATCGAGTATATAAGTGTGGTTTACCACAATATATTTCCACTGGACGAAGTGTGGATACTCTTATAATGTTGTTATCTATGTTTGTAGTAAATATCAAGTCTGTAGGTACAGCCATTTGGCCGTTCAGTGAAACATAATGTATTCAGTGAAATACTTAATCGAGTATATAAGTGTGGTTTACCACAATATATTTCCACTGGACGAAGTGTGGATACTCTTATAATGTTGTTATCTATGTTTGTAGTAAATATCAAGTCTGTAGGTACAGCCATTTGGCCGTTCAGTGGAAACATAATGTATTCAGTGAAATACTTAATCGAGTATATAAGTGTGGTTAACCACAATATATTTCCACTGGACGAAGTGTGGATACTCTTATAATGTTGTTATCTATGTTTGTACTAAATATCAAGTCTGTAGGTACAGCCATTTGGCCGTTCAGTGGAAACATAATGTATTCAGTGAAATACTTAATCGAGTATATAAGTGTGGTTAACCACAATATATTTCCACTGGACGAAGTGTGGATACTCTTATAATGTTGTTATCTATGTTTGTACTAAATATCAAGTCTGTAGGTACAGCCATTTGGCCGTTCAGTGGAAACATAATGTATTCAGTGAAATACTTAATCGAGTATATAAGTGTGGTTTACCACAATATATTTCCACTGGACGAAGTGTGGTACTCTTATAATGTTTATCTATGTTTGTACTAAATATCAAGTCTGTAGGTACAGCCATTTGGCCGTTCAGTGGAAACATAATGTATTCAGTGAAATACTTAATCGAGTACATAAGTGTGGTTTACCACAATATTTTTCACTGGACGAAGTGTGGATACTCTTATAATGTTGTTATCTATGTTTGTAGTAAATATCAAGTCTGTAGGTACAGCCATTTGGCCGTTCAGTGGAAACATAATGTATTCAGTGAAATACTTAATCGAGTATATAAGTGTGGTTAACCACAATATATTTCCACTGGACGAAGTGTGGATACTCTTATAATGTTGTTATCTATGTTTGTACTAAATATCAAGTCTGTAGGTACAGCCATTTGGCCGTTCAGTGAAACATAATGTATTCAGTGAAATACTTAATCGTATATAAGTGTGGTTAACCACAATATATTTCCACTGGACGAAGTGTGGACACTCTTATAATGTTGTTATCTATGTTTGTACTAAATATCAAGTCTGTAGGTACAGCCATTTGGCCGTTCAGTGAAACATAATGTATTCAGTGAAATACTTAATCGAGTATATAAGTGTGGTTTACCACAATATATTTCCACTGGACGAAGTGTGGATACTCTTATAATGTTGTTATCTATGTTTGTACTAATATCAAGTCTGTAGGTACAGCCATTTGGCCGTTCAGTAGAAACATAATGTATTCAGTGAAATACTTAATCGAGTATATAAGTGTGGTTTACCACAATATATTTCCACTGGACGAAGTGTGGATACTCTTATAATGTTGTTATCTATGTTTGTACTAAATATCAAGTCTGTAGGTACAGCCATTTGGCCGTTCAGTGAAAACATAATGTATTCAGTGAAATACTTAATCGAGTATATAAGTGTGGTTAACCACAATATATTTCCACTGGACGAAGTGTGGATACTCTTATAATGTTGTTATCTATGTTTGTACTAAATATCAAGTCTGTAGGTACAGCCATTTGGCCGTTCAGTGAAAACATAATGTATTCAGTGAAATACTTAATCGAGTATATAAGTGTGGTTTACCACAATATATTTCCACTGGACGAAGTGTGGATACTCTTATAATGTTGTTATCTATGTTTGTACTAAATATCAAGTCTGTAGGTACAGCCATTTGGCCGTTCAGTGGAAACATAATGTATTCAGTGAAATACTTAATCGAGTATATAAGTGTGGTTTACCACAATATATTTCCACTGGACGAAGTGTGGATACTCTTATAATGTTGTTATCTATGTTTGTACTAAATATCAAGTCTGTAGGTACAGCCATTTGGCCGTTCAGTGGAAACATAATGTATTCAGTGAAATACTTAATCGAGTATATAAGTGTGGTTTACCACAATATATTTCCACTGGACGAAGTGTGGATACTCTTATAATGTTGTTATCTAAGTTTGTACTAAATATCAAGTCTGTAGGTACAGCCATTTGGCCGTTCAGTGGAAACATAATGTATTCAGTGAAATACTTAATCGAGTATATAAGTGTGGTTTACCACAATATATTTCCACTGGACGAAGTGTGGACACTCTTATAATGTTGTTATCTATGTTTGTACTAATATCAAGTCTGTAGGTACAGCCATTTGGCCGTTCAGTGGAAACATAATGTATTCAGTGAAATACTTAATCGAGTATATAAGTGTGGTTTACCACAATATATTTCCACTGGACGAAGTGTGGATACTCTTATAATGTTGTTATCTATGTTTGTACTAAATATCAAGTCTGTAGGTACAGCCATTTGGCCGTTCAGTGGAAGCCTAAAGTATTCAGTGAAATACTGAATTGAGTGTATAAGTGTGGTTAACCACAATATATTTCCACTGGACGAAGTGTGGACACTCTTATAATGTTGTTATCTATGTTTGTACTAAATATCAAGTCTGTAGGTACAGCCATTTGGCCGTTCAGTGGAAACATAATGTATTCAGTGAAATACTTAATCGAGTATATAAGTGTGGTTAACCACAATATATTTCCACTGGACGAAGTGTGGATACTCTTATAATGTTGTTATCTATGTTTGTACTAAATATCAAGTCTGTAGGTACAGCCATTTGGCCGTTCAGTGGAAACATAATGTATTCAGTGAAACTTAATCGAGTATATAAGTGTGGTTTACCACAATATATTTCCACTGGACGAAGTGTGGATACTCTTATAATGTTGTTATCTATGTTTGTACTAAATATCAAGTCTGTAGGTACAGCCATTTGGCCGTTCAGTGAAAACATAATGTATTCAGTGAAATACTTAATCGAGTATATAAGTGTGGTTTACCACAATATATTTCTGGACGAAGTGTCCTCTTATAATGTTGTTATCTATGTTTGTACTAAATATCAAGTCTGTAGGTACAGCCATTTGGCCGTTCAGTGGAAAATAATGTATTCAGTGAAATACTTAATCGAGTATATAAGTGTGGTTTACCACAATATATTTCCACTGGACGAAGTGTGGACACTCTTATAATGTTGTTATCTATGTTTGTACTAAATATCAAGTCTGTAGGTACAGCCATTTGGCCGTTCAGTGGAAACATAATGTATTCAGTGAAATACTTAATCGAGTATATAAGTGTGGTTAACCACAATATATTTCCACTGGACGAAGTGTGGATACTCTTATAATGTTGTTATCTATGTTTGTACTAAATATCAAGTCTGTAGGTACAGCCATTTGGCCGTTCAGTGGAAACATAATGTATTCAGTGAAATACTTAATCGAGTATATAAGTGTGGTTAACCACAATATATTTCCACTGGACGAAGTGTGGATACTCTTATAATGTTGTTATCTATGTTTGTACTAAATATCAAGTCTGTAGGTACAGCCATTTGGCCGTTCAGTGAAAACATAATGTATTCAGTGAATTACTTAATCGAGTATATAAGTGTGGTTTACCACAATATATTTCCACTGGACGAAGTGTGGATACTCTTATAATGTTGTTATCTATGTTTGTACTAAATATCAAGTCTGTAGGTACAGCCATTTGGCCGTTCAGTGGAAAATAATGTATTCAGTGAAATACTTAATCGAGTACATAAGTGTGGTTTACCACAATATATTTCCACTGGACGAAGTGTGGATACTCTTATAATGTTGTTATCTATGTTTGTACTAAATATCAAGTCTGTAGGTACAGCCATTTGGCCGTTCAGTGGAAACATAATGTATTCAGTGAAATACTTAATCGAGTATATAAGTGTGGTTAACCACAATATATTTCCACTGGACGAAGTGTGGATACTCTTATAATGTTGTTATCTATGTTTGTACTAAATATCAAGTCTGTAGGTACAGCCATTTGGCCGTTCAGTGAAAACATAATGTATTCAGTGAAATACTTAATCGAGTACATAAGTGTGGTTTACCACAATATATTTCCACTGGACGAAGTGTGGATACTCTTAAATGTTGTTATCTATGTTTGTACTAAATATCAAGTCTGTAGGTACAGCCATTTGGCCGTTCAGTGGAAACATAATGTATTCAGTGAAATACTTAATCGAGTATATAAGTGTGGTTTACCACAATATATTTCCACTGGACGAAGTGTGGATACTCTTATAATGTTGTTATCTATGTTTGTACTAAATATCAAGTCTGTAGGTACAGCCATTTGGCCGTTCAGTGGAAACATAATGTATTCAGTGAAATACTTAATCGAGTATATAAGTGTGGTTTACCACAATATATTTCCACTGGACGAAGTGTGGAAACTCTTATAATGTTGTTATCTATGTTTGTACTAAATATCAAGTCTGTAGGTACAGCCATTATAGCTTTTAGCCTGGATATGCTTTGTTCAGTAGTTCTTGCATTCAGTAGTTCCTCTGTTCAGTGTTTTAGAAACTCCCTATGATTAGCACCCTAATATCTTTCAGACTTAACTAGGCCAGGATTCCAAGTCAAAGGAATCCCCTTTTCCTGTAGGGTTCCGGACTCTCACGGCTAAATTTACTAGGGATTCATGAGATAGACTTACTCAAGCTTTTCCAAGAAGAAAAGCTAACACAATTTCAACAAATCAAAATAAAAACAATATTATTCATTAAAACAATAAGAGTTCTCTTATTCAGTTATGGACATTAAATACGAAACAAACAAACAAACAATGGCCATTTGTGACCATTTGTATCCCCACGTTTTTGTTTTTAAATGTCTTTGCCATTAATGACATCCCCGCAAAATTTAGTATCAAATTTCAAAGTTTAAAAGAACAAAATATATAAGTTAAAAACGAAACAGAGAATATAAGTATAAAAAGAAAGAAGAAGCAGAAGAATTGCCATTAAGATAAATAAATATAAAACCTACATAAACGGTATTTTAATTTTAAAGTCATTAAATAATTTATCAACACATTAATTATCACCTGCTAACTATGTAAAGTCAAGCAGTATAGTTAAAATTTGATTAATTTTCTGTAATGTGGAAGTTTAGGCCTTTTCGTGTAATTCATTTCTCGGTGGTCATATCATTGTTTTTACTGTTTTTATTTTGTCTTTTTAATACCTACATAAATAAACCTGCCGACGCGAGAAGAGAAAGAGACATTATAGCTGATGTAGAAATAAGTAGGAAAGGATTTAGATCAGGAGAGTCCAAATTTGTTAAAGCCGGAAGAATCCGTGATGAGCAAGATCTATTGTTCAACATTCGAAGATCTGAAAGTAGGGGTAAGTTATCAGAAATGAACTTTGTAGCTGAAGTGTTATAGAAATTAGGACAGTACCCAGAGTTAGAGGGGCTCTAGTTCAACTACTATATCGCAAGGCTGCGCCACTAGTACCTATGACCAGTTTGTTGGCAGCGTAGTCATAAAGATATATTACTAGAGAGGTTCCATAAGTTAAATTTTAGAACCTCATAAAAGTAACCTGATCACGTCCCCTGAACCCGTGATGGGTTCTATCCCAGCACAGGCCTCTGGAATTTTTATTAGAGGGATAAAAATTCTGCGTACCACATCCTTCAGAAGAGATGTAAAGCCGGTGGTCTCGAGCCTGTGCGTTGTCGGGTACTTGTTAAAGATCCCTCACCCTAAATGAAACTGGGTATAGGCAAAATTTAAGACCCTCATAGTAGATTCATTATAATACTATACCGTTTCTGCCTTGTAGTTTAAAGTGCACGTGTTGTTCCTAGTTTGTACTAGACTATAAGAGTCAGTGAAAATATGTATGATTGCTTGAAAAAAGCATGAGAGGAGCCATAGAAATTCACGGCTCTTCTGTCTAGATTAAATGGATTATATGAAATATACCTACACTTAAAATTAAAAGGAGTGTAATACTATCTTTGGGAGCTAGCTGGCAAAAAGGGCCCAACAACGTGGCCTACTTGCCTGGTAGTTACTACCACTCCCCCATATTACTACTAAGTATTGACTGTAGCTGATTCTTCAATTGCTTCTTCAACTTGCGGTAAATACAACCTTTTTGATTTCATCTCTTAATATTAGATCTGTAATTTGTTGTATTTTTTTCAGGAATCAGCAATGGTAATGTGGTATTTTCTGGATCACGGATAGTCCACTTAGATCTTAAGGGAGCTCCACCCAAAGTATCATATTTGGTAAAAATATTCCCTATACTTTCCCACCTTGGAGCAAACGGAATACTAATTGAATATGAAGATATGTTTCCTTACTCAACAATAAAGCATATTGCTGCTAGAAACTCTTACTCAATCAACGATGTCAATGCAATTTTAAAAGCAGCTAAAGAAAATAATTTGGAAGTTATTCCATTAATTCAAACTTTTGGACATGCAGAATCTGTTCTTAAATTAAGAGAGTATAAACATTTAAGGGAAGTCCCTGCTTATCCTCAAGTAAGTATTGTCTTTAACAACCAACAAATCAAATAAAGTATGGATAGCATCGTTAAATTAAATATATGTAAATTTGATAAGTTTTGAACATAGACATGAAAGATAGTGACAATGGTGAATTATGAGTTGGACATAAGCCATTGTCAATGTTAGTTAAAATGAACAACATTTTGGAAGCAGATGCTTCTCCCATTATCAGGTTTGTACTTGTCTACTAAGTCAAATTAAAATCCTGACACCTCACATACACAGTCTATCTCTAGATGAATTTGATGATAAGAGAAATACTTATGCTGCCTGCTCCCAATTCGTCGTTAATTGTAAATACGTGACAATGGATTACATCCAACTAATTTTCCTCATAAGTTTTAAAGACTTAATTTCAAGTTGAATTAAAAACACTTGCTACACGCAAAATCAGTATAGTCTGTTTTCAAAACCTATTTATTTAAAATTTCAATACATGTCTTAATTAACATAAAAAAAGTTGTTTTGTTTCTATTTAGAAATGTCTTCTGTAAGTGGAGTCAGCTCCTTTCTAATAATTTTTTAATTTATTCCCTAAAAGTATTTGGGGCTCCAAGAACCCTTCTATGGCCCCCAGGGGTCAGAAACCTTAATAACCCATCTATTGATAATTTAAAACATTCAAAGCATATAGGACTAACCATATCCCATTAAGAGTATTTTGGATGATATGCTGGTGGCTCCTGATGCTAAATATTTCTATGTAGTTTACCATTCAATCACATTCTGTTGTCTTTGAATTATACCCTTGGTCATAACCAGTGGTCATAACTTGTTCTTAATACATCCCACTTATGGATTATTTCTTAAAATATATCATTTGATACTACCGAGTTTTGCTAAACATGAATAATTGACACAATGTCTCTCCCACAATTATATTGTGTCAACTATTTCTTAAAACTTTACTGTGTTATCTAATACTTGTGGCAAGTATAATTATTTTTAAGACTTCAAACTTTAAAGAAGTCCATTAATATTTTCTTTATTGTTATACTATTACATGAGGACAATTTTTGCCCAATTGTCATCAAAAATGTATTTCTGACATTGACCAGATGTTCACTCTAATTTGTTGACAGGCATACTGCCCATCGAAAAATGAATCAATTCGAGTAATCGAGAGTATTTTGGATGACGTGCTGATGGCTCATCCTGATGCTAAATATTTCCATATAGGCTGTGATGAAGTTTACCATTTAGCAAGATGTGATCAATGCAAACATGCTTTGCAAACTAATAATTGGACCAAAAATGATATTTTTAAAAATCATGTTAAGACTATAGCTGAGTAAGTATGACCTTTTTTTGTCAGTTTGATAGGAACTTGTTAAAAGTCAAAGTCAGTCTTTAAAAAATGGTAACCTGTCATGTTAGTTTACATTATTTTATTTTAACTGCTAAATAAATAAAGAAATTCTTTCTACAGATTGTACAGTCTATTGCATTATTTGAAATTTCCATTATACTAAAAACAAGTGTTAACCAGGTCCTCTTTTTTTAACTTCTTGGTCAGTTTGTTCTGATTGTAATCTCTTGAATTTCCTGGTTTCAAACATTGAAATGTAATAAATTTATTAGTTCTAAAATGTACTTAAAATTAGTTTATTTTTTTATTATTTGTGAATAATTTTAAACAATCAGGTATTTTTGCTTTTAGATATATAAAGACAAGCTATCCTAATATTGAAATTCTGATGTGGGATGATGAATTTCGATCATGGTCTCTTGCTGAGTTAAAAGATTCAGGCTTGGGTGATTTAGTCTTGCCTGTAGTTTGGAATTATGGCAGGGATCTAACTGAAGTATTTTCACCTACTCTCTGGACCACATATTCTGCTGTGTTTAAAAAAATTTGGATCGCCTCTGCTTTCAAAGGGGCTGCTGGCTCTGATGCTACTGCACTTGATTTAGGTAAAGCTATTAATTCTGTTTTAAATTTAAATAAATCATGTTGCCTTTTGATTGGTAGCTTGTTTGTATTACCCAATGTCTTTTATTCTTATCTTTGTTTTACATAACAATTCATTAGTTAGAATGGAAAAATAATCCATTTGAGTTGGAATTTGGTGCAAATGTATCCCTTACAGTAACAAACAAGTATACTAAGTTTTGTTTTAAAACGTCAAGTATAAGTACGGTTTTTGTGGGGTCATAAAAGTTAAACTGCATCATTGTAGTCAGTGTCTAGATGGGTGATCACTTCCAAATGGTGACCAAAAGTAATGTATTTACTATCAGAGAAGTCCGAAATAGTGAGAGTAAGTGTAGCGAATCCAATGTGATGAGGAAAAGTTCCGAATTACCTAGTACCAAATTTAAAAAAAAAAAATATTTTATTTTCTTTGTTTTTAGATGTCTACACAACTAATCATCAATCATGGATGAATATTGTTGAGCAAAATTCCAAATACGTTGAATTCAGTGGGATTATACTGACAGGATGGCAGAGATATGACCATTTCTCTGTCTTATGTGAACTATTCCCTGTTGCCTTTCCATCATTAGCTGTAAACCTGGCGTACCTTTCTGGCACTCAAAATTGTGAGTTTTTACATCCTTATAATTTCATGTATTTTTTTGTGTCATTTTTGTAGAGTTGCAAATTATAAAATAAAATTACCATTAAATTAATGCTGTTTGTATTAATTTATAATGTGTAAATGAACAATTTATGATTATTATTATTATTATTATTATTAATGGTTTTGTTATGCTTACACTTTGATTTTAGCTATTGAAAAAGTAAAAATGCAGATGAAGGAAGAGCTTAAATGTGATAGTTCATTAGGATTTATACCAGAGAATGGATTTACAAATCACTGTGACTTCCCGGGCTCTGGGGTTTACGAAGCTGTTACTTTGCTTTCGTCTGTCACTGAGGATATTTGGAAGAAGAAGTCAACATCGGCATTTCGAGGATGGTTTAGCAAGTATAATAGAGATAAACATTTCTCTAGTCCTTCATTGGTAAGTTTTATTTAACATTTACTGTTATTCAAAGTCTTGATTACAGCGCACCTGTTAAAATATTAACGTTTATAATTTCACCAACTTTTCATTCTTAAAACAATACCTCCAGGAAGGAGAAAAAGTGTACATTTCTCTCAGTAGATTCAGATTTTGGTGTTAAGTGTCACTTTTCTCCCTCTACAAGAGATAGAAAAGTGCTCTTTTTCTCTTCTGGAGGTAGTGTTTTAAGAATGAAAAGTTGGTGAAATGATTAATTATTGCTATCTTAATTGTGTGTTTATTTCTTTTTTTTTTATCTTTTTTGATATAATTAATATTACCATAATTGATGTGTTACTTAATAAAAATATAAAAAAGTATTATTTTTTATCAGGTTGAAATGGCCGTTGAAGGGCTGAATGAAATCAACAATGAACTAACCAGTTTAGAATTAAAATTAACCGAAACCATGGACGGGATTTACGACAAATACACGGTGGAGGAGTGGCTACAAACACATCTAAAGCCTCATCAAGACGAGATTAAATCGTTGCTTCGATCACAAATGGACTTGTTACAGAGAGATGAATGGCCAAGGAGACCTCTTCCTGACTATAAAATAAAGTAACCTTAGTTCAAGATGACTGCTTTATTTGAAGAATGTATGATGTGATTATCTGAACCAAAAAAAAAAAATAGAATAAATAATTAAAAAAATAATAATCAATGTTATTTGTATAAATTTAAAATGAAGTGAATTAGTGTAAGAGCAGATTTTTCAAAGAACATAACATTGATTTGAGTGAAATAAATACATTAATTTAATGAAATACATATTAAAATTACTTTAAAACTGTTAAAACTCTAATTTTTTAAATAAATATTTCATTTGATTTTGAAAATGTTGGTTCCATCTAACGAAACAAACTTGGGACTTGTTTCTATAAATTGTTCAAACTTGATTGGAATCATAGATGTGGTTAAAATTTATGTTGTTAAAAATTCAAAGAAAAAAACTGCTTGATTCCAACTTTGTTTTACCCCTGATTATTTTAGTGAATATGATTTTAAATTTATTTTAATTTTTTTTAAAATTATATGGCCCACAATAATATAGTAATTAAAACGACAAATGAAAGGTTTTTAAAAACAAATACAGCCGTCAATAAATTAGAAAAGTTAAAATTATGAATTGTAAGAGAAACAACACTTAATGATAAGTTATCAAAATGTCAATCTTTCCAAAATGGAGCTGCTTCACAGCAAGATATCTGCTGGAATCCTAACACTCGAAGTAAAACAGGCAGCAAAATTAAGCATATGGTCGATATGCTTCATCTTATCACACTGTTTTTCACAAATTGTTTGACTTAAAGTTGTGATGTATTTTTTTTTAATATTCACAAGCAAAGACTATACAAACTACACGAAAACAAGGTTTGGATAAAAAAATATTTATAACCTTAAATGACAATACACCTTAATGACAAGATGCAGTTTAAGTAGCTTGGTTTTGGAAAGTGTTGATAACACTTATCATTTGTTGTAGTTCACATACCCTTGATAATGTGGACTTTTGTAATGTTTTAGTTTCTCTTCAGTTTTAGTTATGTCTTAATAAAACCACTTTTCACTTCAATGATGAGCTCGTTAGTTATGTCTCTACTATTTCAGACTGCTGTCTTCATTTTTATAAACCTTTTATTTGCCACATTGCTTGCAGTCCATTAATTTCCTTTAATCAATTAATTTCGATATACTTTATTTGAGGGCGCTATTGGATTGTCTGACAAGTTATTACAAGATAGGTGTATTGAATAAGGCATTTTTTAAGTCAATGGTTTGTAGTTGGTTGCACCAGGTTGTACCTGGTTGCACTTCTTAGCCTATAGAATTCCATCTTAAATTATTTGACTAAATGAGGCTTTGATTCCAAAAGTAAAAACATATTTTGTTTTAATTATCCAGCCAAAATTATGGCCATCTTCAGAACATTAACTGAATGCATAAAACTATCACAGACTACTTAAAAACATTACAAAGCACGTCACTGTTAAGTAATGAAATTAATGATATTTTATCTCATAAATTTTATTATTTCGACCTTTTTAAGTAGACTGTGAGAGTTTTATGTAAAATCAGTTAGTGGTCTGAAGATGGCCATGTTGTGTCGGCTGAATAATTAAAACAAAATCAATTCTGTAACTTACACAATTAAAGCCTACTTTAGTCAAGTAGTTTAAAAATTTATATTCCTTTGTCAAATAGATTTTGGGCAAAGGAATATCAACCAATTGGGGCACTCCTTTGTCAGTACACCCATCCCATCCACATTGGCTGTCAAACAATCTACTGTAGGACTCACATCAAAATGATTACCCTATATTGTCTTGGCCAATTTTTTCTTGCCTTTTGTTCAGAAATAATTTTAAAGACTTTTATTAAATGTTTTTCTTTATAGTTAAGAACTAGTGTGATAAATATGTAACTACTCTATTTTTATCAATGACAAGACCAAACTTTAATAAAGTCTATTTATTTAAAAATTAAATTGACAACGCAAGTTAGCCAAAACGAATGAATTCCAAAAGAAGGGGAGAAGATATTTTGTTTTTGTTCTTCCTTCCACTTTAAATAGAAATCAAAGTTCTTCCAATAGTTTTGTCTTATCTTTGCTGTAAATACATTTTTTGTGAATGATTTTGAGTTAATAGTATTTGCAGTTGGAAAAAGTTTTCCCTTTAATATAGTGGGTCGGCAGCAAGCTGTCTGATTAGTCAATTGACGAAACAGCTGATGCCCGTCAATTTTTTTCTTTAATAAATAGATTTTAATTATAATCTAGGAGCCTAGGGTCAGTTTTCTACCTCATAGCAGCAGGTACCATTCTGTCATAAGATTTTTAGGACCATTTAGAAAAGCAGGAAAATCTCAGTTAAAGCGGTTAAATACAATGAAGTAACGTTTTAAAATCAAGTTGTCGTATTCATATATAAACAACCATATTTGAGTTCTATTCATTTTCTTGAACATCACTTCATTTCAAAGATAAAGAGGCTAGGAGTTTTTAAAAATGTCACGCAAGTGATACACAGTATAAAGAGAGAGTTGATATTTCAAGTGGCTACATATCTTGGAAACAAAGCGATGCAGATAAAAAATTAATTGATATAAAAATGTTTCCTTTCATGAGAACTGCAACTTAAAAATAGAAAAGTTATAGTAATTATAAAATGTTGATGTCACCATGTAGACATCAACATGGGGGGCCATGTGGCCCCCTAGAAATGGTCAGACAGGTGTTTTTTCTATTAACCTTCATTGATCCTGTAAATCTTATGGTTAATAAGAATGGTGCCTGCCGCTTATGACATAAAAAATAGCCCAGAGCCCTGAACTTTTAAAGCATTTTCTCTCTTATTAATTTAGTTAAAAAGTAAGTATGAAGTGAAATTAGCTATTTTATTTTCTTTTTTTACTTTTTAAAATTAAATATGTTAATTTACTGAACTAAAATTTAAGAAAACTGTATTTGTTAGTACCTTGAAAGACAAAAATAATTTGAAAATTTATTGAAACATGTACTACTACTTAGCTGTATAAATTGCAATCAGTACAATTTAATAAATGTTTCTATTGCTCAGTATGCAATCTAATGATTGATATATGTCTGTCGTCTTATTAATTTTTATTATATAAACGTTAATAATATTTCACGAAAAGTGATAAATCTAAGAACCTGATTCTAGTCAATATAAGTTGTAATTTGTATTTTAAATCTTTTAGCAAATTGTTGGTGTTTTATAAATAAAATTTCAATTGTAAATGGTGGTTTTAGATTTGATTAGTTATTATTTAATGTTTTTAAAGCACAAATATATCTTTGTAGAAACAAAAAAAATGTGTTTAATCTTTTTTAACCTAATAACCAAAACTAAGGGGGTGATAGTCACCTTGCAACCTGAAATGCTTAATGGGCAGCAAGCAGCTGCAAATAATAATTACCCAAAATATAATTTAATTATTTTAATTTTTGACAATGTTGAAGGAAAGAATTCAGTGTTAAGTTTGTTCAATTATGTTTATTTAATTCATTTTTAATAAAAATGAATGAATGCAAAATGTTGTCAAAATATGTGCACACTAGGTGGCTCCCATATACCTCTCATCATATAACTCAGTTAACAGAAGTTAAAGCAATTTAACTGTTGACAATAGCAATAAGTAGAGGGTAATGAAGTAATAAACCTCTATTACTTTACTTTGAATCAATGAAAAAATTATTGCTCCAAATGACTTCTTATGACCTGAAATGTATTTTCAGTGAATGAAATTTTTCTTTATCAGACTCCAATCAAAATGTTGGGGCCATTTTTCCTCATTAACTTAAATGAGGAAAAGTTTGGATTTGATTATTGCAAGCTGTGGCGGACCTGTGTGGGCTACTCATGAACTAACTCCGACAGCTTTCCAAAAATTACGGATTACATTTTTAACTTTAAATTTATGCAAACCATGGCAACTATTGGTAATGACAGCGGCATTTATTGTAAAAATAAAATACTTTTTATTTTCGTTTCTTATTATTTTAACCTAATAAAAATTCAAAAACTAATAGTGATTAAAAGTTTTTTGAACTTCAACATAACGCTACTGATGACTGGTAAGTTTACATTTCATTCAATTATTTAATAATTTAGTAATCACATTGCTTCAGGCTGCATTGCTGAAAGGCTAAAATCTATCTTCTAGCACGTGGATAATTTAGGCACTAATGTTCATTACTACCTGATTAAATTATTAAATGAATTGAATTAAATGTAAACTTATTTGCCATCAGATGGGTTCAGTTGAAGTTTAGAGATGATGATGATCGCGCAAAGCGCTTCAGCTAGTTAGAAGTTTGACTAGAAAATATGAAAAAGTTAATTTCAAATGGAATGTAGGCAAAAAGCGGGAAACTCAACCAGGCCTACTCAGTTAAAAAGTAGGTTTGCCGCAGCGCTAGCGTCAATCGGAATCCAAATTTTCCCACCATTGAGTCGTCAGTCTTACTGTTTAAGTATCTATTGTCTCTGGGACTGACCAAAAAAAATGTTGAAATATTGTATTGCACCAAACAATTTGATAAGGTTGGAGCTCCTTCAATATTTAGGGGGCTACAAAACACTGAAGGGAGGAGCTCCCCAAAGCTACTGTAATTTATTACAGAAGTTTTGGCAGTTCATTTAATGCCCTAAATAAATTATTAGCTAATGTTGTCTAACAAAAAATATTATTAACTTACAGCCTAGGCTGAGAAAAGCTAAATGCTATTTCTCAGCCAAGAGTTACAAGATTTCTTTTTATTTAGCCCTACCTACAATTCCCTACCCTAGTAAAATAGCTGTCATTTATGACTAACCCGTTTTTAATAATAAATCTGGTAAATGACACTTACTGTTGCTTCAGAAAGCAATGCAACACTGCACTTTCTGTTGCTAAAATATGAATAAGGTTTCAAAACATAAGAATAGCAAGTCAATGGCCTGATAATGAGATCTTGTACTTGAAGTTATTAGCTAATCTATCTTTTATTGTTAGAAATATTACCTAGACAGAGGCCTAGGATTCAATATTAAGCCAACAAAATTATAAATAGGAAACATAATAGGAGTGGGAATTAATAGGGGTAGGCATTTTGAATAAAACATGTTTTTCTGATATCAAACAAAAATAAAAATGCACAAGTTTTGCTAACTTACAATTTAATTTGGCCAAAAATGTTAATCAATATAAATAAATTATCGGCTGAACTTCGGTATACGGTGCACCCTGCTATCAATACTATATATCGATATATTTTTAGTTTAGAGATATGAGGAATAATCGATATATGCCTTTTCTTTTACGTTTATGAACATATTTTATTATTTTGTTAAATGTTATTTTGTTGTTTGTGTTTTTATTTATTTGTTGTAACATGGTTTATAACTATTTTCATATTTTTTTATGTTTTTATAATGTTTTAACTATGTTTTCATAAGAATAATCGATGACACACCACATCTAATTTTATCTAATTTTTTACGTATTTTTGTGTTTGTTATTTTCAGGTTTTTTATAATATTTTTGTTGTTAATGTTTCCATTTATTTATTGTTTGGTTTTTTTTTTAATGTTTTAATTATATTTAATAATTTAACGACGCTGCTTACCTTTTAAGTGCTCAGTTCTCGTTTACGTGTCGCGTAACTAAAAATATATCGATATATAGTATTGATAACAGGGTGCACCGTATACCGAAGATTTACCAAATTATCTACGCACTAACTACAAAATTAAGGGTTACATGGACGGAAAATAGATTTATAAAAAATTCAATCATTACAATAAATATTCTTATAATTAATAATACTTTTTTGTAACACTATTTATTTAAATATATTAGGACGGATAAGTACACATTGGAGTATTCTATTTAAGTAAATTGAATACACAGTATTCTATGTAAGTAAATTTTAATTAAATTGAATACACAGTATTCTATTTAAATAAATTAAATATACATTGATTTAAATACAAAGTAAGTCTATTATAGTTGTTGGGTGGAGCTGATAGTGTTTAATTAGGCTCCGAAATAAATAGATAAAATAAAGTAAAGTAAATATAAATAAAGTCTTAAAATACCAATAAATAAAATATCAAAATTGGAGTCTTTTTATTAGAGTTAATAAATAAATAAGAGTATACAAATGTTGTCAATGGAATCCTATAACTAATAAATAATGCCGTAAATTAATCAGATTTAATAAAGGAAAATTGCCAAACAAATATTGCATGATCATATTAAGTATGCTAGCTTTATTAAAATATACTTTAGGATGATTATACCACCAGCAACAAGCGCTCACTGATAACTCAGTGGGCGCCAATGTTAAATGAATGTCTCATTTAATTTCAGTCTTGCTAATTCACAAGTTTACAGATGCTTGATTAAGAAACACCAGACTGGGAGATATTGTGTGATATGGAAATGATTCTGACTCTGGAGTGAAGCAGTATAAGGCTATACAGA
>JACMZG010001913.1:22044742-22287242 GCA_018340805.1 Microvelia longipes | reverse complement strand
ATGTCCATAGACCACCTCCTATTAGCTCAAAGACCACTGCAAAGAAAATATATTTATATAGATATTTAGATTATATTAGAAAGTAAGACATTTTTTTTACAATTCAATAAGTCAGTTAAACAAAACTTTTATATTTATGTCCATAACTTTTTTAGGATAGCTGTCAAGTCTCTAAACTTGGTTGCATTTTAAAATTAGAAACTAAAGTTAAAAACATTGGAATATAGATGTATTTAGTTAAAAGTTTATACTCCTTTCATTGTTGTTTTTTTTTTTACTTCAGTCACCATAGTTTAATTAAATTCCTTATGAAGTTGTCTAAAATTCATACTTTACTCCCCAATTCATAATTTGACAAAGGATATATTGATTTTATTTTATAATAGAAGAGATTAAGATAACCAATGGTTGAGATATTGAGTATAACCAAACAGATTTATAGTTTTTCGTTAGTTGCACTTCTTAGTTTATAGAATTCCATCTTAAATTACAGATAAAAGTAGGCTTTAATTCTATATGTTACAAAATATATTTTGTTTTAATTATTCAGCCATCATTGTGGCCATCTTTAGAACAATAACTAACTTTACATAAAACTATCACAGACTACTTAAAAACATTAAATAGTACATAAAAAAGGTTCTAAATAGCTAAAAAACTATATCACAGTAAAGTAATAAAATTAATGAGACAATATCTCAATAATTTTATTAGATATTGTATCTCATTAATTTTATTACTTTACTGTGATGTAGTTTTTTAAGTTTGTTTTAGCTATTTTTTCAATAGCTAAAAAAACTTTTATGTACTTTTTTCACATTTTTTATGTACTTTTTAATGTTTTTAAGTAGTCTGTGATAGATTTATGTAAAGTTAGTTATTGTTCTGAAGATGGCCACAATGTTGGCTGAATAATTAAAAACAAAATAAATTTTGTAACATATAAAATTAAAGCCTACTTTTATCTGTAATTTAAAAACCAGATTTATATCTGTATTAACTAATTTAGTATTTGGCCTATGGCATCTAATTCACTCTTTTTATAACCAGAAATAAACTTATAGGTGATTAACAAACTGAAAACATTCATATAAATAAAAAATAAACAAAATTATTCATCCATAGTTATTACTTACTAGCAAGTGAATATGTTAAATATAATCGATGGAGAGAAGTGAGGGAATGTATGAAGGGTGGGGCGGTTGCAGGGGCAGCAGCACTACTGATGAGACATAATAGAGCCCCACACACAGAGCACAGTAAAGCTAATATCAAACAAAACCAGACTCCTATCCATGACCAGTAGTCAACTATACCACTGTCTATGTACACCTCTCTTACTGCAAACAGATTTATGAAACAAATCATTTACTATGTACACACAGCATAATAAATCGATCGCATTAATACGACAGTTAAATACTTAGTAAGAACAATTCAGAGGGAATCTAGTAGGCTACTCTACAAAGAGACTAATACTATTAGAGGGAGTACAGAACCTGATTAACACAGTGATAAGGGGTCTGGAAGTGAGACAGTTTCCATAGGTGCCATAACTGTACTTACCCCTACTATAGTCTCCCTAGAGAGAGACTAGATACTTCCCCACCCCTCTACAACTCCTTTGTAGCATACACTCTACTAAAGGCGGACATTTTTCAGTGATGCCACATTAAACCACTTTATTCAACAATAGATAATAATTAAAACTTATTTTACTTGATTTAAAACAAAATGGTCGAAAAATAATGTAATATTAATGTAAAATTGTAATTATTATGAAAAATAAAAATAATGACGTCACCAATGTACCGTTACGGCACCTAGCTACACAAGGAATGATAAGAGCTGTTGTATCCTCCCTCTAATAGTATTAGTCTCTTTGATACTCTAGAACAATGGAGATGGAATCTAGTCTACTCCCCAGATAGGCTATACGTACGATGAGAGCCAATAGTACTTAACACATAACCTTCATGACTAACTAATATTTCACATAAATAATAACTGTTTTTCACCAATTAACCAAATAACAAATATACAATATCACATAATGTAAGAGAAAACAACAAAAGATAAGACTTATCAAAAATGAAGGTAACATAAGATTAGAGAAGTACAGAGTAACTACAATCTGTACATCTCTAATCTTATGTTACCGTCATTTTTGACAACTCTTATCTTTTGTTGTTTTCTCTTACATTATTTGATATTGTATATTTGTAGGATTATTTAGTTTAATGTTTATAGTCTTGTTGTTTATGTTTTAATAAATATATTTACCCTGATGACCACCAGGATCCCTGGTTGCTCAGAACTTGTTTTTCAACTATTGACTTTTAACTCCAAAAAGCTTGTTGGAGTTAAGGGTGGGTGGAACGCGAACTTAAAATGCTATCCCACGTCTCCCGTACGTAATTTTTAAGATAGAGACGTAATTTTTTTTTTAATTTAAAACTATTAAAATGCCAAAGGGTACCTAGTTTTTATTTTTTTGAATTTTTTTTTAATCAAGCGTGTACGCGCTGGTTAAAATCAAAATTTTCATTTTGAACTTAAAATTTTAAAAATGTAATTACTAGGCCCCCTTTATCATGTGACTTAGAACTCAAAACCAAAATTTCAATAAAAAATATTAATTTATCAAGGCGTACTAAGCTGGCGAAAATAACGCGTAAAATGGGATTTTAGTTCCAGCGTTATCCGATAGATGTCAGTCATCAGGTTTTTTTAAGGTATACTCGAACTTACTGTACACGTCAGATTCAGGAGTAGGCGGAGCTACCTTCGCCCCTTTTCAGTCGGCTAGGTCTTTCCTATGTAAACCATAACTTAAATATTATTATATATGTAAATCAATATTACAGTTAAAAAAATCATATGACACATATGTATATTCATAATATACAAATGAAGACAACAATTATTTTATTTATAGTGTTTAAAATGCTTCAATAAGTTTAGTGGTAAATATAGTTTGGATTGTAAAAGGTCACTATTAAACTATTCGTCCTACTACATACAATTAACAAGGCATATACAATTAAACAATACAATATATGTCAATCAATAAAATCAAAATATACATTTGACACTAGTAAGTCTTTAACACATAAATTGAAATAGTTTTTATTAGTTTTTTACAATCAGTATTTGCGAAACATTTAATTGTTATGGAAAGCATAAATTAAAAAGATTTAAATTACTTTAATTAATAAAATATGAATAACTTTTAAGTAAATCAAAATAAAAGTTTGTATAAATATAAAATATTTTGAATTTGGCTATTTCTTTCATTTTTTACGTAATTGCATTTATCATAGCAACCAAAGCTATAGCATAGTTCACTATGTCTTTTTAGTCTTATTAGAGATTGTCATAAATTAATATTACGTGTAATTAGTGTCTTAATTGTACATTTGGAGCAAAAAAAAAAAGATCAATAATGTAACTAGTAATGTGTTATATTAGGAACTCACGTTAAAATAAAATTAATCAATGACATGCTCGCAAGTTTGCTATTTAGAAACCCAGCAGCGTTCCGCCCCGCCAAGTCAAGAAGAAAAGTAAAAATACCCCGCTTAGTCAAAAAACCACTTAAGCTGCCAGTGTTCTTATATTTTGACATATAAGAACTTTTTGGATTCGTCTTATGCTTGTGTGCATTCCTACCTAAAATCTTAAATTCGACATTCCTAAGCTGTACGCGGAGCGAAAAACTAAGCTAGCGAACGATAGTTTTATATGTTTATGCCCCTACAGCCTATAGATTTCTCTTATGCTCGTGTGTATTCCTACCTCATTCAAATCTAAAATCGATGTTTTTACGCTTAACGCGGAGCGAAAAACTAGCCTGCAGCCAAGAGTACTGAACACATTTTGATATGTGGTGACTTTTTGAATTTGTCTTACGCTTGATAAAATCTCAAATTCAACATTCCTGTGCTAAACACGGAGCTAGAAACTTAGCTAGCGAACGCTACTTTTATTTAAGTTGACCCATCTGCACTCTTTACTAATGAATGGATTTTGGTGTTTGAGGACTTTTGGATTTTTTTATACCTTTTTAACATTCTTATATCAATAAATCCCAAATTAATCAATCCTATGTTGTACGCGCCGCAGAAAACAAAGCTTGAGAGTGGTATATTTAATACCTTGACACTCTTTACAGCTTTATTTACTACACGTATTATGTTTACGTCTGTTTTTACATAAAACAGGAGCCGTACAAAAAGTCATTAAATCTTACCAAAAACCGCTTATGTGGTAAAATACTCCCCTCCAAGTCTTTGGTCCAAAAAAGTAGGGAAATCAACTTTCCTGTCCCGCCAAGTCATGTCATAGGCGTTTCAAAGTGAATTTGCTAGGTTGGCAATAGTTAAGGGCCCTATTTACTTTGAGAGGCAATCATCAGCTTCTTCTCCTTCAATCATCACCTTTAGAGGTAGTGTTTGCAAGGGTATACTCTATACCCTATATATATAGGGTATAGTGCCTGATTATATTTATTCATTCATTTCTTTTGTATACGCCTGGATCTATGCAGGTTAGTAAAACTGCTGCAATTATGATAACTGCTAAAATCTGTTATGATTAATCTCCATGAACACCTGAATTGTTTGATATTTCACTCGTTCACACAGCTGGTTTGCCGCCAAGGAGAAGAAGCGGGTGATTGCCTCTTAATTTAAACAGGGCCCTTAACTATTGTCAACCTAGCAGCTTTACTTTGAAACGCCTATGAGAGTCTCCACCCAATACGGACATGACTTGGTGCATGGGACAGAAAAGGTGATTTCCCTACTTTTTTGAAACAAAGACTAGGCAGGGAATATTTTACCATATAAATGGTTTTTGGTAAGATAAGTATATACAAGAGCGTATAAAAAGAGGCGCTTCGCAAGATAACTAGGCTCATATCAAGAGGCAACATATTAAATTCATTAAAAGGGCTCTCTTCGCTCGCAAGAATGCAAAAGCTATATATAAAAAGAGGCTGTCTAAGCTCGCAAAACAGTGAAGTGTAAAATTAGGTACACTAAAAAAGGCTCATTTCGCTCGCTAGTTTGCTATAAATATATACGTGAGAGTATAAAACATGACTCGCTACGCTCACTAAATTGCTATAAATATATTTGAGAGTATATAAAAAAACGCTCACTGCGCATTCGCAAGATTGCTTCATTATAATATTTGATAAAAAAGGCTACTGTTCGCTTCACTCCCTTGATTCATTATATTCATAATTAATATAGCAATAGTAGGCATTTTACAACTTCACTAAAATATTTAGTATATTTATTGCAACCTAAACTAATGCATAGTTTACTATATTCTTCAGTCTTACAATTTAGACTATCACGAATAAACATTACGTATAGTGACAATACTTGTATTTAGGACTAGTGTAGTTTACAAATTCACGAAAAATAAATATATATTCATTGCAACCTGATATATAGATATTCATTGCAATTTGATACACCACATTTTGTTTAAAAAAATATTTATTTTTTGCGCGTGCGCGTATGTGCAATTTGTGAAATGCTAAAATTAACTGTTGAAACTTTTTATCCGAAGAATTTCAATGGCCCTTATAGGGCTTTTATTGAGCATTTTTTCATATTTTTAGGGCTCCTCCTTATGGGTTAGTTGGAGGAAGGGGGGACAATTTTTTGGTGGTTTTTGCATTTTGAAAAAGTGATGCATATTACACATTTTTAGTGTGTAAATATGTGTATTTTTACACTCTATTTGTGTGTAACCAGCAGCGACGGATGGGCCATAAGAGCGTTCGGGAAATTTCCCGAGGCGCCGATGAAAAAAAAAAGAAAAAAAAAAATTCGGCGACCGGCGCAGGAGGCGCCGGTAGATCACAACCGGCGACAAACCGGTCGACCAAACGGTGACCAACCAGCGCCGGTCGCCGGTTGGTTGACTTTGCAAAAAAATACAAAAATTACAGAAATAAATCAGCGACGAGAAAAATCAACTACTTTTTAAAAATAGATTTTCTTAGTTTTTAAGTAGTCAATGTTATTAGTCGCTAAATTCGCTAAAAGTAATCGATTGTAAAAAGTCAATTAAAGAAAGTATCGTAAAATTTTGTGTAAATTATGCCTTTTTTACCTCTTTAATACTGTCTAATAGATAAAAACGAAATCAATACTTTTTCTATATACCTTTGTAGATGGCGAGGAAGAGTAAAAATGTAAAATTAAGTTTAATTAATTTTAATAAAGTATAATTTATTATTATTATTATTGCACATAATAACACATAAAAACACGAACATATTATAATTTATTTTAAGGTATCACAGGATAAAAAATGAAAATTGTCGTTCAAAAATGAATAAATTCGTTCAATACTTTTTATAGAACTAAAGTCACTACCTAATCATATCATTGAGAATATTTTTATTTATATTATGCAGCAAATTGCTGCTACATAATGTTTAAGGAGTATTTTTTGCTTTCCAGACAAAATAGTGTTTATACGCCTCGCTCCTCACCAAGAATAGGAGGAAATGAGGAGGGGGGGGGGGTTGCGCCGGTAAACATTTCCCGCGCCGTTTTGAACCTTCCCATCCGTCGCTGGTAACCAGTATTTAAATGCATATTATTGTTCTACCCATCAATACCTACAATAGGAAACCTCTCATGATTTTCAAAACAATATTTATTTTTTGCGAATGTGAGCATTCGCTTATAAATCGACAAATGCGCATGCCAGATTGTTGGCTCTATTTTTCCTGTAGTTGGATAAAATAGATGTATACCAGGAACGCCCCCTCTTTATACTACAGAGTAGTTTTCTCTTCTAGCGCATTCTAGTGGATAAAGGCGGAACCCAGGTCAGGTCCCCGACGCTGAGTTCCTTTTCCATTCCCACCCCACCTTAAATAAATTTATTATAATTAATTGAATACTTGAAAAAAGTATTCACTTAAAACCATAAACAATTATCAATTTACTTCAAAAGATTTTAAGTGACATCATTTAGAATAAAATATATATTATTTTATTTTATATATTTTATTAGGTATATTATTAGCTAACAATAATATGCCACTTTACTGTCAAGTTATATAATGGGACATTAATAAATAAGTAACAACTAAAGAAAGATAAAATAGAACACAAGAAAAAATATTATAGCAACATATACATGGTTACAGCATTGGAAAATAATGTGAGTAAAGCTAATCAAGTTAATCCTGGAAATTAAAACATGTCCAGAATTCCACTTTGGACCAACCTCATTGGTTCTTTAAAAATATTTTCCCAAACTGTCAACTAATTATAACTATGCATATTACTATAATAACGTAAGTGTAAATTTCTCTTACAAGAAAATTCTTCATTTCTCCATCCGTAACCAACATTCAATTCCTTGACACCGTGTAATAAACCAAAATGTATTTTGCCATCAGACTCGATATGTATCAATCCATGAGGGGCTCGCCTGGCTGACGATACAACCCAGTAGTCAGTAGACAAGGCTGCGCCTAGGAGGCAAACTGCTAAACAACCCCCTAAAAAGGATCCTAGGAGCATACCCCTTCGGTACGCACCTCCCATCTCTCATTTAGATGCTGTTTTATGTACGTCACATCACATTAACCTGCATTAAAAAACAAGTAAACAAAAAATTATAACAACATCAATAATTACTTTAGTACTTATAGTCTGTCTATCAAAGAACTAACACACAAATAGTATAAATAGTAACAAGATTTGAAAATATTAGCATAATGAGGAATCAGCAAAACATGTTCAAAAAGTTTAATTTTTAAGTAAAGCCTTTTTTAGAGGGGGGAGATCGGAAGGGAAAAGGAAACATTCATTCTTGAAAAATATGGGAACAAACCAAACAGTATTGAGCACACCTGTCAAATGTTTGTGTAATCATATACAAATTATTTATGCTTACTGATAGATTTTATAAGGTGGTTCAATAGGAAGGTTATAATAAATTAAATCATTTTTTTTGTTTTCTGTTAGGTTATAGTATGGCATTGGTGTCATTCCAGGAACAAATAGAGAATTTTCAATGTTAGTCACTTATTCCAATCCCTGCAAATATGTCACATGTCATTCATAAAATGAATGACGGTTATAACGTCAGAATGCATTTGGTTTGTTTACATCAAATTAAACCACCTTATAAATTACTAACATCTTGTATGTTTATGTTATTATTTCTAAATTATAATACTATTATAATACAATATAGATGAGGGAAAAAATCAGCAAGCAATTTAACTTTTGATACATAATTTGAGCTGACAAGGTTCCATCACATCTATTTGTTAACTAAGAAAGCAAGTGTACCTGGCTGCATTCATAAATGTATCAAATGTTTGTCAAAACTATCATCATATATAGTAATCTTTACCACAGATATAATAAGCAGATATATAACCCAGTATGGCAAGATTGCCTCCTTCCCTCTTTAATTGGTGCTGATCCTCCAAAATAGCATTAAAAATGGAAACACATGACACTCACTTTTTACTAATGTTACAATGTGGCACAAATTAACTGTTTGAGCTGTATTGGGACATCAGACAATGCCACATGGTAGCATGCTTTCTGTTTTATTTTCAATTAATAAAAATGTGTCACAGCAAAAAAGTCAGACTACAGAGTCAAAAAACTCGGCACTCAGCTTTATTTAAAATTGTATAGTATGATTATAAGTAACACAAATATTAAGAGCATGTACTTATTATGCCTCATTGAATTTAATAAGCAAAATTGAAAGAAATATAAAATAAATTATCAAAAGAAAAAACTAAGACACTTTTTCAATTAAAGTTTACAAATGGTTATACAATCAACAAATTATCATAACAAATACCAGTATACCCAAATATCTAATACAAAATTATGGAATCCATTTTTTCACACCAGAAATACACAAGCCTAACTGATAATAACTGACAAGCTACTATTTTCTGGGCTACTTTGGGAGATCGGCACTGCTATAGCACAACCGTATCGCTGCAGCTGGACCCCCTGATTTTTACTACATTAAATTATTGTAAAACCCCCTCTTAGAGCTCATATATAGCTATGGACCAGTCTATTCATCTTATAAGTTATCTTAAAATTCATATATAATATTACTTGAGATTTTGCAATTAATGTTATAGCTATTTAATTACACTATAAACAAATGGGTGGTGACATTTCAGCGTAAAACCACCTTAACATCTTTCTAACTAAACAATCATATGGCGTCTTAAACTTGACATCATGTAAAAAATCATTAGTATTATTATTAAATCACACGTTTCAAGGATAAAAGTTAAAAAAATAAATAAATATTACCAACCACCTGTTGGCATGAAGTGAAAGGTGAAAGACAACAAGGACAAAAAGAATTGTATCTCAGAAATTAATATTTCCAACAATAGGCAAAGACAGTTTAATTGTTTATTAATTTCCCTTAATTTTTTACAATTAAAGTGAAATTTTTTAGAGAAAATTCGATGAGAAAATTATGAGGTCGGTTTTTATTACCAAGTGGGTCAGTCGGTCAAATATTTTTATAATTGCTGTTTACACTCATTTATTTTATTTATTAACCATTTTATTAAAGTTATAAAGGGAATATATAATAAAAACAAATACTATACACAATGCCATAATAATACCATTAAAAAGTAAAGACAAAAACTTACGTGAAACATGTAAGTTAAATTCTTTTCTCACAGACTAAACATCACACAAATTTATTTTAAATCATATTACTTATAAAAATCTATTGATATTCACTTTTTGCAGTTAAAATATATCACAATCAAGTAGAAAAGGAAACACAAAATAAAATAAACGCAAATTAAATAAAATAGTAGACGTAAGACAAACAAAATGAGAACAAAATATGAACAAAATGGCCGTTCGTGTTGATGAAGTTCTTCTTCATTTTCTTTTTGTTGCACTAATTTAATATATCAGACAGAATAACACGGATTTTTAGTAATTAAGTCGAGTTACGCTTTGGTAATAAAAGTATGTTGTTAAGCAACAAAATGAAAAAGTGGGTTAATCTGCTTTGATCTATAAAGATGACGGACAAACAGTCCTTTTTACAAAGTAAGATACTTCATTAACAACACAAATAACTAAAAAAAAAGAATAAGTTAGAAAAAATAAATTGAAAGTTATACAGTAAAAAGTAACTGAGTAGAATATAAATAAGGTTAGGTGGTGGAAGTTCTGCTAATGGTTGCCACTATTCCTTATTTCATTTTTTCATATAATTTAAAAGTATGTGTATAATTCTATTTAAAAAGGGTGGTAAGGAAGAACAGTTTTAAAACTGACTACCTCCCATTTCATTTGTACAATTTGTATGTTAAATATTTTTTGTGATCCCTTGTACAAAATAATAAAGTGTATATTTATTTATTTACCATCTAACTTAGTTCCCACAGGTGTTATCCCTGATGGGGCAAGGTTCCAATAATGCATTATAATTATGTGACAGAAATAACGCTTCTAGCAAAATACTAAGAAATTTAAATAGATATCTTCTCCTGCTAGATGTTTAAACCTAACAATTAACCCTTGGCACTCGAAAGGTGGTATCCTGCATTTTATAACCTGAAGAAAACTGATAAAAGGACAAAATTATGCAGACTAGCTAATATAATAATAAGTTGAAACTAAAATATTCTCTTAAATATTTATAAGAATAAAATGTTATCTAACAATGTTTTATTTAATACTTTTCAGCATAATGCTGATAGGAAAGATAATCTTCATCCCACTTAGCTAACAAGGTCTTAAACAAAATGTTTAAAAAAACATTATCAACAAAAAATATTTTTTTTTATTTACAGACATATTTTCACATTTACAACATAATTAATTTCAACGTATAAATTATTATTTTTACATCCCTTATTGCTCATGACTATCTACAGTATACAATTATTTGACACTTAATGTTATTATTTTTCTTATTACATTCCTAATTTTATAATTTAACATATTATTTTCTGTATACTAGGCCAAGAGGAACCCCTAAAAAAATGTGGCACATTTTGTACTTGTCTAATCAAATTTTTCTGAATATATAAAGAAAATACCTTAAATGATAATGAAAAAACAAAGTCTCTCTATCCAGAGTGGAGGACTCTAAATAATTGCATATTTGTTCTTTTTTTAAAATAAGAAGTTGTTCTCTGTTAGCTATATACAAAACTTCAAGAGAATGAATATTTCTATAGCTAATCAAATTTTTAAAAAACAAGTTTTCTTTTAGTTTTCATTTAAACTTTCTTTCAATTTTTAAATTTAAAAGGATAAGTATTTTATCTTTTTTTAATAATCTTATTTTTAATCCATATGTTTTTGAATTAACTAACTATAGATGTTTTTCTAATCGTATATTTTTTTTTCTTTCAACAGAAACAAATGTTAAACCTTTATTTTTAGTTCTTTATTATTTCTTAAAAACAAATATTTTTAGACATATTATTTCTAATTTTAATAAAGAGCTATTTGCTTTATGTATAACAATTAAAGCAATTTAATAAAATATTCACTGAACATAGTATTACTAAAATTCCTAATAAAGTATAAAAATAAATGAATAAATATTTTCATACAATTTTATTCATATTGATAAGTTGGGAATTTATCACCACTTTTTTTTATCAATTATTATAAATAAATTAAAATAATTAATTTATAACAACTTAAAACAACAATTATAACTTGAACCTAAATATAATAATTGTGCTTGGAAAATACTGATTTTGTTACTATATTTTCTCTATGAATATTTGTAATAATTGTAATTACTTTCATCAATTTCTATTTTGTTGTAATCCAAAAGGACAACAACACAGGACAATCATAGCGCAACCCCCTGGCAGGCGTGCTATAAACACACATGCCCTAGTTTATTTAAAAATCTTTTCACTTTTCGCTCTGAACTTTGTTTCATTCATAATAAGTTTTCCCATAATTTTGTGTTTGTGTTATATAGTGTGTTCGTATGATTTAAAAAAATAAATTTCTAACTTCTGAATAACTGCAACCAAATTTATGAATCTTTGCAAAAACACTAACAAAATTATAAATGTTTACATGGTCAGAGAATTTCTTTTAAAAAGTATTGACTTTTTATGTATTTTTCAATGTTTTAGCTGAGTCATATAAATCTGAATATCCTATTTTAATGAATAAACACTGATGATGACCTCTAGTTCGGTTGAAAGCTCATTGCCAACAAAGTTTTGTTTATGGAGGGAATTATTTTTATTCATTAATTAACATTTGTTTGATTTTCAAAAATTTTGAGTGTGTGCAAAGCAACACTCTGGATAGGTGTGCAATATCTTTTGATTAAGGTATAATTTTAGAAAAATTTGATCATGAGTAATATTGTTCAGGTCTGGCTCCTGGACTAATCACAAATCAAACTTAGCTAGAGCGCAGCTCTGCTTATTGAAAACATTGATAACAGCAGGGTGATGCTTCTTAAAAGCTCTTATAGAAAGAAGATGATTTTATCTAATTTTTAATAATTTAATGATTTTTATTTATTAAACTTCTGTTGTTTTTATTAATGAAACGTTGTTTGATGATAAATAACTTGAACATTTATAATTAAGGATGCATTTCAATAAAAACGTAAAAATCTTTATTTCCCTACGTTAAAATCGATTTTGATCCCCCTTATGTTTCAAAGCCATTGCAAGTGCTATCAACCTTACAGATTTGCTTTGAATTACGAAAACCTCTAAAAGCTTTTCATATTACTACAAGTAATTCATAAGGACTTTTTGTTAGGGAAATATTTATTTAAAAAATTGCAGAAATGTTTCCCATTTGACGTAAGTTGATACTGAGGACCCTGATGGAGCAAAATTCATTGAACATGCAAGCAAAAAACAGTAAAATAGTAAACTAATTTCATCAGAAGGCCACACTAGAGCTCTTAAAAATTTAAACTAGTCAAGGGTGTACTGAATGGGTGTCTTTTTTGTATTCCCAAAACAGTTTTGTTCCTATTCGACTTAGAGACTTGAACTTTGACGAATATTTATAAAATTATTTAGAAAAATTTCTTTCATCAGATTTTTTTTTTATCATACTTACAAATCTATTTTTTTATTCCAAAAAAAATAATCCTAACAGATTCATTATATAGGTTTAAAGGTTACTTAGAAGTCTATTGGTTGTATTTTAATTTAAATATAAGAAAGAAAATGTAATCTTCATTCTTCCATATTATTCTAGAGTGTTAACAAATTGATTCAAAATCTATTTTGAATATAAAATAAACCTGACCTTTTTGAATGTGGCAAAGTAAAGTAAAACTGAATTCATTTATTAAATTAAATTATTTCTGTTTAAAAATCATAAAATACCAAGTTCAAATGACACAAAATCTACCAAGTACATCGTAGATAATCTCAATTCAAATATATTTCAATATCTTTGTGTCACTAACAGGTAATAAGTGTAAAAACATCCAACATACAACAAAAGTAACAACACATACATATTGTAACAACACATTCAACACAAGTTAACATCATAGAGCAAACACAAATCGGCGTTTAATTATTTATCATTTACTTTAAATTTTACTTAACTATTTACATTATATTAATTAATGAGATTTGTTTTAAAACTTTCAATTATATAAATATATTATATTAAAAGAGTGACCAGGGAAACTCACAGTAGACACAGCTTATAGTATAGTACACCGTTATAATCAGTTGACAGCGAGGGAAAATAGTATTGAGGGCCAATAAGGTAGTCCAGATATGAAATCAAAGGCGTTGTTTAACAGCCAGGACTAATCCCATTGGCTCACATGCATTATTTTCCTGTGCTGTCAACTGATTTTAATTATTAAATAGAGTGGGAGAGAACAGCATATTGGTAAAATTAGCTGCTCCCTATGTATTTTTAATCTTATGTGACATATCTAAAATTACCATGGTAATTATTTTTATATTTTATTTAATCTTGAATTACTTTGGTAATTGTATTTATAAGGACAGCCTTTATATATTTATTTTTGAAAATAAAGCGTTACTCTCTCTCTTATTTTTTATAAATAAATATTAGGCATATTATAAGTACATTTTGTTTCCTAATTTCATGATTCATTTATTGACTTTTTCTAAAACAATGAGTCATAATTTAGCATGTTCCCATTTGCATTAATCCATGACACCTTGGTTAACATTTTTTTAAAGAAATATTCTATTCCTGGTTCACTTTCCAAGAGTTCATGCTTCGGAAGACAATGTTCACTGACCATATTTTGATGTTAAACTTTCCCAGAGTTCATGTTTGGGTAAACAATGTTAACTGTAGCCATATTTTGAAGTTAGACTCTCCCAAGATAATAATATTTAACAGAAACACACTCTTAATACTTCAACTCTTCAGTAAGCCTTTTAAAGATCTACAAAGTGACTTGGAAAGATCTACTTTATTTAAGTAAGTAACTAAGTAACTACTTTAAATAAGTAACTATGATAGTTACTTATTTTTAAAGTTACTGCTTTGTTTTATTTAATATATAAAAAGAAAAGTTGACAGGGATTCTGTATTAATACATCACGTAAGTGTAACGCCTCAAAACAAATATTGTCTCATAACTAAACAAAAACCAGCAATCAGATTCTATTCTTTGTTTGTTGTGAGCCCAAAAGTGACTAATAGAATTGCTTTATTAAGTAAACAAATAAATTATTTTAGGTAACTTCTATGAAGTATTACTTTCTCTTATCTATGATCAAAAGTAAATTAATAATACAAGCTCTAGATGTGAATATGATTTTGTAAAAATCTACTTAAAAAACAAAAACAAAAAAGGAATCATATCCTTTTGTGTTGGTGATCCCTGGTCAGCCTTATTTTTAATATTTAATTTATTTATATTTTGTCACTCCTAATCTTTTACAAATTTATAAAACAGTCTTTACATTAGAATTTCTATATTATATATCAATACTTTTTTTTTTTAGTTATTCAGTTAATATTATTTATTTCTAAGTATTATTTCTGCAAAAAATACTATATAAGGGAAAGGACGGTGAGAGATGCTCTAATTTCAATTAATATTTTACATAAAACAATACAGTTTCTTGGACTGATTATTACACAATATGGTAAAAATAATGATGTCTGTTATTTTTATGTTTTATTTTGACTCATTAAAGTATTTATTGTGCAGTTTTCATAATTTATATGTTAGTATAATATTTTACATTGTCTGATAAATATTATTTTATACAATGTATATATTCTGTAAGACATTTTATTTTATACAAAGTATTTATTCTGTAAGAAATATCATTCTATACAAAGTATTTATTTATTATTTGATACGACCGAGTTTTGCAAAACGTGAATAGTTGACAAGATATAATTGTGTGAGAGACACCTAGGTAATGTAACAAGCAAACTGCAATACTACATCTGGGAACTGTTCCACTCAACATTCTTCAGTATAGATGGCTCGACATAATAGTAAATACTTACGGTAAATATGGTAAATACTTCACATTATATTCTTCGGAATTTTAATTGATGGTGGCACCTTAATGAGTTAGATGTAACGAAACACAATCAGACGTGGCATTATGTCGAGCCATCGATACTGATAAATGTTAAGTGATAAAACAGTTCCCAGATGTAGCATTGCATTTTGTTAATTACATTTCCTAGGAGTCTCTCTCAAAATTATATTGAGTCAATGTATTTATTCCGTAATAAATATAATTTTATAGAATGTATTTATTCCGTAAGAAAGATTATTTAATACAAAATATTCATTCTGTACGAAAATATAAATAATTAGACTTGACAACGATATCCTAAAGACTTCTTTTTGGAAGAAACGATAGCAAATGGCTGACACCCAGTGTTTAATTATTATAAATTATCATATTATTAACAATAAATGGTATATTATTAACAAAATATAATTACTATAGGCCAATAAACCAACAAATGGACCAATAAGCTCACAACCAATAAGCTCATATTATTTCTTCAACATATAAATAAAATCAAAGAAAAGGTGGATCAATGGATTTTGTATGATTTTTATAGAGATCAATCATGTATTTGTTTTTAAATTTCACAATAATTGGATAAAAAGTTTTTAAAAGCCCCAATAAGCCAAAGCCTTACACCAGGATGGTCCAACTAAGTCAGGGGATACAATATTAAAATCTTATAATTTGTTACCTATAAGATAATAAGGTATACAGATATTTCGATTTAAAATGGGTAATATAGATGTAGCACTGTGATGTAGAGCTAATGCATTTTTACTATAACTACTATTTCCTTTCTACTTTTAAATTTTATTCATCGATAATTTGTAAATGCTGTTTTCATTCCATTTTAAATTCTATTATTTAATGATCTCTAAATAAAGGTTTCACACCTCAAATTTAATTGTTTAGTAATTCCTAAATTCTGTACTTTGTCTATTTTTTAATTTATTGTTAGTTAATTTCAAAATACTGTATTTAGCTCTTCATTCTCTTTTTAGCTTATCTTAAAGTGTTACTGTTTAATAATTTCTAAATATTGTTTCTCAATTACTAAATAATGTTATTAGTCTTTAAGTGTTGTTGTTTGATAATTCTACACACTGTTTTCAGTTAATTTTTTAAATTTTACTGTATAATAATTTATACTCTTGATTTACTCTTTTGATACTTTTTAATGCTCCTCCACTCTCAGGCTTAGCTTTGTGGTGGTGTGCTCTTTTTAATCTTAGTATTAAGGCAATTTATATGTATATTGTATTATATTTAAAAAAATGTATTATAAACCAAATAAAGGATTATTTGATTTGATTGAATAAACTGAAGTTAAAAAAATGTTAAATTCCTGAGGTACAGAGTTTAGGTTTAATTTATTCCCTGTTGTACAAAACATGAAATACAAAATTTGTATAGAAAAAGACGCATTTTTGTACAAGCTGTGGGTTTATCTATTTGCCATGAGGACGCTGAAGACCACAACACTGTTTTAACAGTATAACATTATTTCAATTATTTATTTCTTGTTTCTTTACAATCAAAATTAAATTCAAATTAATTATTTGTAACAGCAAGTATCGACAGTAGCTGATTCTTCGATTATTTGTATATAATTAAGTATTATTTACAATGTTTGACAGTGATTTAATGCTACCAATGAGTAGGTAGCAACTCCCCCAGAGTTTAAAACTTTAGGGGTTAAAGTGGCAAATAAAAGTGTTTTGAAACCAATTTTTTTAATTGTTTTGAAAATGTTATTTATTTTATTACTCTTTGCATTAAGAAAAAATAGCACACACTTCATGGCTGTGAACGACGTTTTTTCACCTCAGTTTTTTACTGACTTGCTTTGCTTGCCAGTAAATATAGTTGCTTCGGTAAAAAATAGATTAATTTCACAGCCTATTAGTATGATATACTATTTTTAAAGCTCTACACAGAAGAATCTATCACTATTTGACATAAAACATTGAAGCATTGTATCTAAAACTCTGCTTTGCCCAAATTCAAATTAAACAAAAAACAATATTATACGAGTAGAGAGGAAATTTTAATAGACAGAATACTAAAGTGCAACTAAACTAAGAGAAATATTAATATAGACAGCATTAAAAAAGATAGAATAACAAACTTGTATAAAATAAACCTGAAAACATTAAAACAGTAGTTCATGTTCATTAAACACTGGTCCTAGTCCTACAGTGGCAAGAAAACTGCATAAAATTATAACAGACAAGAGGTTGTATACTTTTTCTATCAAGCATCTGGGGACAAGAACCCAGCTCTGGTCTCATTCAGAAACTGGGTAAGTTGTGAGCTTTCAGTTAAGAATTTTTATTCTGCTCAGCTCATCCTGGTTATTTAAAATTTAAAAAAAAAATCATCAAAAAGATGTTAAAAAAATAACAGAGCATCTCTACTGGTAACATTTAGTTGACTTTGATAAAATCTTCAGATTTTAGAATTTATGTAGCTGCTAGCTAATGGTAAATGTAGTTTTATTGGGCACTGTTCCTGCTCTGGTCTTCAATACTTTATTTCTGTTACTCCGGCTTTGGACAGAAGCATCTAGTGCCCTTACCCTGTCTCTCTTGCATCTGAACATCTACAAAAGTAAAACACTATTCAAAATATCACTTTAAAATTGCACAACTGTATCAATAGGGAGGAATAGAGCACAGTACATACCTCTTACACTTCAATAGTAGACGGGAAAAGTAAACATACTATACTTTTTCTAAGTAGCTGCAGTAGTAGAGTAAGGACATTAAACATATAATGTTTTATTACAAATGTAAATGTCCAACTCAAGATGGCTTGCAAAAGGGGTAGGCTCTTAATATGTCTCAGCCACTCAGTAGTACTGATCTTTACAACCTTGTACAAATCTTACAAATTTAATAAGAACATTAAATAATCAAATTGGCATTTCTCAAAATAAATTTGTTACAGTTTTCCCAACAACAAAACAACAATCCCAAAAACAATTAGTTTTTAAAAAGAATATTAAAGTTGAAAATATTACCTGCATTGTAGTAACCAGCAAAATAACCAGTGCTAGTATGACAATACATGCTATGCACACGATGATAGTAACAAGGAAGAACGGAGAGTATTTACTATCTCGAGTTAAATGTTGGACGTAGTTTAAGTGAGGGCTCTCTTCACTAGATGATGTTCTCCGTTTACCAGCTCCAGATAGGTGCATTATGTCACCTAAGGGAAAATTATGTGAAAATTGTAAAGAAAAACATTACATATTTGTATATATTTAATCAAAGATTATGTAGTATACCACATAATCTTTGTAGGTATACTATATATCTTTGTATTTAATAAGCTAACTTAACTCATATTTTATTATTTTTTCTCACCTACTATTTGTTTATATACTAAGGTAGTGTACAGAAACCAGGTTATTAGTGATGGTTCTTGGTCTCTGTACAAGTAAAACTTGATGATAAATTATAAACAGTATGATAATGACAGAAAGAACTTAACTGTCTGTTTTCAATTTAATAAAAATTAACTTAAACTTAATTTAAGCATCAAAAAATAAAAACTTTTACAAGTTGTGATTCTTTTTTAGTTTATTTGGTTTTATTTTTTATTATTTTTTTTAATTTATTTATTTTATTGTTTTCATGATTTTAGTTGATAGTTTATTCATGTTTTTCTTACCTAATTTTATACTTCTTTTGTCAAAGATTATGTTGTAATTACTTATGTAGTAATTCACTAAATACATGACAAAATGCCATATAACATCAAATAATACAAAACAAACAACAATGCTGCCACCAAGGGACCCAAGGGGCTAATGCTGCTGAAGTGCCCAAGTTGTATAATAGCTAATGGTCCAAGGCCTGTATTTTGATTAATGTAATTGTTAGAATATTGTTATCAAAATGATGCTGCTCCAAAGTGATCCTATTAAGCTGTGTCCACTGTATTAATAAAGACTTTTGTATAACTATTTCATTATTATTATTTATTTTTTCAAGTCAAGAAAATATCTTTAGATATAGTTAACTTGAAGTACACACCTTGAGTTGTATTGTGAGAAGTATGACTTGGAGGCAGTAAGTGTCTGGGTAAACAGTTACCATTCTCTAGTGTATACATAGCTGAACAAGCAGTGCATTTAAATGGACCAGAACACGCTGAACAGTCACTCTTACAAGGTAAACAAAGAGCAGCATCTTCATCTAAATACCTTCCCAAACTGCAACTAGTGCAGCCGTGCACTCCTCCACCTATATCATAACACTTGTTTAAATTTAAGTAAAAAGAATACCGATAGAAATATATTAATCATGATAGATATAAAAGGAACATATAAAAAATTTAATGTATAAAAAACTACTTGGCAACTACTAATTGGGTTCAGAAAACTCAATAAAAAGTAAGTAGTCAAGTTTTAAACCTATCCTATAGAATGAATGATATACACTTGACATAGCCAGCTTTCAATCTTAACAGATCATCATCAGTGCCGGCCAGCAGCGAAGAAAACAGTCAGGAAACAGCAGTTACAGTTTTGTCTAGAGGTTTGTAGCTGAGTCAGCAACAAACCTGTAACCGCTGTCTCCTAACTCTTTTCTTCGCTACTCGCTGGCACTGATGATGATCTGTTAAGATTGAAAGCTGGCTATGTCAAATATATATCATTAGTGGAGAGACTCTGTTTTATTTCATTACTTGAAACTCCACAACTCATTTTTCCTTATCCTATAGAAGTTATGGAAAGGTTTTAAGAAAAATCATCGTAATAGAACAAAAAAAAAATTAAAAAAAAAACTCCATATTTTTACCAACGAGAAGACATTATCAGTGTCTAACAATACAGTTTATTGTGCCAAACACAATAAAAGTTTAAAAATTAAAAAAATAACTTATCTGTTGATTGACTTATCTGTCTGAAAGTTTGATTTAAAATTACTTAATTAAAACAATTAACACCACAAAATAATAATATTGAGTTTTTGAACCATTCTAGTGGTTGAAAAATGTATGAAATATCTTTGCCATAAAATGGGCGGTGGAGTATAAAGACAAAGTAATCTAGACATATTTTTTAATCAAGTTCTTTATCGGCAAAAGTATACAAAATTTATTTTGAATAAAATTGAGTGCCTTATTATACTGATGAAAATATTTTTAAGAAAAACTGAGACAATGTTTTTTTCAGTTTGGATCTGCAGAAAAAACGTTCACCAAAAACATAGTTTTTCTTAAGTCAAGAACCCTAATGGTTTGTTCCAGCTCTCCAATAATCTTGAAAGTTGGGGAGAGTTTAAAATTTTATTTTTTCTCTTTTAAATATACATATTTAAATCTCTTATGCATTACATCTCATTAATATTATATATTTTTACCTCAAATTAAAGCCATTTAATTGTAATAACTCTAATAATTGTAACAATCCAAAGAGTCTTGAATTACTCAATAAAAAAACCCCTAGGTTCATCAAAACTAGTCATGAATGACTATTTGTATTCGTGTAGCATAACAAATCTCTTGATAAAATTTTAAAAGAATCATCAGATTAATAGGAGTCATTTAAACATAAACATATTTCAGAAATTTCCCCTCTTTAAATATGCCTCTTAGGAATATGAATCTACAAATTTTGATAATGGAGACTAATACTAATATTAATAATGAAGCAACAAATTGCTTCATGTCTCTGTTTACACCAGCACACTTTTATTTCATAAAATCATTTATTGGCTAAAATTAGGACTTGGTTAAATAATGAAAAAAACATTTCATAAAGGATTAAGTGTCTCACTAGAGGTTTAAAAAATCCTATTCTGAATGAAAAGCAGTTTTCTTTCCATCACAGGTTTCAAAGTTTGCTTAATACTCACCATTACATGTAGAACAGAAGTGGTGACACCTCTGACAGCCAGGTGGCTTAGAATACATGTTCCTAGGGCAGTGTAACCTGCATTGTCCTTCGGCAAGGTACATTCCTTGCATGCAGGTAACACACTCGTCTCTCCTACTACCTGTACATGATGAACAACCTGACCAACACCGCTTGCACCTCCCTTGAGCTTTGTAATACCTGAAAATTCACATAATAAAATTATATAATGCACTAAAGCAATCAACGATAATATTTTTTCTAGACTTATGTCTGCTACATTTTTAGAAACATTTTTAATGGCTTGGTGTGTAGATTCCAGACACAGATGTCTCGCAGTAACTCTCAAACGCTTACTCTGATTAGAATGAAACTTGGTACTACGATAAGTACCAAGTTACCAAAGAATTCAATTGATGCTAATAATTACAGAGATTTAACTTTAAATTCTTTACACATTTAAACAATTTTTTTTATTGTTTTTGTAACACTGTTCAAATAATATTTTTTTGTAAAAATTAGTGTTGTAAATTATGATTATTTATTATTGACATTTTGCCATTGTACTTTGAAATTGTACTTAATGCAAATAAAATTTATTCATTTATTTAAAAAAAAAGATTCATTTGTGCTAAAGCCCTAAGAAAATTGTTATAATTTATAGTTGTTGACATTCTGAGACAATTAAGACCTGTTTTAGCTAAATTAAACGATCCAATGTGACCAAAAAATACATATAAAATATTTTTTTTAAATAGTGTTTTCATAGGATGGTTATTCAGTTTTTCGTGCTAAATTGCAACAAAATGTTTTTATTTTAACCAAATTTCTGTTTTAATTCCTTAAGTGTAATTATTTAATTTTAAAAGATACTAACCCAGAAGGACAGACAGGTACACAGGTAGTATTGTGCAGGTAAAGCCCGACAGAACAGCTTGTGCAATTAGTTTTACATGTTTGATCACTAGCTGCTGACTTTACACAGTGGCTTGGCTTTGGACCACTACATCCACTTGTGCAGGACTTATCACATACTTCACATCTGTAATAAGTCAAAACTTTAAGTAAAATAAGAAATATTCAATTTCTTTTAGAAAAAATAAAAATAACTACATTTGATTGGATAGGTAAGGTCATAAAAACCCTGATAGTAAAATTTGCAATAGTGTTTAAAAATAAGCCAAGTAAAAAGAAAAAATGTCATGAGCTCTTGGAATAAGCTAAGTCTTGAAATGCAAGACTTGCACGAGATTGTCTGAAGTCTAAATGTAAAGCATTGTGACTTGGCTATTATGCAGCTTGAGCTAGTAAGGTACTATAATATCAAACCTGCTCAGTATAATCTGAATACATCATAAAACTATCAAATAAAAACCTACAACTTGATTTATTCCAAAATAATACAACAATTCCCCCAAGACTTGACTCAAATTTTTAAACACAAAGTGTTTTTATTGGGTTTTCTTTTCCTTCAAAAAAGCTTTGAACTTGGTCTTTCAATTTTTACAGGTCTTTTCAATTAGTTACGTTGGAGTTATTAAATGATTACCTTATCAATGGCATGGGAATTCTACAAAGAAAACTGATTTCATTAGTCCGTTTATAAGATTTCAGAGCAAAAATACCTCCAACAAAAAAATATTAGAAAATGACAACATTGATTTTCTCTTTTTAAATAGTAAAAAAACCGTGAGACATATAATAAGAGACTGTAAAAATACAAAATATTTACACTCAAGTATTAATTAAAATGATCTGTTTAGGTGCAGAATACAGAATTTTTAAAATTTTTACTTATGAGGGTTTTTTTGTTAAAAATCTTATGTTGCAGCTTTGATTTTTGGCAGTTTTTTTTTAAGTGCCATCTCTTACCTAGTACAGTTGGTATTACCTCTGGCAATTTACTAACCACTGTAGTTGCTTTTAGTCAATTATTAAGAGGAAACTGTGCATACAGCTTCCAACAAAAATATTTGATTTGAATCATAATAAAACAAAGTTCTCAATAGGTAGAGATAGCAGTCAAACTCAGAATAAGACTAGGGTTTAGAATTAATTTTCACCTTTATAAGTAAACACAAGGTTAAAGCAGGTTAAAGGAATAGACAATTTTTAGTTTTTGATTTTTCTCTAAATAAGTTAAAAATATGATTAGTAAGTCACAATAGCCCAACTTGAGAGCCTTTATATTTTAATAAAAATTAATTAAATAGCTTCATGAAATTCTAAAAAATGAGTTAGCACAATGAAATAGTTAAATTTATGTATAATATCATTAATAGCCTTAATAATATGACTTTAAGGAGTGAAAATAGCCTCTAGATGCTCTCAGTAAATGATAGTAAAAAACTTTCAACTGTCTTTGGTAGGGGAACTGAGTTAATACAGAGAAAACAACAAAAGCTACCGAATCAAATGCCAATATATTATTTATAGTGCACCTGATTAGATTCAACAAAAATTACAAAATACTCCTTCTAAATAATTCTCTACATCTCCTAAAAACCAGATCTTCTAATATATTTATTAGAAGATCGCTCTCTGGTAATGAGTTGCTCAAACAATAACTGTCTTCAGTCTAAAAAATATTGCAACACCTTCCACAATAAAGTTGATTTAAATGTTAAAAAAAACATTTTGATTGGAAACAAAGCTTTAAATGTTTCCTGTTGCTTGACATTAACAATAAAGCCAATTAAAATAGGGTAGCTTTTAAATGAACATGAGTGCTTTTTTGAGCGTGGAGTTATTAATAAAAGTAAATGAAAAAAGATATCTCGAGTTTATAAGCAAAGCACTTTAACCTAACATAAGGCCATCATGAGGGCCATAAAAATCAAGACGAAAATAAGAAATATAGAAAAGTATTTTCATTTTCAAGATGATAACAGCATCTCGAAAAAGTGAGTGGAGAAAAACACTGAGTTGGTATTACCTAACTCACCAAGCTGTTATCATATCAAGAAAATAAGTAGTTTTCTATACTTCTAACTTTTGTATTTATTTTTATGATACTGATGATGAACTCATGTTGATGAGCTATGATGAAGTTCATAGCTTTACCAATAAACTATTATTTTTGTGAAGAATCTTTTCATAGTTTCCTAAAGTATAAATTGTATAATTTAACTTAACATCAGCAATAAGAAAATATTACACCAATGCAGCGAAAAAGTAAGTGATGGGAAAGCAGTGAGATAAAGCATTATTATAGGTTTGATTCCCCAATGTGTTTTACTCAAGCAATAAAACATTTGGCACAAATTTAAGATTGTAGTACTATAAGAGAAAAATAGACACCTCGACAATAAGTGCAAAATTTTTATTTACGATTATAATAGGTGTTTATGTTTTAAAATGATCTTGGATCATGAAGTTTGTCATCATATCATGTTTTTACTTTATAATGTTGATAATTGACCTTGTGACATTACACACCTTTATTTTTATCATGCGAAAATTCAATTTAATTCCTCAAATTACAGCCAAATTTTTCATCAGAATCCCACCAAATTTGATGAACACAATATTTAAACTTATAGAATGATTAAAAATATTTTTTTTAAGAATACCAAAAATGGGTTTATAAACATTATATCAAAAATTTGAAAAAGAGCAATTTTCTAAATAATTTTTAAGCACCTGCAGGAAAGTAGTCTTTAAGTCAATTAGGGACAGAGTGATTTGAGGAATACGAAAAACATACCACAGTACACTCTTAAGCAGCTATATAAGGAGAGGTGGAAGAACAGGTAAGATACCTGAACCTCTCCTTTTATTTTTCTTCTTAGTTCCTCTTTTTTATAAACATATATATGTCATTTTTTTGTAAGAAAAAATAATAAACTTTTTATTTATTTATTTATATTTAAAAACTTCGTTAGCATTATGCAGATCAGCATTAATTATACCTTTTATGAAGATTTTGAAATGTGCCAGAAGGGCAGGAAACAACACACGTATTATTGTATAGAAGTAGTGGAAGGGAACATGAAGAACATTTATCTGGACTAGTCCTGCAACTATCGCAGTTATCGTTGCAGCTCAGACACCTCTTACCATCTTCATCTGGAATAAGAAAGTAAAAAATGTATAAAACCATTTGCCTTAAACAAGAAGAAAATTAGATATATTAAAAATATATATAATTAAAGATATAGAGATTGATTAAATAAAAAGAAGAAAATAAACATTTTGAACCCCTTAAAAACTAACAAAATAATCAAAATAGAAAAATTAAATAAAAATAAGTACTAATATTTTACCCTCGTAATATGTATGAGGACAGGTGGAGACACACAATCCTAGATCTGCTATCAGGTATAAATGAGGAGAGCAGGTTAAACAGTTCTGAGGACCTGAACCCGCACATGTAAGACAGTTGCTATGACATCTCTTACATTTGGACTCAGAGCTGTAGTATCTTTCTTCAGGGCATTGGCCCACACAGCGTCTATAACAATTATCAATGAATATTATAAAGAATTTGTATACCACTTAAGGGAATCGGCCTTGCTTTGATAAGTTGTCCATGATATGTTTGTATCATTTTAATTTATATGAGTTTTTTTGGTACATGCATTCATGGATATCATTTAAAAATCAGTGCCAATAATTGAAGTTTTCATTTGCCACAATAAAACAAAAATCAAAATATTCAACAATTATTTAATTATACGATCCGATCTTTGTATGAGGTTTAATAATATTGTAACTTCAGTAAAAAACAAACTATTGTAGGTTACAATAATTTGTCAAAATATCTGTGAAGTGCTTTATTTTGACACTTGTAGTTGATACACAAGTTGTTTTTGTACGTATATTGTAAGATTTATAAGAGGGATAATGAAATTTTAACAGAGTTTGACATGAATATGCATTGTTTTTACAAGAACTACGATAAAACTTGTAAGCTACTAGCATTTTTTAATTCAATTGTATAAAAACCGCTTGCAATCCTTGTAATTAGCAATCTACATTTGCACATTAGTGAAACCAATTTCTTACAATTATTAGTAAACTTGTAGCTTTTTACTTGTAGTATACAAGACTTGTACTTTCGTGAAATAGGGCCCTGATATCATAATTACTTACCCATCTATTTTATACTTGAGACATTTCACACATTTATCCGGGCCTGGTCCATAGCAACCCTCCTCATCACATGCTTTATCACAACCTTCATTAATTATCATTTCTTTAGTATAGTTGTAACTTTGCTCTATTGGAATCTAAGAAACAAATAAAAACATTAATAGCCATAATTAAAAAAAAATGAAAAAAAGATCAAGAAGTTAAAAAAATCAGATGAAGCAATCTGCCAAAGTCAGAATATAGTTGGTGTATTATACTAAGCACTTATAGCAAATTAGTGTTTGACATAGTTTCAATTTATACAACTTTGAACCATTTCTTCTGAGATAGAAAGAATTATTTGATGCAGTATAATTGTAGGAGATATAAAGGCGACAAGAAAAATGCTACACAATATCTGGGAAGTGTTCCATCATTGAACATTTGTCATTGTTTGATGATTCAAAATAATAGCTAGTCTCGCCCAGTCTTTTTTTACGTCTGATTCATAAAGACGCCCGACAGAGCCTTAACTCAATCTGCTCTTCACTTAAAATATTTTGTCAACTATCATTGTTCTACAAAACTAAATATTATCAAATGATAAAAAAGTTATTTGTTCACTTTTTCCTATGTTGTACAGACCTGTTTGTAAGAAGTAAAAATGATTATTTTATGTACATTTGGAGGGCATGAGGGTAACAATAAATCTCCATAGTAAATAATAACCTCATTTTAATACATTTCTAATAAGTATTTTAACTCTTTATAATTACTTCTAGTAAACCTTAACCTTTCTTTTAATTTGGCACAAAAATAGCTTACAGTAAAAATAAACATAACATATTCTAAATACAGTCATATTATTATCTACTAGGTTAAGAAAATCCTCTTTACCTCATTAGAAAAGTCCAGTCTATTGAACAGCTGGAGGGAAGGGGGTATTAATTTCACTGGGTTTGTTTTTGTGCCAAAGAATATCAACTGCCATTTGTGAAGAACTCCTAAAACAAAGTAAGTGGTTGTATTATTATATACTATTATTATATAAGTAACTGATTATATTATTATTATATAAGTAAGTGATTATATTATTTATATTATTATATATAAGTAAGTGATTATATTATATTATATAAGTAAGTGATTATATTATTATTATATAAATAAGATTATTATATATTTATAAGTAAGTGGTTGTATTATTATAATTATTTTTATAATAAGTGTGTGATTATATTATTATTATATAAGTAAGTGGTTTATTATTATATATTATATAATTAAATAGTTGTATACTATATATTATTATTATATAAGTAAGTGGTTGTATTATTATATATATTATTATATAAGTAGAGGTTGTATTATGTACTTGTATATTATTGTTATGTATTATTATAATCATTAAAGTTATGTAATAATACAAGTCAAAGACCTCAACAATGTGTAAGAACATAATTCCTGGTTGAAAATTCTACAGCTCAAACAACGTTAATTTCAATTTTTATTTTATTTAATATCATCTAGACCTAAATTACCCAAAAATATAATACATCGCTCGAAAAAAGGGAAGATATTAAATAAGGAAGCTAAATATTCATTTCTATGGCTAATTATCCATTTAGAATTTCCTCGGAAAATGTTGGAACTCTGACAAATAAATTTATTAAATCTTAATTCATCTTTCTATTAAGTAAATAAAAAGAAGATGGAAAGTGCAATTTTTGTCGGGAATAAGTTTATAAATTTGGCAAAATTTCAATTCTCATCTTTTTAATGGAATATTAAGCTTTTTTACTATTACAAAAAAGGGTAATAAGAGAAAGAAAGAGAGATAGAGGGAGAGAGAGATAAATGAAATTTAAAGCTGTGAGTCTTATGACAACATAATAACACTAAAATAAATAATAAAAAGACCAGGTCATCATTCTTGTAAGCATAATTTACTTTGACACTGAAAATTATGCTTATGAGATATAATTTAAATTTTTACATTCTTTACTAATAAACAGTTTTTTTATTTTATTTTACCTACAATAAACAGTCTTATTTTATACATATATTTTTTAAGAAGTCAAATAAACAAGTTAAAATTTACAAAGCTATAGCAACAAGCTAACACTATCTTATAACAAAATAATCTTTGATTAATGTTAAGCTACCCATTTGACATTTTTTCTTTCATTTATAACAAATATACATGGGTGTAGATATTTGTACTGCGGTACAATTGTAGCACTTTGTTTCTTTACAAATATATTGAAAAGGTTACAGCAGAATGATTTTATGAAAAATAAAACAGGACAAAAATGTTTACATGTTTTGCACTGATTATGGCCTCTAGTTAGATTGAAAACGATTTGCCAATAAAGTTGTGTTTTGTAGAGAGACTTCTTTCATTACTTGCAATGGTCTCCATTCTCACTCATTCTACTGACATAAAAAAGAACAATTCAATTGACAGTTGTAGTAATTTCCAATAGTCGGTATCTCATACTGGTCAGACTTGATAGGGCCAATTAAGCCCCCCACCTATTTTCTAAACAAGGTTATAACCAAAGATTATTAAGAATACAGCATACTCTTTGGTTATAACTACACAGAGGGTTTGACAATAAGTTTATTTGCATAAAGTGCATTTTTAAGTAAGATTTTATGAATTTTAATTAAATTATGGGTTGATTAAAAGCTTAACTCTTACAAATAATTGTTGATTGGTGAATTTTGTAGGGGTAACTCAGAGAGACTAATAATTAAAGGGAGTACTTGGGTAGAATAACAAAGTGATAAGGGGTCTAGAAGAGAGACAGTTTTTAGTGGGTATCATAACGGTATTAACTCCTACTAGGTCTCAAAAAAGGAAGACTCCCCACCTATCTACAACCCTTATCGGAACATATGGAGGCATGTTTCAATGATGTCACATTAAATCACTTTATACAACACAGATAATTAAAAAATATATGCGATAGATAAAATTAATACTTAATTTAAGAATAAATGGTCGAAAAATAATGTAATATCAATGAGAAATGATAATTACCTCGAAAAATTAATAAATAATCTCACCAATAAACAGTTACGGCACCTAGCAACCCAAGGAATGATAAGAGCTGTTGTATTCTCTATCTAAGTATTAGTCTTTTTGGATTTTAATCTCTACTTTCTTAAACCTTCCCTAAGGTAGGTTAGTCTGTCTCAGCCTGTCCTCATGAGAATAATTTTTAGTATTAAAGAAAATGATAAAAGTTGCTATTTCACAAAGTGTATAGTATTTCTTGCAATGGACATAGGAAAAAAACAAAAGCATATAAATCTAAAAGTAATAAGTTTCTTAACTAATAAAAAATTCATTAAAATATTAGACATTTAAAGCATCTGAAGAACTGCTAACTGGCTAACTGAATGTCATCAACTAACCACAAACATAGTTTACATTCAAATTTGGATTTAAAAAGTACACTTACCAGGCATTTTATTATCCAAATGAGATTTATCAGTATCAGTCACATCCAGTGTCCAAGTTCCAATTGGATCTTCTCCCCAAAAATGAACTGATAGGAAAGGCCAGTCATCAAATGATGAAGACACCAGGTCGTTGGGTCTAGGCTGCAGTATGGTCGATCTTGTACCTGTAGCAATCGATTTAATTATTTTCTATCCATTCCATCTAAGCACTTATTATGGACTTGGTGCTCATGTAGACAGGGTAGCCCATAAGAAAAAGTGACCAAAAATTAAATTTATGTTTAAAGAAAAAGTTGATTTTCATACACATATATGAAACATCTGATTAATACATAGATAACCAAAGTAATTTTGTTGGCAAGTAACATAACGTATTTTGGCAGTTTTAGCTCAGTTGTTGTATTTACATGGGATTTTTCCCAATTGAGGATCATGAGGGGATAAATAACCAACACCTTTGAACGCAGCAGAGATAATGACTAACTTCTGTTATTAGTTTGAGCATTATGGTTGGCTACCAGATGAGGTGGTTTCTACATGAGTATTTCTGATGTGCCACAAGATCGCACAAGCATTTAATTTTTTGTTAGAACACTAATTGAGTTTGTCATTTTGACAGAAGTCATACTCAAATCTTAGTAATGTTCTAGAATACACCTAGTGACTCTACTCAACAACTCATCTCTACAGTACCTTGTGGAGATATGAGAACAAGCTGTAGGTGTCCTCTGGGAGAGAAGCTAACAGATAGCCGACACTGCACGTGTTCCAGGTATCTCACATCGCTGCACCCGCTAACATTCATTTGTACTTCAATCCTGTTTCTAATTTTTCTGAAACAGAAGTGTTAAGATGCGAAATTATTTTTGAAGTTTTATAAATGAAATACCGAAGAGGTCAAAGAGCTGGGTAATTAGATTATCATGTTCACTCCACAGAATTAGTCTTTCCAACCTCCTCAAAGAGAAGAGGGGGTGGATTAAAAAATAGTGTGTGTATGTATGAGTGTTTGGATGTACAGATTTCTTGTAAACACGCAATAACTCAAACAGCTGTTGCAATTTCAATAGAACTTGACACAAAAATCAAGTAATACAAGAGGAAGAACTAAATTTTGAGGTCAATCCTACTGTGTGTTGATTTAACTTTAAACTTAAAAAATATTTAATAAAAATGTTTCTGATGATGTGTTGAAGTTTTCTGAATAGAAAGTGACCTCAACCACATCCTTGGCTGTCGCTAAATTTTCAAACCTTGACAGCCTAAAACTTTTAATATTCTACTTTTTTACGTACATATTGTCAAATAGCGTGAACAGTGTAAATTAAAGTGTGTAAATTCCATTGTTTTTTATCTTTAAGCTTAAAAGTAATTGGCCAAAATATATATTTATTGGTGCGATACTTAAAATTATACAAAAAAGTTTGTTTACACCAGTGAAATTTATGACTTTTGCCTCAAAAATTCAAATGACCAAAAAACAATAATGAAATATATTACCATTATTTGAGTAAAGGATTGAAATGATTAAAAAGGAATATAATTGATGAAATATAATTGATGGGCTTCTTGAGCCTAATGGTTAGCTTACAACCCTTCACTTGACTCTCGCTGACTACACTGTGTTTCCCACAGGGATATCCCTTATAACTTGGAAAGCTCTAAACGGAAATTTAATTTGTTTATTTGATCGAAAACTTAAATTGCAATTATTAAATTTTTAATAATTTAACTAACACATTTTTATTTTATTAATACATTTAAAGTGTTTAATACTTTTAATTATTAGTAAGTAAAAGAAAAAAAATGTAATGTTACTTTGAATTTTACGTCGTAAAAAAGAGTCGAATGAGAGAGGACAAAGTGTAAATTATCCGAGGGTAAAAAACCTTTGCTACGCTTCGCTTAGTGCTTTTTAAAAGCTAAAAAAATATAAAAAAAAGTGCTTGGGCTAAACCAGATGGTCTCCATTTATATAATTGCCACCTAGTTGAGTAAACTGTAAAGGTCAAAATAGAGATAGATAAAAAAAGATTAATAAAAAGAGAAAAGAAAGAAGGAAGGAAAGAATAGAGTAATTACGAGAGGATAAAGAAAGATATATTGAGATGGAGAAGTGAGTAAATTATGGGGCATTTATGTAAATAAATGTGTTCAGAAGATGGATTATCAAACAAGGACCTCATGCCGGGTTAGTAATGTTATGGACAGACGTAATTCAGTGTAGTTTGTAATAATTGTCGCCTTCATGGTCAATACGTTAAAACTTCAGTAATTATAGTGACCTTTCACATCACAGAGGTCTGGGTTCGCATCTCAGATTTCGCTTTTAGTTCATATAAAAGTAATACATTTTTTTTTAATGTTGATAGTCCAAGAACGGGATAATAAAAAATGAATTAATGTGGCCAGTGTCAAAAGTAATACAAAAGTACATCAAAAGTAATAAAATGATAAGCAAGAAAGCACGCATCTAATAGAAAATACGCCAGGTGTGCGAACCTTGGCGCCATTTTGAGTTATTAACTTAAATGCTGTAAATAAGATAAAAATTAGCCCAGAACCGGAAACCTTAACTTTGAGATAGCGTGTATACGATAATTCGCTAGAAATACACATGCATATATATATATTATATAATATATATATATATATATATATATATATATCCCACTATCCCCCTCCACCACTGAGCACACTGACCCGAGCGCTCTGAGCGCTCGAGCGTCGCGAATGCACCCTTGACAACTACTTAACATAGCGGCTAAATTACCTTTAAAAAAGATATTATATATATATATATTATATATATATATATATATTATATATAAGAGCGCAATCCAGATTTCTTTAACTTGATATGTAATAAGTTTGTTTCAATTTAACTGTAAATGTGAATAATAACCTCAGGATTGGATTAAATTTAATTATTGTTATTTATCATACAGACATTATTAATAGACGTGCCCAATTGGTTGAAGATGTTTCAAGCCTGAATTGAGATAAGGTATGCCAGCAATAGTAATATGTGTATGCACTTTATTCATAAATAGAAATATTTCACCAATCCGAAGGTCGTGTAAAATAAAGACAAATAAATACACTATTCCCATTATTTTTTTTTAAAACTGTATCCCTTTTTGAAATGTTTTTGATATAAAATTATACGACGTCATTACTTATAATAGATGGATTTTATGTACGGAATTTAAGAGAGGAAAACTATTTCTAATAGAAATAAAGTGTTTACATAGGCTAAAAGTCAAAGAAAGGCAGATAGAGATATTTACATAAAATAAATATGGATAGACAAAAAGATAAATAATGCAAGTAAAATCTAAATAGTATGTTATGCAAGGGAAATTGATAAATAAAAGATGGATTACAAGACAGAGAAATAAATAAATAGAGTAAAAGAGATTGTGCTGAATAATGAAGAGATAAATATTAGAGAAAATTCCAACACCATATTATATTTTAGCAAAATGTTTTCTAAAATTCTGTAGAATCAAATGATATTAAATTTCAACAAGTATTTGAAATGTGGCTCCAATAGTAATCCCTCAGTACTCCTGCTGGGGCATAATTAATCTTGTCTTTGTTATAATACAGAAATTTCTTTATTGTCTATGCATCGAAATAGTTTTAAGTAAAATATTTAAAATTAGAATATTATTTTAATTAATATTTTAGAGGAAAACAAAATTAACCGAACGAAACAAAGTCAACAAATTTAATTATTTTAATTTGTCTTTTCAATACTGACTTTATGTCTGTATAGAAAAGACGAATTAATTTTTAACTCATTGCCATAAAAATGACAATAAGTTAAATTTTCGACTGATTTATTTGAATTACCCTGTATGTTTTACTGCAATTATTAATAAAATTAAAATAGTTGTACTGATTATAAATATAAGATAGTGTGAGTTATTTAAATATACATTGAACTTGGCACAAAAACCAAGCTTTAGGTCTAGTTGTGCTCCGCAGGAAAGATTTTTCAGACTATTATAACCTATTTTGCTGAATCATCGACATTTATAAAAAATCGAAAATTTGACACATCGAGTTGACATTTGACACAAACAATCGTCTATAGACGGTCAATCGTTCCACAAAGTTTCATTTTGAAAATATTGAATATTAAATAATAAAATTTTTAACGCCCTATAAATTTTAATTTTTCTACTGCTTTCCAAAACATAATGATTTCGTACTGGAGTTTTTATAGCAATTCAACTAAGCTTTGGATAATCATTACATTCTGAGGACGAGCGACACAAGCTCGAAGTCAAAACACCCCAGACTTTGGATAATTCTGAGGTCGAGCGTAGCGAGACCAACCACGTCAAGGTATGAATAATCATGACAATCTGAGTACGAGCGAAGTGACTCCGAAGTTGTGAGGAAAAGTACACAGGTACCGAGTACACAATGGTTTGTTTATTTATTTTTACTTCTTCGTATTTATATAGTAGGAATATAGGAAAATTAATGTGTTAGCGCTAAAGATGTATTGTGATAAACATTTTTATGACATGTCTTCGTTTCACCATCTATAGATGTCACAAATCTAAAAGAAAGTTTTTATAAGAACTTTTCTGGTAAACGCGTTAAAGTCAAAATGACAAGATGATAACTTAAAAATTAAGTCCTTTAGCAGGAATAACTATATTAGAGTTTGGGGAAATTTCAAGCAACAAGTTACAACTCCAGGCTTTATTCTATCTTATTATATCATTTTAAGAAAGCAGATGCTTCGTTCTGAACTTACGAAAAGACAATACATAGCAGTCAAATCAATACAAAGACAAGGCAAACAGTTTTCTTCAAACTGTTTGACAATAATTCGATGATTTGACTAAGAATCTTGTTAATGACCTAGTAAATTTACTTAGCACCGTTTTTATCAAACCCTACCAAATTTGACGATTCAACTGAGAATAACTAACAGTATAGTATAATATAACGTTAAAATATACAAGAAGAAATCAAACTAAACAAGTTTTCGTCTCTCCACTCATTATAATAACTAATAACAAAGCCGTCTTTCAACCGTTAACGGTCATCATCAGTGCCTACATAACAAACAAAGTAAATTGATACTAGATAAAATACACGAAAAGTTAAAATATATAAAACAAAAATTACTAAACATAAAACAAAAGATAAAACTATAATGAGTGGAAAGACCAAAACTTGTTGAGTTTTATTTCTTCTTATCATAGCACTCCACAGCTCAATCCATCAAGTCGGCGAAAGAAGAGGCCAAACAAACAAAAATGCTAAAACCGACAAAAATTTTGGGAGACCTGAGTAATCACACCTTTTTTCAGTCAATTTGATCAGTAAAGCGACATCGATATGGAGAAGCGCCTACCGACAAAAACCTACTGATCAGGATTAACAAGTCGGAAAACAGCATTTTGATCAGATCCATCTGATTGGTTAAAACTTGCAAACAGCTTTAACTAAGGCTGCTAATCCGACAAAATATTTTTTTTTAACAACTTTGGTAATACTTTCGGTTATTGAAGTATTAAATTAAATTATTAATATCTCCATTATTTATTAATTATAAATGTATAAAATGGTTAATTTTGATTTTTTAAGCGTGATAAGTGCATTTTAATGAATCTAAAGAAATATACATGTAAATAAATATATATATATTTTATATGTATACGTATATACATATAAAATTATTTTTTCTAAAAAAAAAAATTGTTTTTTTATTGTATGTTTGTATGCTTTGAATTTTTCTATGTATGTATAATATATATAAAATATATATATAAATATATATGCTGTAAGTACATAATTGAGATGCCCGATAGCTTTGATGCGTGTTGTTTAAAGGTAAAATAATATACTAGTTATTTACAGAGGGATTACATTATGTTTTACTCTATAGTATATCACACTGTTAATATCAGTTGACAGCGTGAGGAAATAGTGTTGAGGAACCAATTAGCCTGATATGAAATTATGGGCGAAGTTTAACATCTAGAAGATAACCTCATTGGCTTCCTCCATTATTTTCCCATGCTGTCAACTGATTTTAACTGTGTGTAATACTTTAACTGTCTACATAGGATTGTTATCTTTTATGTGTTCATTAAATATTAATTGTTTGCCTATTTTGAATTTAATTTGGGTATTCTCCTGTTTGTTTTCTTGAAAAACCTGTAAATATACTTTTTTTAATATGGTGGTCCTAAGGAAACACGAGAATTAGTTTCCATAGGTCCGCTTCTAATGAGTGTAGTATGAATGAGGAAACAGTAGGTGAGGTAAAATATTAAAATAAGCAAATATTTTATTGTTCTATGGCAAAATGTAATAAAAAATTAAAAATGGGGCATCAACTATGTGGGGAAAGTACAATGAAAACAATTGTTGTTAAGGTGGTAAACCTACTTAAGACCATCAGTGAACTGACTTTCGGGTTATCAGTGGAATTCCATTGTGTCAACAGACCGTTGACACAATGGTCTGTATGGTAAGCAAAGAAGTAATGGTAAGCTTAAATGGTAATGGTAAGCAAAGAAGAAGCATAGGACTTATGCTTCTTCTTTGCTCCTATTATTCTAACTTATTGTAGCATAAACTTTGATTCAGGTTTTTTTCTATAACCTGCTGAGGATGGTAATAGCAAACTTCTATTCCATCAGTTCATCTATTTCCTGAAATGTTTGTCGGCTCAGTAATGTTTCCTAATTATTAAAAAACCATGATGTATTATCAACTAAAAATATTTTTAAATGTTGTTGCTAGAGCTATCAAGTTTCCCATGTATATAATTTTATATATACTTATAATTCCCATATATCATTTTATATGGGTTCGGCAACATTCCATATTCCTTTTAAACAAAAGAATAAACCCTATTCTGCCAAAATAATACAAAATATTACCCTTCCAAATCTACTCCTCAAGATAATCCTTGCCAATTAACTTTCATTTAGAAAATAACAGATTTTAATGAACTTCATTTTAAGCTTGATTTTATATATAATCTAAAGATAACCTGTCTCTACCTTCAAGAGACTAATTTATTTAATTAAATAAAAAAAGTCTTTCTATTTACTTAAGGACGGAAAAAAGTGTTATCATATAATAGAGTAAAAAAGGGGAACCTTTATTATCTAAAAAGAGGAGAATGTTGTTTACAAAGCAAACTTTTTTTAATTTTAATTTGTACCTTTTTTTAAAGCATAATTTTATTTTTTAATTAATAAAAGTGTAGTCTTGCTGAAAAAAGGTTAATGATTGTAACTATTTATCTCCTAATTTATTATACTTTTAATATTCTTTTATTAAAAATAAAAAAAAGAGCGAGAAATGCTAATAAAAATTAAATAATATTAAAAAATACTTATTTTAATAAGCAGGGGAAAAATGTAATTTTGGATAAAGGGTGAAAAATATTGCTGTTAAAAGAATTAGATAAAACAGGAAAATTCCGGATACATTTTTTGTCTCGAAAAAATAACTCTAAAAAGCAACTTATAATTAAGGATCTTTAGAGTTTATTAACTTTATCATTATGTCAAGGGGTAAATTATGTCAATATTGTTACGTTTTGAACATTAAACATAAAATCATAAGCAATAATTCAAGAATTAATTAAAAGGTAATTGTATTTTAGAGGAATAAAAAAATATAAAATTTAACGTTTGGCATAGAACCAGCTAAAATTCTATGATTATAAGAATAATGTTCGGTTAATCCAGTCATAAATATAAAGGCACTTTGGTTTTCACTATACTACTCACATTCTGTATTTTTTTCTCTCGTTGTGTTGGTGCCTCCAAGTAATGTAGACTTCATCTCAAGTAGGTGGCAATTATATAAATGGGGACCATCTGGGTACCAACTTTTTTTTTAGAAAAAAGCTTTATATACTTTAACGGTTGAGAATGTCAGATGCTATTTTTTACTCTGAAGATAATTTACACTCCTTTGTTCAAAACTGTGTCTTGCTATTCTAATTTTTATAAAACATAAAAATAATACAGAAGAAACATTATAAAAAAAAAAAGTTGATTTTAACATTAATAAGTGTAGACACAAAATGTTTTTTTTTTTATAATAAACCCTTACTTAATTTTTTAACTAAAAAAAATAATTAAAAAATGATTTTACAAAAGATAAATGAATAATATGATAAATATATTCAAGAGATAAAAATAAAAAAATATGATTACTACTTCAAAAAATTAGAAGTATAAAAATATTAATAACAAAAAAGACATATACAAAAATCGAGTACTTTTCCTCACTACATCGGATTCGTTATGCTCATCCTTCCTTCTTCAGATTTGCTTTGCTCATCCTCAGAATATAAAAATCAATTCTCCAAATTTAAAATGTATTAAAATGTAACTTAGTAAACTTATTTACTATGTAGAGGGGTACACTTGAACCAAAAATTTCAGATTTTTAACAATTTTTTAAAAACCGTATAAAATTGAACTAATGCTAATAATGTGATGGAACTTGGCACATATGTTGTTCTTATGCTTATATTGTTCTTACATACGGGTTGAATCTCAAAACAATCAGCAATTTTTTCCCCAAGGTCCCTGATAGTGTTCCTTAAAATTAAGTTTTATGAAACTTAGGCCTGTATCCAAAAACATTTTCCTAACATTTTCCTTAAGGAAAGTGTTAGGTTTAGGTAAGGAAAATGTCTTAGAATACGGACCTGAATTTCATAAAATCAGTAAAATTCAGCGTTAATAGTTTTGACCCGCGAAAACTATTATAATGAAAAATAAAACCTTATTTATGTTTTTTGGGGCAATAATGTAAATAAACCAGTCCGGAGTTGTTTACGATGTTTTTTAGCCTGTTGAATTTTGGTAAGGATGATCATTTTTATTGTTTTATTTACGTGATATAGGTAAATAACTGTGAAATAATTCTGGCGCGGAGGTCCCAAAGTGGACATTAAAATAGAATATGGCATTTATAGAAGAGTAAAACCTACAACTGATTCTGTCATTCCAACCTTATTACAACATCCCTAAGCTCACAAAATGGTTTCTTATGACCCTCTCGATAGCTGTTTAAGGAAATTAGATGGTTAAGAAAACCTTTAAATTACAAGAAATTTAATAAAGAACTTGATATAATACAACAAAGTCTATTTCAAATTATCTATATAAATAAAATTCAAATGTCGCTACCGATGTTCCCTCTAAAGTTGAGAACGACTGGACGAATTTTCACGAAAGTTTTTTCAAAATTAATCCACAGTGATGGGAAGGTTTGAGCCGAGTCTTAAGATGATTAGGGGCATCTAACAAGGGCATCGAAATACTTAAAAAATCATAGCCTTTTTGGAGAGCATAAAATCATGCATGTCTAGAGCTATTATTTTAAGAGCAGTAACATTACAATATTTTGATGCTAAAAATTTTGATTTTAGAGCTATAATAAGCTTTTTAGCAGTAAATAACTTTGAATAAAGTTATGAATATAACTGACAATGGCCTCGGAATAGGTCTATAAAATTATGTCTATAAGTAACTTACGAACAGGAAATAATAATTGTACGAGTCTCAAATCTTTAGGTGTAGTTAAAATAACTTAAAGGCATTCAGATTTTTTTTAGATTTTTCATTTTTCTGACTTAAACACGGATTTCCAGTGATTTGTTAAAACTTGGTATAAAGCTAATTTTAGATGCATGATTTAACAGGCTATGTAGTGCTATAACACAAAAAAATTGTGGTGCACAGGCATAATAATTATTTTTTGATAAGATTTAGTATAGGACTATTTAAAGGTGACGATTTACTGTATGTATTCATAAGCAGATAAAGAAAATTGTGGTGCACAGGGGCATAAGTAATTAGTTTACTTGATTTTGATTAGATTTTAGCATAGTAAATTTAGAGGTCGACTGATTTACTGCTCTGTAGTACTATAAGCAGATAAAAGAAATTGGGTGCACAGGGGCATGAGTTATTAGTTTACTTGAATTTGATTAGATTTAGTAGTATATTAGAGGGTGACTGATTTACTGCTCTGTATACTATAAGCAGATTAAAGAAAAATTTGCACAGGGCATAAGTTATTCGTTTATTTGATTTGATTAGATTTAGTATAGTATATTTAGAGGTGGACTAATTTACTGGCTTAGTACTATAACAGATAAAAAGAAAATTGTGGTGCACAGGGCATAAGTAATTAGTTTACTTGATTTTTGATTAGATTTAGGTATAGTATATTTAGAGGGTGGACTGATTTACTGGCTCTGTAGTACTATAAGCAAAAAAGAAAATTTGGTGCACAGGGCATAAGTAATTAGTTTACTTGATTTTGATGATTTAGTATAGTATATTTTAGGTGGACTGATTATGCTCTGTAGTACTATAACAGATAAAGAAAATTGTGTGACAGGGCATAGTAATTATGTTACTTGATTTGATTAGATTTGTATTATATTTTAGAGTGGACTGATTTACTGCTATGTAAGTACTATAAGCAGATAAAAGAAAATTGTGGTGACAGGGATAAGTAATTAAGTTATACTTGATTTGATTAGATTTAGATAGTAGTTTATAGGGTGGACTGATTTACTGGCATGTAGTACTATAGCAGATAAAAAATTGATAAAATTATTTACTTCTTTAACGCCCGTGCGATGCACGGGTATCCCTGCTAGTTATAATAATAAAATCAAGCATAAATAGAAGCCAACATAAGTAGGTTCTCGATTTAAAAATTTAGTGATAATAGCTTATTCTACTATTATGCTATTACCAGTGATATCCACTGGTAGTGGAGATCTCTACCATTAGCCACATATTCCAATAAGTAAGTAGAAAAAAATTACTAAAAAAATAATGCAATATGGGATTTCCAGAGCATATATCCTCATTTTTTGACCATATGTTCTATCGTTCCACAAGGACCCTGCCAATACAGCCCCTAAGTCTGTTGTTTAGACTATTTATTGATACGGATGTGGTTCATATTATATTGGACAGACCACAAGACGATATACTATCAGATTTAGCGAGCAATTGTCTCAGAAGCTCAGCAGTTTTTAAGCAAATCAACAATAGCAAAGAATAAGAAGCCCTCAGCCTATAGGGTTGGGTATTAAAGTTCTTTTTGAACTTTGGATTTTTCTTTATGTTTTTGTTAAAATTGATTTGGTTTCTTTTTTATTTAATAAATTTTTCATTCATAGTTTTGTTTCTACTAAGCCTCTTTAGAGAACAAAATCTTACATCTATTGTTTTTATTCATTCTCAAAGCAATGAAAAGTAAACTAACCTTTCTTCAACAGCTATATGGGTTTTGCAAACATGCTGCTCAGGCACATTAGTCCATTGTTCAGCTAATGTAACCATGTTATTACCATCCATAAGACCAAACCCAAATTTGTGATTAACTGCAACAAAAATTTAATCAAATATTAAATGGGCGATAAAAATGAAAAAGACAATAGAACTACAGGGTAAACAAAACATAAACAAAATGGATTACAGGAAATTCATTGCACTGAGGTAACAAAACATAACAAAATAGATTACAGAAATCAATTGGACTGAAGGTAAACAAAATGATTACAGGATATACAATTGGACTGAAGTAAACAAACATAAACAATTGCAGGAAATACAATTTAACAAACATAACAAAATGATTACAGGAATACAATTGCACTGAGGTAAAGTAAACAAAACAACAAAAAATGGATTACAGGAAATACAATTGCACTGAAGGGTAAACAAAACATAAACAAAATGGATTACAGGAATACAATTGCATGAAGGTAAACAAAACATAACGAAATGGATAACAGGAAATAAATTGCACTGAGGTAAACAAAACATAAAAAATGGATTACAGAAATACAATTCACTAAGGGAAAACAAACAAAACCATGAGTGACAGCAAATAAATGCATTGAAGGTAAACAAAATAAACAAATGGATTACAGGAATACAACTACACTGAAGGGTAACAAAACATAAACAACATGAGTGACAGCAAATACAATAGGGCTGGAGAGTAAAAAAAATACTATCAGATACATATATTCATTAAAATATATTTATAAAAGAATTAATCCAATATTGTTCATCCATATCACTTAAGTTTGGAAAAGAGGCAAACTTAACTAATATTGTTTGTATACAGATTCATTGGTTACCTTGAGTCCGCTGATCTGTCTGTTTACAGATTTTCCTGGTGGTTTTACTGTAACCAATGCAGTTATTGAATTGCTATCAAAAAGTAGATGAATTTTAAATAAGACCTTTTTAAATGATACATTTCTTTTCAGAGCAAAACATAAATATATTAGCATATAATATATCTCATATCATAATATAAAATATTAGGATTGTGTTTGGTCTCAATTATTTTAAATATTATAATCATTTTACCTTTAAACTTCATTAACTTAAGTTAATTCATCTAGTGCATCAATTTTGCTATCAACTATTGAAAAACTTACAAAGTTAAAAATTCTCTAAATGCAAAGCTATGTTTCATCAATATTAATTATTATTTAGCATTGCTAAATAATAATTAATTGATAATATAATTATATTGATAATATAGCAAGTTATTGCTATATTATCAGATAACCCGAAAATTTGAAAAGGCTTGCTTACCTTTTCTACTAGCTCCGTTAGTGATCCAACCTGGCTCTTTACTAAGAGGCCTTGGATTGGCAGACATGACGACAATATGCTGCATATCTCTCCATGTCAGACTTGGATTGGCTTCTAATGCTAATGCACACATTCCGGCTGCTATAGGGGCACTGGCACTAGTCCCTAAAAATAACAAACATTGCAAAGAAATTCAAAATTATTTTAAAATAAGTACTAACCAAGAAACAAAAAAAAACAAGCCTTGGAAATTTTCTTTACTCTATTGGATTTCTACGCTCATTCCCACTACTTTGGACTCGCATTCATATTGAGGTATGTCTTGGGACTCCCTTCGCTCGTCTTTCGAAAATGAAACAATCCATTCCAATTTTTTTTCTAGTGCTCATCCATCCACGTATTGAACTTGCTCGAAACTGCTTAACACAACTGATTCGAAAAAACTTTGTATAATCGTTAATTACATAAAGGATCCACTCATGGTAAATTTCAACTACGGAATTTAAAAATTGTGGTCGATAGAGTTGATTTTAAATCGTATTGTTCATTGATACAAATTAAACAAATTCTGGGAGTAAGATAAAGCTTGACAATCGTTTTGTCTTCTGGAGAGTAGAATTAGACCTGAAGATTAATTTTTGCATCTAGTTTTAAATTTTTAGCATAAATACACAAAAACTACAATCATAACGAACTAATGAATAGTTGTAGTAGCACGTACGCAATGAATAGTAAAACCGCTCAGAAGGTTCTAAAAACACCTGAACCGAATACAAAGTAAAGACAAAGACATCACTTTGTCTTTACACCTACGGCATAAGAAACCATGCTATGTCACCGCAGATATTTTAGATCAAAGATATGACAAATATCAAATTTGAAAGTACACTTAAGTTTAAGCCCTGAATTGAGATTGTTTCTAAGGATAATTTATGAATCGCTAGAAGAAAGAAGTTTAGGAGGAAGCTTGGAACAACCACGGTGTAACCTAGAAGATATTTCAAAAAATGTATCTCAATAATACTAAGACAAGGAGAAGCTAGGACAAATCTAGGATCTAATAGAGATCCTCTAGTCTAATAGAGATTTGCAAAAATAATCTGAATATGGAAATAGACATCAATAATCTATACATTTTCATGAAATAAAAATAGTAAAAATATTTACCAGTGTGTTCGGTTGTACATAAATTTTCTTCCCTCAATTTTGGGTCCATATCGACGGAAGCAACACTCTTATCTCTGCCAAGAGTGCCGCTGCTATAAGTGGTCGCTATTGTTGACGAGCATTCTTCTAAATACCAGGGCTTCGACCTAGCAAAACAAAGTTAGTATAAAGTAGCAGACATACTTAAGTTAATTACACTATTCCATAAATAAATTGACTAGAAGCGGAAGGCTACTTGACTTACTCAATTTAGGGCAAGTTAAAGTCAGCCAAGGTGTTTAATTCATGCTTCAACTTAAATTTAATTTAAAAACAAATAACCTTCTTTAAAAAATATAATGAATTATATATATATATATATATATATATATTATATAATATAATATATATATTATATATATATATATATATATTATATATATTATATATATATATATATATATATATATATATATATATATATATATATATATATAATATATATCAAGCGTGGATCATTTCAGATTTTATGCTTTAGATGAATTTAAACTCACAGGGGTCGATTTCCTAGGGTTAGAGACCTTTCCCAACTTCCTATCTGTACTTTCAAGCATTTTAACTCGGCTTACTTTAAAAAAAAGACTTATACAAAAGTTAAACTTTAAGCATATTTTAATTCGTATAATTGGAGCAGATACAAAAAAATGGGCGAGGAAAAACAATATTAAGAGTAGAGTCCGATTCTATGCATAGAGCTAGCAAAAAACCCTGGCAAAATAATGATAATTGGAAAAAAAGCATCTAGCTGACGTAATAGAAGGATTTTGGACAAGTAATTTTCATTTCCCCTTTCTCAATAACCCAAATGGACAAAATAGAGACAATGATCATAGATTACTTATCAAATTTTTGATAACTAGAATAGGGAATGTTTTCGTGATCTACGCACCTTTCGCAGTAAATTTACACGAAAACTAACTCTTTTAATAGTATGCATCTATTTCAAGTTAAAACACATTTTAACACTTCTTTAGACACTTTACATGTGGAAATTCTAACAAAAAGTAAAAAAAAAATGATTTTTAGTTCTATGAAGACATTTATGAATAACGTTATACATAGTTATTGATCAAAAATAAAGATATTCATTTACAAAAGGTATGTTACAAAAATCAATTAAAATTCAAGATAAGTGCTAATAAATGATGACAACCCTACTTTCAAGGAATAAAAGTTTACAAGTTTTATCAATTATGTCTATCATTATTGAAATACCTTGAGCAAATCAAACAACAATTTTTCACAAATTTGACTTGAAAGAAATATAAAAAATAATACACGTTTGTTTGTGGTTCTTCTAAAGTTAGAAATTATAAACGACAGGCGAAGGGAACCATTATTTTAACTTTGTGAATGGAACAAAACCATTATTTATGTCTCTAGGGTGAAATATGACACATGAAACCTTAATATTAGAGATGCGATTTATAGTTTTACCATACTAATGACGGAAGCAATAATCTACAGCTATGCTGCATTTCAAGCTATTGATAAAGTTTCTCTAAAACTATAGATAGTTAGAAAGCAACTTTATCAATATGAAGTTACGCAGGAAGTTATCTTCGTATGCAGGTAAATAATAACCCCTAATTTATTCACATCACGTATGTAAGCCGGCTACTATAGTTCGTTTATAATAAGAATAACAATTGAGGGGTGATTTATCAAGCATTAGCTTAATAATTAAGCATTGAAACAATTAAAAATAATATTTAACATGATAAGAAGCTCTAAAATTGTACTCATACGCGCATTAAATGTTCCTAACAATTTTAATATTCAATCTAACTATTGACATATGTAGTTTAGTCATTTTACTTAAATTTTGCATTGATTAAAAGACTGGTCCTGTTTATGTGTTATCCGCAATAGTCCGAATTCACCCAAAGTACATGTATTCTTAAAGACTTATGTAAAATAGCTCGCTTGAGGTACATTTTGCAAAGATTACAGGATGAATGGTTTTTACCTAAACTTTGTTTTGCGCTTTTATTCCACATACCTAACATTAGCCTAATTACACTGAAAAATTTAAAAGAATGCCCATATGCTATATTTTATATCACTTTAATAATCTAGGTTTAAAAAAGTTCCTAAACGTGCGCTATCTATTAAATTACGTCTTTTAATTAATTATTGTTAATAATAATACTAATAAATTGAGAAAAAGCTAGAGAAGGCAGCACAAATAAATAATAAATATTCTGCAGGATATGTTTATTTCTGATAAAAACGTCATCTTGAAAGTGTAATACTGGGACACAGACTCGATTTTATAAAACCCCAAACAAATAAAAATTAAAACTATTGTTACATTAGTCCACACAACGATCGGCGTAATAGTTTAAGATAAGTCGAGACATTGCGCATCTAAAATATTTTAATGTTGACATGAGCCACATTGTAAAAATTATTCTATTATTACTTTCCATAAAAGTTAGGTCATGTAGAAAGATTCCATTTCACAATGCTGGCTTAAGTAATAAGTAATAGTAGTAAGGAGGACGTAGTAATAAGAAGTTATAACCATAAAGTAGATTTAGTAGCAATAATGTTTCTATGGATTTTGTAAAAATATAGTTACCCAGCTTGTGTTGCACTGGATATAGACAAAGTGTAGACGCTGTTTGTATAACCGTCACAGTTACAGGAATCTTTGTGCCTTCCTCCGTTGCCACTAGCCCACACAAATATATTTCCTTTTCCTTTACGTCCCTAAAAGCAAATAATTTAAATTAGGTTAGAATTGATACAAAAAAGCTAATACATACAATAAGTTAAAAATGCTTCCTTAGTTGGGTTTAGGGGTCACCAACGACATTAGTGCGTATATACTGTGACACAGACTCAATACAATAAACACCCAAATGACCAAATCAAGACTTAGAATAAAGCATTGTATTTCACAAAAGAGTGCATTGAATTCCAGATTACATTTGATACATCACATAAAAAGTACATTTAAACCTAAGTATTCCCATCAGATAAGTATACATAAAATTAGAAACGAGGGGGGTGTAAAAGGATCGATTCCATTTTCGATATATATATATATATATATATATATATACTATACACATATCCTAGACTTACATCCTACACCGCATAATGACCAGCCCAATGGCAAGCTCAAGCGGGCTCGAAGGCCAGCTGACATCTGAACTTGTGAGGAAAAGTTATGGGCATACCGTACCTGGGCCTCATTTCACAAAAGTACAAGTTCTGTACACTACAAGTAAAAAGCTACAAGTTTACTAATAATTGTAAGAAATTTGTTTCACTAATGTACAAGTGTAGACTAGTAATTATTAACGACTTTCATACAATTTTATTAAAAAACACTAGTAGGTTACAAGTTTTTTCTTAAATCTCCTAAGAAACGAGCATATTTGTGTCAAACTCCAATCAAATTTGATTATCTACCCCACTAATCTTACAAATTATTGTACAAAAAACTTGAAGCTACAAGTGTCAAAATCAAGCGTTTTACGAATATTATTACAATTCATTGTAACCTACTAAGAGTTTTTGTAAACAATGAGTCAAAAAATTATTAAAACCCAGTTTCATTCATATGAGTTAATTATTTCGAATGCAATTATTTCTAAAATGAGAGAAGTAATATTTTTAAAAAAACGTTTTATAAACTCATATTGAGCACAAGATTACTAATGAACTAAAAGTTGGCGATAAAAATAAAGTTTTATAGTAATAAAATGAACTTGTAACTCAGTCTACCTGTGTTCGGACTTGGGTAGATGTTTTACAAATGAGTGTTACAAGTAATTGTTATAGACAAGAAAATTTTTATTAAATAGAAAAATGCTACAAATCTACGGCTCCGTATCGTTCCGTCGACAAATCATTGTATCGACAAGATATTTGTCGACGGAATGATTTGTCGACGCAACAACTCGTTTCATTCCGTCGACTGTCGACGGAGTGATTTGTCGACGGAACGAAATCACACCAAATCTACTAATGAATCCTTGGTAACACATGTAAATTTGTTATTACAAGTTGTTTTCTACAATTTTTTGTAAATACAATACTTGTTCTTTTGTGGAACGGGCCCTTGATGTTCTTATTACATAAATATAATTGTGTATAATGAGAATAAATATTATCATGTAAGAGTAAATATTAGTTATTCTCCAAAGGAAATATGGATTACTCCTTACATCGGTATATCTGAAAAGAAAATATTATGTGATTACGATTCAAACTCCGACATCTTTTGTTGTATAAAAGTACGTAGTCGTGGAATAATAAGTTTTGATTAGATCTTACTACAAAGGATTTCTGTTGCTATTATATGGCATCTTGTATATTGTGACCACGTTGTATACTTACACAATAAATGTCCTTAAGAAGGGTTTTGTATTTGTATAGATATTTTTATAATCATGTTTTTTATTATTAGTTACTATTAGTTCAGTTTTCAAAGGAATACAGTTTCATTCAATTACTACCTTCTTACATTGTTTAGTTCCAGCGATTGTATACCTTTAGCATGCAATACTCGACGTCATTGCAAACCAAGGATCTTGAATAAAGGGGATGACGCATTAAGGAACTTTTCTGACCCTATGGAAGTTGTATGAGATAGAGAATTAGAAGCAAACTTACCCCTTCCCCTTGATTTTGAAGAAAAAAGCGCCAAACGCAGGTTATGTAGCAAGGTCGTCGAGTTTGCTTCTCAACTTTCTTCTGTGCTTCTCGTGATTGTTACATTTGTGCTTGTTAAGTCATTTGTGCTTATAATTTTAAATTTTGGAATATACTTTGCCTCTTCAGTGAGTAATAATTTAAGCGTGTTTTGTTATAACCTTCTCAAGCAATAAACAATGGAAACCATTGTGACACCAAGCATGTGCAGTTGGTTTTTGACGTGTGTTTCGTGTTGAATTCTCTCTATTTTCTGGTTTTCGATGGGGTCACTTGTTTGTATGGCAAATCATCTTAGTGCGTCATCCCCTTTATTCAAGATCCTTGTTGCAAACCAGCTAACCGTGAAGTTGAAGCAAAAGTAAATTATATATTAAACAATATAATTTCTTTTTAGAATTTTGTTTGCGTTGATCAGTCACATTTATTGATTTACGTTTATTACACACACACACACACAAATATTATATATATATATATATATTATATATATATATATATATATATATATATATATATATATATATATATATGTATGTATATACATATATATCTTCTAACTTCGTAACTGTAGACTCTGGCGAGGGGAGCGTTTGAGGCCACGCTAAAGGATCCTTTTTAACTCTCCGTTAAGTCAAGGCTCGGTAGCAACTCCGCGGGTCAGAGTATAACTTTTGGTCGTGTACAGCTTGACACCTACCTTTAACTATATTTAACACACGGCTAAAATCACTTGACAACGCGGGAAAGTAGAGTTAAGGAATAAATATGGTTGGTCAGATTTGATATTAAAGGCATGGTTTAACATCTAGTACTAATGTCATTGACACCTTTGGATTATTTTCTTACGCTGTCAACTGATTTTAGCCGTGTGCCGTATTATAGTCATCTTAACCATTCCTTTTCCGATTTTAAGAAGTGCTTTTCGGTAGCTGATCATCGTGCATCGTCCCGTGTTTCTTTTCCCATATGTTTATGTATATTTTTGTCTTTGTGAATAGTTTTATACATATATATATATACAGAAAGTCGTTTATCATTTCTAATCTACTAAAATTTTTTCACATCAATTTTAGGTTTAGGTAAGAAATTTCATAATTAATTTAATATTGAAGCTTAAGACGGTAATGAATTTATATTGAGAGCACCTTTACTCTCCTTATAACATACCCGCTTTTAAATATCATATTACTAATAATTTAAGCCGGGCTTAGTGAATTTGAGTCTAATTACAAACCACGGCGTATTATGTTAATAACCATTTCTAAATATGATACGGCGCTAATCCGAACAAAACATAGTATATACTATGTACTGGATTAAATGATTATAGATTATAATTAATCATTTTAAATACATAACTTTACATGTGTGACTATTTGTAAAATAAAATTTTAATTAAGACTTAATCCATCTGATTTTTACCACTGTAGTCAAGTATGAACTTGAACAAACTTGAATAAAAACGTATAATTATAAAAATGGGAATAGATTCAGTAAAACAATTAGTACGTTCACACACACTCTAGATCCGCGGATCGTATAGAATACGTACACAATACGGTCAACTAACTTCACGGTTCTTGCAGCGTATTTGTTTAGTCGATCGAGTGATAACTGATCCCGCCAAAACATGGCGTCTTGTTTAGTGAACCTTCACTTTTGGTTATAAGGAAGTTTAAAACAAAAAATATATTTAATTAAATTGTGATTTCTTTGCGTAATAATAAAGTTACACTAAAAAAAATAATATTCCAAAAGTTATTTGATCAAAAACGGTTATATAGAAGTGAAATAAAAGTTCGACGAGAAGGTTATCCGTTAAATACAATCAGACAAAAAGACAGCGTATCGGGGGATCCATTTAGATTCCATCTGCCTAGTTCTAGCGTATGCGATCGGATCCCCTCCGCATGGTTCATACAGCTTAAATTACCGTATTGAGAGATCGTACTCTATACGATACGCGGATCTAAAGTGTGTGTGAACGTACTAAATGATAACACGCAAAAATGGAACGAGTGTAAAAGAAAAATTTGTCGCTTCATCTTTTTTGATGTTAACACAAAAAAGTTAACTCTGATAGTTAACCCGTGGATAAACAATATTCACATAGACGGTTCACTTCTGAAAATTTTAGGAACATTCAAATGACAAGTTTGTGTTTACGATTTAGGTGACGTATCCATAGAGATATAATTACTAGAGGGGCCCTATAGGTTAAATAGTGAAACATCAAAAAAGTAACCTGACCACCTTCGATTATAAATACAATCAAATAATCAGTTCAAAATTACAATAACTTATAGGTGAATGTTAAAAACACAAATCAAAACACAAACAATGTGTGAGAAGTCATAATAAACTGATTTATTAACCTTAGTTTTGTAACCTTAACTCACTCTTTAATGGTTTCAATGAGGTTACACAGAGCCCCTAAAAGATGTTTCAGGCCTCTCAATGTATCGAGATAGGCTATGCCCCCTCTAGTATATCTCTATGGCCGTATCGTAGTCTCGACACGACGATGTCTCGACACTACATAACGTCGACACTTTTCGTGGCAAGATATTACGTTGTATCGACACTTCATAACCTCGACACCTTAACCAAATCATGGGTCGATGTTACGTCATGTCGAGACATCGACGTGTTGATACAACGTAAACTCCTGCCATGGTAAAAATATTAAAAAAATACATATTTCCAGTCCCTACGGGGTTCCGACACTACAAAGCCTCGACACTACAGTCCATTGTTTAGTTTAAAAATCTTGACAGGTCAGTTTAGATACCACTAATTCATAAGAAAAAAAAATCCCTGCAAGAAAAACTATGTAAACAAATCAGGTTATTTTATCCGTGTTTTCTTGGCGATGTTTTTTTACATTTCTTTTGTGAAGTTTTATTTTAAAATATCATTTTTAAGATTAATTTGAAAGTAGTTTTCAAAACGATTTAATCAAAAGAAGAACCACAAACAAAGCGAACAATTGCCGGGAAGAAGGTTTTTTCCCTACAGCGGTTATTGTGGTAGGCTTTTTTTCTCTTTTTAAGTAAGAGGTTGGCTGCGGCTTCTCTGATTAGTCAATCCCCAAAATACTTGTGACCTTGGGAATTTTTAAACTAAACGATAGACTGTAATATAGGTGTGACTACTCTTTGTTCTGTACAAACTCGTCTTTATATCGACACATGGCATGGTTTAACGAAGTCTCGACATGTGATAGTCTCGCCACTACATAACATTGACAGATGGAGGCAAGTTTTCACGTAATTTCGACATCACGATGTCTCCACACTAAATAACATTGACACTTTACCTTGGTCTCAATATTCGTTTGTATCGACACTTCATCGATAGTGTCGATATTCTATATCTATATTCTATATCTATATATTCTATATCTATCGACACTTCATAACCTGGACTATGAAACCTCATTTCTTACTAAATTGATTACAATCCTTTAAATTAATGACAGAAAATCAGTTGATTTTCCCAGAGTCGAATGAATCTACAGCACAATCTCTACTACATTGTGCTGTAGTTTTTTTTAATACAAACAGTCGCTAATAATAAAAAAATAAAAAATACAAATAATAAAATAATATTGTAATAATATTATTGTATTGTTATTTGTACTACGTTACAAATAATATTGTCTATTATATTATAATATTATATGACAATAAACAAGTATGTATATTTGTTTTCCAAAACTTGGGGAACAATAGTAGGGGCAAAAGGGGCATTCTGGAGCCGCCTCCTCCACTGCCTCCTCCACTGCCTCCTCCACCTCCTCCTCCTCCTCCTCCTCCTCCACCTCCTCCTCCTCCTCAACCATTTCTTTATAGTTTATATCCCCCCCCCTCTTTTGCTTTGCATAGTGTAATAACAGTAACATTAAATATGCTTTGCATAAAAAATTGGCCCCCACCATATAGGTAGAAGCAGGATGATTTTTAGGTGTGAAGTAGTAGACCACCCTAGATAAGTGTCTCTCTTAGTAAAAAGCCTTCCCACCACGTCAAGGTGGAGACACATCGGGAAGGTGTACAGTGCCCCGTCCTCGCACTGTAACTATGGCGACCGTCCTCTTTAAAAAAATATCGCCTCTATATATTTTTTGTTTTTTATATTTTTAATTTTTTTTGTATTTTTTATATTTTTATTTTTATTATTTTTTTGTTTTTTTATTTTTTTTCTAACGTATTTACAATTACACTTACATCTCGTTAGCGCCATATAGGTTTACGGGACGCTATGCCACGCCAGTGACCTTAAAAGATGGAATATTGCGGTTTACGGGACGCTATGCCCACGCCAGGGACCGCTCTGAGGGTTTACGGGTCGCTATGCCACGCAGGGACCCTCTATGGGTTTACGGGACGCCATGCCACGCCAGGGACCCAATTATGGCACGCTTCGCCATACTAGAGTTCCATCTCGTATTTGCGGCAGCTGCTGAGACTGAGTGTAAGGCTATTTAACATATGATTAAACTCTAAGAATAAACTCGAAAATAAATCCCCTGAAATAAAACTCACGTGGCTACACATGAAACCGGTAGTAAATTTATGGTCAAACCGAGTGCAGGTCCGTTTACGAGCCATTTATACAAACTCCACACTCGAGCCTGAGAGCAAGCAAATTTTTTATTGTGCTTATGAAGAAGGCAGGGCCTCCAGCTATAACTCAATGAACTAATTTTGGGGCATTCTATCGCAAGTAAATCTATAATGACGCAATTATTTGGCAAGTATTTTTTCAATAAACGAACTTTACCTTTAACGACAAAGTGTGTGTATCGATTAGATAAAAGTTAAATAACAAAATACAATCGCTCGTACTCAACATCACCGTCATCCCAGTTTATTCCGTGAAAATTTAATGTAAGCCAAGAATTAGTTTTCATAGATTTAGAATCTTGAATGTAATTTGCAGGTGTAAAAAAATAACCAGCTCGAAGACGATTTCGTCTCCAGGTCCAAACATGCAAGCTCTTTAACGATGACTTGCCCCTCATTATCTACAAACCCTTGAATATCTATAATAGCGGTAGAAGGCATCTTGAATGCACGGAAGCCGAGATACAACTGACCATATCCCCTTACATCATAAACTTATATATTCATCTTGTTGGAGCCGATATGAGCCATTTAGAGTCGCTTTGGAGCCTATATGAGCCAATTTGGAGCCATGTTGAGCCTATATGAGCCATTTAGAGCCATGTTGGAGCCTTATGAGCCAAGTAGGGCCTATTAAACCATTTAGAGCCGCTTGGAGCCTATATGAGCCCATTATAGAGCCGGTGTGGAGCCTATATGAGCTATCGCAGAGCCTATATGAGCCATTATGAGCCGGAGTGGAGCCATTTAGAGCCGGAGTGGAGCCAATATGAGCCATTTAGAGCCGGAGTGGAGCCTATATGAGCCATTAAGAGCCGAAGTGGAGCCATTTAGAGCCGGAGTGGAGCCAATATGAGCCATTTGGAGCCAGAGTGGAGCCTATATGAGCCATTTGGAGCCGAGTAGGAGCCTATATGAGCCATTTGGCGAGTAGGGAGCCTATATGAGCCAATTAAGAGCCACTTTGGAGCCTATTACGAGCTATTTAGAAGCCGAGTATGAGCCATTTGGAGCATATATGAGCCATGTGGAGCCTATATGGATTTAGAGCCGATGTGGAGCCAATATGAACTATCGCAGAGCCTATACGAGCCGATTTGGAGTTGTGTTGCAGCTAATATGGGTCTAACTGGAGTTGTTGAAGCCGCTTCAGCGGTGTTTTAGCTTTCGTTTGTATATATATATATATATATTTAGAGAGCTAGTGGAGCTCCAACTTTAGTATTGAGCCAGACACCGAGCAGAGATGTTCTCCCAAGATACGTGATTCGAGCCTCTACAAGAAGAGATTGAAAACTTGACATTTAGTTGTCCAGACTGCTGTAAAAAGTTTATACAAAAAAGAATTTACTTCGACACCCAACGAGTAAACACTGTGAGGAGGTAAACGCGAGGATGGTTCAGAGTTGGGGATTCTACAAGGACGCCATTGCATGTAAAACATGATGAGTCAATTGAAAACTATAATAACTCTAGCGAGACAGTATGTGGGGATCGGAAAAGGATAGAAAAGAATAAGAAGAAGAAGAAGACGATGAGGAAGGAGGATGAAGAAGATGATGAGGAGGATGAACCTATTGATGATGTGTAAGTAACAAAGACATAAAGAGCCAAAAATGGTTGAGATGTTTAAATTTAAGTGAACACCCTGAATATGATGAATCTATAGAGAGTCTAGAGTATCATACTCACTATCCGTACGCAAACTCAAAGATAGACGCCGGAGAAGAGATACGGATTCCGGTACAACTCCCAAGACATTTATACGCTTTCCGAGTGAAAGTTTTATATATTTGGAACTATCATTTTTAAAAGAAGGAGGAAAAACGGCACCGGCGAAGCACAGACTCATCAACAACGCATTCCCGTTTTTATTCGACGAGATCCGGTAGAAATTTTGTGATCGAGGATTGATAAAGTCAGAAACCCCGGGAATGACTTCGACTCTAAAAGGGATTGCATCTCACGCACCTATATCGTATTCCCTAACAAATATGGGATGGACAATACCCTTCAATGAAGTTCAGAAGAATGCATCCACCCGGTACACGTCAGTCTACCTTTATCCTCGTTACTCGGATTCGCGAAAGATTACCGAAAAGTTTTGACAAACGTAAAGCAAGAGCTAATTTTGGAAAGAGCGAGAAACGATTCAAATTGTTTTGTACAGCATGTTCCATATGTCGATACGGATGCACGGGCAGAAAGTTCGCGAGAAAGTTAAAATGAACTGCTATCGCTTTGTTGGAAAATACCCTACGTTTCGGTTAACGAAGTTCAGAAACTAAATTTAATTAATTATTTAAAAACAGAAAAAATAATTTCTCTCCATTTCCGAGCGTGGGATATGCACGAGTATCCGCTATTACCTACGTCAAACCGTCAAGTATGGTCGATTAAAACTTCGACTCAACTCGAGAAACCGCGATTTTTAATTTTAGCCTTTCAAAAGGGTAGAAATAACGTCATTGATAAGGCATCCAGTTGTTTCGATCACTGCGACTTGACAAATGTCAAGCTTTATCTCAATTCACGAGTGTTCCCCTACGATGATTTAAATTTAAAATTCACCCAAAATAAATTTGCTTTATTATACCACATGTACGCGGCGTTTCAAACGTCGTACTACAACATTATCAGAGTCTACCGTACGTATCCTTTACAGATTTTAAGAATAATGTCCTGTTGTAATCATTGATTGTTCGAAAACAATCAGAGTCTATCAAAAAGGGTCCGGTAGATGTGAGATTAGAATTTGAATCTGAAAAAGATTTCCCGGCAAATACTACCGCGTACTGTCTATTGTTACACGATAGATTAGTTCAGTACAACCCCCTGACTAGCATTGTGCATAAAATGACATGAATAGACATGTCTGGTCGATGAGGGGGGGGGGATATATAAATAAAGAAAGCCAAGCAATAATAAATCAGTATTGCGCAAGATGTCGACTATTTACCATCTAAGTGACGGTAAAAAGGTATTAGTTTGTTTAGTTAAGGTGTAGCTTCTTGAGATTAGAACATGGTAAAAGAAGTGTAAACATTCACATGTCCGATTTTGAGTTGTTGAGATCCGCGAAAAATGAAATTGATAATTATTTTGTAAAACGTAGTAAAGAAGATGTACAACTTGATCGAAAATTTGGTTTAATAAAAGTAATATTGGTTAATCCTAAATTTCACGGACGTCAAGTAATTATTCGTCCGATTTGTTCGAAAGAAGAAGATAAAATATTTGTTGTTTTAAAAAAACCAGAGTGGGATTTATTTTCGAGTTTATTCTTAGAGTTTAATCATATGTTAAATAGCCTTACACTCATGTCTCAGCAGCTGCCGCAAATACGAGATGGAACTCTAGTATGGCGAAGCGTGCCATAATTGGGTCCCTGGCGTGGCATGGCGTCCCGTAAACCGATAGAGGGTCCTGGCGTGGCATAGCGTCCCGTAAACCGCAATATTCCATCTTTAAGGTCACTGGCGTGGCATAGCGTCCCGTAAACCTATATGGCGCTAACGAGATGTAAGTGTAATTGTAAATACGTTAGAAAAAAAAAATATATATAAAAATACAAAAAAATATTAAAAATAAAAATATAAAAAATACAAAAAAAAAATTAAAAATATAAAAAATACAAAAAAATATATAGAGGCGATATTTTTTTAAAGAGGATGGTCGCCATAGTACAGTGCGAGGACGGGGCACTGTACACCTTTCCGATGTGTCTCCACCTTGACGTGGTGGGAAGGCTTTTTACTAAGAGAGACACTTATCTAGGGTGGTCTACTACTTCAAACCTAAAATCATCCTGCTTCTACCTATATGGTGGGGGCCAATTTTTTATGCAAAGCTATTTAATGTTACTGTTATTACACTATGCAAAGCAAAAGAGGGGGGGGGGGGATATAAAACTATAAAGAAATGGTTGAGGAGGAGGAGGAGGTGGTTGGAGGAGGAGGAGGAGGTGGAGGAGGAGGAGGAGGAGGTGGAGGAGGAGGAGGAGGCGGTGGAGGAGGCGGCTCCAGAATGCCCCTTTTGCCCCTACTAACAATAACAATAATTAACAATAACTCAGGGAATTAAAAAATAACAATAACTCATTTTGAGTGTTACAGACTAAAGGTTCAAATTTGCTACCTAAATAAGATTTCTCGGGTTAGTAGTACAATCGGATAAGTTAAGGAAAGTCAAACACAAACAATGAAACTGACATTAGAGGTTTGAGTCCAGGGGGGACGGTATGGGATTAAAGAGTAAGAAATCACAATTATCACATTACGGAATTCTTATAGAGCTTATTTGGGAACTAGTCCATCGTCTTCTCATCATTTTAGCGCTGAGTAGCGAATGGAATGGCTTTATTACTCAAAACAGCTCGTTGTTTGATTAATAAAAATATCTGACAGTATCACTCTTCCATCACTAGAGTGTGCTACTTGAGCCTGTGAGCCTCCTGCATTTCGTCTTAGGTTTTTAGCGAATTTTCATAATGAAAATGACGCTTATGAGGTTGTTCGGATGACGGAAGTTGAGGGTGGGAGTGAGCGGAATCGGTTCCTATTGGCTTCCTGATAACAAAAATATATGTCCGAAAAAAGTTTATATATATATGTATATATATATATATATATATATATATATATATATATATATATGTATATATATATATATGTATGTAAGAGTTTCTACCCTTTCGTATGGCGAACGATAACTCTCGAAGGCGTTCTCAAATTGAAACGAAACTTTGCAAATCGCGAGATGTTGAGGAGCCTTACGAGGCCTATTGTTTATAAAACATTATGACGTCATCAACCAAAGTTATGACGTCATGAAAAAAAATTTTTTTGAAACTTGAAATGGCTTTAAAACAAGGTATCTAGTATTTAGGTAGACGGCTAGCTTGAATCGATTAAGACAAATTTCAGCTCAATCGAAACCATCACAAATGGCGCAATCGGTATACATATATATATAATCTTGTATATATGTATACGTCTAGGTCAAAGACTCGTACGATATTTGTTGGGTTCAGTAGTGTTAGGGGTGGGGATATAGTATAAAAGAGAGACCTCTACCTCTTGCTCCATCATGGTAAGCCTACTATCCCAGAGAGACAGGGCAAAAATGGCTTCCACTGAACCACGCCGAGCTAAGCAGACCCGTAAAGAGGAAGAACATTGAAGTAGTCTTTATATGGTCGAAGTTATTCTAAAAACGAATTGCGACCAGTTTTCAGCTCAATCGGACAATCCTAAGTGACGCAAATGGTATTTTTATTTTAAATAATCATGAATAAATTTTTTTCAACCTTAAGATTTTACTCAAATAAACAATTTGTTTACAAAAAAAAATTTGACATCTTTCTTTAAATTCTATAAACAATCATAAATGTAAGTAAGAGTTTATACCCTTTTGTATAGTGGACGATAACTAAAGCTGATGAAAGATGAAACTATAATCTTTTCTTACTCTTTATACAAGGTTACTTCAACAGTTGCAACGTGTGGATTTTTTCCTTGTATTCTATATTACCTCTATAAAAAACGTATTAGTTATGTATTTAAATATACTTTATTATTTCTTATATTGCTTGTTAACTGTAATATTTATTGCTTACTATTAATAATAGAGGATTAATAAAATCAAATTTGGAGAAAGCCTCTCAGGCCGCGAAGCGGGCCTGTGAAACGGAGTCTGTGAAATTCGCTAAATACGTGGCAAAAATGCCATGTAACCAAGAAACGATAATGAAGCCATAGATAATACAAAACAACAACAATGTGGCCGCGAAGCGGCCACTGGGAGGCCCCCGGGCCGCGAAGCGGCCCGGCGGGCCGACGCCGCGTAGCGGCTACGGGCCGAAGGCCCGTATTTTTTAACTGAACCATCCGTGTTAATATTGTTTATCTATGAGTTAACCTTTCCAAAACCTATAAGTAGTTAGATAACGTTGTGAGACACAATGTTCGCGGAGACTCTGTTTTAATTAACATTTTCTAATACAGTGAATGTCAAGAGAGACCGAACGATGTTCGGTCTCTCTTGACACATTGATTTGTGAAAACCATGAATATTTTGTTTGCCTTTTCTGAAACACATGATTTTTTTTTTTATAGGTCGAACTATTGAATTAATACATGGTTTATGGTTTGATCACATTTCTAGCCCTTTATAGACAACATACTTACCAGGATCTAAAAGATTGAATAACCTATTAATGACTGAATATCAGTAGACTTTCTCAGAGACAAAGCTTACTAAAATGATCACAATCCTGTTAATGACAGAATATCAGTAGACTTTCTCAGAGACAAAGCTTACTAAAATGATCACAATCCTGTTAATGACAGAATATCAGTAGACTTTCTCAGAGACAAAGCTTACTAAAATTATCACAATCCTGTTAATGACAGAATATCAGTAGACTCTCTGAGAGACCTAGCTTACTAAAATTATCACAATCCTATAAATGAAAGAATATCAGTTGATTTTCCCAGAGTCGAGGAACAATAAAATTATAAGTATTTTATCAATGATAGGACTTTACTATTGGCTTTACCGCTAAGATACCCTAAAATAATGTCTACTCAATAAATAACTATGGCCATCTTAAACTAAAAATGTGACCGACCTTTCATTAGTCATTCCTTGTGAATATACAATTTAGTTATGACTTCTATATAAGTTGTGGACTGTACTTCAATTTATCTTTAGGCCTTTCAAAAGTTAACACATTTAAAAGTTGACTATTATTTAAAAAAATGAGAATTAAAAAACCAAAGATTAAATTTATAAATTAACTCAAATACTAAACGAACTTCGATAATCCATCTAGCCGAATAAGTTTACAATTGTTTTTGGAAAACAACTTACATATGTGATTCCGTTGAGAAAAGCCCTGGTGGCTAATGGTCCAGGACCATCAACTGTTTTACCATCATCTTCAGGACCCCAGCTAGCGGAATAGATATCTATATGATCTGGATTCAGAGACAGTGCTCGTGCTTCTACAGCGTCATTAACTACTCCGTCTAGCATTCTAACACCTAGAACATCAATATACAAGTGTTGTTAGAGGACATTAATAAAAATACATCTTTCTGACACACTAGTTAGTAGTAGCAATCACTTGCTGACATATGAGAGTTTTAACATAGGATGGCACTATCCATCTCAAACCATAAGTACGTCTAAAGCAGTTCGAAATGGGCAAGTAGATCAAATTCTAACCTATCTTACCCAAGATAACTTCTCTGCCCAACCCAAATCTTTAAAATATTATTGGCCTTGTTGGATCTGAGGAAGTCATATATCAATTTCTCGAAAACTACGCACGGAGAAAAATTTAATTGGTTACATGATTACGCAACATGGAAGTTGGAAAAAAGACATTTTAAACTACAAAGCAAGAGATAATTTCATTTATATACATTTTGATTCCTGCTTTTTTCATGGAGCAGGGGGTCCAGCTTCAGCGATTTGGTTGTTCCGCAGCAGGGCACGTTCACCAAAGTAATGGAAAAAATGGTAAGCTTGTCGGGTATAATCGGTTAGACTAGAGTATTTCCGGTGTGACAGAAAAACTCGAGTACACAATGTTTACTTGAGGCATAAGTACATGCTTTTACTATATGTGTAACATAAATTCATACAATTACAATACATATTTAAATACATCAGAGCCCCGAATTTTTAACTCAGCAGTGTGACATTCTTCCCTTGGCACAATTTTAGTAACAGGAAGAATGCTACAGTGTTCCGTTTTGTAATACCCCAACACATTTCAAAGAGCTAATATGTGCCAGTTTCCATAATATCAAGTAAAGATTTGTAAAAAGGAGGAAAGAGTATCATTCGCTGCTATTTTCGGGGACCAGCACTAGTAGTCTGTCAAAGGTAGAAGAAGAGGGAAGTTGGAAATCTTACCATAGTTATCTGTTGCCATATTATCTGTGTCATAGAGCCTTATTTTTAACATATTCAACGAGCAATGATTAAACATTAGACTTCATTGTATATGCAATTAACTCGGTAACTAGAGAACGGATTAAAGAGAATACATAACTATATTGGTTTGGATTCACCTCGTACAAATAGAAATATTAATAGAATAAGGGATTAAGATTTTGTCAAAGTAAAAGGTTTCGTGGGCGGTGAATACATTTTCACTACCAAAGAAACTTAAGGCATACATCTAATAAATATTAAGTAATACCTTAAAGAAATCCAACAGGTTTTATTAGAGAATTATACGCGCTAATAGACTTTCTAGAAAGTTTATGTCACAGCCAATCAAGTATAAACTTAAAAGGCTATTTTCAGGAACATTAATCTGAATTCTAGATGAGCATATTACAAACATAGCATCAAGGTGTATTATAAGTATCGATTCTTAACTCTAAAATATTAGTATCTGACTCTAAAATTATTTGTTACAATCTGAATTTTTGCTTTACATTATTATTATTTACAAAAACTCACTAAAATCAGAGATAACAAGTAGTATATAGGAAAGAGTTTCTCTACTGATAAATATTTATATATTGACATAGCCAGCTATTGATCTTAGGCACGGAAGAATTGTATCCTAATAGTAGAAAGATTACCATTAGGATCGAGGAGTTAAGACTGACAGGGTCGATTTCAAAGTGTTGTACAAGTTAACTACACTTTCTTCTGTTATCATCAAAACTGATGATAATGTGTGAAGATCATCTAGACAGGTAGCTATATTATTACATATAATACTTGTTTAGGGTGGACCAAAAATAACTAAGTGGGATAATTTTTGTGTAAGCAAACCTCTTTTTGGTGGTGAAGTTAACTTCGGATGCACCAAGCAACACCAATGTTTGGATATGAGCACATATGTGCCAAACTCAAACTCGATACATTTTCCCGTATTTAATGAGTTTTCAAATTTTTTGCTGACTCATTATTGCGGGTCAAAATATATTTAACCAAAAATAATATTAATATACAAAAATTTTATTTTCTGGATAGCTCAAATGGACCCAAAGATTGATTTTTGAATCAAAAAGTTTCAACTTTCTAGCATTATACTCTGGGAAAATACGATGATAACAGACAAACACTTAAGATAAAAAACATAATAAAAAACCACGGATAATTCAGGTGAAGTCTCGATTTCTGATCCTTTTGCAAACACAATACTTTTCTTAATATACCTGCTGTATAAATGAGGAAAAGTAAAAAGAAAATTGAGTTTTGAGAAAATAAGTTAAATATATATATAAATTTGTGTGTGCCTAATGATGCTTAAAAGACCTTGAACACTGTGACGGGCGTGATACTTAAAGTATAAAATTAGCAAATAAATGCTGGCGACGGTCCAATTACAGGTTATACCAAGCTCGACCTACGTAAAATTTGTCCTGCGCCTGTATGTTGTTAATTACTAAACGACTGAATGTACAAGCATTAATTTTTTACTTTAAGTGCTCTATTATTAAAATACCAATTAAAAAAATAAAGTTTAAATCTGTTAATATAATTTTTGATGATTTGCAGTTTCGATTTTAAAATTAAACAAGTCTGGAAGCAAAATAAATAATCTGATTAAAACCAAAATTACCAATTATGAATCATAGAAAATGAAGGGTTATCTTTGATTTTAGAGGTAAATTGGAGTTATTAAAATACTTCAAAGGGAATTGGAATGATATCTACTAATTAGGTCTCTAAAGTAAAGATATAAATTTAAATAAAAACCCAACTAAGATCTCAGCAAATACAATTTAAGCTTTTTAATAATGTTTAATACAACCTGAAAGAAGAATTTTACAATTAAATTTATTCATCAATTTTCCTAGAGACATATAAATGGTATCGCTTTTATTTTTACGTTTCCTCTTTTACAACAATGATCTTCAAATTTTGATGAAAATTTATTTTTATGTTCTTGATGGTGCTGAAACCGAATCTGAAGTCGAAATTGACCCATCTCGTACAGTTTCCCAGAAAATCCAAGTCGGGAAAATTTCTATTTTGGGCAACTTTTGACCCAAAAACTTAACCTTTCCAAAAATTATATGATGGATTGAGCTGTGGAGTGCTATGATAAGAAGAAATAAAACTAAACAAGTTTTCGTCTCTCCACTCATTATAATTACTAATAACAAAGCCGACTTTCAACCGTTAACGGTCATCATCAGTGCCTACATAACAAACAAAATAAATGAACAAGATAAAATACATAAAGAGTTAAAAAATAAAACAAAAATTCCAAAACATTAAACATATCAAAAACTTAAAACAAAACCTACCGGTGATTATAAAAAAAGTAGATCAGTAGTCTACCAGTGAGTCTAATGGTACAGGTATGGTGAGTCTAATGGTGGTTAAACGTATGGTGGACAAGAAGAAAAATAAGGCTGTTCTAGACAGAATAAACGAGTCTGATGTTTCTGAAATGCCACCACATTCACCTAAATCTTGGCGTTCTATACCGTACATAGGATCGGTCTCTGAAAAAATTGCTAAAGTCATCAAAGCTAATGGACACAACGTTGCTTATAGCAGTTGTGGTGCACTACGCCACACCTTGTCCCGATATAAAGATGAAGTAGAGGTGGGAGACCGAAATGGTGTATACTTATTAAAGTGTGGTGAGTGCGAAAGCGCCTATTTAGGCCAAACTGGGCGCAGTTTTCTACCAGATTGGCAGAGCATCTTGGCGCAAAGACAGCAAGTTTTACCAACACACGATTACGGAGGGCCATAATCAACATCACCAGGTTGCTTTTCTACATCAAATGTCTAAAGGTAGCGGACTAAATTTTTTAGAGAGGCTTGAAATCCAGCGTTTTTTAAACGAAGACGCGGATAAGTGCCTTAACGCTAGAAGTGAAGGTGGGGGCAACTCTGTGTGTGTTCAAGCTATAGTCAAGGCGCCCCGTCCTTCAGTCAAGTTTGTACCATTAGACTCACTGGTAGACTACTGATCTACTTTTTTTTATAATCACCGGTAGGTTTTGTTTTAAGTTTTGATATGTTTAATGTTTTGGAATTTTTTGTTTTATTTTTTTAACTCTTTATGTATTTTTATCTTGTTCATTTATTTTGTTTGTTATGTAGGCACTGATGATGACCGTTAACGGTTGAAAGTCGGCTTTGTTATTAGTAATTATAATGAGTGGAGAGACGAAAACTTGTTTAGTTTTATTTCTTCTTTCCAAAAATTGTTTTTGCGCGCATTGTTCCTTCAAACCTTCCTAAACACGAATCCAAATTTAAAGTTTTTTTTTCTGGTCCCACCTTTCCAATAAAAATAAAAATGTAAATTAATAATAGCAAATACATTCCTTAAGATGTATTTCTAGTAAATTTTGCTTAGTGACATGTCACTACTTAATTACTGGCATTGTTTTTATGCCACCCTCATGGAAATAAGGAAGGGTAATTTTAATTTGGAAGTGGGGGACAAGTTGGGTAGAGGGGAGAGGGACCAAAAATTATGATTTTTTTCTCATATCAAAGTAGAATGATATATGTCTATGCAAAAATCGTTAAGGCAAAAACAAAATTTTAGTTACCCCGGCTGGATTTAAAAATAGTATTTCATTTTGGAAGTTTAGAAGTTAGATAGAAGTTCTTCATGTTGAATATAGTAATTCCAAAATAATTTTTGTCCTTACTTACCTGCCCTAAGCCTTAAGCATTTTAGACCTTTGATTTGTTAAAAATCAAGTCTATGTTGATCCTCTGTACTAGTTGCATGTAGGGGAGAATGCAATGTCCAGGTAAACAAAGTAGTTGACTTCTTGTTCATAACTTATTTTGACTTGTAATTATAATCATCTCGGAGATTCTGTTGTTTAGTTTTGCTTTGTTAAAGTATTTTATAAAAATATAATAAGTATTATTCCACAGTGAAAATGTCTCGTGTGTAAATAAACAGTCCGGACAATAACAGGAGGTATAAAGAAATAGTATTGAACAGTCAAGAAATGTCTGTGCCACACATAACTCCCGCTGTGTGTTGAAACATGTTGTACCACTAATAGCACTTAAGCTATAGCACCTTAAGCTATACCACTAATAGCACCTTAAGCTATACCACTAATAGCACCTTAAGCTATACCATAATAGCACCTTAAGCTGTACCACTAATAGCACCTAAGCTGTACCTTAAGCACCTTAAGCTGTACCACTAATTAAGCTATACCTTTAAGCTGTACCACTAATAGCACCTACTATACCACTAATAGCACCTAAGCTATACCACTAATAGCACCTAAGCCTATACTATACCTTACACCACTAATAGCACCTTAAGGTACCACTAATAGCACCTTAAGCTGTACCACTAATAGCACCTTAAGCTGTACCACTAATAGCACCTTAAGCTATACCACTAATAGCACCTTAAGCTATACCACTAATAGCACCTTAAGCTGTACCACTAATAGCACCTTAAGCTGTACCACTAATAGCACCTTAACTATACCACTATAACCTTAAGCTATACCACTAATAGCACCTAAGCTATAGACTTTAATTAGTACCACTAGCACCTTAAGCAACCACTAATAGCACCTTAAGCTGTACCACTAATAGCACCTTAAGCTATACACTAATAGCACCTTAAGCTAATACCACTAATTAGCACCTTAAGCTCATACCACTAATAGCACCTTAAGCTGTACCACTAATAGCACCTTACCCACTTATAGTTAAACTAATAGTACTAAACTATACCACTAATAGCACCTTAGGCTTTAGGTAAACAAGACATTATGAGAACAAGTAAGAAAGTCCTAAATTACGAAGAAAGTACCGAGGTCCCCCGTACCCGATTTTTGTTCTAGTTGAGTTTTTAGCTTTGTGTTTTTTTTATCAAACTCTACTTCATTTGAAATTTTAATTTTTATCACAGTTTTTTTTTTACTCCGACGTTGTTAAATTAAAGCTGAAACCCCACTAACACTCAAAAGTATTTTGCATTTGTGTACCAGTACACAATTATTTACTTAATTAAAAGTTGAAAAATGATACAGTTATTATCTGTCTTTCTTTAAAAACTATGTGGACAGTTTGTTTAGTAGATATATTTATAACAATATTTAATATGTATAATAACGTCGGAAAACGTGGTCATAATGAGAAAATATTCTTCACCAGTCGTTTTTCAAAATTAACGAGACACGAAAATTTTAAATTCAATTAGAAACATAAAATAGAAACTACTGTCAAGGGTATAGTTATTGTCATGCAAACAAGGCTTTGCCAATTCAAAACAAAAATACAGAATTTGGCTTGTCGTACAGACATTAGTTTCCAATTCAAAAGAAAAATACTAAATTTACTTTGTCATACAGACAAAGCTTGGCCAAGTCATAAGATAAATACACAATTTAGTTTGTCATACAGACAAGGCTTTGCCAAGTCATAAGACAAATACAAAATTTAGTTTGTCATACAGACAAGGCTTTGCCAAGTCATAAGACAAATAAAAAATTTAGTTTGTCAAACAAACAAGGCTTTGTCAAGTCAAAAGAAAATATAAGTAAATTTTTATAAAAATTTTCAATAAAAGAAAAAATAAAATATTTTTGTATTTCTTGTATGGTGTTTTTAAATAAAATTAGGCTAATTAGGTTGTCGGCATACATGTGGCAAGGAGAGGGAATGAAGGGGTTAGTTTGTCATGAAGACAAGGCTTTGTCAAGTCATAAGAAAAATACAAAAAAATAGCATAATAAATAAATTTTAATATTAAGCACCTTATTATAAATAAATAAATACATTTTTATTTGAATTTTCAGTTAATGGAAAAATGAAATGTTTTTATAAATTTTTAAATACATTTGGGCTAATTAGGTTGTTGGCATACATGTGGCAGGGAGGGGGGTTAAAGGGGTTTGTTTGTCTAGAGACAAGGCTTTGCCAAGTCATAAGAAAAATAAAAAATTAAGCATAATAAGTAAATTTTTATATGAATTTTTAGTTGAAGAAAAAATGAAATGTTTTTATAAATTTTTAAATAAAATTGAGCTAATTAGGTTGTCGGCATATATAAGGCGGGGGGAGGGGAGGGGTAAAAGAGTTAATTTCTACTTGCCCTCTAGAGTCCAAATATACATACATATGAAGAGTTTCTAGTTTTTGTCTAAAATAAAAATTTGTCATCATAAACACAAATAAATTAACACTTCATCGTATAATTTAAATAAAAATAAATAAAATTATAATAAATTATTATTTAAAAATAAAAATAGCTAAACTTTTAATTATAATAATAAGTTCAAAAACTTGTTTTTTTTATTACCATACTTTTAATTTTGTAACATCTATTTTAAAAACTTATTTTTACTTATTAAAATTAATTTTAACTTTTACAGTTAAAAAAGTTTTCAGATTAATATTTCAAAGCTATTCTGTAAATTTTTATTTTTTATAGGTTTTTTTATTAGGTTTAATATTTTTTTTAATAAATTTATTCAAAACTCGGATATTGTTTAACAGCTAAATATTTAATATTGAAAATGAAACACTTAAAGCAGGACTTCTAATCGTTTTAGTGCCCTGAAAATTAACAATTCACAAAGGTATAATACCTAACTAAATTTGCAATATCACTTGTTGTAAAACTGCTTAAGCAAAGTATTAAAATTTAAGACTGCATTTCTAATATTACTTTTTCATCTTTTTTTTAACTAATAATATCTTTATTTAAAACAAATATATTACAAAATAAGTTAAAAATAATACATTTTACTTCATGATTATAAATCTAATTACATAATATGTATATAAATAAAAACAGGTTTATTACACAAAAGTCCTTTATTGTTTAATATATAATAACTAAGCTTTCGACTAAAAATTAGTCATCATCAGAGTTTAAAAAATATAAAATATAAAATAAAAATACAATTTTACAAACTACTTCATATTGCACCTTGGTATGGTTTGGTAAGCTATGGTTAAAAATAAATTTTATAAGTATATAAATTTTATAAGTCCACAAAAAGAAACTTTTTAACAATATGTATATTTAAATATAAGAAATTTTGAATAAGCTTCTACTTAAACACTCTTGGGATATTGGTGGTGTAGGTGTTGTTCTGCTCAAATATTTAAATACAGTAAAACGTTAAATAAATATTAGATACATATAAATTAACCTACATTTTAATTAAATCGAATTTTAAGCTGTGATTGGAAAATATTTTATTTCTATAAATAAAAAAAAAGTTTAAAACAAAAAAGAAAGTTTTAAACAAAGTAAGACTTCTCAAAGTTGTAAAGTTTTGTCGCTCAGTAAGTCCACTGATATCTTTTGATAGTGTGGTCTGTAATAAAGTATTTTGCTCTAGTTTGACTAACGATCACAGAGACGCGTCTACTTAAATAAGAGTATGTTTATCCTTAGGGCTCATCCTGAACTTTTAAAATGTGCAGCATTTTGCTTCACAGACCTCAGATAGTAAATTCATCAGATTTATTTCCAGCGTTAACCCATCCAGGCAATGAACACGCTCGATGCTGCTTAACTTGTATGATCCAACAAAACTCATAGATGTACTTGTCGTATTCAAACGAAACTTGGTGTACTTATTTATTGCGTAAAGGTATACACTTGATCTAAATTAAATAGTTATTTATGCAACAAGAGATGAAAGTAAGTTTTACAGCTCAAGTTAAAGTTTCGTCTTAAGGCAGCGCCGAAGGAGGAAACTTCATTAGCTCACGAGGCCGTTAAAGTTTCGTCCTAAGGCAGCGCCGAAGGAGGAAACTTCATTAGCTCACGAGGCCGGTAGGCCAAGGGAGATAAACTAGTTAGCTCCCGAGGCTTGCCGAGGGAGTTAACTAACATTTTGGCTTCCGAGGCTTGACGAGGGAGATAATACGAGAGCTGAAAATTTTCATCCCTTGTTGCATATTAAATTTTATCTACGACTAGAGAACTAATACTAACAACTGTTAATATATTCTTCAGCTCCTTAATTGTTATTGTGTTAGTTTAGTTTATTCTTACCATGTCAATTACTCTGATGAATAGAGAATAAAGTCACTATCTTCACATTATTTTATTGTAAGCTGTCAATAGAATAATGTGTAATACTATATTTGTAATTTAAACATTAGCGTGTGTATATTGTATATTTTACCTGTAGTACCAAAAATTTCCTAAAATTCCTAAAAATTTTACTAAAAAATTATGTCAAGTTGGCAACACTTTCATTTTTCCTCCCTAGGGAGTAAAAGTACATTTACAGTGTGAGATAACAAGACTGTAAGTAGAACTTACAATACAAGGAGTAGATAAAATTAATTGCAGTATTTCCCCATTATTTACATTTAAAAAAAACGTACACAAGTAATTTAGTGTTGTGTACATATGTTAGTCTTATTCATACCTATATGCGTGCCAAATCTCAATTCAATCGCAACATTTTTCCGCGTTAATGTAAGTCAATTATTGCGGGTTAATGATGTTAAAAAATTTGAATTGTTCAACTACACCTATAGACTGATTTTCTTAGTTTCAACTCTCTAGCGTAAATACACTGGAAGCTACGATGGTAAAAGACTAACACCTACACACACACGCACACATACAGACAGACAACTTAGTGAAAACCACTCAGGAGGTCTCAACAACAGATCTGAAAAGGATAATGCACGTGACATTCCGGTTTCAGATTTTGTCGCAAACACATTTCTAGTATACCTACGGTATAAATGAGGAAAAGGAAAATAAAAAAAAAAACAATTTATTGATTCAATATTTTTCCTTTATGTGCTATGAAACATATTAGTTCTTTTTCTTATTTCTTTTGATTCGTTTCATTCTTTCTTTTTCTTATTTTTTTCATGTTAGGTTATATTCCGGCATTGACGTCATTGGAGGAATAAGTAGAGAACTTTCAATGTTAAAAGCTTATACCGGTTCCTGCAATGACGTCACACGTGTTTCTTAAATAAGTCAGGTTTGGTTTGTTTACATCAAATTGAATCGCCTTATAAATTTTTAACATCTTGGAGCAACAAAACTAATATTGTACGCCTATTGGTGTTTTCTTTTAACCCTTTTGGATTCCTCTACTTATTTAAGGCGTTATACAATTTCAACAAAATATTATTTTACAGTCTAATTTCCTCTTTACGCGGTTTTCTTATGATACCAAAGAGAGAAAGTTGCAAGACTTATTTATATAAGGGAAATAGATGAAAATATGGAAACTCATGAAGAACAGGAAATTGGAATGTATCACAAACTTGAACCTCGAGGTTTATTTAACATACACGGAACTCAATTCTATATTTTACTTTGTTAGAGGCAAACCTAGAAGTTCGGAGAGTAATATAAACATTTGTCTCGTGTATAATCGTAATACCGAAGATTCCCAAAGCCAGACAAATCTGTTGAACCCCAAAATTCAATATAAAATATCGGACCACCAGTAATAATACGCAAGCCGGTTTTCTTACGGTCTTAACTAAGCCTGCCAACCTAGGAACATTTTTTTAGATCATAGTTGGCAAAACTTCCGGTTCATCAACTTGGAAGTAATTAGGATAAATTATTTATAAAGAGTCAATAAATACTAATGTAAATACACGTTATGTTGTTATGTAACGTATTTTAACGTTCAAAATAAAAATATGTTACAAGTAGTTCTCGTCAACCAGAAGTAGATTCTCGAATTATCTTTGAAAAAATTCGCTATAAGGTGGCACGTAAGGCGGGAGGTGGTTTGCTTCCTAGGGTATTTGTGAACGATTTTATTATATGTTTCGCGGTTTTTTAATGTTATAATACTTTATCAACTCTTTCGTCAACACAACATTCAAGACAAATTTGTTTTAAAAAAAAATTAACTGTCCTCTTTCCTTAACCTTTAACCAAGGTAAAAAATGATCCTTGATGCTAAGTGCCACAACACTCTACTCACCAGAGGCTTACAGCTCCGAAGATTAAAAATCAGTAACAGTTAAGTCATGAAGATCCCAAAAGAAAAGTTCAATTATTGCAGAAAATGTAGTGCGTGGTTTAAAACATATGATCGAAGTAAAAAATGTTAATTGCAGAGGTAGAAAAGTGGGGGATAACACTAACAAAAAAAGGAAGGAAGGATAACACTAAATCTTTCCTGAAGGAAGGATTCGCAATGCTCATCCTCCTTCCTTCAGACTCGCTTCGCTCGTCCTCAGAATATACAATTTGCCAAGTTTATACTGCAATATGTCCTTGAACTCGCTTCACTCGTCCTCAGATATTAAATGCATTTGTATCATTCTCAGCGGTCATGACGTTATAAAAAAATACAAATAGCACAACCACAGCGGTAGACTGATTTTTTTCAAAGTTTCAACTCTCTAGAATAAATATATTAGGAGTTGCGATGATAACAGACATACACACACACACACACACACACACACACACACAAAACCTAACTTTAAATACCTCATGGGTTACCTAAAATCCATAGAGATTAAAATCATGAAGAGACTGGATTAGAAACAGAGAACAAAGGACTGCGTCCCTCAGTAATTATTATTATTTATAAACTTGAGTAATTTTACATAGATTTTATGAAACAGAATTGTATAAGATATTATAACAAAATAAGAAGTTTTTTTTATATGTTAGTTTTAAAAGTAATTAGACTCTGAGATTGTGTGTTACAATTTTCGTTTATAATATTTTGTAATTCTCTATAAAATAAACGTTATTTCCCTATCCTTAAGATACTAAAGCATGTAATATTCATGTAATTAAACATGCTTCAAAAAAAAAAAAAAAAAAAAATTTCCCTATCCTTAAGATACTAAAGCATGTAATATTCATGTAATTAAACATGCTTCAAAAAAAAAAAAAAAAAAAAAAAAAAACACATACAGACCAAACACTTTGCGAAAACTATTCAGGAGGCCATTCAAAAACCTGAAACGAATAATTCCGGTTTCGGATTTGCTAACACAAAAAATATAAACACTTTTTCTATATACCCAGAGTATAAATATAAATGTGGAAAAGTAAAAAAAGATGACAAACAAAAAGATAGAAAATCATTAGCAGGACCCGGAGGCAAAACAGAAGGTCTTATGACTTTTTATTAAGTAAGTAAGATATCGCAGTTTTACTAATTAGGCCTTAAAAGGACGAATCAGAGAAGTTTCCTATATATATATAATATATATATATATATTATATTATATATATATATAATATATATATATATATATATATATATATATATTATATAAGGGCAACGTAATTGATCCTATAACTCTTCTTTCCACTCTCATCAACCCTTAAATCGTGATATGCAGATGAAAGTTCGTTCCAATACAATATAAAAGATAAAAAAAAATAGTGAATAAAAGTAACAGAGACAAAATAAAATCAATAAAGCCATCAACGAAGAAAATAAAAATTAGAAATTCCCTTATTTTCTTTAGCTACTAATGTTGTTCTACAGGAAAAGCACAGTGTTTGTTTTTAATCTATCAGAGCAATTTCCGAGATCCAGTAAAATAATTTATTTAATTAAACTAATAGTGGAGCAGAGTAAACCCCAAAAATGTTTGTTCCTTATTTCCCTAACCTTTATTTGAAATGTTTTCGCTTTATTAAAGTATTTCAATATAACGAAACAAAAGAATTTATTTTATTCACTTTATTCAAAAATGAAAATTTATTATGAAGACTGATTCTTTGAACATTTTAGTAGAGTTATATTTAAAAGGTTTGAATATACCTGCTAATTTATTTTGGATTTTAAATTTAGTTATATCAATTTTTGCATCCATATCTTCTTAAAGGAAGACAACACCCAATTTTTCTTCAAATGTCAACGTTACAGCATCTACAGATAATAAAAATCGTAAAAAAATTATGGGGGCGGGGATGCGCCCATTTCTAGTAAACGCGCTACAGCGCAAACAGCAAATCTTATTTTAATGAAACAGCACAGCATTCAAAAAGTCTTTTAAAAGTAATTAAGTAGATTTACACAGCTATGGTCAGACTAAGGATCTAATGTGGTTCTTTAGTCTAGGGGTCTGCTGTGAGCATAACCACAACTGATCGCAAGCTTACCAAATATATAAATCGAAGTCCAAATATTAGCATGTCTTGCTACAACAGGATCCATGAAAACTACTTGAACAATAATTGCTCTAGAAGTTTTTTATGTTTACCAAAATTAAGTGAAGCAGCAGCCGCTTTTATTAAAATTCGAGAGACTGGTATGTGAAATCCATATAATAATAACAAACACGCTGTGATTGAAAACATTGTTTTAGAAGAATTACCCGTGTTAGCGGCAGCCAACCACAGACAGAGCGATATCAAGGTAACCATAATCAACAATATTAGCAGTGTTAAACCTTCCAAAACTTACTGATTTGAACCTACAATAGAAGAATCAGAGCACGAACGAACTTGTTTGAGCACGAACAGATGGCTCTAAGAAAAGCAGAGATGGATTCACTTGTTTCGGGGTCTATATTCCTAAATATCCTGTAGAACTTAGTTACTCTGTTGGGCTTCATGCTACAGTGTTCCAAGCAGGTGTCTATGCTTCCCTTCCTTGATGATTGCAACCCTTTCAAAGTCCTTACTTCCAATCCTAGTATCTGTCCTTTTTCAAGAATGTAGAGCTCACTTGTCTCCCTTGGTAGAGAGTAAAACTCTTTAGCTTAGTGGATACCAGACCATTTGGGTGTCGTAGGTAATTAGGATAATGAGCACATAAAATTGCTAGACTCGGAGCAGGAACTGCATTCATTGGGCCAGAACCTGTACTTCCCCACTCAGTTACACACGAACAACCTAAAACTAAACTGGCTTGCCTTTGCTGGTTGCAGACAAGCAACAATGTTCATTACAGGACCATTTGTAAAAAATACACATTTTCTAATTAACCTTAGCAAGCCTTGCCTAGGAACCTAGTTAGTGTTCTCACCGGTCACTGTAGATTAAATAAACATCATAATACTTTAGGCAGAGTCTCAGAGGCTAACTGCCCCATGTGTGGGCATTATGAGGAGACAGCCTTTCACCTGCTTGCAGAGTGTGAGGCCTATACTACTCTTCGTACCCGCATATTTGGCGTAGGCCTCTTGTATGAAGAGGAGCTTTCTTCTCTTAGTTGGAGAGATATCCTACAATATATCAACCTTTCCAAGAGATTCTTGGTAGAAGTGGTATAGGCCAATATTGTTGATAATGGTTACCTTGCTATCACTCTCTCTGTGCTAAGAAATCTGGGATTGCAAGAAGGGCTCAACTTTGTGGCCTATTAGCCTAGTATTGCCTGCCCACCTTATTACTACTACTACTGCCCTAGCTAATAGCCCAAGAGCCAGACGCTAAAACGAGACCGTTGACTAAACTTTTTTTCAGACTACGTTCTGCTCGCGTCTCAAGCCTCAGTTAAGACGCTTCTTTGCGACTTTTCTTTTCCTACAGCCTTCAAGTAAAAATAAAAAAATAACTTCGTAGCTAAAACTTTAAGCTATAGTTTCTCAATTTTCCGAAAGTTATCTATACAAAGCTAGTCTTGATTTTTGACACAAGTACTTATTCACAAATATAACTTAATTAGTTGAGTGTTGTTTTTGAACGTTTAATTAGTTTCTCGGATGTTTTCTCTAACGGGAAGTATCGGTTGTAGTTAATACTTAATTAACTTTCATTAGAGTTCTTTTAATTGCAAATTATACAGCTGTAATACCAATGATAAATAAATTATTACTACTCTGTACTGACTTATTCGGAATTACGACTATTGACGAAAGAAGTCTTTTAAGGATTCTTCTTTTTCTTTAACTTCTTGGCCGTCCTCTAGCGAAAGAAATCCCTAAAATTAGATTTTGCTCCTACTCATACAAAAGTAGAATTAGTCGTGTAGTGAAAATTAAAAGAAACCTCTTTTAAAAACCAGAGGAAAAACTGGTAAGAAGCTTTGATTTAATCCGCTTACGAGTCTTATAGAGTCATTAACTTGTCTTCATGCCAAGTTCTGTGGTCGTCTTCTTTCAAACCATAAACCTATGAAATGCCAGCTTACGTCCCAAAACAAGTCTGACTTGATAGAATATAGGAAATAAAAAAATAACTATTTACAAGAGAAAGTTAAAATTTTATACACAATTTTGTGTATAAATTTTTTTATGAATAAAATAATAATAAAATTATTATATGCAAATAAATACACAAATTTGTTTATAATAATACAAAACTCCTAGAATGAATAGTTTTTACTCTTTAGGAAAAAATAAGGCGGAATCAGCCCTCGTTGCTATGATGTAACTTACTTAATGAACTTTAACTCACACCACACAAACTTGAACGACTGCACTAAATATATGTTTCATTTAAATTGCGATTAACTTTTAATGTAGGATTATAACCCATATTATTCAAGACTGAAACTTCAAACGTGAGTGCGCTTTAGCCAAACGTGATATTCCGAAACACAACACACCATACAGAGATATATATTATATATATTATATATATATATATATTATATATATATATATATATATATATATATATATATATATATCTATAAAAATTGAAAATAGAAAATACCTTAGTATTAAATGATAATAAGAAGAGAACTTACAGTTGGTGAAGGAGATAGAAGGGAGGGATTAAACGCGACGTTTCGACTGTTTTGTCTTTTATCAGCGAGAATAGAGATAGATGTGAACCGTGAGGCGCCAGGCCAGTACTGAGAATGAGCCTAAAAGGCGGGAAGGACGGGGACTTCCGGCTGTGAAGCTAGTGTCGCTCGTGTCAGAAAACTGAACCATGCCCAGCAGGTATAACTACAACCGTCCGCCGCCAAACGTCACCCAATACTAACCGAACCGCACATCGCGAACGCAAGGGAAAGGTAAGGGAAGTAGGAAAGGTAAAATAATAGTAGATAGGAGTAACATTAAGTAAGTAGATAGAAGTAAATAGTATAATTAATAACAGTGTAAAATAAGGCACGTAAGATAATAAGAAAGAAAAATTGATTAAAAAAAAGTAATAATTTTAAAATAAGCAAAAAACAAAAGATTATTATTATTAAATAAATAAGTATAATAAAATAAATAATAAAATCAAATATAAATAAAAATAATAATTTAAAAATACAATAAAAATATATATTAATATATATAAAATATATATAATAATATAAATATATATAATATATATAATATATATATATATTATAATATATATATAATATATTATATTATAATATATAAATATTATATATATATATTATATATATTATATATATATTATAAGCGTATTTAACTTTCAATACAAGCGTCTTTCAACAATTCTAATACGACAAACGGCTACAGGAGAAGAACCACGGCGTAAAGGAGGATGCAAAGTCGTGGTTGCAAATAAACACTGTTAAAGGTTTTAGAACCGAGTGGTCTTAGACGCTTTGGTTTATACCCTCTCAGCTAAATATTAACACTTGTTACGGCCAGGGTTTAAGTTTCTTTAGACGCTATGAGTTCCAATACCTGCTGAGTTATTAACTAAGGCTTTGAAAAGTGTGTGTTACTTACTAGGGTCTGAACAATAAGGTCTTGCATCATCTGCAATTTATGATACAAGCGTATGGGATCTATACATCGACAATCATAGCATCAGTTATTGGGACTAGAGCGACAGATTTGCCAGCATGAATGATGTGTCTCTCATATTGGACACATTACCAATGGCGAGAAAACGAAAGGGTGATCAAAATGTTTTATCATAGGATTAGCATGGGAGCCGATCGAAATTATTCATTTATTTCTTTATTTTTACTTAATTTCTGATAAATGAGTAAAAAATTAATATAATGACCATCGGTGCTATAAAAATTGTAAATAAAGATTTAGATTTTCCGGTGGTGACCCCGTTAATGTAGATAAAGAATCCGACGTTTCGCTTCCACTGTGGGAGGCATCTTCAGGGATATAGGACATTATGGATAGAACACAACGCTCTACAAATTTTAATGAAATAAAAGAATACTTTTGTGAGTTTGTGCAAACAAAAATTATTCAAAAGTAAAATTAATTAACAATAAATAAAATAAAACACTATATGGCGATTTTTATCTTTCAGTTTCTTCAGGTTTTTCCAATGAAAGAGTGACTTTTAAAATAAAATCAAGAAAGATAAATCGTTGATGACAAATCCGCAGCAGCGACGGTGGCGCTGCTACGGACTTTGAATCGCGAAAAGGCATGTTTTAAAAAAGCCGACCAAGAACTGGAAAAATTAGGAGTGAGCTGATGATGCTAAGTTTCTAATGACAAATATAACTGTAATGACCGCACTACAATCCTTCGGTTTCAATTGAAAATTCAGCGTTAAAACTATAAGTTAAATTATTTAAGTTAGTGAAGCTATTTTAAAGTTTTTCGTGAACCCTTAATTAACGGTGCTTGAGGCATCAAAGTTTTTACATTTGTTCAAATAAAAATAATAAAAATTGTGCAATTATTGAGTAAAAATAAGAAATAAATGCATTTCTATTCTATTCCATTCTAACTATAAGTTAAGTTATATCCTCTCACACACAAGATAATTCAATATCGTGTGAAAGTTACGGCAAAAGCTCTGATAAGTTAAAGAGGGTCAAACCTATCTCATAATATCCACCTCAGACTTGACATAAAATACATTCTTGACGTTAACTTAACTTATACGTTCATAAACTTTAACGCAAACTAAACTTGTTTTTTACGTACATTACTTTTAGTTTTAACAGACTCATTGATTGAATTAACTTCAATTCTAATCAAATAGTTTGTAACAAATAAGAACTGACTTACTGTCAGAGTATAGTTAGTCTTCTAAGAGTAAACGGAATTGCAATTATGAACGTAACTATTAGATATAATTTTCCTTTTAGTGAATTTCCTTCGGAAAAATTTGTGAGTCAGCAATATTTTTTAAAAAAATCGGTAAAACTCGAGGGTTTTTACCGCAAAAAGGTCCTCATCAATGTTTTTTAAGGCACTGAGTCAAATGAAACTCATCTTAAGTCCATAAGGCTAAGTGGCCAAAAAGTCGAAAAACTGTGGTCGAATGCCGGAAAACTTAAAATACACCCGATAAAAACATATTTTAAGTGGAGAGTCGTTTTTGATGTTTCTTAGGCCTGTGAGTTTAATTAAAATGTTCTTAAGTCGATACGAGCACTAAAAGGACTCAAAGCCAGGGAACCTAGGTTAGAACCCTGGTAAGGACGATGATTCTTTTATATCAAACTTCTTTATTAATAATGTAATACAAAATGTATATTTTTTTACGCTTAAACCCGTAGGGTCATTTTAGCGTTATCCTCTCACTCAACTACTCCACCGCTAAGTCTGTACACATCCCATCATCAAGGAAGCACACCCTCCGTACATGGTGGCACATAACTCGTATGAGTTCACAATGTGTCTAGTTCATCCAGCCAAACCAGACTCTATCCAGAATCACCGTTCTGAGCCTGCGACTAGTTCACAGTGTGCCTAGTAGGCTCACCGCTCTTGCCAGTCCAGTGCCACCCAACAGAGAACTCTAGCACCTTGAAAGCTCCGCAGTGCTTTTATGCACGTCCGTCTTCAAACCGAGTACTTCGTTCCAAGTCACTTACGTTATTCTTGTCACCGCCTTCACTTTCACTAAGTTTTCGGACATACAGGCTCAGTATATCTTTCCCAACACTTATTAGTACAAAATATGCGTCTTACTTCAGGCCTGCACTGCAAGAGGGAGTGTATTAATATATTGTATTACTTTTATGGTTTTATTTCTTAAAATAAGTTTATACCGACAAAATAATTCTGGCGCGGTGGTCCGCATGTTGGCGGATTTCGGAAATATTCATAAACCAAACAATCATTAAAATTATAAATGCTCTCTTTAAGAATAATTACACAAAACTAATCCATCAAATAAATAATACAAGTTATAAATTATTTTCATATATTTAAATAACGAAAGGTTAAACCTAGCATCAATCAGTTTTAAGTTTTAAACAAATAGACGATAAAAGTTATTTAAAAATATGAATAAATTACAAGCACGTGGATAAAGAAAATTAATATAAAATTTTTCTTTTGCTATTTTTTTTTATTTAATCCAAGCCCAATTTATATGATGCAGTAAATTTTAGTAAAATGAGAAAAATTGAATAAAATAAATGTACATAAATTAAATGCTAGCAAATAGGTATTCATGCTTTTTTGAACAGTTTCAGATTAAAACGAAGGATAAAGTTAAAATAATAATAAATAATAAATATAATCCAGAAAAAATAGGTGAGTGGGGTAAGAGGAGGACTTAACAGAATAAAGCTCCTTAGAACAACAATATATTTTATATTTATTTATTTAAAAAACAAAAATATTTATTTATTCAAGGATTTAATCGAAACAAGCTTCCGCTAACAGAAGCTTCTCTCAGTAAATTCATATTTTGAGTAAATTTTAAATAAAAGTGAGCAGCGAAACCTTAAGCAAATTTAATGACTGATGTGATTTTTTAAACAACGTATACGCAGCAAGTAAAAAATCGGGTATGGGGTGCCTCGAAACTTTTCCTCATCATATTAGATTCACTACGCTAATCCTCATTAATTCGGACTCTTGTTCGACATCAGAATATGGAAATCATCAATTTAATATCACAGTACATTTTTCGGACTCACTTAGTTCGTCCTTATATAGTAAAAACATCCGTTCTTAGACAGGTATAAAACCGTTTTATTCTCATTGGTCACCCATCCAGGAACTTGCCTCGCTCAGTGCTACTTCACATTATCGATAGAACATAAACCATACATATACAAGCCGCAATAAAACTTAACTTAGTTCAGTCATTTATAACTTCATATGTTATTTATAGATTTTCAATTTTTTTATAAAACATTCACGTGATGTTTGAACCTGTACACATTCGATAGTATTAAATACTCATCCGTGCTGAATTTCAAATCGATGGAAACATTGTTCCAACCGCTTTTATGAATGTATAAAATTTTTGCTAACTAATTTTTGCCAGTTAGTAACGTCATACAATTTTTTAACTTTCTAGCGTAAACACACTGCGATGATAACAGACACACACACTCATAAAGACAGAAAACTTAGTAAAAACTACTCAGGAAGTCTTAAAATCACCTAAATTGGATAATTCATGTAAAATCCCGCTTCCAAGATTTTAGAACTAACACTAGACTTTTCCCTACGATATAAACGTGGAAAAGTAATAATGAGGCAATTCTGGTGTCAGGGTTGACAAAGCCTTAGAATTTTTTGAAGTGTGTAGATTGCGTCTCAGAATGTGCATTCAGTTTAACTGATTAAATAATCTTTCGCCGATTTTCGTTAGCAGTTCCCCACTATTATCTGCAGACGTTACTGTAGAGGTTATTACCAATATGTCAAAGGGTTTAAACAACTATTATTATTATTACCTCCGATAGAAGCATTGTAAGCTACTCCAACGCCACAGTAAGAGTTAAATGCTTGGGCGGCCACCTCACCAGCACATCTAGTACCGTGTTTGTTGTCTCCATCGTCTCGAGGCATCGGATCATCATCATTGTCATTGATATCAAAACTAGCTTCAGGATCCTGAAACAAATAAAAACTTTTTAATTGAAAGGAAATGCAGAGTTCTAGGAAAGGGCATAAAAAGGGTCATAACCTTTTTTTATTTTATGTATTCTGAACCGTGGAGGTAGTGATTAATATATAAAGCAACAGTCTCTCCACAAATGTAAAAACTATATTTACAAAGCCGGCTTTCGACTGTTAACAGCCATCATCAGTGCCTACCAACAATGTAAACACAAAAAGATAAACTATGTACAAAGTAAAATAAAACAATTTTAAAAGATAAAAATAACAGTACAAAATAAAATATAAAATAACATAAAAACAAAAACTAAAACCCAATTACCGTAGAGAAGCGAGAAAGGAAGAAAAATATAGACTATATCATTTGAGACAGAGGTTGAAATCTGACTGGAGGCCTGGGAGCCGTAGCTAGCGTTCGCATAACAGCAGACGCCGCCCCCATTTCCCCCGTTTTATTTAGCAGCTTATCTCCTAAAAATCGTTCCTAAAAATCGGGTCATAATCATTTTCTTAAAATTGAACTGCTAATATTAATTCAATATTAGTAGTATTCAATATTAGCAGCATATTAGCCAATATTCGAATTCTTGAATTGCTAATATTGAAACAGATGTATTTACGAGCAAAGCGAATCCGAAGACGTGTTGCAGTATAAATTTGGCAAATTGTATATTCTGAGAACGAGTGAAGCGGGTCCGAAGACGTGTTGCAGTATAAATTTGGCAAATTGTATATTCTGAGAACGAGCGAAGCGGGTCGAAGACGTGTTGCAGTATAAATTTGGCAAATTGTATTTCTGAGAACGACGAAGACGTGTTGCAGTCAAATTGTATATTCTGAGAACGAGCGAAGTGGGTCCGAAGTAAGCAGGATGAGCATAGCGAATCTGATGATATGAGGAAAAGTTCCTACATGATTTTCCAGTAGCTCCTATTGAATATTGAACAAAGTTCCTACCTGGAAATTGTAGACTAAAATTCTGATGAAAATTCGAATAAATAATTTTTCTCACTTTATTTATTTAAAGTTATTTTATTCTTTTAGCATCATTCAGGTGAAAGCCTGACTACCGGTACAAATTATTGTTACCATTTTTTTTTTGAATACCTTTGGTCGGAAGTTGATGAAATTTCCAGGGAATGTTAGTGATGTGTAGAGCAAGGTCCTACACATCTTTCGGCATCATTTAACCTAAAAAATCGTGAGGGTAAAGCAAAATTAGCTAAACATCTATCAGCTTGAGATAAAACCTTAGTATTTATATAAAAGAAGAATATATAATCTAAGATCCATCAAAGAAAACAATTCTATATTAGGTTTTTTTATAGTTTAGAAGGTGAAAAAAAACATAGGTAATACAGTAAAAGTAACCAGAAATCTTATGTTATCATCATAAAAGATCATTCTAAAAGTGGGTTATAAAACATCTCAAAAACATCTAAAAGATGAAAATAATATCAGAGAATAAAAGGATTTTTCACTTGATGCGGTCTTTGACCGTTGTAAACTTTTACTTTTATTATGTGAAGAAGAAAGGAAAATCATAACATAAAAAAGTTTTTAGAAAAAAAGAACGTTACGAATAACGGGAAAACGTGAAAACCAAATCATCTGAGTATTTTCCTTTCGCATTTATGTTGTCTTTTGATCCAAAAACGAGCCTTTTGGTCCTTTTCAGACGGGATAAAAGTCGGAGATATCGATTTTTCAAAAAAAAAGCGAATATAATTTTAAGATTATTTTTCTAACTTAACATTTTTCCGGGCTAATGGTTCTGCTAGAAGTATAAAGTTTGTTTTAAAAGATACTTATTTTTCACATTTATATCGATGTGTTCGAAGTAGAACGTGTGATATTTTACATCAGGTTGATGAAAATATATTTCAAATTTTTATGATGCTTTCTTCACTAAAAAGAAGTGTTAAATCGTGTACTTTTCACCTTGCGTTCTCAGGAGACTACATAATATCATATAAGCGAATTTTCTTTAAAAAAAATCGCTAATAAGATGGCTCGAGTGGTGGGGGAGGGAGCCCGAGAGTGTGTCCAAATTTTGTATTTGTTTTAGAGGTCCTTAACCACCAAGAAATACGTTTCTTGGTGGGGTTGATAAGTAAGAAAGCGCGCATTTCAAAAAAATTTCGCCAAGCTTGCAGACCTCCGCGACAGAATTTTTAAACTTTTTGGTAATAATATATAAAGAGAATATCTTTATACAATGGCGTATATAAAAGAAAATGCTACATATTCCCGAATAACTAAGGGTATCTTAAGAGAATAACGCGCAATTTTATATGCAAACCTGTAGGTGGAAAGGTAGTTCTGATATCGTTAAGCAAAAAATGGCTTTTTCGAAAACGTAGAATGGCTGACAATTAAATTCTATGTTTATAGCTGGAGTACGTATATAAAATCCTTAATAGGTAAGATACGTCCTTCTAAAACTATCTGATGACAACATTTTTAAGGAAAATGATATTTACCTTTTCTCATTTGAACCTTAGACACATAGGAAAAGTAATGTGTTTGCACGAGGGATTCCGAACTAATATACTTTCATAATTATCCGTTTCAGTGTTTAAAGAACCTTCTAGGAGGTGTTTACCAAGTTCTTTGTCTGATTGTGTGTTTAAGTGTGCGTGTGTGTCTGGGTATTGTCATAGTAGCTATCATTGTGTTTATGTTAGAAAGCAGATACTTGGCTAAAATATTAAAAATTGTGTGTTTTTTCATCAGGGTTTTTTAAATGTGATGTTTTAATCGCCCATAGTGAGTCAGCAAAAGTATCGGGTCAATATGATCAAATATATATATATTATATATATATATATATATATATATATAATATATATATATATATATATATATATATATATATATATATATAATATTGATCATATTGACCCGATTACGTCACAAAAATGTGATTTTTAATAGGGTTCGTGTCCTCCCAAAGGTTGATTCTTAAACATTCATCGGGGACCTCTAAAACGGATTTATGTCGTGGCTCGAGGTTCGATTCCCGCCATGACGCCTATTTTATTAGCGATTTTTTTCAAAGGAACCCCGCTCAAAGAAATAAATATAGTAATATATCGTTAAAAAACTAGATCAAAACATTTTTTACAATGTATTATCATTAATTCAACACATTTTAGCGAGCAAAGCGAGCTATTTCTTACGTCGTATCATTATTAACACAAATAATCTAACAAGCAAAGGGAGCCCTTTTTAATTCCTAATATTAATATTAGGTTATAAAAACCTTATTTTTAAATTTTTTGAATAAACTCGGTTCTTAAACTGTTTCTTAATGATAATTTAAATATTTTTATTCGACGTATTTCTAACGTGAGTTTTTGATGCAACGCATTATTAGTATTAAGAGAAAGGACGTTAACATATTAATGCTTCTAATATGCATTGTTCCATAATTCATTCATGTTTTAAGGAACAAATTTATGTTTGACTTCAAAATCTCAGGCTTTAACGTCTTTATAACCAACATATTTTATTTAGAGTCAAAAATAAGAGAGAAAAACCTTTATTAACACTGGTAAGAGCAATTTTACTGGAGGACTCACAAATTAAAATTCTTTCTTCCTTGCAAAGCAAATACACATTTTTTCCTTCCTGAACCACAATATTACGTTTTTTTAATTTTCAAGTACTTTATTTTAATATTACAAGCATTTACAAACATAACTCTATGTCTCTTAATACTGTATTTTTTTGACTCATTATGTTTTTTTGAGAAATACGTACAAAAAATTGCTAAAAAACGTTAGAGTTTTTTTAGCTAAGAAACGTTAGTTGTTTAAATATAATGACACAGGTTGTTAAACAACGGTGGTTTAATTCATAAACGAATTAAAATATTCCTTTTCATTTTCTCCAGTATCTTTAGAAGGACAGCCAATGTTTTAAAAACTTTAAAGTTTAATAAGGTGAAGTCGGGATAGCTTAACTTTGTTTCTTTGATGGGGTCCTGATGGGGTTACGGCTAGCACGTGACCCTGACAGTCTGGGTTCGATCCCTGCCGGGGCCTTTAAGATTAATACTCGAGGGATGGAAATCCTTTTACATGCCATGCTTAAAGGAATGTTAAGCCGGTGGTTCCGAGGCTGTGCGCTGTCAGGTACTCGTAAAAGATCCCTAACCTTAAATGAGCCAGGCATAGGTCAAATTTAGGACCTTAATCAGACTAAGGTAGGAAAGCTTAGTCTGGCATTGATGCATGCGTTGTTTCTAGTTGAAGCAATAGCAATTTATAATAAAGCCACAGCTCTTCTGCGGATAAGCCGCAAAATTCATGCTCTAGGACTTATAAGGTAGAACTCTATCATCTATCTAAAATAATTAGCAAAAAGCGCCTAGCAACGCGGATTACTTGCTAGGGGATCTCACCTTTCCCTAATTACTATTACTACTATTCCTAACTTAATTTTGATTAACTCTAGTGGTACGCCGCCAAATTGATGAAATTAATAATCACCTCTGAACTAAATGACAGGCCAGATGGTACTCACTACTTTATCGAACTGCCGAACTTTTGCCGAACTGTGTATACCTAAGTATATATGCAGGAAACGCTCAAAATTAAATAAAAATATCGTATATATTGTCAAAAATATTAATATTTGTGTAATAGGCTATACATTAATATACTGTATTGCGGAATTTAACATACCTGTCGTAAAAGAACAGTTCGGCAAAATTTCGGCAAAAATTCGGCAGTTCGGTGGAATAGTGAGTACCCAGGTCAGATGGAAGCACATAACATTTATTGGCGGGGAAAAAGTTGTGAAATCAACTATTATGGACCAATGACTAGGCGGGTGTATTTTACTACGCAAGTAGTTTTTTAAGGTCTAGAATCCTTAGGTCACCAGGGTTCAAAAAAATTTAAAAGCCAATAGTTCTAAAATAGCACCCAATATCAAATGTTGAGTACAGCGTCTAGCAGACACATGGGCAGAGAAACGCTTTTAGTTATGTCTCAGGGTTGTTTTCAATTAATTTCTTATAGTTATATCTGAATAATTGGGTCAAGATTTAAGATCTGAGGTAGAGGTACAAAACTTCTGCTGAGGTAGGGAGCTAAGGTATAATTTATTCCCTATCGTTCTGAACGAAAAATGCAAAATTTGTATTCACTGTAAAAAGAAGTTTTTTTTTCGGCATACACAAAAAAATGTGTACAGCTGGGAATTTATCTGAGAATTTATCTGGAAATGTATCTACAAGAAGCGATAAAGACCACATTCTTTTTGTAGTTCAGCCATAATTCCGCTAAATGGCAACACTGTTTAACAGTATAACCTTCTTTCTCTCGTCTATTTCTTCTTTCTTTAAAATTTAAATTAAACTTCAAAAGTATTTTTGTAAATGTTATTTATTTTATCATTATTCTCTACCTCACAAAAAGAACATTCCCTACATGACTGCGTTAGTGACTTTTTCACTTCAGCTTTACTCAATTCGCTCGCCAGTAAATATTGTCGCTTTGGTAAAATAAAATATTCATTTTACAGCCTAGTAGTATAATATCCTATTAGACCCCATTTAAACAAAAATTGTGTATAAAAGAGTTTAGAGGTATCCCGTACCCGACTTTTTATATTGTTTTAATAACGTAAATGAATTTGTAGGTTTATTATTGTATTTATTGATTTTTATTTCTTTGTAAATAGATACTTTACTAGTTTAAAACACTTTAGAACAATTAGAATTCTCGTGAATGAATATTTATGAGAATTATATTGACACCAGCTCGGTTTCTCTTTTCAAAACACAAAAAAAAGTTCCAGAAAAAACAAAAATGCCGTACGAAAAGCGTTCTTTATTGTCCTCTTTTATACTCGAGGACAAAATTAATTTTGCCTGGAAGGTAGAGCGAGCCCGGCATAAAGGAGAGGAAACTTGTCGGTTTTAAATGGACTCTCAGAGAACTGAGTTTTATAGAGGAAAACAATTTAAATAAGTAATTCTATATTGTGTACACGTACAAACAATACAATGTAATAACCGCTCTACTAGGAATACTATACCCGTTACGCTTTCTATATTCATATGACTAAATTTATTCTTTTTTATACTAAATCTATTCTTAATTGTTTTCAAATTTTGATACAAATCAGAAGAATAAATAAGATTCAAAGCGTTTTCTTTAGAGATTCACAAATATTTTCTTTTGTATAAGTTTAATAACTTACTTTAAGTTTAATATTTCTCACGCACTAAAAATAATTTAAGTTTAATATTGCTCACGCACGAAAGTTACTATAAGTTTAATATTACTCAAGCACTAAAGTTACTTTAAGTTTGATATTACTCACGCACTAAAGTTACTTTAAGTTTTATATTACTCACGCAATGAAGTTACTTTAAGCTTAATATTACTCACGCACTAAAGTTACTTTAAGTTTGATATTACTCACGCAATAAAGTTACTTTAAGCTTAATATTACTCACGTCTTAAAGTCACTTTAAGTTTGATATTACTCTCGCACTAAAGTTACTTTAAGTTTAATATTACTCACGCACTAAAGTTACTTTATGTTTAATATTACTCACGCACTATAACAATAATAATAATAATAATGGCCGTTAAGAGCCTTGCGGCTTATCAGGGATAACCCCTACGGGAATTTCCTCTAGTGAGTGGGAACCGTTCCGTATAAAGTCTAATTGAAATTTGGTGATAATTTATTTGAACGATTATTTAACATTAACTTAGACCGTAACCTGGAATGGGAACCCCAGACATACTAGGTATCAAAGGTCGGTAGCCTCTAGTATTTTATTAAGGTAAAACACCTAACTGCCATTTCAAAAATCCTGTGCCAGTTCCTTGGCATGATTTAACATTGATTTCTATTTATTTTATGAATTAGGCAAACACTTGTGAATAGCAAAAGTGCAATCACTGGATTGTTTCTCCAACAAGTCTTACCAAGTCACTAAACCTGTATTAGCTCTAATCTTGTAACAGTTATTTGTTGTTGTATTATTCAATAAAAATGTCAAAAAAATTATGAATTCTAAAATCATTCCGAAACACACTGGTATCTGAAACACAATTATCATGAGTATTCATAAATTAAACAACCCCCAGTGTCTGAAAACTATCTGGTTAAACATAACAATTATTCCAAATGAAAATGAATAATTTATCTCTGAAATAAACTCTCTCGAGAGCAGTTATAAGATATATCAATTTCCTATACAATTTGTTTTGTGTCCCAAGGGGGTTAAAAGTAGAATCAATAGTGCATTATTGTTTCATTATAGCTCAAAACTGATATATTTGTATCTTTTCTCTTGGCAGAAATTTAAAAACAATTTTACTGTCATTATTTAACAATTTATATTTATGAGATGCCGTAAGTATGTTGATTGTTTTGTAATAGTTGTCATACCTTCGGCTAAAAGGGGACAAATTAATCAAAATATAAAATATCAGCTATATTGGGTATAAAAAGGAACCTATTATAAAATACAATTTTAAACCTGAGATGGTGCTGTGATTGAGATGATTGCAGTATATTATCACGATTTTGGCATCGTGATAATATAATACGATTTGGGTTTGATGCCCAGGCTGTGCATCAGTTATTGTGAACAAATGCGACTCATTTTGTACTACTTCAAACCAAATGTTTTTGAAAATATACCTTAAATTATGAAGAAAAGCATAGTCTGCCTATTTAGAGTGGAGTGGACCTTCATATGATTGCACATCCTTAAAATGTTATACAATCGCACAAATTTCAGTTTTCTTGAAATAAGTGGTTCCCTGTGGGTCGGGTGCACAACATGAAGAGAATTTTTTAAAGTTGTTAAAATGTTCTATTAAACAAGTTTTATTAATCACCAAAATCGGATGACTACAACCAAAGTTATGGACCTTCCAAAGACACCTTAAAAATGGTTAATTTATGAAAAGACAGTGAATTCCTTGGAAAAAATATTGCCTTTTTGTGCATTTGTTGGCCATTTAACAAATATTATAACTTTAGTTGTATTTCTTCAATTTTGACGAAAAACTCTTAATTTATATAAAAATTTATCAGCTTTAAAAAATGTTCTCTTCATGCTTTGCACATGACCTACAGGAAACCACTTATTGCAAGAAAACTGGAAATAGTGCGATTTTCTAATATTTTGAGCGAGCGCATTCATATGAAGGGCTTCACTCCGGATAGACAGACTATGTTTTTCCTTCATAATTTAAGGTATATTTTCAGAAAAATTTGGTTTGAAGTAGTACAAAATGAGTTCCATTTTTTAGGCATGGCTCTTGGACTGTAATGGTATTCAACCACAGGGTAAATACCCTTTAAGTTCTAGAAAAATTTGCATAATATAAAAGACGCTAGACCCATCAAAATTATTTGTCGAGCTGCTCGACAAATCGAGCATGAGTACAAAATTTGTAGTCTTTGCGTCAAATAGGGGCGTAGCAATGTGGGGAATTAAAATAAAGTACGCTCAAGTGAAAATTGAGATAAGAGGTTTATCAGAATATCTTATGTCCTGCAACCATGACCTTATTGGTAAAATATCTTATGTCCTGCAACCATGATCTTATTGGTAATTTAAATCCCTTTCGGGGTAAAACCCGTGACAATATACAGGAAATTCCGACAAATGTTTTCTACAGAATTTTCTCTACTTCAGATCAAGTAGTCCCTGTCAGAAGTGGCTCCTTCGACGGTGAAGTGGCATTCTCAACGACTTATATAGTTAGGAAAATGTTTCCTAAACCCCTTGTCCGTTTATATATAAAGATTGTTTATGGGATTCTGAAAAAAAACAATCTTGAATCTTCGTCAAATGATTTATTATAGAAGTAATGTAATACTTTAAAAGAAAAAAGAAGATTTTCAAAAAACATAAGAAATAAGAAGAGAAGGAAAATTTTTATGATAGAATTTTGCTTTTATCAAAATAAAATCAAGACTGACAGATTATTTTTTGCCTGTTGTAGTGAGATTATTGAACAAGATATGAACCTCCTGCTCTACAATTCGAGAGATTCCTCGCAACAAGAATTCCAAGGAAAATAACATTTCGGAGTTAATTTCTAAAATAAGAAAAACGTTTTGCGAATTTTCCTTAGTAAATTCCGCTTAAACTAAAGAATAGGTCGCATTGCAGGAGATGGATTCTAAATCAAGAATTTCCTAAAGAATTTCGTTTTATCTGTTGATCTTAGAGCTAGTATTTTCATCCTTTTTTTTAAACAATTTTCTGAATAAGGCAGTGATTTATGGCCACCGGGTATTTATCAAAATAAAATTATCTAAATGGTGTCACATTAAATTTTGTTATTGAAGCAAGTAAATAATAATTTATTTGCTTGTTTTCACGATGAAATAAATAAAATTATAATTAACAATTAACTTTATTGCTTTTTCCTGAGTCACGCAGAAACATTATTTACAATACTCTAATAATTAAATATAACATTATTGATTTTCACATCCTAATTAACTATTTCTTGGCCAAGTAATAAGTCTTACAATAATTGCCAAGGCATAGGTAAGTATTTTAAGAACTGTTTTTTGATCCCACTATTATAACTTTTCTTCATTTATACGGTACATTAAGAGAAAAAGTTTTGTGTTTGCGAAAAATCCAAATATTATTTCGGAAAATAAAATCATATTATTTTACATAATAAATAAGTATACTAAGTTTTAATCGAAGAATCAGCTACCGTCGACACTTGCTGTTGGATATGAATATCCCTGGACCGGTTTCGGCATAACGCCATCATCAGCAGGCGGGGCAACCCTCGAACTCTCAACTAATAAAGTTAGATCAGTGATTAACTTTTAGTCTCAATAAGGACGACGAGCCCTCAGAAGATGAGGGCCGCTTCTTCAACTTGTGGTAAATACAACCTTTTTAATACTAAGTTTCGTTTCAATGCATAAGTATACCTATGGATTTTGTTGAACCATAAAAGTTAAGCAGCATCGAGCGTGTTCTGTGCCTGAAAGGGTGACCGCTCGAAATAATCGAATGTATATGATGAAGTCGTAGATGGGAATCATTTATCTTTTATTTTAATTAGTTTATGATTAATGTCAAAATTTTCAATATCATACATTAAAAGATTTAATCCTTTATTGGAATTTAACTGGCTAATTAATGCTTCGTCACAGAAGACGAGCAATCAAAATTATAGGTGCAGTTTGGAGAGTAAAATTGATTTTTTTGAGTTATGAAAACAGGAGCCTTCCCACCATCCCCCCTTGACTATTTCGTGGCCCGTTCAAGGTGTTTTTTAGTAGCGGTACACTCTAATATTTATATTTTTATATCAATAATTCTATTTAATATTAATTATTTATACTTATTTAATTTATTTATAAAACTAATAATTTACACTAATAATATTATTATTCGCAATTAAATAATAAATTTAATACTCCAGACTGGTGTTCAAATACTTTACATGTTTTTCTTTTCTTGCCCTTTTCCTTCATTCACTTTTAAAAACCTCTTTGCAGTAAAAACCATTAAAAAAACTTTTACTCATTGTTTTCAAAAACATACTTTTTCTGCCTGGGGAGTTTGTAAAAATTTTACAGTAGAATAAAAGTACGTAACACCTTCTGTTTTAACCTTGTTATGTTTTTGTTTTGTTTTATGTAAATGGTTTGTTACCTTAATTAGCGAAGATAGAAATAATGTTAAACTTTTATTACCTTATGTTAGACTTATTCTAAAAAAAAACATTTTTTTTCCATCCTTAAACTTTGCCTTATTATTGTATATTTTTACCTTTTTATTTTTTCAAATACGTAGAAATAAAATAAAAATCAACAATATAGGTTAACAGATTCTACATCCGTATATAATTAAAATTAAAACTTTAAACATGTTGAGTGTTCATTTTTACATTTAATTTCTAAGTATTTGAAAAAAAAAAAATAAAAGGGAAAATTATACAATAATAAGGCAAAGTTTAAGGATGGGAAAAAATGTTTTTTTTTTTAGAATTTTATTAATAGAACAAAATGGTAATTGCGGTATTTTTAATTTCTCTTTAAAAGGTTTTATAGGAAAAATACTCCTTTGTGTTTATGTTAGATTTATCTTCATTTGTTCATGTGCCGACATCCTTCATATTTCTCATTTATTTAAAATTATTTTATTTAACATTAAAATTGTCATGTCATTCTTTTTATAAAATAAATTCATTCTTGTTTTATCATTCAAAGAGTCAGTACATTTTTATATTTTATATATGAGTTTTTATTGTTTACTTTATTACTAATCGGGTATTTAACTTTATTATAATATATAATTGTGTAAGAGACACCTAGAATTGTAACAATAAAAAAGATCCCATGTTTTAAATTTTAACATCATTTTAACACAATTTTAATAGAATGTATTTTTAAATACATTTACGTAGAAATGTAACAAGCAAATTGAGCCCATGTTTTAATACTTTCAATTATTTTATCCATTTTTTATTACTTTCTTACCAATCGAGCATATAACTTTATAATACAATATAATTGCGTTAATGGGAAACCGAGGAATGTAACGAGCAAATTGAGTCCTAGCATATATTTTTGCTTGTTACATTCCTAAATGTCTCTCGCACAATTGCGTTAACTAGTTAAGATTGTTCTAGTATAACACACGGCTAAAGTCAGTTGACAGCCCGCCAAATGGACAGCTGGACAAGGGTAACCTGGAGATAACCACAGTAGGTTTTGATGTAACCTACTGATAAGAACCATTTTCTAAACAAAAGATTTTCCCCATGTATTAGCATAGGACAAAATTTTTAGGAGGTGTTTTTTAATATATTTTATAGTATTTAAGGCTTGAAATGTTATGAAATCGAAAGTTGGACATCTGTATTTTCGTAAGAAAAGAAAACAAGTGTGGTTTGTTCAATATTTCTGAAACAAATACGGCAGTGAAAAGTCTGTACGAGTATCCAAGACTGGATACTCGGCCTGTTATTCCATTTTGTTCTTGTGAAATCGAAAAGCTTGGTAAATGGGCTAATAAGATATTTTACAACACAACATATCAAGCCATTGATGCTGTCAAAAACTCGTGCAAGTTTGTTGAGACTTTAAAGTCACTCCACTTACCTAATAAATTCATTTCAGTGTGGTTTGACGTCGTCAATTTGTTTACATGCATACAATTGGATACTTAAATGAAGTACATATTGTATCATTGATAATCAAGGAACTTGTATTAAGAGGAAGGAACATATCAGGCCTTCCCAATGTAAAATAGTGACGCCAACCCCCACTGCTACCACCTCAGACACTTGTAGTACTACTACATCCATCCTATCGTCAGGTTATAAACATGTCGAGGTTATAAACAGGTTATAAACAATGTTTTAGTTCTTTATTATTTTGATGTAGTTAATTGTACATATTTAATGATATTCTTTCAATATTATTAAGTTGTGAATCCTAAGAAAATAAAAAATTATTAGAAAAAAGTCTATTGACATTAAGCGTGTTAGATCTTAAAAGTGAAAAACACAAAACTTTATACGCTTTTCCAATAATTTTAAACTTTATATTGACAAGTTGTCCTATGCCCATCTATTTTCTATAAAACAGTGGCGACACTTTTTTTGTCTTTATGCTCTCCCATGTGTTGTTAATTGATAATTAATGATAAGACGTAGTTGCAAATGGATACCGAGCATTACTGGAGCAATATTTGCTAACAATTGGATAATTATTGATTGTGATAACATCAGTGTTGACATTATTAAGTAATTATATAGTCACATAACAAGCTAAATACCAATTAGTGTATAACTGGTGCCAACTTTAGAAAAAATAATCTAAATGGAAATAATACATCCCTTAAATACAAACGCTTTTGAATGTTATAAAGTCAAAAATCATATTATGCAAACATCTCTTTAAAAATAAACCTAAAAAGAGAGCTTTTACAAACACACTCAATCAAATACATATCTATATAACAACCTATTCATCATTTTATATATATTTATATAACAAAAATAACATACAAGTTCTTTTAAAATTTTCAGTGATTTGTGACATTTACTTAAAAATTTGTATGGTAAGTATTCCAAAATTAAGAAAGGGGAGGAAGTTGAGAGAATGTAGTAAAGTGTTGATGGAGTTGTTTGAAGACAAGTTAAAGGTGAAGAGAGCGTCAACATTCATTACGTAGAATACGTAGGTTTATAGATTCAAAAAGTTGAAATTTAAACCTACGTATGTCAATTATTATCTGGTAAAGAAAGGACGAAAAACGGAAATATGAAATTAACTTTATTTACGATTTGAAATACATAAGTGTTAAATAAGTGATTATCATTATTCTTAATATTGCCAAATCTTAATTTTGCTTGTTAATCAGTTAAGCAGTGCTCTGAGCAGCGTTTTAAGCAGCTCTATACTTTAACAAACAGTTTAAAACCTCTTTTTTTGTCATGTAATGCTCTACAGAAACACGACTCCTTCCTTTTCCACTTTTCTTCTTACTTACCTCCCACTTCCTTGTTAGGTGTTTTTATAAAAGATTTTACCTACTTGGTTTTTCCTAAAAGGAAATGTACATATAATATTCAAAATTTTAAGAAATATTAAATTATAGAAATCAAACGCGGGAAACCCAAACCTGAGGAGAGTGATAGTAATATGGGGGGAGTAATAGTAACTACTAGGCAAGTAGGCCACGTTGTTGGGCCCTTTTTGCCAGCTCCCTAAGATAGTGTTCTACTCCTTTTAATTTCAAGTGCAGGTATATTTCATCTAATCTAAACAGAAGAGCGTCAGCGTATTTCCTTTATGGAATTCAAAAAATTGACGTAGAATCAAGAAAAACTAGATTGTTGGGAAAAAAAATTACAATTCCAAAAGATACTCGCCAAGTTTGAGGTCCCACTTAAGTTTATTCTATGGTTATAAACTTAAATAAGGTAAATAAAACAATAAATAATAGAAATCAGATTCAACCCCGGGTCTCTAGCTAGAATTTCAAGAGCTCATTTCGAATTTTGGCTAATTTAATTCGACTGAACGCTTTAAAAACATGAAATAGATACCTTGTGAGGCAAGTTGAGAAGGCCCAACACTAAGCCGCACAGGAAACGTGGGAAAGGATGGCCCAGATCAAAGGAGGGAGATCCCCAAACCCAAGGGGCAAGCCATTTTTGACGAGTAGTAATAAATAAAATAAAATATATAATAATTATTTAAGATACCAAATGTAAAAAAAAATCAATTATAAGGGCGGGGGGAGGAAAAGAACTTACCAAGAAAAGCAGGAATCAGGTACAGAAGCAAACTGAGGGAAGGGGATGAAAAAGAAACAACCAGTACCAACAAGAAAGGGAAGGGGTAAGGACAGTAAGAGGGGTGTATGAAGACTTGAACTTTTCTTTACTTGAAAAGTAAAGAAAAGAGAGAGGGGATGAGTAGAGACAACCCTACTGTAAACCCTACAACCTCACTCAATGTTTTTGCATCTTCCGTAATAATTTTCGTTGTTTACCACAACTATTTCAGTTTTTCGATACTGTTTTCGAAACTACGAGGCAGAAGGTTTTTGCATAAACCCAGTTAACCCAGTTTAGGTATGTTAGAGTCATGGATGAAAACACAATTCTCTACATATCTGAAACGAAGTGGATGGATGTTGAATGAAGACCAAGGTTGCCTTTTTATTGTCTTGTCCTCAAAGACAAGGTCAGATAAGGTATGAATAGGGAAATCTCTGTTTCTAACCTTCACTTCAGTTTTGCAGATCATAATGTTTGCCATGGTATCCCACATCTCTGAAGATGCCTCCCACAGTGGAAGCGAACGTCGGTTGCATATTTATATTAATGTGGTCTCCAACATATCACGAATCTTTACGGGTACCTGACATCGCACTTTACGGGTAACATCAGTTTAACGTCCTTTTTGAAGGACTCTAAATAAAAGAATTTCCATCTCTTGTATAAAACTCCTAAAGGACCGAAACCAGGTGTCAACCATTAAACTAACAAGGCCCTCTTTCTCCCAAGTAAATACAGTGTCATTGGTAACACAAAATTCAATACAAAGCATTTCAAAATTATAAAAGACTTCTAGAGATTCTTATTATGCCATGTTTATTCCCTTTAGACTATCTACACCTATCATACTAAAAGCAAGATAAACTAAATATATTAGAAACCTCTGTAAATATCCTTTCTAAATTTCAAGTATAGGCACTTGAAAGAAAATATTTTTACCTGCCAATTGCAGTTAGGAGTAGTTTTCACACACGTCTCTTGATTTAAGAAGGGTACAAGGTAGATATTACTGTATTACATATGCTACTACCTTCCAGAGAAATTCATTCTTACTATAGTTTCGATGTAATAAAAAATAGCTACGTATATCTAACAATAGCTAAAAAACCTCAAGGGTCTCTAACGTCTCAAAAAATTTAAAAACATGCCTGATTTTTATACACCTTATTCATCTGTTCAAAACTTTTTTAGACCTTAATGTAATTAGACAAATGTTAACATTCAAAAAAGTTAATATTAAGTTGTATGTTACAGTGAATTAGTGTTAGTAGCAGTAACTATGAGACTTGGCAATCATGAAAAAATGTATGTCACTCTGTTTAACTTATCAGAGGCGTTGAAGTAACTTACACACACTTGATGTAGACTTAACTTGTGTATGTAGATTCTACATAGATATATATTGACATCCCGTAGGTAAAAATAAGAAAATGTAAAAAATACAAATCAAAACGGGGATTTTATATAAAGAATCAATTGATATATATATATATATATATTATATATATATATATATGTATATGTATATCCAACATTTTCCCACAAAAGAAGAGAAAATTCGCTAAATGCAGAAATTCAAAATATATAACAGCTTTTAGAAACAGATTACAATATAAATTAGCCAATATTTAAACGTTAGTCATTGGTTTTCGGTTCCTGTTTTAACGAAAAAAAACAGACAAATTATAAATAATAGAAATACAAGAACTCTACAAGGGTCAATAGAAACTAGATAAATAGAGAAAAATATTGGAGTCAAAACATAATTCATTTAGATAGCCAAAAACAAGAGGAAAATCCAAATATAACAACCAAAACATACCAGATACGTAAAAAAATAAATTAAAAAGTCAGTATATCATTGTAAACGTCAGTAAAATGAACAAAGGATAAAAACTAAATGTCTAGTACGAGAAAAAACAAATTATCTAAAACATGGACAGAAAAAAAGGAAAAGTGAAATTAAAGGACTTGAAAACAGCAATATATTAATAAACAAAAATTAAATTAAAAATGAAAAGAACATAGAAAAAAAATAATAAAATTCATTTTACTTCATCAACAGAAATGGAAAAAAATAAAATAAAAAATGGTCCCTGTCTTTTATAAGTTACGTATTTATTTAAGGATGAAATATGAGAATAAAAAAGGTCGAATATAAATACTTTATCAGATCTTTATTGGAACAACGCCGCGCTATTTTGGGCAAAAACCAAGACAGTTTTATATTATAGTGGAATATAATCCATGTTGTTTTTATTTCAATATATTTTAAATTAAAGAACATTTATGAGAGTGACTTTTGCGCATAATGAGGAGAAATGATTAAAACTCTTAAGTGTCGCCCCAGTATAAGTTTGCATGGTATAGTGAAATGGGCTTATTTATAAAGAAATAGCCAATTTGTTCTAAAATTGATTTGGATTTCTGTGCAAGAATGAAATTATTGACATCATATAATACTTCTTTAATTATCTATTTATCTGTCAGTCAACTATCAAAATATATTTTTAATATCATCTACACGGAGATGTCTCTAGGATTATACTTCTTATTTAATATGAACTTTAAATTGTTTCAATACCTTTCCCCAAAATTTATTATTTTTAACAATAAAAATAAACTAACATTGGAAAATAAAATATCGAATTCACATATACATAACATAATATATAAACATAACTATAAATATATACATATAAACAAATCGCTACACTGATTTTTTGTCCCTATCCTTCTGACCTGCATCTTACAAAATTATAAACCCTTTTATTATAACCTCAACTTCTTTTAGATTAACTAACTTATTTCTTAAATGGTCAAACTTAATTATTTTACATTTTTGTAAGGAACTGACGCGACTACTTAGAGACCCAAATTGTCTCACAAACTACAGTCAATTTGTCAGTCAAACTTTATCTATTTTTCTTTTGATCCTTTTTCTTTCATTATTGAATTTGTTGATTCCTTGTTTCCCAATAATTTCCTTGGAATCACCACCACTAACCTCAATTAACTCGACTGGATCTTCCTTTCTGCCCTCTCCTTTGTATTCACTTTCTCTTCCACTTGTGCATCTCAGTGCAGAGAACTTTTAAAGTTAGCATCTTCTGCGTTCTGTTAACTTTTGCCATAAATATATTAATCTTACATTCTTTGTCATCATGGTTGTGCTTATCTCTAGAGTCCTCATCTTTACTTCTGCATCCTTTGTCTCTCCAAGCTCTATTACATCAATTTTCTTATCTTTTTGAGTGATTATATCAATTGCCTCGTTTTGCAGAGCATACTCTTGGGCATCTACACGTTTGAACTTATTTTCTAAAACTTTCATCAACCTAGCTCTAATCAAAAGCAACGTTAAACCTTCTTGAAACTGAATTTCATTTTAGTTAGACTTCCTTCCCTTAAACTTTTTATTTTGGCGTCTAAGTCCCACCGTCTGTCATACTTGTTTTGCAAAATAGTTCTAGCAACACTAATTTCTGCTTTGCCACTTATTATTAACTGGTATTGTTCATGATATCTTCTCAATTTTATTACTGTAATTCTCTCAATTTCATACACATCTATTAACTTTATTATTAATGTATTAGCTCTACATCTTACTGCACAATCTCTTCAAATACTGTTATACCCTGAATAATATCAACCTTAGGGTATAACTTCTTCAAAACATTTTCTTATATTTATCGGTTCTTCTCTTATCTCCCAACGGTCGTCAAGAGAAATTTTGTAAGTATTCAGAAATGAAACGCTTTAGATTCTTGAGGAAGAATGAGACACATTGCTATAGTTATGCGAGGCCTAGCGCTTTTTTTGAGCTCTCAGGGGCTCTGTGTAACATTATTGAAACCTCCTCCAAGAGTGAGTTAAGGTTGTAATAAATCAATTGTTTTCGGCTCCCCGCACATTTCTTGTATTTTGATTTGTATTTTTAACGCTCTACTGTATAAGTTACTGAAAGTTTGTACTGATTATTTGTTTGTATTTTGAAATGGGGCTTAAACAGGGTTGTCCACTAAGTCCACTTTTATTTGCCTTACTAGTTAATGACTTAGAGGCTTTTCTAGGAGGGGGCATAAGTATAAATAATTTAAATATCCGACTACTGCTGTACGCAGATGATTTAGTTATCTTGGCTGATAATCCTCAAATCTTACAAAAGATGATTGATAGATTAGGCCAATACTGTGCCTTATGGGGTCTAAAGGTTAATATGGACAAATCTAAAATTATTATCTTTAGAAAAGGTGGTCCTGTAGGGAACAGACAATGGAAATTAAACGATCAAATAATTGAAATTGTTAATTCTCATAAATACCTTGGTTTAACTCTTACCTCCAAACTCACTTTTACCCAGCATATAGAGGAGAAGATCCAAACTTGCAAACTAGCTCTAAATACCGTCTAGAGACGCTTTTTAGCAATAACTTAATAGAAATTGCGGATAAATTTAAAGTTTATGAAGCAGTGATAAGAAGTGTTCTTTCATATGGAGCTGAGGTTTTTGGGGAGATAGAAAATGAAAAATTAGAACAATTCAGACGCTACTATTTAAAAAGAATATTACAAGCACCCTCATATACACCCAATTTTATGTTGGAAAAGGAATTTAAAATGATGACCATCTTTGAAAGAAATATTTCATTGCATATTAATTATATAAATAAAATAGTAACAGATATGAGTGAAAGCAGACTACCCAGACAACTTGTAAGAGAATCCATAAGAGCTAACACGGGTTGGTATAATGATTGGGTGCAGCTGGAAAATAAGTTTAAAGCTAATTTTTCTTTTAATTGGGAAGATAGGAGGTTATGGAAAAATCAGATGCTCAGCTTAGTCAATTTATGGAAAGAAAATTATTCTAGAGAAATTGACTTAATGGTTAAGAACTCAAATTTGAGCCCCACTATGCAGGACTGCCACCCCTACAAAATGGTTGGTATTAAAATAATTATATGGGAATGGTAGAAATAAGATGGTTGTTTAAAGTGAGATGTGGCCTTATCAATCTCAATGTTAAACCATGGAATAAAGGAAAGAGGAGTGCATTATGTTCTCTTTGTAATCAAAATAAAGAAGAAACCACATTTCACTTTATTTCAGAATGTCCTATTATTAGTGAATACAGAATCCGGCATTTTAAGTGTAAATTCTTTACATTAAAACATTACAATCAATTTATTACTGTAGGGGATAATATGAAAAAATTAGTAAAGTTTCTCAATAAGATATAGAGTATATGTGTGATATAGATATATGTGAGAGAAAGTTTCTCTCACATATAGATGGCAACTTATAAAAGAATTCAATTTTTAATAAATAAATTAAATTGGTTTTTGTAAAGACATTATTTCTATTAAATATAAATTACAATTAACTAAATTGAATCATTCAAAATTATTAAAAATACACATAAATTACACAGCAATATTGATTTAGCAAATTTATCATTATTATAAATTCTAAAATATATTTTTTTAGAAAATTAAATATAAATTTTTAAATTATTAGTTTATACAGTAAAATTAAATTATAATTTATTCAGTTATAGTGATGATTTTTCTTTTTTTCTCTTTTTTCAATTTAGGAATTTTAGAAGTGTATATATATTTTTTTCTTTCTTAAATTTTTTATTACTTTTCCTTATTGCTAAGTATCACAATTCCAGGTAATTTGATGCAGAATCTTAACCAGTTCTCACTCTTTAAAAGAAATTGTAAATGCCAGTTAAAAATAATATTAAACAGTATTATAAAATAAAATATATTTATAAAAAATAATTAAAAAAGATTTAAAAATATATAATTGAATATAAATAAAAATAATAAGAATAATCAAAGACCGACGGTCTCAGACCATGGTCATAACGTTTGTTACAAACGTTTTAAATGTTATTGTAAGATAATATTTTGTTTTCATTATTATTGTAAAAATAAACATTTTTTTCTATTCTATTCTTTCTATATTGATTGTATTTATTAGCGAGGTATTCAGGTCACATTTTCGATGTTTCAAAATTTAACCTATAGGGCCTCTCTAGTAATACATCTCTATGGCATCATAGAGAATAGAAATGTAAAAAACATCAAAAATGGAGTGAAGCATCGTATAAAGAAAGGAGATAATTTTGACGTTGAGAAAAATACAGAAATTTGAACCATAAGATAAGAGTAATGATTGGAAAATAAGGCTATAATTGTCTAAAGAGGAAGGCATAATGTAGAGAATGGAAGATGAGCTTAAAGGATAGAATGATATCGAAGTATGAAGTAGAAAAGAGAAGCATAGAATAGAAGATGGAAGAGAAGAAAGAAGGAAGAGAAGTATAATAGCAGCAAAAGGGATGTAATCCCTAAGAGTCAAGGCATACATGTTTAGAGAACTCAATTTCGCCTCTAACATAGTCAAACCCTTAAAAAAGGAATTTTCAAGTAGAAATTTCCAACGTTTTTCCTTTATACTCTGTACCATGAATTCTTAGATATTTCTACTAAACCCAAAAAGATACTTTATTTAACCTTTTTGTATCTTGTGTTATTATAAGAATTCTATATTACTAACATAAAACAATCCGTTCGGGAAATTCTGACGCGGACCCCCGCATCAGAATGTTTACTTTAGATATGTGGGAAAAGTATGTGTTGACCCTAAAAATCAAAAACCAAGGTTTTACCATTATTATACGTTTCAGGCATTTCAATGACGTTCAGGGTAGTTTTCATCATGCTGTCTGAGTGTTTGTGTCTGTGTCACATACAACCATGCTAGAGAAAAATTGTTAGCTAATAATTCTGAGGTTGGGTGTAGCGAGAACAAAGTAACTGCTTAGGTAATCATGACATTGGGAGAGTTACCGAAGCGAGTCCGTATAGTCAGTCCTAACACCCTAGACTTAAAATAAATACCTTATTCTGAGGTTGAGGGTAGCGAAACCGAAATAATGCCTCCTTAATCAATGAATAATTATGACACTGAGGAAAATTACCAAAATGTCTTGCACACAATTTTTTACTTTCCTTTATGTCGACACTCATAAAAATACTTTGGTTGATGATTGTTTGTCTGCGAGTTTATTTGACTTAGAAATATCAATTGTGTTAAAATTATATTTTGATAATTGACTAATTTTAATAATTATAGAAGTGTCATATGATAAACAAAACTTGCTATACTTATTTATTACGTAAAGGGATACATTTGAACTAAATTTCAAATCAATTACATTATTTTTAATTCATTCCATTTTCTTAAAGTACACAAGCCATCTAATAAAAATTGAACTAATGCTGGTAATAAGATGAAACTTAACCATATGTAATTTTTGCGGGTTAAAGACGTTATAAAAGTGATATTCCGAATAACACAATTGCCCCTATAGACTAATTTTAGTGAAAAGTTTTAACCCTTTAGCGTAGGTTCGCTGGGAGCTACGATGATAACGGGCACACACACACAGACAGACTTATTGTTTTATTATTTATTATTAAACACATTATATTATTTATTATTAAACACACAGACACATAATTATTGTTTCTTAATTTAAACTTATTGTGATGATGTATTTGTGTATTGTTGTTCGATTTTATTTACTTTTATATATTTTGTTTACTTACACCTCTTATGCTAAAGGAAGTACCTAAAGTGGAGCTTTTAGGCCACTACTTAAATCGTTGAGTATCCATATTTATAGTGTTTGATATAAAAGTAAAAACTGCTTTGCGAATTAAGTAAGTAAAACACTGGAGTTGATGGCCTCAGGTACTTCCTTACTCAATTTCTACTACACTTTCATTTCTTTCTTTTTTCTTTAAAAAAATAATAGCTGTAAAATGTTTTGTAAGATATGACTTAATATTTAAAGGCTGTCATTCCCTGTGATCAGACCTGGGAGCAGGGGTGAAATGCTGGCTTCAAATAATGAAGCAAAAAAAACACACAGACAGACAACTTTGTAAAAACTACTCAAGAGGCCTTAAAAACACCTGAAACGGATAATTCCGGTGACATCCCTGATTCAAATCTGTTTGCACAATAATTTTCCTATATACCTACGGTATAAATGAGGAAAAGTAAAAAAAATATATATGAATAAAAGAAGGTTTATGTGAAAGACCCAAATTCATAGGTTTAAGAGAATAAGGTATTTTCTAATTTAATAATTAACTGCTATATCAGAAGGTTTCACTTATGTAGAAGCAAAGTATGGATACCTTTATACCTCTTTAATCCTTTCTAGTATGCAGACACTTTACCTATACTCTCTTTATATACATACTGCTTGTTACCTGTCTCCCTTTCATGTTGTTATCCTCTTCTTAAGTTTTATTGCATTCATTTTGTTTTTACTTTTCCTCATTTATATCTAAGGTATATAGGACAAGTATAGTGTTTGCATAAAATCCAGAACCGGGATGTCACCGGAATTATGCGTTTCAGGTGTTGTAAGGCCTCCATTGTGGTTTTCACGAAGTGGTGGAGACAAATCTTTCTTGTAAAAATTCAACTCTTAGAATATGATGTATACGTAATTTTTTTTATCGTCGTGTATATTTGGACTCTTTTTTCCTCGCCCTTTTGGCACAGTTGCTTTTTAAAGCATGTGATATGTATATCAAGCACACCAAACTTAACTTGATCAGATTATATAAACATTGTTCATGGTTTTCATTTGCTGAGTTATTAATAAACAAAACCTAAAGTTATTTTAAATAAGTCTTAAATCTATCTTAGAACATTTATATCAATATTAAAATACATTTGAAATAATAGTCGTAGTATAAACCACAAGAAGGACCGACAGAAGTTGTAAGAAATGTTATGGAACCAGGTTTATACCAATCTTGTTAAACTTCAACAACGAGAACAAGTTGTGGTTTTATTGAGAAACATCTGACATTGAGGATATTTCTTATTAAAGGAAGTAGCTGTGGTATTTTCAACCAAATCTCGATGGTTAAGAGAACAGTGTTGTTATAACAAGAAACAAGTTTCACTAGACTTTTTTATAGATAAATTTAGTTGTTACAGCTAAAAGCTTGTTTACAGTTTATCTTACTACAAAGACCAATGTAGTATTTAAACATCAGTATAAAAAATAAAAAACATCGTAATTCCAAAAATTTCTCGTAAAAATTACATGGCATTATTCTTGCTTCTATTATACGCTTCTTGCTTAGACGCTATTTACATCTTGCTTAGATGCTCCTGTATATCTTATACGTAAGCTAGATGCTTTGTAATCATTTCACGCAAACAAATATATGTCCATCAATAATCAATAAATGTATCATTAGACGCGAAATTTAATTTCTAATAAACAATGTATGAATTACATAAATTAGCTTTCATAATACATTTATTACAAATAGGACTCGAGAAATTTTTAGTGCACTCTGAATGCTACAATTGTTAACTCCTGCAAAAAGTTTTAATGTTTAATTTCTATTTTGTTCACCTAGCGCTAAGAATTCGATTAATCTGGGGAAAATTTTATCCGAGATTCAAGTGAAACGTACTTGGCATCTCAAGGAGTGTCAACTGTATTTTTTAAAGGAATTTAATGTCACTTTTATTATTCATGTCCGTTTATAAAAGTCGTCTTAACACTAAAGGCTGCATGTATATGCAGCGGTGTATGTATGCATGTGGTGTCTGCATGTATGTAGTATGATTTCTGCATGTATTCAAAGTTAGTACACAATTCCGATAACAAATAGTAAAAAGATTATTCCGATAAAGGTCAACCTACTCAAATGTTTCATATGCCGCAGTATAGAACTCAAAAATAATTAAAAATATGATGTTTTTTAATATTGGTCAGATTACCAGAAGTTATTTGACAAAATATCTAAATAATATCATATTTATAAATTTGAAGTTAATATCCTATATTATTATTTGATAGAACGCTGTGCCACCAGTACCCTTTTTTAATCCCTTGAATTGCTTCGTCACTGTTTATCGTAGAGGCTTAAATTTTACTACATATGCTCAGCAAATTATGCTGATAATATTTACACTGATATCATGTTTCGAAACTCACTTTCTACTCTTCATTAAAAACAAGGATGCACGATGAAGCATACTGCAGTTTTGAATACGACGTATACTAAATTTGGTTCAATTCTGATAACAGTTCTGGTCATATTTTGAGGATTGAAATAGTAGATTATTTAATTAGACTGAAATGAGTTTTCATTGTTCCGAAAGTTTGTTTATGGACTTTCGTAGCGAGTCAATAATTTATATTTAAATAAATAGAATCGCTTCACATCCATGTTGCACATTTTTTGAGGGGGGGGGGGGGCACATTCAAAAAATAGAATAAAAAATTAAATATTTTACTTTATCTGCGTTAAGTAAAATTTTACATCTGGTATTTGTAAAAATATGTTATTATCTCCTTAGCAATAAAATCTTACTTTACTGACATTTTTGAGTTTGTAGACACTCTACAGTCGCTCTAAAAATTTAATGTTATGAAATCAACACTACATTTAGAGTCTATATGTTTTTTTTATTTCAGTGACAGTAGACCTTAAAAAATGTTCTAAAATATATCAACGTAATTTATTCACTCGATTTAATGAACATGAAATACTTCAGAGTATAAAAATAAAACATAAGATAAATTTGAGCCACATCATATTTTTTAATAAACACATACAATAAATATTCAATATAGAAAGTATGTTACGGTACATTACAGTGCTGGTTGTTATATATTGTGTATATATTTATACCGGGAGAGATATATAGATAGTAACCTAGGGCAAGAGCAGCTCGGGGACTAAGCTAATACATATCTTTATGATAGCATGCGAGAGCACGTTTCACCTTGTGCCCTACCTTGGGGAAAATTCCCACATTTTTCCTCCCCACCCCAACATTTCCCAACCATCTGTCATATTTTTTAAGTAAACCACCGTCCCTTTATATTGCGTTTTTAGTACGAAAAACGTAATAATAAAGAAATTTTAATAAAATGTTGATACATTTTGGAAATTTTATTTAAAAGCTTTATTTATCAAGTTTTAGCGACTCATGTTCCTTCGGGAAATATTCAGTACAGGGTTCAAATTTAAGTTTTTTTAAAATTTAGTTTCAGTATTGGTATAATAAAGTATAAAGTATGTTTCACTATATTTAAGATCATAATCATAGACAGTATTACATCTTATTGGTGTAAGAAAAAAAATATCTTTAACTCCTATATAGCAAACATACAAAAAAATAAATAAAAAAACTTCTTCTAAAACAGAGTTTAGACCAATATATTTTTATTTAATATTTCGTCAAGCCCCCTTTATAAATTTAATCCAGAAAATTATTCCAAAAAATAAGATTTGGGGGCTCTAACTCAAATTATAGAAACCAAATTTTCTTCCTTGGGAGTAAAAAGTGCTTCTTTACTCCCTAAACTAGTCATTAAACATCACATTACAAAACGTTTGAATATAAATAATTATTATTTGACCAAACACTCCAGGATCTCAGTTGTTTCGTAAAACTCCGATACTTTGAAAACTCCGCTCCAAAAAATAATAATTTATAAACTAGTTACACGGTAAAATAATATTATTATCAAATTTCCTATAAACGCCACAATAAAGACAAAGTAAAAATATGTTTTATCTGTCGTTTGAGTGTCTTGCATTACATTATTTTATCTGGTAGCTTTGAGGTGAAATAAAGCTTTTTGTAAGGTTCCAAAAAGAGTTTTTCGAATTTGATTGTGGAACTGTAAAGAACTTTATTAAATAATATTAACAAGTTTAAATATTCCTCGTTCGTTTATCTCACGAAGACTACCTTTGAATAATAAACCGATATTTCTTTCCTTTGCGTCATTTCAGAAGCAGAAAAAGGAAATGAAAAGGAAAGTTATTGCAAAAAAAAAAAACTGAACCAAGGAAAAATATATTTATTAAAAAAACATAGTTTGTCAGGTATTCTTTATGAAAAGAACAAAAGAATGTTAATAAGATGAAGTTTATTAAACATTGACAGTACAAAGTTTGTCTATATAATCAAATAATCAGAGTATTCCGCAAGGATATGTTTTAAGGCTTATATTTTTTTTTATTTGTACATTTATTTTTTATCTTTTTTTGGGGGTGGTAAAGCTTAGTCGTGGGGATTTAAAAAAAATACTTTCTAACCACTTGAATTTCATAGAGGAGAGAGAAGTGGCAGAATCGGATTTTACTATTGAAAAGAAGGGAGATGTGGTAAAAAAAACCCTTCCACCCTTATATTGGTATTCAGAGTTCGAAGCAAACCAGAGTTTTTCCTGATCACCCTCCCCCTAGAAAAGCTTATTTGCTTCGGCTCTTTTTCTGTGGGATCTCCCCTCCCCCTCCTCAGCAGTGAGGATTTTCTTTCTTTCTCAGTGGATTTACACAATAAAGATCCTACGAAACTCCCTCGAGTGAAACCGAGTCCAAATCTTTTGAATGAGGCTTCTTCCTTTTAACTTTATTTTCTTACCCATTCCTTCTTGTGATACGGCTCATTTATTCTTATATTGACCCAATCTCTCCAGTGCCTTAGTATACTTTCCTTTACCCCAGTAAAACACTTTATTATATCAATATTTTATATTTAGTTAACTAACCTAATAATAACTCACAATTAAGCAAACATATAATCGTCTAATTTCACCTAATACAAGATACAAGTATATTTGAGAATGTTAAAGGGAATATTTTTTTTTCGAGCGGCTCTAAAGTATGCACTTTACATTTTCATAAAAATTGGTGAAATGCGCTTCTTACCGTCTGCGAAAGTTTTGTAGTCTTTTACTAGACTTAAAGATATATATTTGTACCTAGTTTTAACTCTTTAGCATATAATCACTGGAAGATGCGATGATAATAGACACTAACACACATACAGACACAAAACTTTGTAAAAACCACTCGGTAGGTTTTAAAAACTCCTGAGACGGAGAAATTAGAATAAAGCTCGATTTCTGGTTAAATAATTTTCCTATATACCTGAGGTATAAATAAGAAAAAGTAAAAATCTAAAAGGCTGTAGAAATGTCATTAAAGTATCTAAAATTCAAACTTTATAAACGACTACTGTTAATATTTTAGAGCTGATTAAATTTTATAAAAGGAATAGTTATTTGTTTCAATGTAATAAACTTAATCATTATTATGAAACGAGGCATGAAGTGGCTCTAAAACCAGACATGCATAACAGTAGTTTCATAAAAGCATTCAACTCATTATAAAGTTGTGCAAGTCATCAATGCGGAACCCGCCAACTTTAAAGCGAAATATAATTAGTGCGATGACAAATACTTTGATAAAATAAAGAAATAGAAAAAAGTTCTAATCTAAATTAAAAAAATTTATAGTGAAGTTGTTATTTAAAAGAAAGTCGGGTACGGGGTACCTCGGAACATTTTTACGGCACATCGGATTTGCGTAGTTCTTGCGTCCTCATAATAAAAGAATAACTAAATTTATCCTGAAACGAGTCTTGGATTTATACATTACTACAAGCGTGCCAAATTCCAAATTAATTAAAAAATTGTTTCGTGTTTAAATTGTCATAAGCTATTACATTATGGCTTAAAATCCGTTTCAGACCTAAAATAGTTGTTTAGAGCAATACCTTGTTTAATATTTTTTTAGGAGCGGCACCCCTCTAAATTTGTAAGGGGGTCCCGACCAAAAATAGTATATTATGTTACGAGACTGTGAAGAAGGTCTTTTTTACCGTTGCGACTTTATTTATTAATATATGCTATGTTTCCCCTAGCAAATACCTCTCCAAGCTTCGCCCCAGGAGTAAAAAGTTATAACTACCTCGGCTTTGCCTCAGGAGTTAAATTCTTAAAAACCTTGTCTTTGCCTTGGGAGTTAAATCCTTTGGTTCTATCGTAGTTAGGGACAAATTAACTGCTCAAGGAAAAATATCATTATAATAAAATAATCAAGTATTTAAGGACCAAAGTATTTAAGTAACCTTTACTCTAATTGTTAAAATTTAAACATGGAAATATTGTTTACATTTATCACTACTGCGCCATCTACTTATTATCAGCTTTAGTTAGTAGTGGGAATCCAATTAAGTTTAAACTTAGTACAAGCGTATCCCTTTGAGAAATAAATAAGTATACTATGTTCGTTTCAAAAACTGACAGTGTATCCACTGTTTTGTTAGATCATCCTGCAAGTTCTGTGCCTTTCTTAGTGTGTTTTGCATGCTTTGATTTTTAAAAAAATATGTAAGATGCAACATTAGATATCTCAGTTGAAGCAAAAGTAAATGCTTGTGATCAAGATTCAGGAAGAGATATTTTATTTAGATCAGACCTAGTGAAGTTTTTCCTGTTTTGGTTTAGTTTATTATGTTTAGGTTGTAAGGACAAGTTCTCAGGTACTCCGATCCATTCTTATATCAAACAAACTTATTAAAATATTAAGCTAAAATAATTAATATCGTTAAAAATGTAAGTCCCGTTCATATCTACAAACTCGAAATTTAAGTAATGTACCAATGGATGTAATTTAATTACGTTATTCCTTTTCCAAAGTACTTAATATGCATTCGTCAAAAAGACATACCCTAAATTAAAAATGTATAAAACTAGGGTTTATCTAGGTTTGATAATAACATATAATTGTAGTTAAAAGTATTATTAATTTTACTAACTTCAGTTGTAAACAAGTCTAGTGATAGAAATACATGGTGTATAATATCGATATAAGTTTAGAATTGAAACTTGTTTCTTGTTATAACAACACTGTTCTCTTAACCATCAAGATTTGGTTGAAAATACCACAGCTACTTCCTTTAATAAGAAATATCCTCGATGTCAGATGTTTCTGAATAAAACCACAACTTGTTCTCATTGTTGAAGTTTAATAAGGTCGGAATAAACCTGGTTCCATAACATTTTCTTACAACTTCTGTCGGTCCTTCTTGTGGTTTATACTACGACTATTATTTCAAATGTATTTTAATATTGATTTAATTCTTCCACTTAATTCAACTTTAATTCTTACTTAAAAATAGATTCAGGACCTTCCACATGAAGTTTGAAAATATAGAATCTCTCTTATTATAATAAAATAGCTGTAAGGAGGTAAGTTCATTATTTTCTCTGTACTTTCTTTGTTTGAATAATTTAACTGTTACCTCAGAGGTTGTTGTTTTTCTCGAAATGTTTCCCAGGTAAATCTAAGTCTAACAATTTCCTTTCTTACTCCCTGAGTTATTCATTACGTCTCAGCATTTGACCTCATTTTACTTTTCTATTCCTCTCTATTTTCTTTAAACCAAATTCTGTCGGGATTTTACAAATCCAGAAATTCCTCTTTAAACTGACTTCTGTTTATAACATACGTAGTTTCTTTAATACTTGAAAAGAAATTAAAAAATCGGTCACGGGGTACCTCGGAAAGTTTTCTCAGCACATTAGATTCGCAACGCTCATCCTTCCTACTTCGGACCTTTTTCGCTCGTCCTCAGAATATACAATTCGCAAAATTTATGTTGGAACATGTCTGCAGATTCGCTTCGCTTGTCCTCAGATAGTAGTTACATAAGTTTTATTCCCAACGGTTACACATCCAGGCACTGACTTCGCTCAATACTGCCTAACTTTTATGATCCAACAAAAACCAAAGATATACTTATATCTATTGAATAAGCATTGAAACAAAACTTTGCATACTTATTTATTACGTAAAGAGATAGTGTCAAATGTCAGCTTAATTGGATTATTTTTTGATTTTTTTTTCGAATTTCTTAAAAACGTATCCAAATCATTTGATAAAAATTAAACTAATGCTGATAATGTGATGAAAGTTGGCACATATGTTGGTCTTATATATGACTATAATCTAAATCTCAAACCAATCACCAAATTTATTTCGTGTTTCATGAATTTTCAAAAATGTTGTCGAGTCATTATTAATGACGTCATAAAAAATATTTTCGGGATGGCACAACTAGACCTAAAGATTGATTTTCGTACCACGTTTCAACTCTCCAGCATGAATACACTGGGAGATACGACAATAACAGACACACACACACACACATACTATGAAGAAAGAAAACTTTGTGAAACCACTCAGGAATTCCGGTTTCGATCCCGTTCGTATCCCAGATTCGAATCTGTTTGCAAACACAAAACTTCCTACACACCTACTGTATAATAAGGAAAAGTAAAAATAGCTAAATATATACCTACACTGAGACACTAAACTTGCTTCTATGCAAGTTATATAGCATATAACTTGCATATATTGTAAATTTAATCTTACAGAAGTAACTTTTTAAACCTAGCTAAGACTTTTTCTAACTTATTTAAGCTTTTGAGGAGGAATAGGTCCAAATTAATAAAAAAACTAATTTTGCCGAGCTTTCGATATAATTGTATTTTGTTTTATCAGTCGTTGTCCAAACATCTATTTGTTAGCAACCATGTAACTGTTTTTGTTATTATTTATTATGTTAAGCCTTGAAAAAAATTAAATTACATTGAAAGCTCGGCAAAATTAGTTTTTTTTCATTAATTTGGACCTATTCCTCCTCAAAAGCTCAAATAATTTAAAATAGAGGTCCCTATAAAGTTTCTTGACTTTTTCTAACTTTCTTTATGATTTTCAAGATTTGACCAGGGGTAGTAAATTTTAAAATTTTTGCTAGCTCAAAAACAAGTTCATGTCAGCGATTTTACTATCAATTGTTCCAGACTATTATGCAGTTTGGCATCAGTTCAAATAAAGGTATGCTACATTTATCAGAAGTTTGCCAGGTTATACATCTGAGACCTTCCTACCAATTATTATTCAGTTTCTTAGAATTCATACAACGCAGTTTCAAAAATATAATCTTCAAACATAGTTAACTCATCAAAGAACTCGACAAGGCAAGTCATTATACAAAAACTGCCAAATAACGCTTTTATATTGACGATAAAATAAACTTCATAGGAATATGAAACTTTTTTAAAATTATTTCTATAGAACTTTGAGAAAATTGTTCAAGGTAATGATGTAATTATTTTAAATCCCACTATATTACGAAGAACTAAATGCGTATCAAAGAAATGCGTATTTTTCATTTTTTAAGAAAAACATTTTTCTTAAAAAATGTTGAAATGAACCTCCTGGCGGGAAGGTTCGCAAGCCGGGTGAATTTATAACCACTCTATGTATAAATAAACACTTATACAGAGAGACAACTTGGTTAAAACCCCTCAGGAGGTCTTAAAACAAGTGAAACGGATAACTTAAGTGAAATCTCGTTTTTCGATTTATTACACGAACACAATACTTTTCTTTTCAACCCAAGGTATAAATGAGGAGAAGTAAAAATTATTGTAAAAAATATTTAAAAAAGATCAAGAAAAAAATGTTTTGCTTGGTTTATTGAGTAAATATTTCAAAAAACAGAGTTAACTTTTCCCCTTTTACGTATGAAGTAGAAAAAATCTCCATGAAACAAAATTTTGTTTATTATCCCTTACTCGGGTAAAGTCGTGAGTATAGTAAGAAGAATTCAACCCCGTCTAAGCGCTTACAAACCCATCTGAGCGTCCCGTTACATACTAAGCACCCCCTTCATCTCGTTTCCTACAACGTCTAGAAACCCTCCGGAAGTAAATGATGATCGACAGTTTAAGGGGCCTTCTTCTTTTTCTTGCGGTTAAATAAAGTAAAGCTCATATTTCACGTCTCTTGACACCAAGGAAAAATAAGTAAACAGAAAAAGAACGTCAAGGGAAAATTGTTGACATAATTTTTTCGTGTATCTAAAATTTTACTCTCTTCAACATTTTTTAAGTTTTTTTTTCTACATTTTTCATTATTCTTTTTTATCTTTTACCATTTAAAATATATTCTATTCATAATTTTATTTTATAATTAATTTTATTTTCCTATTAGTAAGTCATAAGATATCGCAGTAATTACTCATTAGGTCTCTCAACACTTTAAAAGGACGAATCAGAGGAAAAATGTCTATATTTAAAACGTTTTTTTTTGTTCAATTGATTACCAATCATAATTTGTGTGTCTAAGAACAGTTAGTATGTAAAATGTTTACAAACATTATTAATTAACATTAACATTAACATTGTTTTTATATATATCTATATATATATATATATATATATATATATATATATATATATATATATATAATATAATATATATAAACCCACCATAAAAAATACAGGTGTTTGTATAAATGTTAGTGTATCTGTTGTGTATAGAGCTCCAGAACAGCCGGAAAGTTATAAATTAAATTATATTTTATAATTTTATTAATTATTTTTATCTCCCCTAAAAATTCTACGAACAAAGTACAAACTCTGTATATAAAACAAACAAAACAAAGTTGAAAATTAATACATTTCAACTTTCTTATCTCATATTAAAATTTATCTTTAATTTGAAACTAAAATATTAAAAGTTCTCAAAATGTTTTAATAATCTCGCTTAGAAAAAAGTCAGACACACAAAAAAAAATATGACGAAAACTTGGCGTAGTAAACACTATGAAATATTAAAGTGTAAATCTAAGTCAAACCATCTAAAGTAAAAACTTTACGCCCCCCCCCCACCTTATAATGCTCCGACCCTACGCGACAACAAAAACAAACTTGAGGTAGAAAGTTTGCGAGAATCTCTACCAGAGTTAAAACGCTCTAATTTTCGAGGAAAAGCAGTAAAGTTAAAATTATCATGAGATAATTGGAACTTTCCTCTTACAGTCTAACAAGTTAATGTTATCAGCTATCATTCTTTTTAGGTTAATTTTATACTTGGAACTTTATAATATTATCTTTCTGAATTGTGTACTATTGCTATTTATTTAAGGTGGCGTTTTATAGAAATAAATACCGTTATAAATATAGGTAAAAACCGGTAGTTACTAAAAATACTGTTTTTTTTTTGGGGGGGGGGCTACAACATAAAGGTCTTACTTAATTTTAGGCTTGCTAATTGGCATGTTTATAGATGGTAGCTTTAGAAATAACGAGACAAGTAAAGACATTTCCTGAAGTGGATATGCTTTTGACACTTGTCCTCTAGAATTCTTGAGTGAGGCGACAAAGAGCTGTTAATGTTATATAGCGTAATTTAGGTTAGAATAACTGGAAATATTTACTCAGCTTACACAACATAAGTCTCTTAAAACTGGCCTCATTCTCTGGAAAAGATTACTATGAAATTAAAAGTAGTTAACATAATAAGTTAAACTTGATGAGTCAACAAAGTCGGAAAGAAGTCTCAGTAAAGTTTGCAGTTAGAGCGAAAAAGTGAGATCGTCAGTTAAAATGCGAGCTATCTAGGGAATTCCATCTTACCCTTGGTGGGGTAAGGTGTTCTGAATGATCACTCTGCAATGGTCTATGATTCTATCTTGGATTATCTTAATGGTCTAGCTTTAGCGCTGAGTGCAAACTGTTTGCGCTAAGTGCCCCTACATCCATAAAGAGTTAGTAACAAGTGTCTTACACACATTATTGCTAGATGATATGTGGTTCTCATCTGTTTCTCGTTACCACTACATTACAAGTTCAACCTAAGGAAGTTTTATCTTGTAATTTGTTGATAATTGAAGCTCGGAAAAAGTTTAATTATAACTATTTAACTTAGGTTATCAAGTAAACACAAAGTCCTTTAGCCTTAGACCTTTCAATAGGACCCTCTACGACACGTGTGAGCCCTGTGGTCCACCTTAGCTATGTACAAAATACCAAGTCTAAAACTAAGTCAAGGTTAAGAAATTTTCCCTGAAAATTTCCTATTTTAAATATGTAGAACCACCATAATAGTCCTTCGCAAATTCCTTTCATTTCACAGGGAGAATAGTTTGATTTCCTTTAATCGTATTGTTTAAAAATCTTTTTGATTGATTTTGATCAGTATGTTTTCTTGTTTATTCATTTCAATTCTTCATTAGTCTTTTTATTCAAGTTACTTGTTTTAATTAAAATATTCCTATAATATGTTTTAATTATATCTTTTTAATTTTCAATTAAAAAGATATAATTGTGCAGACATTGTCTTTAGAAGCTAAATTTAAGCTCATAATTACCATCTATTGTAGAAACTATAAAAATGTCTATCACTAAAAGTACAGGGATTTTGCGAATCCTTATTATTTTTCAAACAGAACAACTCGAACATTTCAGATAATAGAAAACTTTATTGTAATGCTGTCTTTTTCTGTCTATTCTTCTTTTTCCCATTTCCAACGTCATTTTAAAAAAAAGTCAGAATAAGAAATGTCTTTTAAAAGAAAGTTAAAGGGAGGAATCAATCAAAGAAAATTACCTCCTATCAATCAGTCAGTTGCTTCTTCTAACAGCTTCCCTACTGAAGAAAACGATTGGATTAAAGGGTCCCAAGTAATAAAAAGGACTAAGACCCCGACTCACTTCAACGTCCGTCTCAACGTTGGAGCTCAAATCAAGAAAAAAGGCTAAAAAATCCCTTCAATAAGAAATAACCAGTTAGAAACGAAATAAAGACTTTTAGTGCTAAAAGAAATAAGAAGAATAGAGTGATTTTGATGTCACAAAGCTTAAACATGCAATAAGAATATTAGCATTTTAAGACCGCCAGTTATAAACTAAATTAAATCGTAAAAAGTATTTTTGAATAACTTTATTGATTACTGTCAACAGTAAATGTATTTAACGTAGTGCTCATACTGATTAAAGTGACTTGGCAGGTTTGATAGGAAGAATCACCCAGTGGCGATACTCCTTAACTTGACGTGGTAAGTTAAATTAAGTTATTAAATGTGTCATATTTTTAATAGAGAAAAAGTCCAATCGTTAAAAAAAGGAAGAGATCTACGCAAACGTCTACAATAAGTGTTATGAACAGAAATTTCTATAAATTTTAAAAGGGGGAAAAAGTGTATGGTTATAAAACTAAATCAATCCTTATACTTTAAATGCGAAAAAAACACTAAACGTTTTAATGGCAGTTAATAATTGTGTCAGGTTTGTAGGTTATAACAATGATATACATCGCGGGTTATCACCTCCCCAAACCAATTTTAAAAGTTGAGAAATCATCAATTTACAGATAAACTACCGATAAAATCAGAGATCTTAGAATGATAAAATTTAAAAGTTCAAAAATTATAGGTCGCGGAAGTGTGACGTCAAAATATAGGTTAATAACAAAACAAAAGTAATCAATTAGATTATATCATTTGTTTGTTTGAGTCAAAGTGACCAATATCATTGCAATATTATTCACACAAATAAATAAATTTGGTAAACTTTACTGAAGTATATACTAGTTAACTTAAAACAGCACTTTGCAAATTAATTTAGAGTTATTTTTGTCACAGATAGGGTTAACGCGGGCGTAGCGAAGGTTGTATACTAAAGAGCATTGGAAATACAATTTACTCACATGCTGGGCACAGTATTTTATCCAAGTTTGCTATTTTAAAAACTACATATGAGGATAACGTTAAAAATATAATGTGAACAAACACGTTAACCAAGAAATAATTTTTAAGAAGAATTAGTACTATTTGTGGCACAGCAAATGATTCCACTGAACAAGGATGTTAGCGATCGTTTTGAAGCCTTTTCATACAGCTATGTATGGAAACTATTTTTAAAACGGATTTTCTTTTTTTTTTTAACTAATTTTTAATGTTGAAAGTTCAAGAACGGGATATTAAATGACGAATTAATATGGAGAAGTTTAGGCCAAGCTGGCCATGATCAATGCCTTAAAAGGAAACAAAAAATCCACCCTTTAATAAATATAGGGTTTCATCAGAAATAAATTAAAAATGGCATATTAAAAACAACAAGAGGAAAATCAACTAGCCAAGAACTATCAACTGTCAAATGAACCAACAAGATCGAAAAAAACAAATGAGGTAAAAGGTACATCACATGATAAGAATTAACCCGGGAATATAGTTTAATTGAATTAGGTGTAAAATACTATAGCATTTAAGTCTCTTAAATAAAACAAACTAAACAAGATAAGTTGATACCGTTCACTCTCCTCAGACTATACAGACGATCTTATTAACGTAACCCTCTTAAATATTTTTTAAGTAACAAACATATATGAAACTGAAATTGGAATAACATGAAAAGATAAGTATTAATATATCACTGAAAATTACTAAATATAGCAATAAAAGTGAAATAACAAGATAAGAAATACAGGTGTCTATTAGAAACTCTCTAATGTTCATAGTTAGTCTAGAAACATATAAATTTTCTAAGCTACCTGAACTAATATTACATATCTAATCATGAAAATGATTTATTAATATCATCATAATGTTATCAACATAAAAATGTAGGAAAAAGTGCTATTAATTTTGAAGTAATGTTATTATATATCAAGTACCCTAAAACACCAAACCGTACTCGAAAATCGATCTTTTTCCACAATATCAAACCTTTTAACTTCAGAAGCAAAAATCTAGTTAAGACCAAACGAAAAAAACCACCGAAATCTTTTTATAACTAAAACTCCCAAAGACATCGATTAGATTTCTAACTACAAAAGTTATATAACAAATAAAAAAAAGTTATAAACAAGAACAAAGTTATAATTTGTTCTCGAGTTATAAGTTGTTATGATTTCTTCGTATTCCTGAGGTTTACTCCGGTCTTTAATTAAAGGTTATAAAGAAGAAAAAACAATAACTGATATTTTTATTATAAATATAATACAAGGTTAAAATATTGGAACTTAAAGTTAACTCCAAGTCACTAATTTTGTTAATAGAATATTTAACATTTTCGTTTTATTACTTTAATTAATAAATTATTATATATATATAATATATATATATATATATATATATATATATATATTATATATATATATATATATATATAATTATATGTGTGTGTGTGTGTGTGTGTGTGTGTGTGTATAATATTAAGCATTTCAATAGAATAATATTGGTATTCTAAAAGAGAAAGAATGAGCTTACTTTACACATTTTCGAAGGCTTAAAGAAAAAATTATTAACCTTAACTCAAACATAAACCTCACACCCCAAAAAATAATCAAAATTTATACCTCAAAAATAACAAATAAATAAAATAAAAATAAAGAGGCAAAAATTACCCTAAATCATAAAATAAAATATGGCTCCAGTTTACACAAAATAAATATTGTATACTTTTGCTAATAAAGAACTTGTTTAAAAAAAATGTAATAAAGATACCTATGTTTATTATCAAAATTATACTTTATGACATTTTTCTTAATGAACCGGTGATCATGACTGTATTATGTTTTCCTTTAATGATTTAAGAATTTTAAAGAAATTAAATTATTCTTACGATAAGACAAAATAAAAGTCAACTATCTCAATAAGATTAATTTTTGCACCAATTTCCATTAAAACATATTTAAAATAACCACAACCCGCGGTGTACAAATCCATGGCTTTATGCGCCTAGCAGTTTTATAGCAACGAAGTCGCCACTTGATGCGTAGCAATCCGATAGCCTATGGAGCAAAGAAACGTATTTCCTAAATCGCTTATCACGAGCCGAGCAAGTCTACGAAGCTAGTATGAAAGTAAAATCGTTTAAGATACGTCAACCAAAAACGCGGTTAAATGCCATGAAACAACAAATAATACAAAAATAAACTAAAATATATCTTTTAAAATTTTAGCGAAGTTGACCTTTAAATTGAAATGTTATAGATCAGAAAATTACCCATGCATCAAAAATTCGAGCAAAAAATGGAATGTTAAGTCACAAATCAAGCATCTCTTAAGATGTTGTTAGAATATTTAGTACAAAGAGTAAAAAAAAATCTAATTTTAAATTGAGTCGTTCCAACCTATATAACTAAATAAATAAAGCATTTAAAACATGGATTTACCCTTACTATAAATAATTGCAAAATCTTTACTTTAATAACAGTCGGCACAAAGCCGTGGTGCCATTTGAATCGTTCTAATTCGTATTGTCATATATCTGGACACAGATTCATTCCTATTACGTAACTAACTTTTTCTGAGCAGTAACAGTACTCTTTGGACCTAATATTCCAAAATTAACATTAAATTTATGCGAGAAAAATAGTTTATTTGAATTATTTAACTTAATACATACGTAAACGAACACACACACACATAAATATAATAACTCTGAGATTTTAAAAATATATATAATATATATATATATATATATATATAATATATATATATATATATATATATATATTATATATATATTATATATATTATATATAAATTTTTATTTTTTTTTAATAATGCATTTAGATAGAAATAAATAATTTTTTATTCTACTGAGTACAAACTCAGGTTACTTAGTGTAAATTTTTTAGAAATATATCGAATTGGTTCATTTCTTTAAATTACATTAGCTTCTCAGACATAAATCACGATTTTGCTGAGGAAGTTAAAAATCTGGATTTAAACTAAAAAACAATTTTAGTGCGGATGTCAGCAAACCTTAAGAATGCTTTTATAAAGTGCTTGCTTCTTTATCTTAACAATCTATTACTTACTAAATGCGCCAGACACAACTCAAAAAAATACATACATATATCTAATATAATATATATATATATATATAATATAATATTATATATATTTATTATATTATATATTTATTTATTTACAAAATCCTACCATTATCGAATATTTTAAGAGGAAATCCGCTAAAAATAGCATAGTTTACTTTAAATACATAAACAAATTTTCTAAGCACTCTTATAAAACTTTTTTTAAGCACGTACAATTTAATATAAAGGAGAAAAAACACAACAAGGAAAAACGTTCAGTGTAAAGTTATAAAAACTTGACTGTAATAAAGTAAAAGAACCGCTATATCTTCTCACTAAGTAATCGCAGTTTTAGCATTTTTCATTCAGCTAAAGCTGAAAACAATGGAGGGTAATTTTATCAGAGTGTAAAACAAGTTATACCTTAAAAAATTATAACACACAAAATAATAAAGAAAATTTCTTGTATTCAAGTTTTTAGAAAAAAAAACGATGCAACAAGATAAAGTTTATTTAATAAAGTTTATTGTTATTTTCGAAGAAATATAAGTAAAATTTGTTTCAAAGGGAGACTGTACTAGATTAATTATTATTTTACACGTTATAGTTCTTTCGTAAAGCTTAATTAATGTTTTCAAACTTCTGCAATTACTTAATCACGTTATTTTTAGAATTTCTTATCGATATTTTGCATAATATGAAAATTGTATGCGTTTATAAGATTTTAACAGTTTTTTTTTTTATAAATGAATTAAACAAAAATGGCTAATAGTTCTAAAAATAAAAGCAACTTATGCAACATTATGGCCATCTTCTGGCATTTAGACAAAACGTTATTAAAAATACACATTACAATCAACTATTTCCTAAATTAAATAGTTGCATGTAATTAAAAAAAATTTAAAAACTTTAAGCCAAAACATCTACATATACGGCCACAGTGTTGGCTAGAATACGTAAATAAAAATTTAAAAAAAATATGGAATAGCTCTAATTAATTTGTTAGCTGTTTTTGTTTTATGTTTAGAATTCTATGCCAGTTTATTTAATTTATTAAAATTAAAAAAAGTTCTTATGTAATGAAACAGAAGATTTTTTTACTGTGTGTCTGTTGTAGAGATGATAATGCCTTTTAATTTAGTTAACTTCAAACTAAAAATTCCGTCTTTTTCACAAGAATAAACATAACATAACATACCATTTATTGCTATTAATAATTTACATTTACAAAAACTTTTCTTACAGATACTTCCATGTAAATCAGCCAAGTGGCTGAGGTTACTCCTTTAAGGAGTCTCAACTAAAAGAAGTTATTTATACATGTCAAATGTTAATTTAATAAATTTATTAATTTAATATTCTTTCCTATTTATTTAATTTTTAATTAATTTAATATTTATTTAATTTAAATTTATTAATGATAGTAAACTATTATTTATTAACTTTTGTGCAGATGTCGGTTTTTTTCTTTTAACCTTAACTTTTGCTACACTACTTTGTGTCAAGACAAGAGAGGTATCATTGCTTAAAAGATTATTATAATTTAATTAACTAAAATATTCTGGATTATTATTATTAACATTTTTTTTCTACATTTCTTTGTCTTTCATATAGTTTAACATCCTTCTTTTTATTTTGAGTTTTATTTGGCTTGTTTCCACAAAAATAACTAGAGCTAAATAGAGGAGCCGGCTTTTGGCTAGCAACATAAGACAGTAGCGTAGAGGTATGCAATGCTGTAATGAGGTGTAAGAATGCTTTGAGTTCTAATGCAACACTGTCTATCTGCAAATGATTTTTTTCCTTTATGCGACATCAAAGTGTATTAAATATATTCTACATACACAAAATTTTTGTTGCAATATCCTTTACTTAAACCCTCCAAATATTCGGCTAAATAATCCCATTTTTTATTCAACAGAGAACGGAAAGCAACGGAAGCGGGAGGAAGGGGGAGAAAAATTAGCAATTTCACTTTATTAACCCATCCCGTCAGTATTATTAAGCCGCTTCATAAAAGCGCTTCCCCGCAAACAAAGAGAGATTATAAAGATTATATAGGCAAAAACAAGAGATTAAGTTACTACAACCAAACGAGACGTCAAAATCAATAAATTCCTTCATTAGTCAACTCTCACCCCTACTCTTAAGCTTAGAAGATTAAATAAACGTAATTGGCTACGCCACCGGGTACCCGGCTAGAGCAGGGCTTAACGCGAAGGAATAAGGATTAAAACATCATCTAGCAGCGTTGCTAAAAAAACAATATTTACTTCCATCCTTTTACATTGTTTTTACTACAGTCAATACAAATGTTGAAGAATTATTTAATCAAAGCTGAAACAAAGGAATGACGCGTTACAATGTAATTACTTCAAAAAGTTCCATTAATTTTCTCATCCTCTATACAGATAGGAAAGCATCGCAATGACAAAAAAAGTTGGACTTGAATCTACATGTGCGAATACGTTTTTGCTCCAGGTAGGAATTTAGTGCGGGATTTCACACATGACATATCCTCCACGATACTAAAATCTTACTACAATAATAACAATAGCTAAAAAAACAATATTTACTTCCATCCTTTTACATTGTTTTATACTGCTTTACATTTTGCTTCCATTTGTTGAATTCCACGTTTCAGGACCTATAGATCCAGAAATTGGAATAAATTTAGTTTCTTTATAAGTGAAGTTATTTTGCGCAGTTTAAAGTAAAATATTTATATAGTTTTTACCTTATCACTTTTTATTTACCTAATTGATACCGTAGGTATATAGGACAAAAATATTGCTTTTGCGAGGGACTTTACCTAATTTATCAGTTTTAAGTTTTTTTATGCGGATTGTCATCATAAAAATAAAGCTTATAAGGTTGTTCGGATGACGGAGGTTAAGGTTAAAAAAAGGGAAAACGATTCCTGATAACAAAATTATATATTCAAATATATGCAAACATACATGTTTTATCAATGACGGTAGAGCCATTCAGCCTAAAACATGTTAAAAGAAAACTGTGCATTCATCCACACACATGTATGCGTACATACAGGCCTAACTTTGTAGGGACCAGTTTGACATAAAAACTAGAACAAAAGAAAAAGTGAGCGTCAATTTTTTACTTCAAATGCTTTCTTAAAATTGCTTTCAAATACTTCTGCTGCTAATACAGGGAAGAGAAGTAAAATATCAATTTCATATAGAATTTATAGTATATTTTATACACTATATCCTTGCATACGGAGGGAAGGATTTTTATAATTTTGGTCTAATAAATGAAGTGAGTCTCCCTCTTTCTGAAGTAAAATAATTAGTAGAAATAACAAAATACGTATAAATATACATAGAATAATACTCTGAGTTGTGTCTACAAACTTATAAATGAAAAGAAATAATTATTAAATAAAATTAATTACATGAAAAATATGAATGTTGCATAACAAAATAAATATATTGTGGAAATATTTAAAACATTACTGATGTCATATATATTTATATAAATATATAAATCTACACACACTTACATATATATATATATATATATATATATATATATATATATATATGTGTGTGTGTGTGTGTGTGTGTGTGTGTGTGTATAAAATATATATATTTCATTTATTTAAATATATTTTAAATAGGTTATGAAAAAAGGTTTAATTATTTGTAATTATTAACGACTGACATAACACATACAGTCATTTAAGTTTATATTACAAACATGAAAGGAAAAAAATATAATTAATATCTTCCTTTCCTAGAACGCGTCGCACGGGGTGAGGGCGGCCCCAAGTTTCCCCTGTTCCAGTCACCCCCAAGCTGTAAACTTTATTACACTCCAAGTAATTATTTTTCTGCCCAACTGATTTATTAATTTTTTTATAATATGTTAATTTTTATTAAATATGTGCTGCTATTTAATAAAATACGATTAAGTATAAAAATAATAAAATTAGTTGAAAACCTTTTCATTAAATACTCTGCCCGGAGATGACACAAAGCTTTATTGTCTTTATTTACACAAAGTGTGATGAAATTGCAATTTGATTTGTCATGAAATCAAATCAGGGCTTCCGTACCTTTTTTCTCGTCTAGTAGGGAAAGAAAGGAAAGTATTTTGTTCCCTCATACTTCTTAATTTACGTTTAATTTAATTTAATTTTACGTAGTTCAACCGAAAATTCATCCTAATTATCCTTTTCAGGCGTTCTGAGCATCATGCTGTCTGTTGGTGAGTGTATCTGTCTTACCCTAATCTGTGTTTATTATAAGAGTTAATCCATATCAAGTGTCCCAATAAAAATAGAAAAAGTTCCTCGAAAAATATATTTTGATAATTATTTTGCAATTGATACCCATACCTATGGTGAGTAAAAAATGACCAATATTTATTTTTTATGGTCACTCGTTCTTTTTTTATGGTCACTTTTATGGTCCCCCGACACTAAACTTTAGTGATTTTTGACCTTCAGATAAGCAGCTGATACTTGGCTCTCGTTTGTACTAAAGTAAAATATGAACTGTTCAAAGTATTTGTGTGACGCACGAGTTTATGATGCAGGTTGAAACTTTAGGTTACAACTCAATAATTAAAGGTAACTACAAAATTAAAACTTTAGGTAAAAGTGTGCTGACCGGATGATAATAATTTTTTGACAATGATAACCTCATGAAAAATAAATTAATAATTTTCACTTTTCCTCTAGTTGCTCAGAGAAGAAGTAAGATTACTGAAAGGAACGAAGAAAAGAGTTTCTCCACAAAACTATAAATTTATTCAAAGAGCTTTCAACCTACATGAGGCCATCATCAGTGCCAGAGAGAATTAAAAGAAAACAGCTAAAAGAAAGACATTATATACCTAAAAATTAAATAGAATTAGTAATATTCTTCCTCTTCTTTTTCGACTCAACGATGTCGGTGAGCCGTGATAGACTCCCGTGAGTCTATTACGGCTTCAAAATCAAGTAAGATTAATTGAAAAGTTGGTGTATATGACTTAATATTGACACGTCAATGTGATCAAAAACCATTTGGTTAATATACTTATATATTAAGAGAGAAAACAATCGTGTTCTAACCCTTTATAATTATTTTGAAATTATAATTATATAATTTCAATTTGTAATGTATAAGACGAAAAGTAATATGATTCTTGATGTGAAGTCCTAATTGATCAATGCCACCGAAAACATATACAAACATGCTTTTGGCCTCCCATTGGCTGCTTAGCGACTACATTGTTGTTGCTCTATATCAGTATGTCATACACTAGTTTGACATACTGAATACTTAGTATACTACGTATGCAGTATGTTATACACTAGTTTGACATACTGAATGCTTAGTATACTACTACGTATGCAGTATGTCTTACACTAGTATGACATACTCCATGCTTAGTATACAACTAAGTAGTTTTCGTAAGTATATGTTAATATTGCTCCAATATTAGTAATCTTTTAAATGTACTAGTCAAAGACCGAGATAAGTTTATGTATGACCCCAACCTCATTAGCAAATTTTTATTTTGGAAATTCGCTAAACACAAAATAGTAAGTTTTCCGAGTCACGTGAATTAATTTCTATAATTACTCTCAGTAATATTTAAAAAATGGCATAGAGTCGACCAAAAAAATATCCGCGAACAAAAATGCCCCTGTATGAACCTATAATTTTAACTTTCGAAGAAAGTGAAGGCAAGGTGATAGACAAAATATTGATACTATTAATATGATTTTCGGTATGATGTAAAAAACAAATTGTACTATATTTGAAAGCGTAGGCTAATTGGATAATGTATGAAAGAGTGAACAGCCCTTGAAACTCTTCAGGGGTAGATTAGAGGGTATTGTTTCGAGTCAACACAATGTTCTACACTACTGAAGATGTTTTTAACAGTGGAAACAATGCGTAGAGCAATTTCAACTTACGTAGAGAAAAATTTTGAACTTCAATGTATTTTTATGAACACGTATTAAAAAATAATACTAGCAATAACGAGGAACGCGTACTATAATAAATATTAATTTCTATTAATTTCTTATAAAAATAAACTGAACTAACTCACAGAAATGTTGATAAAAATTCAATTCTTACCTGAAACAAAGAATAAAACCACATATTAGTGTATAAATAAATTCATTAAAAAATATAATTAGGACCATGATTATAAAGCTATAATAATAATTATGAGAAATCTATAAACATACAATAAAAATGTAATCCTGTAAAAAATAAATAAATTAAACAAAAACCATTTTTGTGTCACGAGTGAATGTGAATCGTCATAAGTTGGTAGAAATAATATAAAGATAATTTAAAAAAAAAAATCGGAGCTTTTCCCCACCTCAAAGAATTTTTCCGCTCCTCCATGCCACTTCGGACTTACTTCGGACGTTCTCAGAAAAAGAAATCATTTAATTCATATTGCAGTACGTCTTCGGATTCGCTTCACTTGAAACTTATTTTTATCTGGACTTATTCAATACAAATGCGCATATTTATTCTATACAGTAGAATGCCAAATCTTCTAAAATAACATTTTTGATAATATGTATAACTGGAGCCAGGATTTTAACCCAGCTCCATAGTTATAAGTACTTTAAGTGGATTGATCATCTCTGATCTAGTTTCATTCAACTTAGCACTCCAAATTTTATTAGAGGGTCTAACCCAAGAAATAGAATAAATTTAATAAAACGTATAAAAATACGAATATAACAATAATCAAGAGATGTCAGTGTTGGCAGATAAAATCTTGTATGCACCATGGGAGTAAAATGCTATTTCTCCACTCGCAATTACCTCCCTTGGCTTCGCCTTGTGAGTTAAATGTTTTGGTTCCCTCGGCTTTCGCCTTAGGAACCAAATAACTGCTAAGGGAAATAATAGCATTCTTTACTCCCTTGATGTATAAATAACTATTTTACCAAATGACGTTTCAAATGTGATTTCATTTTATAATATAACACACGGCTAAACTCTGTTGACAGCGCGCCAAAAAATGTGAGAGGGAAAGAATTCAAAAAACTTTATAGGGGCCTCTATTTTAAATATTCAAGCTTTTGAGGAGGAATAGGTCCTAATTAATACAAAACTAATTTTGCCGAGCTTTCGATATAATTTTATCCTTTTCAAGGCTTAACATATTAAATAATAACAAAAAATGGTTTATTAACAACCATGTAACTGTTTTTATTATTATTTAATATGTTAAGCCTTGAAAAAGATAAAATAATATCGAAAGCTCGGCAAAATTAGTTTTTTTATTAATTAGGACCTATTCCTCCTCAAAAGCTTGAATAGGGAAAGAATTCTAATGGTTTAGACCGACTACGCCCCTTCCCTCACCACCTCATGCCAACCCCGGTACAAAAAATAGATTTAGGATTATAATATTATTTATAATATTTTATTATTATAATAAAATAATTATAATAATAATATTATTATTTATTATATAAAATATTATTTATAATTATTGCAGGGTTATAATATGATCTAAATGCCTATATTTGACGCATGGACATAGACGTATTCTTCAAGCATTTTTTGCTCTTTGAGTACAGCACAGGGTCTATCAAACAAGCATTTTTTTCTGCAAAATGCTATGTCTTTCAATAGATGACAGTTTTGACTCTTTTAAATCACAAATGCCTATTCTGTCATTTTATTTCTATAATAATAAACAATACGCATTCAATTATACAAACTTGACATAAAAAAGCAGTTGGTTTTGGAAAAAATTCAAATATAATTTTGTCAAGAGCAATGCATCATTAAAACGTTACTTATTTAATCAAAGTATTCCGTTAATAATAATCAATTGTGCTTTTTAATGCATATTGCAGTAAAAATAAGTAATAAAATCTATCTATAAAAATACGTAATTATAGCTGACGAGTTAAATAAACTTTTATCATTGAACTATTATGATCCATTTTATTACGTAATTAACCATTTTAACTCCACTTAATTAATACTTCCGAACAAAGTAAAAGCAACAATTAGTTGATAAATTTAAAAGATACAAAAATATTCCTACTTAAAAAGTAAATAAATACTTTTTAAAAGACAAAAAAATACGATATCAAATAAAAACAAATAATAAAATTCAAATCATAACCTGACTTACAGTGTTGCCAGAATAGGGAATTTTTCTAGTTACTGAAAAGAAGGGATCTTTTTGTTATAAAAAGAAGTTGAAAGCATTGATATTTTGGCGTGCTGTCAAAATGACTTTAGCCGTGTGTTACAATTAAAGTAATATATAAACCAAGTAGGGAAACAAACACGATTTCTGTCAGACCTGTAGTTCACATTTTGTCCATCAGGGCATAGAGATATATTACTAGAGGGGCCCTATTGGTTGAATTTTGAAACATCGAAAAAGTAACCTGACCACATTCGATTATCATTTTCATCAAATAAACAGAACAAAAAACAGTAAATTATATAGTGAAATGTTTAAAATACAAATCACAACACAAACAATCTGCAGGAAGCCGAAAACAATTGATTAATTATGACCTTAATGCCCTCTTGGAGGAGGTTTCAATGAGGTTACACAGAGCCCTTGAGAGCCCCACTAAATATGTTTCAGGCCTCTCAATGTATTAAGATAGGCTATGCCCCCTCTAGTATATATCTCTATGCACCAGGGAGTTGGCTCAAATTTTCCTATGGGCGTAATATGTAAACAACTATTTACGGTTTTCAAAACTTTGGTTTTTATTGCCATTTATTTGTACAATTTAGAATAAAATGTTAATAAATTGTGATAGAAATACGTTTTGTCACATCCAATAGAGGTTTAAGTGTGAATCTTTAAATACTAGGTTTGTTTAAATTACTTAAAACGATCGGCTAATTAAACTTTTTTTTTCGAGTGCACTATTTAACATAGTAGGTACATTTTTGCGAGTCATATTTGTTTTCCCCTTCAAATATTAATGGTGATTAGTAATTGAACCAAACATTTTTGAATATAAAAAAAGCAATCGTAATTTAAAGTTATATTTAAGGTAATACACTGTCGTCTTTTTGTTATTCAAAATCTTAATAAAAACATGTAGTTTACCTTTACAATAGTTTCTCTTTTTCTTTAACTAATTTAATGTAACAATTATTTCATAGAATTTAATACAAAATCATTAAACTATCACGTACATATTAAAGTAAGAAAACACGATTAAAAGTAAACTTACCTAATATTATCAGGGTTGCCAATAAAACTAAGTAAAAAACGTAAATACTAAGAGGCGCACGCGCAGTTATTCTAATTTTAGCTATTTTTTATTTTTGAGCTAGCAATCACGCGAACTACTGAAAATTAGCGCTGCGGCGGACCAGTGCGGACAACTTATGAACTAACCCCAACAGCTTTCCAAACATGACCGATTATATTTTTAAATTTGGATTTTTAAAATTTGGATATGACAGCTACGTTATTATAAAATTATTGTTTTCTTCGTTTATTTTCATTTAAATCAAATAAAAATGGTTCGCCATTGTCATGTTCTGCAATAAAGAAATTCAGAAACTAATAGTAAATAGTAAAACTATTTACTATTAGTTTTACTATTACTAATAGTAATAGTAAAACTTCCACAGAAAGCTACTGATTACAGGGGAACTTAAGCCACGCCCACTTAATCGAAAGGTATGTTCCCCGCCGCGCAAGTGTCGACAGTATTACTGCTATAAGTAAGACTGTAAGTATCGATAGTCTCTGGTCAAGAGGTAAATTTAATGGCGTAAAAACATAAAAAAATAACGAAATTAACTAACAATTTTCCACTTCTTATCGAAAGTTGCAGTACAACTAAAAAAATATTTTTTAACCAGGATTAACTGTTCTTAGTTTAGGGTTCTAATCAAAGTTTAGCGTCTAAAAGATCGCTTACGAATCCCTCCCTTCTCTATTTTTAAGATCTGAATTACACTTAATGTCGTGGGGGGGGGGACAAGATTGTTTTTGAGGAAAGAATAATAATGAAGATTACAGTCCTAGTTTTTGATAGTTTAATTTATTACATCAGAGCTTTCGCACAATTATTAATTCATTATTATTCTTTTCTCATTAAACTCACAGTCCATTAAATCTTAATTCTTAAAGATTGTTTTTATTCTTGTTTGATCAATCTTGTTGTCTGTAACCTTCTTGTTGTCCGTAAAGGGACGTGTCTTTAAAGCTACATTCACATTTAACGATAAAAAATATGAATGCGCTAAATAAAATATATGTATTTAATTAAAACAGTTAGGGTAATATTTTGATATCTGAGTTTCACATGACTTGAGCTATAACTCAGTTATACTCCAGAGTCGTTTAGAGCCCGCCTTCTCCTCAGAAAATTCTTTTTATTATATACAACTAGAATCCCTAAGCTTTGGCTTCTAGATTGAGAAAAATTTCAGAGAAAACAGCCAACGGGAAAATTTAATAAAAACGGAAAAGCTTTCGCTGGGATTTTTTTAGTTGGGATTTTCTTGAAAAGACCTTGAGCCCTAGAGAGAGCGGAAGGTAATTTGGAACAGTCTCAGATCTTCACGACCATCTTGTTCAAATTTTATAAATCTTTTATTTATTTTGTTTAGTCTGAGCTTTTTTTTTTCAATCGTAAAACTTACATCTTCAGTAAAAAGACTGATGTCAAGATTATAGACTCAATATTAAAAAATTTTGATTGAAAACAGGATTCATGTCCATTTAACTTATTTTGAATTATACTGATCTTTATTGACGTAAAAATAACGAGCGAAACTAACAAGCCTGCCGTGGCTTTAATAAAATAGTGATAAGTTTTAGTCCTAATAAAATAGTAAGGCATAACAACAGTCAAGTTAAGCAGTGGGAAAATGAAGAGAACCAGGACGAACAACTCAGTACGATAACCACTAATAGATTGAATATAGATGATTTAATCATGATTATAATACATCTGTAATATGCAACACACGTACAATATCTGTATTTGACCTTAAACAGATCATGGTTTATCCCAAACTAAAGCGCAAACACTAAAAAGAGCTAAAAGGTTTAGGCCTCGGATTAGATAATACGCCCTGATTGACCCAGATTAGTTAATTGGCATAGATATTTTATATCTAGAGAGGGTTTGTTCTATCTTACTGAAATAAGGCTAAACACCTCTACAAGGGTTATGTGTTTTTTATTAAACATACATCAAAGCCCTACTTCAAAAGAGTTGTAAGATTCTATATTGATAATTCACTAGTTCTATAATATGACACACGGCTAAAATCAGTTGACAGCGTGAGAAAATAATGCAAGGAAACCATTGAGGTTAGTCCTCGATGTTAAACCACGCCCTCAAATTCAAATCAGGCCAACCATACTTGTTCCTCAACTCTATTTTCCCGAGCTTTCAACTGAATTTAGCAGTGTGTCGTATTATAGTAATAATATTTCTTTTGCAATAATGGTCATCACGTCAAATGATAAACACATAAAAAAATAACACACCATTAACAGGGACTTGATAAAATAATACTTGATACTTGCTGACAGAGTTAATATGCTGGCGTTAACATTAAAACCTTGTTATAACACTACTTTAAATCGGATAAAATTCCATCTTATAAAAAAATAAAAACGACATATACCCAACAATTCAAATCAACGAACAATTTACGTAAATTCTTTCGGTGCAAATATATCATCTGTGACCTAATAACCCTTTTGCACTAGGGCGGTTCACGACGTGGCTTGCTCCATGAGTTTATATAAATAGATATTTAAAATAAGTGACAAATAAATAAAAATTAAATTTTTATTTAATTTAATTTTTTCTTAATTGTTATTTTTGTAAAAAGGGTAATTTTGCACGTTATTGTATTAATAAATAAATAAAATAAAAAAAAGCCAACATAGTTCGTTTTTAGGGGCATACGTCTTGTCAAAGCCACCATTGATGAGTTTCAAGGCTCTAGACAAGTATTTTGTTCTTTTAATGTAAATACGAAATTTTTATACAAAAAGCTCGTGACCTAGAATTTGTAATACATCGAGAGCAGAGAAAGATGTAGAGGCACTGTAATCGAAAAGGAACCAAACCATATTATAGCTAAAACTCCCTAACGACACCCAGAAGAGCCATCATTTTTCTTTCAGAGGGGGTTTTACAACAGATAAAAGCTTTAATACATCCCGTGCTATACTGGTTTTGGTCTCTTTTATAACACTTATTCTGTCTCGAGAGAACGAAGCATAAAACTATTTCAACAAAAGACATTGTAGGCATTGAAGATGACTTCTGCAAGTGTTCTAATCTAAGACTTTCAAGTCTTAAATTAGAACACTTGAAAATACAGTGGTTGGACAAATATAACAATTAAGGGTGTACAACCCTTTAAAAAGATTTTTAATGTTTGTAAACTACGACATGAATGAATAGGGATCATCGCCACGAGACCAATTCTCGGCATCACATTCCCCACTTCCGGTATACGAACAACTATAAGAGCTGGGCCTGAAAAAATGTGACTCATTTTGTACAGCTCTTAAGAGAGAGGAGAGATGTAATGGCACTAAAATCGAAAAGGAACCAAACTATATTATGGAAAAAACTCCTTAACGGCTTTGTTTTCAAAATTTTTTGCACAGCTCTTAATTAAAGATTTGTTTAGCGAATTTCCTTTGGGAATAAAATTTGCTAATGGGATAGTGGAAGTCGAACCTCGGACCACGACACAAATCCGTTTCAGAGATCGGATCATCATTCCAAATCATTCTAAAATTTAGGTGTATAAAAAATAAATTTCGAGAAGGTTGTCGTTTCCTATGTATTTTTTATCACTTTAGAGGCATAGTTTTGTATAACCAACTGGATAATTATGCGCACATAAGAGCTCAATTTATTGGAAATTTTATCAGCATTAAAAATGTTAAGTTTTACTTGCGACTACATGGGGAACCGCTTATTTTAAGAAACCAACTAACTTTTAAAAGTTTAAACTTTAAAAAGTTTAAGCGCAATCATAAAAAAGCCTCTACTATGGATAGGCATAGTAGAGTAGTAGTATATTTTTAGAAAAATTTGGTTAAAAGCAGTACAAAATAAGTCACATTTTTTCAGCTCTCACTCTTCGACTAAAACTTGCTAACAGTATATTCTGACAAAAAAAAGGTGATTAAAAGGCCTGACCCAGATACTGCCACTCTGTTAAATTAATTTTTTAATTACTAAAAATAAGAATTCTAAAGAAACCAAATACAGGAAAATCATTAGTGTTCACTCATAATAACTTAAATTTTGTTTTATTAGATACTGATCATGAAAAAAAAAATTAATTAATTTTTATCGGAAGCAAATAGAAGAAACTGGATAGTGAGGAGATATTTTTCTCACATCTGTTTTTATATAATTACGACTTTCGTCTTAATTTTGCGATTTAACATTGTGTGTTTAACATCATAAATTAAGCAAATAGATTAAAGAAACCAAAATTATTACTTCATTATATATACCCCTATGGCAACGTTATCAAAAATCGAGACAATAGAACCTCTATATTTTGCTTGCTAATATATAGTTTTATCTTTTCTCTCCTATAACCATAGGGGTTAAAGGAAAAGAGTTGTGTTACCTCTACATATCCAAAACCGAGATTTCCTCATAATGATCCGTATCATGAAATTTTACAGCGTCCTTTGTTTTATGATGTCATTTTTTTCTTGAGAGTCTGTGTCACGCATAACTCTCGCTGTTTCACATTAGAGAGATAAAACTTGGCCAAAAAATCAAACTTAAAGCTTGAGAAAATTTTGAATGTAAATAAGGTACAGGTTTTAGCTCAATTGGACAATCTTAAGTGGCGCAATTTGGCAAACGCGTTTTAAGTACTGTTTCTACTATTCAGTACGCGTAAGATATCTTTAACACTTTCTCGAATCCAAAAAAACTTGGCATATGGCGGGATGATGAAGAGGTTACACATCTTATTGTTTGAGAAATATTTAGGAAGTTTTCAGCCCAAGTATGGTTAGGGCGTCACATAAAAATTAAACTTGAAATATCATTAACCAGGTATCATGTTTTAAGAAGATAGCAAGCAACATCGAAACAACTTCACAATAATATGGATAAACTATTTTTAAAATTTAAAATAATTAATAAAAATCATACGGAGAACCTAAGACCTTTTCCTTATTAGATCAGATTTGCTACGCACTTTCTCCCTGCTTCGGACTCGTTTCGCTCGTCCTGAGTATAGAAAAGTCGTTTAATAATTAATGAAGCATTTCTTTGGACTTGAAGCTTCGCACGTTCTCAAATGTTAAATACATTCGTTGTATCATACTGGTACTGACCACACTCAATCCTGCATAACTTTTATGATCCAACAAAAAGTATAGATACGAGTATACATGCCATATTAAAACAAAGCTTAGTGTAAAGGTATACACACTATTATTAATGGTACACTATTCATTTCATAAAACTTGAACTGATGCTGATAATGAGATGAAACTTAACACATATGTTAGTTTTATAAAAGGCTACATATGTACTTAATCACGATCCAATTATTTTTCCCCGTTTTGTGGTTTTTAAAATTATTTGCCGAATCATTATTGCGGGTTAATGACGTCATACCAAAATTATTCTCCGAATAGCACAACTACAGCGGTAGACTGATTTTTGTAAAAAATTGTACAAAGTTTTACTATCTAGCATGACTATACTGGTAGCAACGATGATGACACACACACAAACATATACAGATTACTTTGTGAAAACCATTTTAAGCCTTATAAAACCTGAAACGGATAATTTCGGTTTCCAGGTTTTATTGAAAACACAATACTATATACCTGCGGTTTAAATGAGGAAAAGTAAAATAATTTAACATTCATTCAATCATCAGAAATGTAAAATTATATCGTTTTCAAACTAAAACTGAGACTTATTCTACCAACATGTTTATGAAGCCTTTTTAATTAAAATCTCTAAAACTTTGACTGGGTTGACACTTGAAATTTGAAAATCAAATCATAAGTAAATAAAACCTCGAAAATATTACTGATAAATTAAAATCATATATCTGTGTTCTATTCAGCAAAACATTAACATTTTGACCTTACCTTCTCGTAACTCATCATTTAAACAAAAATATCAATTTTGGAAAACATTTATAAACGTTTTGTTTTTCATTTCGAGATATCATTATAAGTAAAACAATATTTTTACTTTTCCTCATTTATTCCATAGGTATGTAGGAAAAGTATTGTGTTTGAAAAAAATATTCGAAACCGGGGTGTCACTGAAATTATCCGTTTTAGGTGTTTTTAAGGCATCTTAAGTGCTTTTTACAAAGTTGTCTGTCTCTATATCACACACATATAGAGACAGACAACTTTGACAAGTTGTCTGTCTCTATATGTGTGTGTGTGTGTGTATGCGTGTGTGTTATTATCGTAGATCCCAGTGTATTTATGCTAGAGAGTTGAAACGTTGTACAAAAACCAGTATATCGGCGTAGTTGTGCTATTCGGAAAATAATTTTGTATGACGTCATTCACCCTTAATGAAAGAATAAAATTTAAAAAATCATCACGGAAAAAAGATGCGATCAAATTGAGATTTAGCATGCATGTAGAATAAGTTTCATCTCATTAACAGCATTGGTTTAATTATTATGATAATAATTAAATAATTATAATAAATAATAAATGATAATGAATAAAGTTATTATAATAAATTGTCTACGTTTTTTAAAAAAAAATGGAAAATATTCCAATTGAGTTAAACTTCAGTCCAAGTGTGTAAGTTTTCGTCATGAATAAGTAAACCAAATTTCATTTCAATACAACAAGTATTGTATTTCAATACAACAATATCCATGATTTTTGGAGGATTATAAAAGTTTGTATTAATGTATTGTATTAATCTCTAAAAAAGCAATAAATGGTTATTCTATTCTATTCTATTCTATAAAAGTTAAGTATCTGCCTCCGTAGTCGCGGTCGTATAGTACTGGACTCGGCACCGGAGGTCCAGGGTTCACAGCCCGGGCTATGCTCTCAGGTTTTATGAATAGAATTTGATGTAAAAAGATTTCGCCAACTTTAGCTTTACTTTGAGCATAGTAGATGAGACCCACTCGATGTAGTTCCTGCATGGCTAATACCCTGAAGGGCCGAAAGATCCTAAAACGGACATTATTATTATATTATAAAAGCTAAGCAGCATCGAGCGTGGTCAGTGCCTAGATGGGTGACCGCTTGAAATGAAACGGATAGATTCACGATCTGAGAACGAGCGAAGATAGTCCAAAGACGCTTTAGTATAAATTTAACGACTTGTATATTCTGAGGACGAGCGAAGCGTGTCCGAAGTAGGGAGGATAAGAGGATAAGATCTACTAGTCTCAATGAGCAGCACGAGCCCTCTGAATGTAAGGAAGGGAAGAAGGGGAAGGTTCATATAGGGAAGTGTGTACCCTATATGTCATGATGAGATTTGGCACGCATACCATGAGTCATGTATAAGACTGTCATGATCATAACCCTGAAACTTTAAGATGTTTTGAGTGTGTTTTTTTTTAAAGTGAAAAAACAAGAAGTATTAAGATATTGCAATAACTTTTTAACTTCATGGTCTCATTCAAGTTATATATTGTATTTGTTATATACTTTACTTCTAAGGAGTGAGGACAGGATACACTAATAGAATAAATTTATTCACTGAGTACGTTGTTAACTTTTCAAAGCTAAAACTATTATTGTAAGGTATCAAAGACGAAAATATAAAGTCAAAGTAATTTATTTTTTAAAAATATCGGAAGAAATTGACAGCAATCAATCTAAATTTTCTTTATGTTTTACCGTACAAGCTATTAAAAATATGAAAACAAATATCGGAAATAAATAAACAAAGTAGTAATATTTCCCGCAGGCTCTAAACCATGACAAATATTGTAAGTTAAAATGTTAGCAGAGCAAAGTCCTGTCTATAGAGAGAAAAGCCGTCAATTTTAACATCAAACACGTCAAAAACACAAAATGTAATTTTTTTTACTTTCAATGACAGGGCCTTGGTGATAAAGAAAAAACGCTCTGACTCCTCTTTTAATTTGTTTCGTGGAGGAAAAAATCTTGAGTTTTTAATCAAAGTTTTTAAAATAATGAAAAGTTATTTTCTTTTGTACAAAGTAAAAAAGATGTAACTCAAAAATTCTTTGATTTAACATACAACAATGTGACAAGAAAATGTCATTTGCTAATGTATTTTCAAAATGTTAGAAATTTATAAGGTTATTCAATTCAATGTTGATACCCATTCGGAGGTTATAACCTGACTTTTTTCTATAAATGACGTGTGACGTCATTGCAAAACGGTCAACATAGAAAATTTACTATTTATTCCTGCAATGACGTGAATTCCAGACTATAACCTAACTTGTCAAAAAATGATTTCATTCATAAAAAAAACCTCCAGTTGAATTACCTTATAAATTCTATCAGCTTTATGTATTTTAGTATCTCTGTTGTTTAGATGCGAACAGAGTTTAATAGTAGTAGGTGTATTTAATAAATCAACCAAAATATTGATTTAAAGAATAAAAGCGTAGTTTTCAACATTCTAACTAAAAGCTTGTCAAACAAGTTCAAAAATTGTAACGAAAATGCCGGTATATATACAGGCAAAATTAATTTATAATTTTAAACCTGATAAAAAATAAGATGTGTAAAATAACTATAATATCTAAGTTTAAAGACACTTGATTTATTTTGTTTTTAAAACACTTGATTTTTTGAGAACTTTTATAACAAGCTCTATTATTAATTGGCCAGTGTACCTTCCCATTCAAGCTAATATTCGAAATTTTAAGTTTGCATCTATCTAGGTGTGCACATGTTCTTTGCAAGTACCAATGTGTTCATTGGCAATAAAATTAAAACTAGGTATATAATCATTTTCTAAAAAGTTTGACTTGGAAAACACGACTCGAATGATATAGTGTAAAATCAAATAAACAATTGTGTAAATTGTTGATATGTTTATACTAAATTGTGAGTGAAGGTAAACATCCCTAATGAGAATTAATGACTCAAATACCTCTAATGGAGGCGTGGTTAAAATTTTGCGTTGGGTAAAAAATAATTTAGCAAGACACCAGGAAGACATTTAAGACATTGTAAAGACATTTAGATGAAACAGGCTTAATTTAAAAGTATCCTCATTCTCATATAAAATCGTTCTTTTTGCACTGTTAGTAGTACTGCTTGTGTATTTGGCGCGAGACTCCACAAATCATTTGTTTGTTTTTCTTTAAGCTTAAATCATATCAACGTTTTTCCCTTACTCAAATCTTACTTAACTAATCGACCCCAGAGTTTGTACATGATTGTACAGCCAATCATCTAGGAATCACATCCCAGGAACTACCATTACTGGAAAATTCGCAAATAATATACTTCTCTTCTACGACACAAGAATACCTATGTATCCTTCTGTAGAGAGATAATCCTTGTAAATCATATTAAATAATAATATTGTAAGCAAGATATTTTGTAAATAAAGGATGTGCTTATAAAAAAAAATCTTATTAGCTACTGGTATGGTGAGACTTACATAATTAAGTTTGAGGTCAGGATGATTCGTCTGAATCCCATCGTCCAGTATAGATACAACGACTCCCTTGCCAGTATAGCCCTTAGACCAAGCAGGACCGACATTCATATCCAGCCCTTCGTCCGCTCCTCCATTCTAGTAACAAACATAAATTAACATTTTAGACACTAAAATGACCTGACACAAGTCGATGTATGATTTAAATATTTTTAATAATGCATGGAATTTGTGTTTTTGATGGAGTTATTAGAGGGCAGTTTGTTTTTAACCAAGAATGAAGGAACAAAGTAAAAGCTGTTGAATAAGTACAATACGCATGCAGATCGTTAGAGATATGTTCCTAAAGCTTGGCTACATTTATATGTTTAGAATGTTACTTATTTTGATTATCATTTCAATATACTCTTCATTATAGATAAGTTTAATTAAAGAATGCCTATGTGTAGCTTTTTTCGTATTTATCCTATCCTGAAACAAATAATATACCCCCATAAAAGTATTTTAGTGTTCAATATGACTTGACTAGCTAGATACAGTAATAATTTTTGGAATAGTCGATCGGAAGATTACAGTCTAAGATTAGTTTGGTGCTTTTGACTAGAACGAATGATAAATCATAATAGGTGGAACCAATAATTATTATTAGTCCATATAAAGTTTCTAGTATCATAATTATTCAATTTAAGTGTTAATACGGCAGATGAAAAATCAATTCATTCTTACAACTCTTAATTCAACATATAGTTACCGCCTTGGCTAATCGGCAAGATCTGTTTACATTAAATAATGAAAATATGAAGTGCGTTCGTTACGTAGTTTAAACTACACATGACGTGGGCTAGACATACAAGGTCCTATGCCCCATGTAGAATATGCAACAAGAGTCATTACAGGCCAAAAGTGCCAGGTCCTCCCAAAACACATGGCGCTAATTGATAAACATAAACATAAACAAAAAACATTTAAACAACATAAACATTTAAACATAACATTTTCAATAAACATTTTATTATTATTATTATTATAATAAATTTAAATAATTATGTATCCATCTTTTAACATTTTTGAAGGATCACCAATTAATTAAATAAAAAAAAATATATAAAAGCAACAAACTATTGCACCATTTTAAAAACTCGTAAAAATGATAAAAGTGTCAAACTTCTGCAGGTCTTATGCATAACTATAACCAAGGGTTATTTATTATTCACGACTAAAATTCCATCACTTCCTTATTTTCATACTTGTAACATCAACATAGATTATTATTCTTGAAATTATTTTCAAGTTATTTATTTTAATACTTTATAATATCAATATAGTTTATTATTCAGGATCTTATTTCTAACAGTTATTTAAAAGATTATTTAAAACGGGAGAACCTTATGAATAGTCAAGCAAGTAAAGAAGGTATATTCTAAAATCATTTTAAATCATAACCCCACTACGAAAATCCAAAAGGAATGTAAAGCAGATACCGCGGGGCCTCAAAAGGAATCTCAATACTGAGGTAAAACAGGGCGATAGATTTACTTTAGGCATGCTTATAAACAAGGATACAGTTTTCAAACAATATATGTCAACTAAAAGATTTAAAAACACAAGCGATACCTAACAAATATGTTTACCAAACAATAAGTAAAAAACTGTCGGTGTCGTGGTACATTAATGATTTTTAAAAAAATACAAAGTTTTTATCTATCGACAAACATAAACCTTATCCGAAGATGCATAATTTCTTAAGGGGATGTGAAATTACTGATATCGCATCTCTAGAATACCAAAAACCCTCCCTCTTCTGTATAACCGTTTCTCATTGAAATAACCTGCCAAAAACTTCTTTTGCTATTTATTTATTATTCATATCTTTTGGAAAAATAATCTTTTCTATTTAAAGGGTATCAAATAACTTTTGTTTCAAAATTCAGTAATTAAAAAGTGTTAGATAGCGAATATTGTTAAAGATGGGTTAAACAAACGAACAATTTCCACAATAAGATTACTTAAAAAGTTATGTTAAGTTATTATGTAAGTATTGTTTGTTGATTCTTTATTAAACAATAAAGATCTCTTTATTAATGGTTATAGTATTAAGGATAAAGTAAGAAAATATTGTATAGCTAAAATGCAGGTATTGCAAGCAATAAGATATCAATAAGACATGTCTCTGTTGTAAATAAAACCATAAATAGTAATCCGTTATATATATATATATATATATATATATATATATATATATATATATATATATATATATATATATATAAATAATATTATATATAATAATAATAATATTAGAATAGTAGTATTGATAAAGCATATTTATATAGCCTATTAATATGAATGGTTAATTTGGCATTCTATACGTTATTTATTATTTAAATATAAATCAAAGATGATCAACACCATTTTTAACTTTGTTTTTCTTTCTCTTGTTGACATTAAACATTATTCTTTAAAAGCTTTTATCTATCTAGATTTTCTTTCATACTATTTTTCTTTTTCAAAAATAAAAAAAAAGTTTAAACCATTTCTCTTCTTGTTTTAAACCTTTTTATGTTGTACTTTTGTACTTTTTGTGTTGTCGCGAGACAAATGGTTCTTTGTTTTAACTTACCTGTTGAGATATATAAAGCTATGTATCTCGAAAAGCTTCTTCTTGGAGACAAAAAAGTGAGAAAAATGGAACAACAGGGCGTTTAAAAAGATTAAAGCTTAGCACAGACAAAAAAGTGGTAAAACCAGTAAAAACACTTCTTTTAAACGAATTACACGACGTGAGTTGAGTTAAGATGTGTAAAAACACTAAAAGCCCTTGAGATTCTGCTTCTCTTTACAGACGTAGAATTAAGATTAATTCTTCCTTAAAGATGTCTTTATTAATCTTAATTTGATTTTATAACTTTAGTTTATTTTTATTGAATTTATTTGGCTTTTTAAAGAAAACTTTATTTTTAAAAATACATAAATGAAGAGTTAACTTATTGTTCTAAATTTAATGAACGAGTTAACTCTCGTTCATTATGAACGAGAGAGGCAATATAATATTAGTAAAAATATGATAACTAAAAAGTGTAGAAAATAAATCAAATATTCTATACATAAATATAGAATATGGTAGGTGTGAACGTAGAATACAAATAGGAGTTACCCATTAGATAAAGAATTTAAATTATATCTTAAAATGCACAAACTTCACATTTATTTATTACTTTTAATTTTTAATGCATCCTTAACTCCTTAATTTTAAAATTCCCTTTTACAAAATCTCTTTTAAACTTAATTTTAAAAATTTATTTCTGTACATTACATTTTTTCTCCTTTATTTGTTTATTCCTTTCTATTTTAAAATTTTATTAGAAAAAACACTTTATTTATGGAATTAAAATACAAAGAGAAGCAGTTCTTCTTTAAAGGATTTATGACACACAGCATATTAATCTATCTCACAGACAATTATAAAATAATGTACATATAATTGTTTAATACAATATAAGTAATATTAACATTACTAATTACTAAGTAATTATTAACATTTTACTGTAAAGTTTAATTACGTCGGACAGTAATAAAGTTTATCTTCTAAGGGTGTATAATGTGAAGTTTATTAACTAGTTTTTAGGGAGTATAGAAACACTTTTCACTCCCTTGGGAGTAAAAAGTAACCTTTTTGTTTAGAACCCATTATATTCATTTTTAGGGAGTGGTTTTCTCTATTTTTATAAAGGGGGCCGTTTAGAGTTTGTGTAACACTTTTCCAATGGCAGCACCCCCAAATTTGATAAGGAGAACCCGACAAAAAACATTTAAGGGGGTCAAAATTCGTTTCTAGCCAAAAGAAGCTGTTTTGAGCAATTAAAAAAAATACTCCTTGGAAGAGGGGTGACAGCACCCCCAATTTTTTTACCAAAAAATAGAATAAATTATAAAAAAACGAATGAGAATAAGAATATAACAATAATTAAATGATGTCAACGTCTGGAGATAAAATCCTTTATGCACCTTGGGAGTAAAATACTATTTATCCCCTCGCAATTACCTCCCTCGGCTTCGCTTGGGGAGTTAAATGCTTTGGTTCCCTCTACTTAAGCTTTAGGAACCAACAAACTGCTCAGAAAGTAATAGGTTATTTACTCCCTGGGTGCATATATATATATATATATATTATATATATATAATATATATATATATATATATATATATTATAATTATACATTTATTATACCTAAGCTAAAATGATTATAAAATGTCTACTACAAAATCTAAGAATAGATAAAGTCAATAATTATAAAACATTATTTAAATCGGGTACGGGACATTTCCGAATATTTCCTCATAACATCGGATTTGCTAGCCTATCCTCACTACTTCGGACTCACTATGGTTGACCTCAGAATAAAATAAGAGGTCTCCGGTTCCTGGCCCTTATATCAGTTTGTCATATTACTAAATTGACTATAAATGCTCTAAGACTATATTTTAGACTATAATAAGAAGAACACTCATCCTTTCTGTGTTCTTTCCTTTTAAATCAATTTTTTGTATTATTCTTTTTAGCTTTCTTTTAAAATTAATTTATAATAATACCTTGCTAAGAATTTCTTTTTTTTATTTTAATCTGTTGGCAACAGAAATAATTTATGTACTAATTGTAACTATTGTAAATTTATGTCTGGTTAAGTGGAAGAGAGGACCTTAAGGTCCTAACTTTGCCAGATTAAATAAAGCAATTTATCTATCTATCTATCTACCTTCCTTCATGACCCCAAACTAATTTATTGTTTTAAAATTCGCTAAAAAGTACCAGTTTTCTTCAAAAACATGTCTTTAGACTTGCTTCGCTTGTACTTAGAAAATTATAACAGCAGTTTTATTTTAAGTGGTAACCTGTCCAGGCACTAACCTTGCTCGATGCTGCTTAACTTTTATAATCTAACAAAAACCGTCGACATATTAGCTCTAATTTTTTGTCCACGGAGGGGAAACGCGACGGCCTCTAGGAGAAAGCTTTATCCCTTGGAATCAAAGCAGCCAACACCCCTTAAAGGGGATGGCCCCTGATCATCCAAAGGTTCGTCTACCTAGGATTTCTCGTTGGGAAATTACGGTGACGAAGCCTAGCCCATGGCACCGGTACCATGAAGTGTGGGGACTGACCAACTTCTCGACTGCCCAGCTGGTACCGTAGCAGCGATTGTCAGGCCTTACCCCACTAAAACTTTAGAGGTAAAACCCCTCCGCCAGGCTCATACCCCTTATTGGCAAGGAGTATTGCACCTTCACGTGACTAATAGTCTCCACCACGGTCCCAGCACATTGTTGGCTAACCAAATAACTTCTAACCAGTGAGAAAGGGGGAGGCTGAATACCCATCGATGTTAGATACTTAGTTGTAATAGCTCTAAAGAAACAAAATTCAACACACTTGTTTATTGCGTAAAGAGGTACGTTCACCTATTCATCTCAATTGGATTATTTTTCAATTTTTTTTTAAAAAAAGTATACTACTTGTTTGATAACAATTGAACTTATACTGATAATGAGATTAAACTTAAGCACATATTACTATATTTAAGAGATTGACAATTTTCTAATGTTTTATCTGTATAAAATTTAATGAAAAATAAAGATTTATTATTATTATTACATACGTTTATCTTTTATATGACCACATTCGTGCAATGGACCGAAACTTTTTTCGCGAGTAATTAGTTTAAAAACATCTGAAACGGATAGAAGGTAAAATCTCGATTTTAAATCATAAGTACAAACACAATACTTTTCCTGTTCATTTTTACCAAAGATATAAATGAGATAAAGTAAAAAGAATTCAAATATAATCGATCAATTCAATACAGCTATATTTTTAGATTAAATATGTCCCATCTATTTATTCAATAAGTAAATCAAACCATATTTAACAATATATAAATTTTAGTCTACAATATTTCCCTGGAATACATTCGTGAAACTTACCTAGAAACCCACATCCATAAACATAAATAAATAAAATAGGATACACACTGATTGAATAGCAAAATAATTGTTGAAAAGCTTCCAGCAGCACATAACATGTCGAAAAGTCTATAATTTCAAAGTCGATGTTAACATAACAATGCAATGTTATAGATAAATTTGTCAACAAAAGAGTTACACTGTCAAATTTTCAACATTTAGTGCAGTTAAATTTGCCTGAATATTGCACAACTAAAACTCTATGAGTACTACAAAACATATTCTTTCAAACCACCTTGAAGGAGAGGGCAGCATTTTATTAGCAAATAATGGAACACCCACTTTTTTCCATCAAATGTCGACTTTTTAGGCTCAACAAATACCAGATATCGATAAAAATTAGTGTCTATGTATGTATGTTGGAATGAGGGTTGGTTATACTCATTCCTTGTAAACAAACTACAGCTTAAACGGCCAATTTGATCCAATTTCAATGACACTTGGCACTAACATCAAGTCTTATGAGAAGAAAAATTAATTGGGTTAATTTTACAGGACGCATCTTACAGAGACGAATCTTAGCTTAAACGTACAATAATAAGCCCCTACAATTTTATGCTAAAATGTAGAAATACTTGTTCCTGGTATCGTAAATTTGCCTATAATCGACTCGATAAGATGTCAATGAATTAAGATAAAACTACTAGTAACCGGATAAAACTTATGTTTTAGGAAACACGCCCCAGGGTACATTACACGATTTTTAGTTTAATGCTGAAAAGTGCTGAAACGAGTAAAATATGCTGAAAAGTGAAGAGTTGATGAGAAAGTGAAGTGGCATCAATCTACTACAATACCCCCCCCCCTATTTTAGATTATAAAAGTTAAGTTAATATGCTATCCATTAGGGTGGCCCTTAAAAATGAACTTTCTTTTTTCTTTGCTCCCAACCCCTAATTTTGTTCGAATATATGAAAAAAAATTCCATAAAAATTTTCAGCCCGATCGGGGGTGATTAACAGGTGCCGCCGGGCCTTTGAAGTTTTATAGGTGTCAAAATTCGTCAAAATTGTGATTTTCGTGACAATTTTTTTTTCTGTGATTTTTTACATTATGTTCTAGGTAAAAACAATACCTAACCCACTAATAAGACACTATGAACTTATCATTATGACCTGAAATTATCTTAGTTTGTACTTACTCTGATATTTAATGGTGGACATATATATTTTTTCTGAAAAAATTATCAAAAAACAATTTTTTTTCTCTACACTGCAAAGTATAACTCATATAATATGTTTTTTGTTATCAATTCATTAGTATATTATGTTTTTGTATACTGTCTTCTATAATTTAAGACCAATATTTGGTTATTTATACTAAATTAGCAGACCTAATGTGTAACATACAAAACACTGCCATCCTATCTCGCAGTAGGTGAAAGCTAAGTAATGAGTATAATAGTCCAATTCAGTTTCAAGAATTTTCAATTACTTTTTTGGTTTGAATTTATTTTCAAACAAGCCATTATTGTGACATTTGAAACTTTGTGTGTTCCCCCCCCTTTGCCGACCCCCCCCTCTTCCCTATTATGAAATATGAGATTTTTAAAAAATTTTCACAAAAAATGAATTGAATAAAGAAAGGCAAGATAGGTTATAACTTTGAATACTTTTTAATACTTTACCAAAATACTTTCAGGTAAACTAACCTAGTGTCCACTTAAGGATTAAAGATGAGTGAAGGAAAATACCATGCAAGATGCAAGTGATCTAAGCAGGGGTACTATGAATGAATCATTTTATCGCTTTGACTTACTTAAAAAAAAGTTCAGTCTTATGTTGTTTTGAAACTCATAAACTGTCTACACATCCGTATGTATCTTGTTTTACATTTGTTATTTATTAAATCAGTGTTTATTATGTTTAAATAATTAGATATTTATGTGTATATAATATAGTCTATATATATATTAATATAAATTTACTAATAGTTGAAACAAATTCTCACACTATTTCAGTATTATATCTGAACCTCATTACACTCTTTTATTAAAGTAGGTCACTATTTCTATAATACTAGTAAGTATATACATGGATGAGGCTAACCACTTTATCCTATTCTAAAACAGCACAAGGGTTGTATTACATTGAGGGAACAATTCACCTTATAACCCAACATAAACCAAATTAATAATCACAAGTGTAATAGATGTAACACAATAGGTCCCCTAGAACTACTAAAATATGGTCTCCGTAACCCAGTAAGTCGACCACGTGAATTGATGCATACTGAGTTCAAATATCACCAGGAAAAATTGGGTGGTTTAGGGTATATCTTTATGTGACCGAAACACAAAGATAGGCGCTCAAATATCTTACGCTTACTCAACCACTTAAATCGTTTTTTATTGGTAAGAAAAGACCATCTTGAGAGAAAGTAGAGAAATTGATGATTCTCACATACCATAGCTTATATAATTATCGAACTAAAATACTTTAAGAAAACGGAGATCTGATTATTCTATCCCATAAGAAAATCATATTATACCAATACTTCAACAAATAACCGACGAGAGATCTGAGTTTGGTCCCCTATCCGAGAGAATCCTTTTATCGAGCGCACCATTTAACAAGAGAGCAACATGACTGATGATTTATTATAGTCATTATAATGCCCATAGTGACGTGCCCAGATAACATTTTGGACGCGCAATAAAAAAGCGACCACTAATATAAAATAGGGATGTAAACATGCGTGCATACGCAGATTTTGATGAGACGAGGAAGACTGGGATCTTTAGCACACAAGAAATGAAACATAGTAGAGGGCGACCCTTCGACTCGTTACTGCCTGCATTGTGAAATCACCAAAATTGTGTTTGGTAATTATTACCCAAGTTATGTTGGAGAACTATTATAATGTATTTTTAAGCACAGCCTTTCGCAGGGTCAGTTATTTTTGTTATAAATTATTAAAAGAAGGAATCTCAAATGGTACGTCAGAATACAGGACCAAATATAGACTAATTAAGAAACTAAAGAAGTAAAAGAGCGTCTCCCTTTGATGAAAATATGATAATAAAGATATCAATCCACTGAAGAATCTGGTGCTATAGTAGTCTTTTTACTCGAATGAAGCTTTCTATCGTAATAGCGATATGTCAATTTGGACTAACGCACCTTATCATTGTGCAATCAAGTACTATCACAATAGCTACTCACCTGAGAACCAATGTAGAGTAGTCCGTAAAAAAACCGACGAAGGAATGTAATGTGATATGGTATCAAATTTCTCAGGATATACTGTAGTTTCTAATCTGAGTCTATATCATGGTATGGTCCCAATTTGACTTTTAAAGTTAATCTCACAACCGAAATATACGAAAGCTTCTTATATTATATAACCTTTCCACTCGAACACTTTGGGTGCAATAATAACTCTATAATAACTATTCTTTGTGACGTGTTGACGCCAGACTCATGTGAGAGTGGATGCATCTGTACTAGGGTATATGATCGTTTTTTTGTTACTGACTCGGGAACCCATGCTTTACGCGAGTCATATCTTAGTAATGTGGGCGCATGCTATATGTTTAGTTCCAAAAATGCTGGTGAAAATGAAAAATGTTAAGTAGTCATTGTATGTCGATCCCCTCGAATAGCTTTGGTATATAAAATATAATCCTCAAGGAAATTGGGCCTAGAAGATAAAGTAGGAAGTCAAATTTCTTCTCAGATATTAATGTTAGTTTTAAATTAGTCTATATCAATGGTATGATCCAATTTGAAATTTTAAAAGTTACTAACAAAAACGAAAACGTGCTAATAAAATACCACATTTTGGGAATAATACCAAAACATTTGGTGAATTTGAACTCAGGGGTCGACTTACTAGGGGTAGAGACCATTTCCGTTTGAGTCCTCGGACCATTGCTTTAACATCATCTTTTTAGGTTGGCGCAATTTCGTTTAGTGTGCCAAAATGGCCGGTAAAATTTTTGTCTTGTACATGTCGATCGATAGCTCGGTGAAAACCTTCGGAATTGTGATATTGGTATCAAATTTCTCAGGATAGTAATGTTGTTTTCTAAATTAGTCTATATCATGGATGATCCAATTTGGACTTTTTAAGAGTAACTAAACCGAACTAAGAAAAAAAGAAAAATAGTTGCTAACTAGGAGTAAAATTACTACACAAACAAATACCATTTGGTATAAGAATAACTCACTCAAAAATTGCGATGCGATGAATTTTGTGAGGACACTCAAAGTGGTGTCTATCTTTTAGAAATATGGGTAGAGACGCTGCAAGGTTTATTCTCTAGTTAGTCTAAATGACCATGCGCCTTTTATTACCATTGTATTTTTGTATAGTGTATGGGAACGCATTTTGTTTGTTCCACACAGATAGAGATGCTGCGGGTAGATGGCATAAATTGTTGTAATTGTCTGGGGTAATGTCGGATCGATCTCCCGCGTTGACAATATCTCCGTGAAAATTCTATTTGTGATATTGGTATCAAATTCTCACAGGATATACTGTGTTTGTTAAAATAATAGAGCCTAAAAAGATTAAATGCAGGTATTTGTGCCAAAAGTTTGACTTTTTGTAAGTTTACCCCTTAATAAAATAATAACGAAATAGGGCACGGAACTAAATTGAGCACACGACCCATTTGCAATGAGAATCCTTGGTTCATAATTGGACAGCCTAAGTAACGCTAAAATTTTTTCGGTCGAAATATTGGAACTCTCACAGAGCGTGGTTTGAGCTATGACTAGCGAAATCGGTAGAGACCGTATTTTGTTAAGTCTACCCGACCATGCCTGGTCAAGTCCTATAGATGTCTTGAAAATGGTGACTTTTGATTCATCACCAATGATTTCTAATGGTTTAATGTTGGTTTAAGTGAGAATTGTGTTTTCCTATCATGCTCCTCACTCACTCACACTCACACCAACTGAGCTAATCCGAGTAAACAACCAGTAAATATGAAATATAAATAGGAATAAGCTTGCAGAAATAATTTGAGAACCATACTCTATAATGAAATATAAGAGATTATTTTTCTTATATATACCATACTCATTTTAGGTAATACCATATAACAGTATTTAGAAGATGTGATTATAATTAAGTAGGGGCTTGACATTTCATTTGAATTTTGAGTGCAGGTGGCTAATTTATTGGTGTGAAACAATTGGAAGGGTTTAGAATTTTAATGATTGATATATCATTGGGCCACCAGTTCATTCGTTGCAAAAAGTCATGACCTTATTGTTCTTTTAAATTATTGTTACAATTTTCTCTTGTTTTTTTCTGTATATTCGAGGGTTGAATCGTTTCTAGGGCAACCACAAGAAAAGACAAGAGTTCATCATATGAGAACATTAAAGAGAACATGTCCTGTATCCATGTAGTTTAGGTCACCACAGTCGTATTCTAAGGATGAGTCCTATTGCTCACACTATGTATCTTTTCCTTAGAATTGTCTATCATCCTAGTTTACTCTTAACTCAGACAAACATTTTTAATTAGGTAAATTAGAATTCACTTAGATCTGATCACGTTAGCTATTCTTCTGTATTATCAAGAAACTACGGTAACCTCGCCTTTTATATCAACATAAAGGATACTAAAATCGGAGTATTAATAAACGTCACGCTAATTGATCGATAAGATTTCTAGATTGAGAATCTAAGACATACAGTATTGCTGATAATAATAGCACTTTTAATGGAGGATTGAACATTTACTCATATCTTTCTATTTGAATTAATTCATACCGGTTATGTAAAGATGAATAAATCACTTTTATCTCACTTACCGGTTCAAATAGTGATCCTACTTGAAGCATGATGCATCTAGTTTTTTTTAAGTCTAAGCAGACACCAAGAGTGTCGCTTTTAACACATTAACCACTCAAACACTTATGCTATTGATAAAATATTAGAAATAGATTATCAATAGGAGGTCATATAATGGGTGAAACTCAATAACTTTGTTCTCAAAAACTAACCTCCTGGAGTTTATGGTACATTTAATTATAAAATTAATTGTATTAAATAAAGTCTATATTAACACGCTAGGAAGAAATATAAGTGAACTTTAAAAAATTGAATTTTGTGATGGTGTTGTGTTAGATTTTTGAGTGTATCGTTGGTCGTTTTTTCGTTATATTATATTATATATTTTGTTCATATCATGTTTATTTTTCTGTGTGTATTTATTTTACTTTATATAGAGAGTCTATATATTTTTATTATTGTATTTAGACTGAGCGAGAGAGTGTGATATGATATAGATTATCTTATATACAAAAAAAACTATAATCAATCCGAATACGCTTGACGCCATCTATGATACTGAATGAGGACTGGATCTGTTAAATATATTATACCCAAGAGATCCCGGGTACTAAACTAAATTCGTATGGCAGATTTTTGAGGTTATCTCAAAGTCAATCTAATCAGATTTTATACTCATTCAAATCCATAGCAGTCTATGAAACATTTAATACGTTTATGAAACTAATTAATATTTATAAAGTGTATGACTAGATATAAATAACGATGCCCTAATTCCTGTGAGGAGAGAGTAGAGATGACTAGTAGTGAGCATATAGGTAAAGCTAATCTCATACAATAGACATAATAGAATTTTATTAGTAGCCTAGTTTCTATCTTCTGCAATATTATGTTTTATATCATCATAGATGCAAGAACAAGTAAAAGAAATAAAAGTATAGCCAAACATAATTAATTAAGAAATTGACGAATTTACAAAAACTACTACCACTCGAATCTGAGACATTGTGAGTCCCATATTGCATAGACTTAAACGAGCATATTTGCTGAGCAACTCTATACAAAAGTCTCGAATAGTAAATATTTTTCTAAACCTTGTTCTACACTTTGTATTATATTGATTATACAGAGGCTCTTAGTTTATCTTAGGTGTACTTATATTTATATATATTTATCTTGTAGATAGTTAATTTTTACTGCCTGTCTCCGTCTTCAATCGATAAGGTAATTAATACATATCAAATTTATACCCTTGCCGAAAGACATTTATACTAATAATCTATATCATCCTGATCTATATGTTTAGAAAATCCCCGACTGAAAAGTCGAAATATAAAAAAATATGTGAGTGGACTATCGATGCAAGCATTGACACCGACTCGTGGAACACAATTACACATGCCATCCGCTTACCCCACACTTCTTGACACCAGAGGCAAATATTTTCGCCATTTAGCCACTGACCCTCCGGCACACTGCTACTTAACGATCCTTACAAGAATGCAGACAACAGTGGACGCTGTCAATAACTGAAGTTTTGGAATTAACACACTCTTGGCTCGGAATTCTACCCATAGCCAAACCACTCTCGTCGTATCGTGCCCTCGCCTGCACTTATGGCTATTATATAATAAGGAGCAGGAGTCCGTTTATAATAATTCCAATCACGCTCGCCTCTCAGACTCATCATTATACCGCCATTGTTAGCAAATTTAACGACAGCATTTTATGATGAGCATTGTTTATACGATTTTAGGAGCACAGGCCTATATTATCAATTAAAACAATTATGTATATTTTTTTTCAACATTATACCATATTTTATGTAGATTTTAATCCTACTTACATCAAGCTGGAGGCCACCACTATGCTCAAACATTCGTTATAACAATTTTTTTAGTTTGATGGTCGAGCCACTTATATTCAATGTATTAGAAATATCACCATACAGAGTTACACTAGATTTAATAATAACGACTCTTTGAAATTCAACCATAAAATATTAATTGTGATTCAATATATTGACCGTTACACTAAATTGTCACTTTTCGTATGTGTGTGGCATTTTGCATATTCGAGAACCGCGTATGTGGATCGCAACGTCGTAATCGATACAGTAAGCCAATCAAAAATTATTTAAATTCATAAATGACTTAGTTAAGCTTGTCCAGTATGTATAACTCGTATTCATCAGAACGGTTCAGACTTCATAAGTAACTAATGTAAAATAATAACAACTCATTCTTGGATCGGTATATTAATCTAAAGTACATCTTCATTACTTTATCCCCTTCTAACTTTTAACATCAAGCCAATTAAAAATCTTTATAATATGAATGGTCCCACAATAATACAATTTACATTTCTTAGTTTATAGCTATTTTAGGGGTAAGTTTTTTGTATCAGAACTTTATGCAACCTTCTTAAGAATCATATATGGTCCATGAGGTCTCGGTTAACATAAAATCCACATATATAGACCGAGAGAACAACATATTCTTCTGGCAATAGCAAATCAATTCAACATTTAGCCAAAGCCTGCAGCAAAACATACACCATCATATATTTTATGGCTTGCGATATCTAAGTCAGATTTGATCATCTCGTCATCATATAGATATCAAAGTCAGAAAATGGATTTTTCTTCTGTATGATACCATATCAACCAATTGCCTTTTTTCAAACTATATTCCCTCGTAGGAGAACTTGTAAAATCAGCGCAAAATAAGATTCGGGGATTCGGGAGGTATCCTGTGAATCGCAATAATACCTCTACACTCGATTATCGCTAGAATATTGTTCACTACGCTTATTCTTTTCACAACTTCTGCGAAACACAGTTCTGTTGTCTTCTAGATAAAAATTTTAAATAAAAAATACGTACCTTGATTATTATCCATGTAAATAGCATTATTAATCCACGACTCGATTAGTCTGAGTTTTAACAATATGAACATAGCCTGAAACTTTTCTTAAACTTATTTATTACTCGACAAAAGCACGTCCGATGTTTATGGTTAAAAATAAATTCATTTAAATTAGATTTTTCCAATCAAACACTAAAATTGGTTTCCTGTAATAACAACTTAAGTTTTTCAAATGTACATGGAAAACGCCCGTCAAGTCTAGGATAACAGTAATAACACGACGTAGAACAAACAATATTTGGTTAACAAGCAAAGAGCACAACTAGACATACCCAAACCCTGTTGAATTTTGTGTGTTACCAAGAGTTGTTTTCGAAGTATAATCTGCTCAAGGGTTCAATAAACAGCTCCTCTTAAAGGTCTTCTATCTAATTAATAAGAACTACAACACATTATTATGAAACAGAAACCAAACTGAAATAAAGAAACGTATCAAGGTGCCTACAGGTACCTAGCACCACACCCCCATCTTGAGCTGAGTTTAGAATCTGCGGTCATCTGAAAGCATACCAGACAGCAGGATATTTCTAGCAAAGGACATTTTTAATATAACTATTTTAAAATGCCTGAAACGGACTAATTCAGAGAAAATTTTCGGATCAAGTTTAAAAATTTTAGTGCGATCACATTATTAATCTTAATACTTACGGTAAACACTGAAGAAATGTTGAAAATTAATGGTCAGAATAGACAACCAGATAATGAATGATTCAATAAATCAATTTGGGAAATTATTTATTCAAAATCCGGTGACCAGTTTGGGCAAATTTTTCTGTTCCGTAAAAGACAGTAGATTAGGGTTCTCTGTCTAAATCCTGATGCCTCATACACTATTTTACGTACTCCTACACACGACCGGTTTTAGAATAAAAGCCCATGAGTTCCTGAAGCGTTATTTTTTAAAAGAAAAATGCTGTTCAACTCAATAAGGACGAATATCCCCACCTTGACTTGAGTCTTTCCCTGGAGGTAAATAATAAGTTGAATTCCTCACGAAGTGTAAGTCTTCTTTTAGGGCTATGTCCTTTCATGTATCCTAAGAAAAAGAAAAAACTTAACTTAATATAACTTGTTTGTTCTAAAACTACAACATAATAATAAAACGCCCACGACATACTCTATACATTTTTAACCCACGTATTTTTATCGTCAGGTGTAGCCATTTTATCTGTAAATTTAACCGGGATCCAAAACTAATAACGATTCGCAAGTTTAAAATCACTGGCAGAACTAGAAGTAACCGTATGTCAAATAGGGTACTTATGAGCGATTTTTTATCTTCTTCATTCAACATGTTATTTAACCAGAGGCAGAGATTTCACTGGCGAACCACCGGCAAAATACTATCAGATCTAAAAACAAAACTTAAATTGAAAAAATTCATAGTAAACATCTGCCATTGGCGAAGATAAAATATGTCAAATAGAATCAGAATACGCATAAACCTTTGAGCATGAAATTAGAGTTGAATCTCCTTATTGTTCCTCATTAATTCAATGAAGTAGGGCACTTTGAGGAAAAAAATTTAAAGTTTAGTTTGTAATTATGACTATATTTCGCTTCACTCAAGCAATCATGTCGTAAGCTATAGAATAAATATTGAGTTGATTATATTTGAGTCTCTCTTATTATATTTAATTGAAATTTTTATAATGTGGTCATGTTTCAGATTTCTTTTATAATCTTTTTTAATCCCAGATTGATATTAATCTTTTACTAGATATGTATTGAGTGCTTTTTACTGCTTTATCTCATTTTTATACACATTAGTGATTGTTAGCTTCCCTAAAAGAAAAACATACTTATTACTCATAACACTAGATAAAGAGTCATTTTAAGTGAAGTCAAAGCTATTGTCAACAATTAAAAAAAATTTTACAAAAATACAAATCATACTAACATCACTAATAAGTTATGAACATTAACAAAGTATAATTAAGGAATGGAAAGAATGAAAACTTTAAAAAGAAAGGAGAGGGGCTTATAGGTAAAGAAAGACTAGATAAGAGGGTAATCTAATACTATTGGTTGAATAAAATATTACTCCAATGATTCACTATAAACCTTATTTAAATCTTCTAAATATTTTTTCTTTTAACACCATTATACTTCAATTACTCCTTGGTTCTAGTAGTAAAGCTTTTCTAATAAGAAGGTCTTTCTTTAGAGGGTTTTCATTCGATCTGTATACTATATACTAGGAATCTTAAGATAAAAAGCAAGTTAGGCTTATTCCATATCTTATGAGTATAGCAAGCATGTTGATTCATAGCGTCTGTAATATATGTCTTGCTTTATCATGATTGTTCGTCATCTGTTTGTTCTATTCACCTATCTATGTGCTGGACATCAATCCTTACATGACCTGTCATATTTGACTTATTGAAAAGTTATCGAAGATCGTCAACGACTATAACTAAACATAGGAAATTTTATTACTAGATATAGCTTAACCTAGCTTTGCACAGAGCAACATGCAACCAATGAAAGTGTTTCTGAGTCATTGCAGCTAGTGAAAACTTAATTTTGTAAATTATTTTAGCAATCATATTTCAACAGTAAAACAAATTTCAACACTAAAAATAATTTATCTCTCGTGTTCTCTTTCTAGCAGAAACTGTTCAAATTAATAATAATTAATTATATACTAACAAATTTCTAAACTGATCAATAACATTCTAAACAAAGTCGTGCACTACGTGCGTACCGGTTTAATATTTAGAAGGAAATGTCTGTAGAATATTTTTTTTCGGAACGTTTCCTCTAAAGATAACACAAATCACAGAGAGTTCCTCTCTAGGTTATCTATCATTCAGTTTTTTAGACATCCCTCGGATGTCATATAACTCATCTGAGATAAGATAAGCCTACACAGAGTTCAAATGAGAGAAGCAGAAGCGAATCTGCATTGCCTTCCATACAGTTGCTACCCTCGTCACAGTTCCGGTTACATGCTCCGATCAACACTCTACAAAGTTCATTTCATATAATAGGTAGGAATATTCTAGATTAGATCCCTGAGCATTAGAATCACAAATGGTCTCCAAACAAAGCAACCGAAACAGCTCAAGAACCGCCTTCTAACTAATATTCATTTCTGATATAAAAATCGGAACGGGCGCCTAGCGTTTATAGTTTAGGAACTCTCACACTACCATCCATCTATTATACCGGAGACGGATTAGCACTAAGGTCAATATAATCATGATAATTCTAAGCTTAGTGGCTTATGTGCACATTCTCTCTACGATCTACATATAACATACAGTCCTTCTTTCCCAAGGTGTTCACTTAAACCCGGGTTTACAAGAGCACTTGCCATTCTTCTCTAAATCACGAACCTTATAATGGCTTTGATTTATAAGCCTTTAAGAATAAGTTTTTCTGTTGAAACATACTGCGCCACAAAAATCATGGATATAACTGTCGCATGGGACACCGAAACTGGTGACTTATTATTAAATAATATACACTTTACTCAGTATTTATTCACTTATATCGAAATTGTATGTGTTCAAACTCAAAACACATTTTTTAATAATACGGATCACCTACAAATGGTGCTCATGATAACTATACCGCACAAAAATATATAAAACACAATTGATTAATGGATGATAAAATATGGATAAATATAGCGTGCCTAATCTTATTGAGCTGTTAATAAGAATTCAAAACAGATAAAATACTTATTTGATAATACAAATATTGACCATAGTTGCCTTGCACGTATCTATTATTTCTGCAGTCGATAGGTTTATGAGATATTTTATTTTGCTCTTGAGACAAATTTTCATAAGAAAATAAAGCTATAAGGGTTGTCTAAGTTAGCAATGGGTTAAAGTGTTAGCGATCGAAGGATCGAGAGCATGAGATTGATTTTCTCGTTTGACGTTTTTACTACAATCATACACTACCAAAAACTAAATAAGATTTGAATTAACAGAAAAATATGTATAAACCTCTCCAGTCCATTTAAATAATAACTAATCATTTAGAGCTAGAGAAGAAGCGCACTTAGATCTTCAAATCAACCACTTATGTAAAAACAAACTATTATTTTCAGCCCAGAGGGACTTTTAATAAGTAAGAAAGATAAAATTATTACATATCTCTCCCTAGTTAATAAAACATTCATGCTGTGTATAGTTAAGAATAAACAGAACATTAATTGTGACACAACTATAATGTAGTCACCCAACCAATTTTTTCTTAGATATTTATAAATATATGCAAACTCGGCAGTATCACCACCGAGATGTGAATATCTGACGTTGCTACACTAGAAAATAATCATTATCATATTAAACAAACTGCATTCTTAGCGTAAAAACACACTTTAGAAAAGAGTGCGGCGCCTTTACATAACATCTGCGATGCCATGTCCAAGCAAAAACGGGCAAATAATCTCGCTGTAATATATACGCAGCGGAGATTACAATGGAATTTTTTTTTGTGTCATAACACTTTCACTTTCTCACATTATGTTTCTAGATACCTATGAATGGATTAAACATATCATGACACAGGTGAAAAGTAAAAAGGTTTAATATACAAAAACATTAAAGGGACGTACCATAAGAATATACTATTCTACTAGCGAAAGGGGCTGTAAACTACTTCAACTTTTACTACTAATTTTTTTTCTTAATATTTTCAGGGCAAATCGGTTTGATTTCTTTTTTGAATATGTATCTCGAATTAAATACAACTGTATTTACTCTAAATATAAAACAACCTGGATACATTCTTTCTGGTAAGTAGGTGTTCTTATATTTACCGTCTTATTGAAAACAAAGTGAGATTGAAATCGATAAACATAAGTATTTTGTCACTTTAAAACCCCAATTGTAAGAGCGCAGTGTGAAAGACATTTCATATTTGTGAATCAAAAATCATCACGGTGATAACTCAGGACTACAGATTATACGTCCATTCTTTATCGACATTTCGAATTATTGACAAATAAATTTATACCATTCTACATACCTTCTACTCTTATATCAACGATTTACCTTTCATAAATTCCAAAATAATACAGACAAACCACATGAATTGTACTGGTTTAGAACAAACAAATTAAAAAAAACAAAAACATTCAGGTTACTAGAACCACAGAAATATATTTATGAAGTAATATGAAATTCACAAATTTTCACGTTACATCATACTTAAATAATTCGATAATTTTACCTTTAAGTAACTTATTTTCTGAGATATTGTATAAATTGGTTTTTACGCACAGAATTAATAATATTAAAACTATTATTTAAGAGCTCGCAAAAAATAAATTGATAAATAGGCAAAGCCAGAAATTATACAACATACAAGTATGCGAAGAAATTGGTTGAAGTAAAATTTGCCCTCATTAAAAATTAAAAAAGTCCAAGAATAAATACTGGAAGTTAAAATTTTTTTGTCAGATCTTTTATGACAATGAAATTAGATCACAAAAAGAAGTATGACAGCGTACAGATATTTGTGCCCACAGAAATCAAAAAGGATAAAACCCGATAGAGAACTTTCTAGGGGGAAGGTCTATATTTGATTTGATTAATTTTTTTTGAAACTCCTCTTGTTTTCTGTAAGCTTTTTGTACACTCATTAATGACTTTGAGGAGAGCCCCGTGAAAATGGTTTTCCCTTTTTTATCATTCTTATGCATTCGTTTTGTTCAGGACATTTTTGCCACTTCCTAACTTTGGTAAAAAGAAAGCTTTTAAGGTTTTTTTAGCCCTTGAGGTCTACCTTTCATATCTTTCCAACATTTTTTTTACATCCTTAGTCAACATATTATACTTCTATGACATTACAGTGTTGTCTGGTCCAGGTTTAACTTCATGTATACAATACAACCAAATGATCTTTAGCCCTTCGGATTGCCAGTATTATTTTCAAGTTTGAGCAAGTAACGTCCGCCATTTTAATTTTATGAAACCGTTTATTGAGCTGTTGTTATAATGAATTATAATAGATCGTAAAACATCTCAATTTTAAAATTATTTAAACCAAGTTATCATGATTGAATTATCAATAAACTTTTTTTTTGTAAAAAAATCCATTTTTAATATATTTTAATTTGCGCTAGTAAATTGGGTAATATAATAACAACCAAATTTGATGGGAGTGAACTTAGTTTCTTAAGTTCAAGCATCCTACTCTCGGACGTCAAGCTATTTTTATAACTCTTTTGAAACTCTGAATGGGTCTCTTTCCTATGCAGATTCTCCATCCTATCCGGAACTATGCTACCACACCCAACGCTCGAAGTTCCTTATTTATCCTAACTACTCGCTCGGACCTCGCTTCAACACGCGTCCCTTAACAAGATTTTTTTTAAGATTATGAGAAAATAAGGCACCATCAAAGTAAATCGTAAGTTTGTTTCACAGTACCCTAACTTTGCACTTTTTACAAAGGAAATTATAAAGTATCGTATTTTTCTACACAGATTCCAATACAGTAACTGACGCTCCCCCACCGTCATTCCTGACTAGTTTTGTCCGAAGATGTTGTTTAAGCCAGAAAATTTTTTTATGAAAGTATTCATATAAAGAAAGAAATCACAATCATAGTACAATTGATTATAGATTATGTTCGACTCACAGTTCAATGTTAATTATGTTCTCTTTTCATAGGGTAAGATGAGAGGTTCAAGGTTGTCATGAATCTGGTGGTTTAATTCATTTTTGCCCATAATCCATAGCCTCCTATGCGTATATTATGAAACATTAGTCTATATTATTCCTTCACGCTTATTTCAAGAGTCTCGAAAAAATTTCAAATTGAAATCTTATAAAAGATCGAGAGCGCACCTTGATCCTTTAGCACGTCTTGCGGCAGGTTTGAAATCATATAGTGAATATAATGGGCATTCAAAATCGCCCCTTTCGAGCTAAATAAAGATTTCTCTTTTAGCTTCGTCGTAAGAGAACGCTTAAACAAGAGCTGCAAAAATGCTCCCTACGTTATACATACAGGTTTATAACCGTAAACCCACACAAATGTTTTATAAGTTTATACTAAAATACCCAATTTTGACTTTGGCAAAGGAAACAGTGAACAATTTTAACCCATAAAAGAATTTGTTTATATCGAACTAAAACGGTAATATTATTATCGCTAAGGTAAAGAGTAAAATCAGATGAATCGTTAAAAAGTGCGAGGCTGTACTTCATCGAGTCCTACCATACCCATAGATCCTCAAATATACTCCAAGTCTTAAAGCCAATTTAAATCAAAAAATTATGGCTAAAGCCATATTTAATACATTTATGAGTTAGATTATTAAGTTCTTACGAAGGAAAGTTGATCATTGGACCAATGGTATATTTAAACGAATCCCTGAAGTAGATCGAGAAAATTTTTGATCCTTAATTAAATATTAATTACCTCCTAACCCCATGTATGGAACCATTCTGAAGATTCCCCCCTCTCAAATCCATCTTCCTTTGTGCTCTCCCACTCTCTACTCACTTATACCCTCTCCATAAAATCATTAGTTTCTAGCTTAGTTAACACTTCATTATAAATTATACATTGAGTCAGCGCCTTTTAATGTTAAATTAGACTAATACAATGTTTCTAATTATAATATATTATGTGACGTATGAGATATTAAATTTGGACAAAGTTAAACGTCACAAAAGTATTACTGAAATTAGCGAAGCATTATACAAAATGACAGCTTATTATACTATACTAATTAACATAATATGTTGTGTTCATTGGTTTTAGAAATGACTATTAACTTAAATTGACAATCATTCTTGAACATTCTATTTTGAAAATTTAGTAAAAAGTTAATGAAGACGGGGAGTACTTAGTGCCTAATCAGAATCATATCGATCTAACTATTGCAAATACAATGACAAGTAAATAAGAAAATATCAATTAAAATGGTTGTTTAACTAAAACATAATTGCTTGCTTCATGATAAGAGCTTTGTTTGTCTAAATCATTTTGATCTCCTTTAAACGGTTCGAAAATATTAATGTAAATGACATTTTCAAGCGGCAGATCACGAAATAATCAGGATGTCAAATTTTCCAAAGTAAAGCTGAATAGCTTTGTTAAACGAGATGACGATTTAAAAGATAAATTACACTGCTATATTAATTATAAGATTTTCTAATTATTTTATCTATTAATTACTCTATTCGTAAAGTGAATTAACTTGTTCACTGAGTACATAAAACAGCGGAAGACTAGAACCGTTTCGTTTAATTTATCTTGTTACAAAACAATAGAACTGTCCATTTTGTATTTTTTTATTACGAAAAAACTGGTCGTTATGTATTATTTTTGTCGTTGTCATAATCAAACTGGCTATTTTGGATTAATTTTTTCTTTGAATTTAACAAAATTTTATTATGTAAGCACTTTAGGACCCACCTCACAATTTTTGCTTAAAAAAGTATTAGTAAGAATTGGCATTAAGTAGACGATGTATGGACAAGCTCTTAAACTAAGGAAAAAACGGCGTAAACAATTACCAATTGTAAATTTATTACGGTGGCAAAAATAAAGAAATTTAATTCCCCCCCCCCACTTGGCGATAAAAACTAAAATTTAGAAGAAACGAGTCGTTTCTTTCGACTAGTAATAAACCCCTTCGGCTTCTCCTCGCGAATACGAGGCCACCAACAAATTGGTGACCTCGCCAAACCTTACGAACCAACTGACCAACAACCTTGACTTCGCATCTGTTGTCCAAGGCCACCAACTATATGGGGGCCTTGACAGACTTCGGGATCCAACAGAAAAATCCCTCAGCAAGCTTTAAGATAACATTATGGTCTTTTGGCTTTAGCCTTAGAAACCAAATACTTAAACGTGTACTTCTGATAAAATTCGGGTTTAAATTTCTAGGGAAAATAAAATAATATACCTGGTGCAGTAAGAGAAGAGAATGAAGAGTAAATCAATAATATATACGAATACCAAACTGCAAATATTAAGTCCTTTATAGAAAAAGGAATTAATTAGAATAAAGAGGATGTAATTTCAAATTATAATCTCCACATCTATTAACTATGCATATGAATATTTGTTTCTGCATAATAAATTTTTAATTATTTGAATTTGTAGCTAGCTCTCAATAATATGAAACAGTCAAAACGTACATTTAAAGTGATAGCAGTAAGAAAGAGCAAACCCTTAGTATTCCTCATAGAAGTAAAACTAGAGACTATTCCTATGCCTTTATATGTTCATATGTTGTTCATAACCTGCTACTTGAATTGTGTACTAAGTTTCATCGTATTCAGTTAAGCAGTTAAATCTGTCTGGTGTTAACAAAAAAGTTCACATACACATCTATTCAGACACCAATACTCAGCGAATTTCCTACGTGAAAACATCGATAATGAGATACGGGTCATGACGAGTCATTTATACCGAAGTATATAGGAAAAGTATTGTGTTTGCGAAAAATCCGAAACCGGGATGAAACCGGAATTATCCGTTTCAGACGTTTTAAAGGCCTCCTGAGTGGTATTCTCAAAGCTGGTCTGTCTGTGTGTGTATGTGTATGTCTGTTATCATCGTAGCTCCTCGTGCATTTATGCTAGGTAGTTGAAATTCAGCACAAAAACCAGTCTACCGCAGGAATTGTGCTACTCGAAAAATATTTTATTTTATAAATTCATTAACCCGTAATAATGATTTAGCAAATATTTCGAAAAATCATAAAACGCGGAAAAATGATGCAATCGGATTGAGATTTGGACCCATGTGACCTATGTATGAGGCTAACATGTGTGCTAAGTTTCACCTCTTGTATGACTTGTGTACGTTTTTTAAAAAATTGTAACAAATTTGGAAATGGTCTAATTAAGTTGAAATATGGTACTAGTGTATATTTTTACCTAATAAATAAGTACATAAAGTTTCGTTTCAATACGACAAGTATATCCATGAATTTGTTGGATCATATAAAGTAAGCAGCATTGAGCGTGGTCAGTGCTGTAGGGTGACCGCTGAGAATGCTACGGATGCATTTATTAACTGAAGACGAGCTAAGCGATTCCGAAGGCATGTTGGAGTATAAATTTGGCGAATCGTAGTTCTGAGGACGAGCGAAGCGAGTCTGAAGCAGGGAGGATGAGCGTAGCGAATCCGATGTAATGAGGACAAGTTCTGAGGTACCTCGTACCTGATTTTCATCTTTATGTTTTCATCTTATAAGTTTATCACAAAATAATTCGGGCGAAATAAGGTCCACAAAACGGGCGAATTTTCTTTGGCATACTTTCTTCCTGTCTGACCTATGTAGTTCTTACTTAGGTTGTCAGTTTATGCTTCGTAGTCGAAACAGTTTAACTATTCCTTGTTTCTCATTTTTCCTTGATTTTTCTAACAAAATGCGCCAAAATATTTATAATTGTTATAGAAGTAGCTTAAAAGTAATAAATGGAACAATGGCTACGTTTAATACAAATTCCTACAAGTATTAAATCCACAGATTTTAATTACAGATATTTATAACTCCAATTCCTAATATATTGAAATAAATTAAAATAAATAGTTAAAACATAAAGTATAAATAGATATTGTAAAATATAAAAAAACGAAACTAAAAATAACTAGATAAAATTGTATGTAAAGAAATGTTTCAAAATATCAAATACATAAAAAATGAACTTGAATGTATTTTACAAAAAGAATAATAAATTCAAGAATAATATACCAAGTAAATGAAAATATAACCCACAAAAATACCACGAGGATTTGTTAGTTGGGCGAATTTTTTTTGGGAAAATGTTTTTTATCCTTTAAAATTCTAACTCGAAGTAGAAAAAAATGTAAATAAATGACTTTTTTTAGGGCTTATCAGGGTATTCACCTTTAGGAACCACCTAAAATGGTTACATTCACTATCCTCATAGTATCAATTAAAAATCTGACGAAATCTTTTTATTACTATTATTACTGTCGTATAAATTTAGACAATAGCCAGGGCTGCGAACCTTGGACCTCCGGTGCCGGAAGTTTTATGATAACGGCTACGAAGGCATATAAGTAAAGAGTTAAATATCGAGATATGAACAGTCTATGCTTCAGTCAATTGGTATTTTCTGTCATTGGTAAAACCCTATTTTTGTTTTGTTCCTTTCAGTAATTCTTTCTCTCCAAGCCAAGATCAAAGGGCATACGTTGTATAATTCCAATTCACTGAATATCTATAATTTATTTTGAACTCACTTTTTTACTAAAAAGAGGATAACTTTAGCTCTACACATTTAACTTTTAAAAAACACCGAGATGATTTGTATTTTTTCTTCCATTTTAATTCTAATTACGCCAATAATTCAAATATTCTAATTATTAATGCCATTTATTCACTTATTCAGGCTAAAGGGATCAAGGTGGTTTATCAATAAGCGGATACGCAGGCTTATGGATAAACCACCAGATTCATGAACCACCTGAACCTCTCCTCCCTAAGAGAACATAAATGACTTGAATATTCAAGATATTTGAATGATTGTGATTTCTTTCTTTTAATGACCAAATTTTCTGACTGACAAAACAGTCAGGAATGAGGTGGGGCCTCTACAATTTTGATTAGGGATGAAACCGTTACATGCGCCGTATTTAAAAAAATCTTTAAGAGAATCTGCTGGAACAGACATTCATAGTTTCAAAAGGTTATAAAATAGCTTGACTCCAGTAGGGATTTGAACATAAGAACTTAATTCACAATCAAATGTTCTACCAACTAGTCTAAACTAATACACACATTATTGAACATCTTATAAAAATGGATCTATATAATCAAAACAACAGCTCAATAAACGTAAAATTAAAAGAGCGTTACTTGCTCAAACTTGAATAATTACTGCAATCCTGAAGGGCTAAAGATCATTTGGTTGTATGATGGTGACAAGACAACCAGTCAAGTAATAATTTCTTCTCAGTTCGGAGGAAGAATGTAAAGTTTAAGTTCATAATGAGTGTTACAAAAAAGTGTTACAAAAACAAGAGAGTTTCAAAAAAGTTACATAAAAGACCTAGAAGTTCTTTGTGACAAAGAAACCCATCTTCATGACAAATCATTGTCAATAAAGACTGACAAAAATTCAAATTTGGAATGCTGTATTCCAGATTTCCTCGCAATTTTGATTTTGCCAATACTTTGCTCCTTAAATGTTAGCTCTAAACCGAATATCACTAAAGGAAATTCGCTAGAGAGGAAAATTAGAATACAATAGCTCGTCACATGGTGTCATGATTTATTTTGACATTTTTAGGTGATATAAGAAGATGGAAATGTATAAATATTTGCAAGATACGAGGAAAAATCGTGTTTCCTCATCACAATAACCTCACAGCTTTCATAAAATCAAATTTTCGTAGGAAAAAATCTTCAAAGATGGTTTTATTCAAGTTACAGTTGATACATATTTCAAAAAAGAAATCAAACGAACTGTAAAGAAAATTTAGTAAAAGTGGATTTCTTTAGACGAATGTTTTCATAACAATTTGGAAAGAAAGAAAACATTTCTACTCGTAAAGAGTTTGCCGTTTTTGCTCTGAGGCAAGAAAGCGCATTTTAAATTATGTCTTAAACAAATTTTCAAACACGTCAAACACTTGGGTGATGCTGGTTTGCATATAAATAAAGAAAGTGCTCTATTTCATTATGTTGTTTAGTTTAAACACACTTAATGTAAGAAAATGAAACTTGACACTAAAATCTGTATATTTTCCTATTAACAGGATTCTTCTCACAAATATTAAATTAAATAAGATATACATTTTTGGACAAATATTTTATGATATTAAAAAGTCAAAGAGAATCAATCCATCCCACTCCTTCTCAACCCCCATCCTCTAAACAACCTTATAAGCTTTATTTTCATTATGAAAATTTGCTAAAATAACTATTAACTCTCGGGAAAATAAAAACGTGTCAAGGACTAACATATTAATAATAAGTATTACTGTTATTATTATTAAAGCAAAAACATTTAACAATTAAATCCAATTAAATTGTTAAAACTCTGAGTATAGTTATCGACATAATATCTAGAAAAATCTAGTGGCACATTTTATTGTTAAAATTGGGTCGCAGATGTTTCAACAAAAAACTTTAATAAAGCTATTGTTTAGAGAAGGAAGCTTAAACCCGGTTTAAACTGTAAAACTGTGTCAGAGGAAATCTGACCACTAACAAACTGTTTACTATTCCGCAGTAAAGGTTTGAGTTAAACTATAAACTCAGTCCGGGTATTTCAGATATTTAGTAGAACGGTTCTGGTTTGGGGCTTTATGGACCCTTATAATCCGGTCTACTACATACTTGTCAACTGTGAGGCAACTGAGAGGCAACTGTGAGCAGAATTCTTGTCTCTAAACTCTATACTTAACATCAACTCTTATACCAAGAAATTTTGTTTTTCTTTAAAAGAAAAATATTTCTACAGACATTTCCTTCTAAATATTAAACCTAGTCGAATGAATTTTTGATAAAATATTTGTAGTAAAACAAAATTGATTCTTATTTCTTAGAAATAAGGACATAGCTAAAGAAGCTTAATCTAGAATTCAACTTATTTTTCCTCCAAACTTTATCCCAATGACTACACATTTTTTAAAACATACCTTCAGGCTCTTTTATTCTAAAAGGCGGGTTTAAGTACGCTAAAATATTTACATCAGGTTTAAAGAAAACCAATCTCTGTTTTTACTGGAACATAAAATTTGCCCAAACTGTTCACCGGATTTTGAAATAAAAACCAAACTCATATTGAATCATTCATTATCTGGTTTCTACTGACTTAATTTTCACATTTCTTCAGTTATACCGTAAGTATATAAGATTAATAATGTGATCGCACTAAAATTTTAAAACCTTGATCCGAAAAATTTTCCTCTGAATTATCCGTTTCAGGCATTTTAAAATTTAAATGTCCTAGAACTTTCTGTGTGTTCGTGACACGCATCTAAACTCCCGATGGGTTGATGCTAGGTACCTTAGCACCTAGTCGTCTATTTCAGTGGTATGTCTATAATTGTGTGTAGAGCTAAGGGTGTTTATCCTACAGATACAAAACTTTAAAAAAATCAAATTTTATGTCTAGTTGTGCTCTCTAAAAAATATTGTTTCTACGTCTTTATTAACTGTACCTATTGACGGCATACATTTGAAAAATCTTAAATTGGAAAATTTAATTGGAAAAATCTAATTTAAATGAAATTTTTAACATAAATGCTTTTTGTATAATAAATAAGTAAACAAAGTTTCATATTGTTCATATTGTTAAACAGCATCGAGCGTGATATAATAAATTATAATCAAGGCGTATTTAAAATTCTGAAGACAACAAACTGTGTCCAAAGTTGTGAAAATAAGCGTAGCAAATTCGATAAGGTGAGGATAAGTTCCAGGATACCTCGATCCCGATATTTTCCTATCAGTATATTTAGCAGATATTTTGAAAAACAGCATGTTTATCATAAGAGAAAAAATCCATTTTCTGACTTTTATTCAGAGCGAAGACAACTAACTTTATGCCAGCCATCAAAAAATGATTTTCAGCTTATAAATGTTGATTGAATTTGCTATTGCCAGAAGAATTGTGTTCTCTCGGTCTTGTGATTATGTACCAACCCGCTTGACCTATATATTCTTAAAAGGTTGCATAAAGTTCTGATACAAAAAACTTACCCTAAAATAGCAAAATAAAATTTTGTTTTGTTGAGAGAGCACAATTAAGTTTTGCTTGACTAATTAGAAGGATAAATGGAATTACTTTAGATTAATTAAGTCTATGTTATTAACATGTTATTAAGCCCCTATCATTAACATACTGACAAGTTTAACTAAGTCTTTAATTAATATTTTTGATTGCTTACTGTAATTAACACGGGTTCCACAACGTTTCTCAATATGCAAAACAACAATCGAAAGTGATTTAGTGTAGGCAAATTTGATCCAATAATATGTGTGATTTAAGTCGAGTTAATCTTAACTCTATGGTGATTTAATACATTAAAAAGTGTGTGGTAAGTTAATTAATCTAATAAAATATGTATATTATACATATTTTATTGTATAAGCTAATCTATTAAAATGTATAATAAAATGTGTGTTAATGCAACAATGGCATATTATGCTGAAGGCAGCTAATTGGATTTTTACGGACGAGTTTTATAAATTAGCCCCCGAGCAGGTAGACGAGAGTTTGCTATGGAAAATTCCAGCCAAGGTGTAATTCCAAACTTGTTATTAATCATTTTGACTGACGAAGAGCAGCCGAGTCATGCAAATGGCGAATTGCCTGCAGAGGTGGAGCCGATGCAGGTAATTGTTGACACGAGTCGGCAATGCTTCCTCGCTAGTCATACTATTTTATCTACTTACAGCTAAACATAAGTTATAACATAAGTATAATAGTCTTTCAAATATTATGTTTAATTCTTATCGATTGGTAACAGCAAAAAATTAATATTACAATCAATTATTAAATTAAGTCAAGAAACTATAACCTTAATAAATAAACAAGTAGAAAAAGGTTTTTAAATACTTGCTACGAGATGTTACAGGCAGCAAATATTGCTTTTAAGTCGTTGCAATACTCACAATGTCAGTTCGAGTTAGATTTTGTAATTCGTCAATTCTAATAATGTTTCTACTTTTATTTTCTTTACTGTTCATCGAACTCATTATAATTTATAGCAAAATTAGTTTACCATGCTTACAGTTTTAGTAATTCTTGACAGAGTTCTAGATATGTAACTTTATTAAAGCAACATAAATCAACAAGAAATAAAATAAGTGACGAAATAAACCTCAAAAATCTGACGATTATTAAACGGCCGGTAAAAATTAAAACCAGCCATAAGTATCAGTGTTGCCAATATTTCATTTAAAATTATTTTTATAAGATATTTTATAATAAATGTTTTACTTAATTATCGACTTTTTAAGTAATAATACACAGAAAATATAATGATAAACAATAATTATGTTTAATAGACGAAAAACGCCAAACGTCACTCAATAACCAGCAACATAATAACCTCAACATATTTATTTCTCCTCCTAGGGTGTTTTGACTTTTTTACCTTTATATTTAAATGTACCATAACTCCCCAGGAGGTAGAGTATTAGCAACATAATTGACCTTATTGTTTTTAAATATTTTATAAACAGTTTTGGTAAAATGACTTTTGCAGCTTAAAAACAGTTAAGTAATGACTAATTTTGCAACCGTAAGTAGATAAAATATATCAAATAAGATGATTAATCAAATAAAATATATGATAAATGTCAAATCCATTAATATTTGTGATCAAAATGTATGTTAATCTAATAAAATCTATGATCAAAGGTGAGTTAATCCATAAAATATTTGATTAAAGGCGAGTTAATCTTATAAATTATATGATCTAAAGTGATTTAATCCATTAAAATGTGTGGTTTAAGGTAAACTGATGTCAACATTTAAGGAAAAACATACAATAGACTCACCAAATACCACTGTTGAGCAAACAGAGGATCAGGAAATGTTTGTTTGATGTTTCTCTTAACTCTTTTCTTTTCTTGTTGTTGCCAAACAGATTCAACCTGAAACAAAAAAAAATGTAACAATAATTTAAAAGAACAATAAGAGTCATGACTTTTTCACGAAAGAGGTGGGTTAAAATCATTAAAATTTAAACCCTTCCAATTGTTTACAAATAAATTAGCCCCTGACTCAAAAAAATAGCCACACTATATATATATATATAATATATATAATATATATATATATATATATATATATATATATATATATATATATATATATATAATATAACAGGTGAAACAATTCACTTAAACCAACATTAAACCATTAAAATCATGTGAACACATGGTCCTAGACTAACAAAAACGGTCTCTACCCCTAGTAAGTCAACCACCCTGAGTTCAATTCACCAAAATTTTATTGGTAATTATTACCCAAATGGTAATTTAGTTAGCAATTTTTCGTTTTTTATTGGTAACTTTAAAAAGTCAATTGGACCATACCATGATATAGACTAATTTAAAAACAACATTATATCCTGAGAAATTTGATACCAATATCACAAATTTCCGGAAGTTTTTCACCGAGCTATCGATCGACATACAAGACATAAATTATTACCGGCATTTTTGGAACAACAAAATGCGCCAACCTAAAAAATGGTTAAAGCATGGTTCTAGACTAACAAAAACGGTCTCTACCCCTAGTAAGTAGACCACCCTGAGTTCAAATTCACCAAAATTTGTTTGGTAATTATTACCCAAATGTGGTAATTTAGTTAGCACTTTTCGTTTTTTATTGGTAACTTTAAAAAGTCAAATTGGATCATACCATGATATAGACTAATTTAAAAACAACATTATATCCTGAGAAATTTGATACCAATATCACAAATTTCCGGAAGTTTTTCACCGAGCTATCGATCGACATACAAGACATAAATTCTTACCGGCATTTTTGGAACAACAAAATGCGCCAACCTAAAAAAATGATTAAAGCATGGTCCTAGACTAACGAAAATGGTCTCTACCCCTAGTAAGTCGACCACCCTGAGTTCAAATTCACCAAAATGTTTTTGGTAATTATTACCCAAATGTGGTATTTTAATTAGCACTTTTCGTTTTTTGTTAGTAACTTTAAAATTTCAAATTGGATCATACCATGATATAGACTAATTTAAAAACTACATTATATCCTGAGAAATTTGATACCAATATCACAAATTTCCGGTAATTTTTCACCAAGCTATTGATCGACATACAAGACATAAATTATTACCAGCATTTTTGGAACAACAAAATGCGCCAACCTAAAAAAATGGTTAAAGCATGGTCCTAGACTAACAAAAACGGTCTCTACCCCTAGTAAGTCCACCACCCTGAGTTCAAATTCACCAAAATTTTTTTGGTAATTATTACCCAAATGTGGTAATTTAATTAGCACTTTTCGTTTTTGTTGTAACTTAAAAAGTCAAATTGGACCATACCATGATATAGACTAATTTAGAAACTACATTATATCCTGAGAAATTTGATACCAATATCACAAAATTCCGGTAATTTTTACCGAGCTATCGGTAACATTGTGATAGTACTATCACAATGATAGGGTTTTGCTTGTATGTCGATAGAAAGCTCGGTAAAAAAATACCAGATTTTTATGATATTGATATCAAATTTCATAGGATATAATTTAGTTTCTTAATTAGTCTATATTATGGTATAGTCCAATTTGACTTTTTAAAGTTACTAACAAAAAACGAAAAGTGCTAATTAAATTACCACATTTGGTAAATAATTACCAAACAAATTTTGGTGAATTTAAACTCAGGGTGGTCGACTTACTATGGGTAGAGACCATTTTTGTTAGTCTAGGACCATGCTTTAACCATTTTTTTAGGTTGGCGCATTTTGTTGTTCCAAAAATGCCGGTAAGAATTTATGTCTTGTATGTCGATCGATAGCTCGGTGAAAAACTTCCGGAAATTTGTGATATTGGTATCAAATTTCTCAGGATATAATGTTGTTTTTAAATTAGTCTATATCATGGTATGGTCCAATTTGACTTTTTAAAGTTACCAATAAAAAACGAAAAGTGCTAACTAAATTACCACATTTGGGTAATAATTACCAAACAAATTTTGGTGAATTTGAACTCAGGGTGGTCGACTTACTAGGGTAGAGACCATTTTTTGTTAGTCTAGGACCATGTGTTCACATGATTTTAATGGTTTAATGTTGGTTTAAGTGAATTGTTCCACCTGTATATAATATATATATATATATATATAATATATATATATATATAATATATATATATATATTATATATATATATATATATATAATATATATATATATATATAATTTAATAATATTTAAGACGTTAAACCTTTATCTCTAACTTACAGTCACCGGTATTTTTAACTGTATACTTATAGTAAATATAACTATAAAGTAAATTTAATTAATGATTTTAATAATTTTTAAATATAATTTTTTGGTGTTAAGTAGCCCAAACACGATTTCGGATCTGAATGTTTAAAGAACTTTTCATAATTGATTTAAAAAAAAATAAATTAAAATTTTTATAAATTAAATTTACATTATTTAATCCAAATGAAACATATTTTTATAAAATAAAATTTAATTTAAAATGTAATAAATTATCAGTAAATAAAAAAATTAAGTATCATAATGTAGTTTCATAGATCAGTAAATTAATATATTGGCTTAGTGCATTTACCAAATTATTTTTTTCAACGAAAGACAAAAATTGAATAGAGAAGATCAAAAGAAAAATTATGCAAAATAGAGCTGTATATTTACGTCTTCAACATGATCGTATTACATATATGAGGTTTCCTCGAAAATAGACATCCGAAAAATGATACCGACGAAAAGTCTCTGTGTTTGAAAAGACAAAAGCTGGTTAAACCCAGCCATGTTGCTTATTCGCATGAAAATCCCTCTTTTATATGTAATATACTCTATGCATACTAACAACCCTGGTTTGTATTTTTTTATCTTGAATATCTATATTTTCCATATTACATATTTAAAACATAAATATAAGAATATGTATAGATAAAGTTTCATCATAAATCTATAATATAATTAACTCATTTTAAAGAAGATATGCATCTTAAACTCCCTATAAGAAATGTATAAATAGAAATTGAACTAATACTGATAATGAGATGAAGCATACAACATTTGTTGGTCTTATATGTAACAACAGCTGTACTAAATTTCAAATCAATCGAAACATTTTTCGGTGTTTTATTATTTTTAAAAAATTATTTGCTGAGTCAACATGAGGCCGGATAGCATAATTAGACCTAAATATTGATTTTTATAGAAAAGTTTCAATTTTTAGCGAATTTCCTTTGGGAAAAAATTCGCTAATGGGATAGGCGTCATGGCGGAATTCGAACCTCGGACCACGACACAAATCCGTTTCAGAGGTCCCTAATGACGAAAAAAAAATTTCGCGAGACTTTAATATATATATATATATATATATATATATATATATATATATATATATATATATATATATATATATATTATATATATATATATATATATATATATATTATATGTATTTCTAGACACTTTCTTGTAAACACTTTATCTTTCGAACGGATTAATATTTTTTAACCAAACTTGGTGCAAAAATCAACCTTCGGAGGACACGAACCCTATTGAAAACCAGGTTTTGTGACGTCATTAACCCGGTTTGCTGAGTCAGCGAAATTTTCAAAAAATCAGCAAAATTCAGGGTTAATATTTTTTGCCGCGCAAAAGGTCAATATTATGTTTTTTGAGACGCTGAATCGAATGAAAACCGGTCCGAAGTCGATACGACTCCTCTAAGTGACCTAAAAATCGAAAGAACCCATTGTAATTACCAAAAAAACCAAAATTTAGGTCGATAAAAAATAAATTTCGAGTAGGGTGTCGTTTTCTATGTAATTTTGGGCGCTGAATCGAATGAAACCGGTCCGAAGACGATACGACCACTTTAAGTTGCCAAAAAGTCGAAAAAACCACAAAAAATATAAAAAACCAACATTACGGTCGTTGAAAATTAAATTTCGAGTAGGGTGTCGTTTTCAATGTTTTTTGGACCTCTGAGTTGAATGGGAGTGGTCCGGAGTCAATACGACCACTCAAACCCAGGGTACCTGGGTTCACATCCTGGAAGGGTCGATAATTTTTTATCGTTTTTTTTTTTTACTAAATATAAGTTTACAACTAGAAAATAATTCTGGCGCGGTGGTCCGCATGTCGGGCGAATTTCCTTTGGATGCGAGCTCTCAAACCCAGAGTACCTGGGTTCAAATCCTAGTAGGGACAATAATTTTTTATCGTTTTTTTTACTTAATATAAGTTTACAACTAAAAATAATTCTGGCGCGGTGGTCCGCATGTCGGGCGAATTTCCTTTGGATGCGTGTTCCCGTGCTTTTTACATTATATAAGTTTACAACTAGTAAATAAATAATTCCGGCGCGGTGGTCCGCTGTCGGGCGAATTTTATTTAGAATGCGTGTTTCCGTGCAAAACAACCCATTTCTTGCTTATGCAAGAAATGCTCATTGCGTGGTTCCGGTTCATGCTTTAGAACCTAAGCAGTTACTCAATTGTCAAGCACTGCTCGTAACTCATTTTGTCTGTATTTTCCAAAGGAAATGCGCTAAAACCTTTAAAGATAACTGACTAAGCTTAAGATAAGTAACTAATCTTTAAACTAGTGCAAATAATAGTGCGTACTTCTAATTTTAGAGGCATAGTTTTGTACAACTGGATGATTATGCGCATTTCCTTTGGAAAATACAGACAAAATGAGTTACGAGCAGTGCTTGACAATTGAGTAACTGCTTAGGTTCTAAAGCATGAACCGGAACCACGCAATGGGCATTTCTGCATAAGCAAGAAATGGGTTGTTTTGCACGGAAACACGCATTCTAAATAAAATTCGCCCGACAGCGGACCACCGCGCCGGAATTATTTATTTACTAGTTGTAAACTTATATAATGTAAAAAGCACGGAAACACGCATCCAAAGGAAATTCGCCCGACATGCGGACCACCGCGCCAGAATTTCTATTATAAGCATGGTAGGAGCTAGGATTAAAACAAACACCCACATATACAGACAGACAACTTTGTAAAAATTATACACTGGAGGTTTTACAAACACCTGAAAAAACGATTCAGGTGAAATCACGGTTTCGGAATCTTTTGCAAGCACAATACTTTTCCTATATACCTACGGTATAAATGAGAAAAAATCATAAATATATTGAAAAAAGCCTAATTCTATTAATATATTGCTTATCATAATAAAACATAGTAAAAAAAGACTGGGTTCACTCAATAGATTGTTCACATAACCGAACTGAGTTCAGTTTTGTAGAGCATTGTGTTTCTATTCATGATTTCCTTCATCCCCGAAGATGTCTCCCACAGAGGAAGTAAAACGTCGGATTCTTCATCTAAATTGACACCGGAAGACCTAAATCTTGACATGATTTATGACAATAACCGCGGAAGCCTACGCAGTTTACGAATAATATTGATAATATTCTATTTAATAAATTTTTACTTTGAGTCTCCTACTAAAGCGTATGACTAGCAGTAATTTTTCACAAGAAATATACGTAAATCACTCTTTTTAATTGTAACAGGAAAAACAGGGTTCCACTGAAAAGAAAAATATGTCATTAGATGAAATTGATCTATATTGATATATATTTGCTTTGAACCGCTTCAAGTTAACAAAGCATTCAAAAAACAATAAAATTATTTATAGAAACATCGACTCCATCATAAAACATAATTAAAACATAAAAGGAATTTTGAAATTGATATATGGTATAAATGAGGAAAAGTAATAAATACATTAAAAAAAGCTTAATTCCATAAATAAATTGATACCATAGTAAACCATTGTAAAAAGAGGGAGTTTGCTCGATAAATTGTTTATATCAAGAATAAAATATAGTATCAACAATATTTTTTATAAATTGATATATAAGGCTTTAAAACTATATACGACACAATTCTTTCACTCAACTTTACTTTTCCTCATTTATACCCTTAGTATAAGGAAAAGTATTGTGTTTGGAAAAAAATCGACACCGGGTTATCACCGGAATTATTCGTTTCAGGTGTTTTAAGAACTCCTGAGTGGGTTTTTGTTGAATCACGAAATTAAACAGCATCGGGCGTGGCCAGTGCCTGGACGGGTGACTGCGGGAAATATGGAAAGAATGACTTTTCTATCTAAAGACGAGTTGCAGTATACATTTAACGACTCACGAGCGAAGCGAGCCCAAAGTAGGGAGGATGAGCGTAGCAAATCGGATGTGATGTGTTTTTAAGGCCTCTTAAGTATTTTTCAAAAAGTTGTTTGTGTGTATGGGTTTTTTGCATGCTACATATGAATATTACATGCATATAGGCTGCATTTTTCTTCTTTTTCTTTGGACTCTTAGGAATTTTGATATATTTATTAATAAATTACAAAATCAGATTAAAATAAATTAAGTATTTACAATCCTCAAGTTTTCCGTATTTTACATATATTTCCTTTATTTGTAAAACAAAGCTTTGTAAATTTCTGTTCATGGATTCTTCTTATCAGTTTCATGAAAACCCATTTTAGCAGTATATTTTATCATACAATAATATTTTAAGTGTAGAGCCTTCAGCGTCTCATGATGTGTTTCCAAGATTTCAGTTTGTATCTTTGCCAGATATTAATAGCCATACTTACATGGGTGTGTGTGTGTCTGTTATCATCGTAACTCCCAGTATAGTTAAACTAGTTATCAGAATTAGTTAATTTTTTTTTTAATAAATTGTGTACGTTTTTTAAAAAAAATCAAATAACAATCTAATTGAGTTGAACTTTGGTACAAGGATTAACCTTTAGGTAATAAATAAGAACATTAAGTTTCGTTTCAATACGACATACATATCCTTGAGTTTTGTTAGATAAGAAAATTTGAGCAGCACTGAGCGTAATCAGTGCTGTTTGCGAGAACGCTTAAATGAAACGGATGCATTCATTATCTGAGAACGAGCGTAGCCTATTCGATGTGTTGAGGAAAAGTTCCGAGATACCTCGTCCCCGATTTTTCTAAAAGAGTTAGGGTCAATAACCAAGCATATATATATATATATATATATATATATATATATATATATATATTATATATATATATATATATATATATATATAATTATATATTTATATATATATATATAATATATATATATATAATATATATATATTATATATATATTAATATTTAAATTTACTACTCAAGTATACGACCAAAAGTAATTTTTCAAAAGAAAGTCACGTAAATCGCACTTCTTAATTGTATTAGGAAAAACAGGTTTAAGATGAAAAGAAAAGAAAAATATTAATGAGAAAAAAATACATCCCCTTTAAACTGCTTCAAGTTAACTACATTTTCAGGAAAAAAATTAATATTATTTATCGAAACACTGACTCTATTATAAATCAAAATTAAAACAAAAAAAGAGTTTTTATTTAAGAGAAGTTTAATATTAAGTTTTGATAATAAGCTTTGACATAAATACATTGGTTTAATTTTGTTAGTTGGGGTTCAATACCAAGGTAAAGGGCTAAATGAGACTGTTACGTACGTGACTGCTTCACCCGGTAAGTCCCCACCGGGGTTAAGTTGCCTACTTATCTCCCTTTGCTTTAACCGCTGGACAATTAGCAGTTTTTTTATTCTTTTAATTAGAAACTTTTAACCTTTTTACCCACTGTAAATACTTTTACCTTATTGTTCTTAGCAGAGCTAAGTAAACCTTCCTTTTCATTTTTACTTTAACATAGTTTAAGAAATTAATGAAAAACACTAAAGAGTTTTTATATAGATTAAATTAATATAAAATTCTGGCGCGGTGGTCCGTATGTCGGGCAAATTTTCTTTGGAATACGTGTTTCCTTGCTTAACAATTCATTTTTTGCTTAAGGATCAGGTTTATGCTATATAACTTGAGCAGTTACTCAATTATCAAGCACAACTCAAAACTCTGTTGGTTTTTAACTCAAACTCAGTGTTAGTTATTCAAAACTATCCCTCTAAAATTGGCAGTGAACACTATTATTTACACTACATTAATGCTCAGTTGGTTTCATGGCTGGTTCATTTAAAGGTCTTCTTTCTTCTTAAAATCGGAATGGGAATGGCTATGGTGACTATTTAAAGGTAGGTGTCAAGCTGTAGACGACCAAAAGTAATACTCTGACCCACGGACTTCTTGCGACCGGGCCTTGATTTAACGGAGGGATAATTTTTCTGTATTTATCAAGGAAAACACCCTTCTTACTACGCCATATGAAACTCTGATCAATAATTCCGAAATAAAGTGCAATAAGGGCACTTCTTATTGCACTTATTAAAAACTTTGTTTATGTTAACAACTATAAAGTTTTAGCACATTTCTTTTAAAAAATAAAAAAAAACTGACTTTCAAGTAAGTAAAAAAATCAAGGAAAATCAGACCGTTTAGCAAGACATCTAGCATTTCAAATTAAATTTGCCCAGATTGCAGACCTAAAGCTAAAATTTTATAGTTACAGACTTAAATGTTGTAAACAAAACGAAATAAACTTGGTATTTTGGTTGTTGATCACAAGAACCAGAATTCAATTCCATGGCTTTGTTTAAATTGTATTGAGTGAGTACATTGACTCAAATATTTATATATGTATTTTTATATATATATATATATATATATATATATATATATATATATATATATATATATATATATATATATATATATATATATATATATATATATATATATATATATATATATATATTGAATTAGGGAGGATGAGCGTAGCGAATCTGATGTGATTATGAAAAGTTTTGAGGTACCTCGTACCCGACCCATTTTTTGGTACAAACTCATACAATTCAAAATATGACGATACAAAATTATCAATAGTGCCACTCCATTTGGGTCTGCTATGCCAGCCACTTCATTAGCAAATTTCCCAGATAAAAATTCGCTACGAAACACAAGATGCCAATATACGGCAGGTATAAATACATTTACAAAAAGTGAAAAAATGTATCGAGCAATATTATGTTTTCACAATATTTTCATAAAAAAATATACTCTTTAAATATACTAAATAAAATAGGGTATTATTATGGATTAAGTTTAAAAGCGCAAAGTTGTAGATATGCTTGCGAGAGGAAGGGTCCTAGATCCCAACGTGATTTGCCTAACAATTTATCCCGCTCTCATATTCAAGTGCTATTTAGTTTCTCTTTCTAACATATGTACTGCAATATATCGTTAACACAATTACCTCTGATAATGTTTTAAATAGACATTATTTACAATTATTTTATAATATCTATTTAAAATTTTATTTATTTATTACAAACGAGTTTAGTTTAGAATGACAACTTTGAGTCATGTTTTTAGTTAGCTTAATATGCATTTATGTTAATGAATACAATTTATCATAAAACCAATGAGAAATATTATAATTTTGGAGCTTATTTAAATATATTAACCTAGTATATTTAATTTTAATATATTTTTTTAATTATTCATAATTAATTGTAACCTCTTTAAACATTTATAATTAATAAAAAAGAAGAATAATAGAGTTTAGAAGCAAATCGACATCAAGTAAATAAAATTACATAGAGAGAGGCTGATTATGTAAATTGGGAATAAGGATGTTTTACCTACTTTTTCCTGTAACATACAGAAAAGTTTTTTTAAGCAAGGTACATTATTATTTAAATTTGAAACACTTTTTGACTTCACTATGTTAACAGACATTTATAATATAACAGACAAAATATAATATAAAGGACAAAAATAAATAGACTATAATTAAAGCCAACTGTACTAGAGTTGGCTTTAACCAATTACTGCAACAAATTAAGAATACTAAAAGCACTTATAAAATTAACAAAATTATAAGAAAAACTAAAACTTTCCTTAAACAGCTACCAGAACTACTTATTTTCATAACGAACAACACTAACAGTTCCGTTGCTATGAGCAAAATTGAATATGAAGATAGGATGAATGACTTGCATATTATTGATATTCCATTTTGAGACTAAATCAGACCACACTGGACCATGACAACGAAAACATAATAGCAATCAAATTACAAAAAAAAAATTAAAACAAAAACAAAACAATAGCACAAGACAAAGTACATAACTAAGTGAAATTCCAATAGCAGAATACAAAGTAAAATACCAGTAGCATAATGCAAAATATAATACCAATAGAAGAATACAGAGTACAATACCAACAGCACAATATGAAGTATAATACCAATAGCCAAATACAAAGTACAATACCAGTAGCACAATGCAAAATATAATACCAATAGAAGAATACAAAGTACAATCCAGTAGAACAATGCTATATGCAAAACCAATAGCACAATATGAAGTATAATACCAAGAGCACAATACGAAGTACAATACAAAGAGCACAATACGAAGTACATAACCAATAGTACAATACAAAGTGCAATACCAATAGCTCAAGAACATACGGAGATACGGAGTGGTAAAACACACAAATCTAGGAATAAACTCAGACCAATTGTTAAACTTATTCTAAGCACATCATCAAAAATTTAGCTGATATACTAAAATGTATTTCTTCAGATAATTACAGAACTCTATAAATTATATAGCACAATAGAGCAGGTTCATGTTCCAGAAATTATGCATTGGCCTCAGTAAATGTAAGCTTATTAACAAATGCTATATTTTTGTTTTACATTTTGGTACTGTTTTTCCATTTTCCCTATAATAGGAGGGAAAAGTATGCGTGTGTTATTATCGTAGTTCCAAGCGTATTTAGGCCAAAGTTGAACTTTTAAACACAAAAATCAATTTTTAGGTTTAATTGTGTTATTCCGAAAATATTTTTTTTTAAAAAACGTCATTAACTCGAAATGATCTAGCAAACATTTTGCGGCTCTAACTTTGATTTATTAGTTTTTATATATTTCCTGAAGAAGATCAAAATTAATTAAAATATATTGTTCCTGTTAATTAATAATATAGTAGAATTCATGTTGTTTCTTTTTCTTTTACAATTAGTAATTGTAGAATTATACGAAAAAGACATAAGTGGAAATAAAATTTTGTTTAACATCAAAAAGCTTGTTTTTTCTTTCATTTAAACAACATTTATACGTTAACCTCCCCGAAATTTGATACAATAGTTTATTTGTAGACTACCAAACCACAATAAATCTAACGAAAAACTTTTACAATCGATATACTTAAATCATTTCTCTTTCTTCTTCCATTTTTTTTTAAATTAATATTTTCTGTAAACATCAATAAATCAAATTCATTATTTTATTTTCCAATCTGAATAAAAAAATATTTAGATTCCATTCGATTCTGCCCCATTTTTATTTGAAGTTAAAAAATGGAACAAATATAAGAAATCAGAAATAACGTAAAAACTTTTCTTTATCAAAGTAATTTTTAATATAACTAGGACCGGAGAAATTTTCCAGGGTTCTTTCAGTTTAATATTCTCAGTTCGTTTATCTTTTTTTGCCTTCACACGTTTATTATATTTAAAATTAAAACTTATTTTTCATCTCTTTTTTCAACTCCCTCTGTTCCTTTTTTTTATTTTTCAATATTCATTCTTCAACTTCTTATTCCTAAAATATGATTTTTTCCAATCTATTAGTCAAGACATATTTTTTTATTTTTCTCTATTTGAATTCCATTCACATTTTTGCTTTATATTTATTTGATTTTGATTTTATTTTTATTAAAACCTTTTTTTTCAGTATTTAGAAACCATTGAGATCAATGGATAAATATAGATTAATTCGTAATATGGTGTTGCCCGGCGTGCGGACATCTATAGTTATTTAAATTTTTTGGTAATTTAAAAATGTCGCAGCGACCCCGGACCGGTTGTATTCGGTTTAGCGTCCTAAAAAGACACAATAAATCCTTTTTTTCCTAGGAAAAAATTTAATCCTTAATTTGACTGATATTTCGAAACTTTTATTGACACCAAACTGTGTATAATGAAGTCACAATGTAGGATTCGTTTCGTCCTTAAATTAATTTTTTTTTATCGAGTTTGATTCAAAATATGAAACCCGTTTGGAAGATAGACTGTATTTTTTCGTGTTTCGAGACCTCTGAAACGAATGTTCCACCACACTTCGTGGTATATATATATATATATATATATATATATATATATATATATATATATATATTATATATATATATATATATATATATATATATATATATCGCTTTTAATACCAGCAATATATACTACAAAGAGCTGCTATGTTTATGTAATCTATCTATGATCTAGCCACAATCTTGTCAATAATTTGACGTATATTCGTTTATAAACATACTGAATCAGTTATTTGATAATTAATAAAAATTTAAAATAATTGTTTTAAAAGAGGAAGGAATATTTTAAAAGTTTTTAACCAAAGACTTTAATCAATTTCAAAACGAGCAAAAGACAAGTTGATAGCTGTTTTCACAAAAAGTTTTAATACTAAACTAGTTTTTCACTTACTGACGAACTTTTTTACCTCAGAGGTCCAATGAAATTTATATGACATCCCGTGTGTAGCAAGTATGTTTAAAAGTCTTTTTGCCATAAAATGCAACACAACATTGCTGATTTGCGTGCAAAATTTATTACACAATGTTTGTTGACAAAGATAAGTTCATAGATAGGAAATAATCATTAAATGCACGTATTTAATAACTATAATAATTTAAAAGCAAACATATTCTAACGCATATAATATATTAATGATAAAGATTTGTGCCATGCCTGGCGAAATATTTATGTGTTATTTTTATTTTTATATTTATTGAGTAAACTATACATAAAACATACAAGATACATAATAATCATAGAAGCATTGGGTCGTGCCTGGCAAATTTTTTATTTATTATTATTTTTTTATTTTTCAAGTATCAAAGTAAACTTTACATAAGACATATAATATATTAACAAAATACGCATAAAAGCCTTGTGGTATGTCTGGCAAAGTATATGTTAACAATTTATATTGCATAAAAGCCTTGTGACATACCTGGCAAAGTAAATGTTTACAATTTGTATTGCATAAAAGCCTTGTGACATACCTGGCAAAGTAAATGTTTACATAGAAGCCTTGTAGCATTCCTGGCAAAGTAATTGTTTACAATTTATATTGCATAGAAGCCTTGTGGTATGTCTGGCAAAGTAATTGTTTACAATTTATATTGCATAGAAGCCTTGTAGAATGCCTGGCAAAGTATATGTTTACAATTTATATTGCATAGAAGCCTTGTGACATGCCTGGCAGAGTATATATTTACAATATATAAAGCATAGAAGCCTAAAGGGCATGCCTATATATATATATATATATATATATATATATAATATATATATATATATATATATATAATATATATATATATTATATATATATATATATACAAATATAAAGCATATTACAATTTCATAATAAAAACAGTAGTGAAGAATAAAAATATAAATGCAAACAATACCCAAAGGAAAACAAAAGAAGAAAAACCGGGGGCAATACAGAACTCTGGAGACCCCAGAGAATAGGAGCGAATGAAAGACAGCGTCTTTAACGCTTAATTTATTTAAATAAGTAAATATGTTTGGACTAATTAATAAAATATGTTAATAAGGAAAAAAAAAGGAAAATTTCCTTAGACAAATATTCTTAAAGAGTTTATATTTTTACTTTTCCTCGAATACTGCAGTAGAAAAGTAGGAAAAGTATTGTGTTATCCTAAAAAACAAAACTCATTCTCTCATTCCATGCAATAATACATTATTCATGTTAAACATCCTTATGCATTTTAAAATCTTCTAGATATTTAGCACAAAAACGTAAATCAACAAGTTAAAATAATAATTTCAATTATTATATTAAAATACATATAATATTGTTTTGTAGATTTAAAAAATCGGGTACGGGGTACCTCGGAACTTTTCCTCGACACATCGGATTCGCTACGTTTATCACCTCCTTACTTTGGACTCGCTTCGCTTGTCTTAAGAATATATAATACGATACGCTGTATGTACCTTTAGAGACGATCGTATTTAACGGATAACCTTCTCGTCCAACATTTATTTCACTTTATTTCACTTCTATATTACCGTTTTTGATCAAATAACTTTTGGAATATTACTTTTTTTAGTGTAACTTAATTACTATGCAAAGAAATCAAAAATTAATTAAATATATTTTTTGTTTTAAACTTCCTTATAACTAATAGTGAACCTTCGCTATAAAAGACGCGATGTTTTGGCGGGATCAGTTATCACGTAATCTCACTCGTTCGAGTGAGATCGACTAAACAAAGACGCTGTAAGAACCGTGAAGTTAGTTGACCGTATTGCATACGTATCCAATACGATCGCCTGTTACATACGCTGTGTGTACGTAGTAATTGATTCATAACTGTAAAGCCATTTGGATTACCTTTGTCGTGTTTCCTTTGATTTTTTTTAAATAAAAAAAAAAAAATGAAATTTTTTTTAGGGACAACTTCACTCGAAGCTCTATAAAAAGTAAATTAAAGTAACAAAATGCGTACATCATATATGACTTTTTTAACATACGGTGTACAACTAACATATTAGTTATATGTTAGCTAATAACATATATTAGTAGCTAACATATTATTAAGCAAGGGAAAATAACAATCACTTAATATTCCTTCTCTTTGTCGAATAACGTATCTCGTATGTTTGTTAGTGGTATAAGAGATTTCGTTTATTTTATACCATTTCTAGTCAGTACAGTTTTGTTGCACACTTTTCTACAATTTCAGTTTGAGTTAAGTTGTCCCTCCTAGAGTCTCCCGCAGTGTAGTGGTTAAGGTATTCAGCCAATACACAGAATGAATGGACTTTAAACTTCCGAGTTTATTTAGTCATGGGTTCAATCCCAGCACGGGCCTCTAGGATTTTTATGAGAGGGATAAAAATTCTGCGTACCACGTCCTTCAGAAGGGGATGTAAAGCCAGTGGTCTCTGTACGTTGTCAGGTACTCGTTAAAGATCCCTTACCCTAAATGAAATTGGGTATAGGCAAAATTTAGGAACCTCATAGTAGATTAATTATAATACTATAGTGTGTTTGCCTTGTAGGTTAAAGTGTATGCAGGTTTGGTCTAACAGCGAGGGGACGTGTTGTTCCTAGTTTTCACTAGACTATAAAGTGAAAATATGTATGATTTCTTGTAAAAAAGCATGAGAGGAACCATAAAAATCCACGGCTCTTCTGTCTAGATTAGATGAAATATACCTACACTTGAAATTAAAAGGAGTAGAACACTATCTTAGGGAGCTCGCAAAAAGGGCCCAACAACGTGGCTTACTTGCCTGGTAGTTACTACCACTCCACCCCATATTACTACTAAGTTGTCCCTCTAAAAATTATTTGAGAAAGGTAACCCAAAAGATTTTACAGTAATAAATCAATGGGATCCAGTGGATACAGTAAAGGTATTTTACCCTTTAATCCATCTTTAGGATTAACGCGTGCTGAAAGAATTAGTGCAAAAAATTGGGTTTGGTATTATCTGATATTCCTTATGACTAAGGAAACAAATTTTAAAATTATCCTGGCAGCCGATATCGATTTGATAATTTTCTTCAGCATCAAACATTTCCTTCGTCAAACAGAGAACGAAAGCAATTTATAAAGTTATTTCAAAGTTGATTGCTGAGTTTGAAGACATTGATTAGAAACAAAGTTGTAACAGAAATAACTTGATACCTATTGACTTTAATCTCTTGTTCTAATCCAGTCAATATCTCTGACAAACTTTGATAACAAAAACAATAACTGTCAAAACAATTTAACCAGTCCTAATTAAATATCAGCTCACCCAAGAATCTAATTCTAGCTATAACTAATCAAACAATACGAATTTATAAATTACAAAACACCAACACCAAGATAGCAGACAAATTCGTTTTAAAATTGGAACTTGGGATAAATAATTAAGAGAAACAACCTCAATACAAAATACAAAAATTTCGATTTTCGAATTATATTGTATTTATTTTTTGAATTAAACCTTGGCAATCAAAACACGTGCATAGCGATCGAAAAAATGCAATATTGGTCCCAGGATTATTCAAGAATGTATAGGTGCTGAATGATACAGCATCTTTAGATATGTTAATAAAGAAAATTTCTATGGATAATACTAAAAATCAGAACATGCTAGGTTGGCGTGTTGGTAATAAGTATTATAAATGGTAACAGTAATGGTAATGAACATCATTACCATTACTTCTTGAAAAGCTGATTAAGAAGTTTTACGTCTCTGCGACAAATAGACCGGAGTATTATTCACTAAAATGTATGACGAGTATTCAAAGGAACTTAGAAAAGAGTCTCTCCACAAAACAATATTTTATTCAGAGCGTTTTCAACCTAACACGGGGCCATCATCAGTGCCAGGTATAACATAAGAAAAAACAGCTAAGAGAAAGACATTAAAGATAAACACAAGTCAAACAGTGGAATTGACGGTTTTCCTTCTTTTCTTTTTCGGTTCAAACATGTCGGTGAGTCGGGATTGACTATTTAGAGTCTATAGACTGCTAAATCTTAGTCAACGTATCCGCTAGTTGACGTTGTATCAATTGATTAGCAGCTAAAGGACGTTTAAATTGTTTTTGCTCTAATGTGTAAGATCTTGCTTGTGCTAAGCATGCTTCAGCACCACCTAAAGTACCCTATGATATTCTTAATCTTGCAGAGTTCAAACAAATCATAGGTGCATTCATACCTAATGTTTTTTCTAAAATGTTGCTTTTAGGTACTTCTACATTATCCATATAGATGGATCCTGTTTCTGAAGCTCTTAAAGAAAACTTAACATCTATCCTGGTGGTATCTAAGCCTTTCATTTCCCGCTCTAAAATAGGAATATCTATGTCTATAGACAGCTAACATAAAGACATCTATAGATGTTTTTAAATTAGCTGTTTCTTCTTTATTTCATATGACACTGATGATGGCCTCATATTAGGATGAAATAAATATCAGAAATAAATATCTAAATAAAATATTGTATTGTTCAGAGACTCTTTTTTTCGTTCCTTTAATAATGAACAACTACACTAGTGCTCATTCTAAATCATACGTCGAGTAAGGTTTTCGTTGCATTTTTAGACTCTCTAAGTTTAATGAAGCTGGTCCGAAGTCGATACAACCTCTCTAAGTAACAAAAAATTGGAATAATAAGAATAAATAACCCGAAAAATCACAAAAAGAAATATTGAGTGAGGTGTCGTGTTTTATATATCGGTACGCTGAGTCAAATAATATAGTCCCAGAGTCGTTGCAACTACTATAATCACTTAAAGTATAGTCATTAACTTAAGAATTCTGGTTCCTTTTGATTAACTAAATTTTTATAACTATTCAACTTTATGGCGACAAAATAATTTTATAATAAAATATAGCTGTATAAATCAATGATTGAAACTTTATGATAATATTTATAAAAGTATTTATTAAAATGTATCTTTAAAGACGACGCGTCGTATCTTTAATAAGGAATAACTTCATTGGTGTTCCCTTAAATAGTTTGGTTCTACAAAAAAAACACTGACAGGTTTCTAGACAAGAATAAGCGTTAGTAAAGGCTCTGTTTGTTGCTCCAGTGTAATTTCTGTAAGCTATAAAAAAGAAAGACTTTGGCCCATCAAGTGAGCTTCTTATCTGTCTCTTCTCCTAAACAAATTATCTGCTCCTCTGTTGCTTCTCAGCTTTGTTGTATTATGTGGAAACAATAGTATCATTTGCGTTCGTAGCTTTTAAGTTGTAAAGTTTATAAAATAAGGAATCCCTGAAGTTTCATCTGATTTTTATGAATTAGATATTTTATTGCCTTTTAAAAATGTTAGAAACTAGATTAGATAGCGTTGACAATAAGATCAAGCTGCTTTTTATTTATCAAAAACAACCATCTTTTAATGCCACTGACACAGTAATTCGTCAATTTGATTTTGTAATTTTTAAAGTCAAAGTGAATTTCTTACAACCAAATAATAAAAATAATAAATTACGAAGTGCGTATTGATCGTAACGATATAAAAAAACTGAAACGCAAGCATAACGGCTAGAAAAAGGGCGTCTTATTTTAATTTTACAAATACAATAAAAAAAACGGGTACGGAGTACAACTGAACTTATCCGCATCCCATCGGATTAGCTACTCTCATCTCTTTACTTCGGACTCGCTTCGTAATATATAATTCGCCAAATATATACTATACATAGCAGTTAGCAGTACCGTTCTGTCGCACCAGCGCCGCACAGAGGCACTGGTTCTATCAAGGCATAGTATGGTTTAATAATTTACCTCAAGATGTTAAGTCCTTGGAAAAAAAAGAAACTTTTAAAAAACATCTAAAAAATTATTTAATAAAAGTTAATAAATAACTAAATTAAATTATTTCTGTATAGAAAATAACTAACTTATTGTAAATATTTAAAATAAAATTATTTATATTATTTAAAAAATAAAAGTAATAATTAATATATAAAGAAAATAAAATAAAAATGTATAATAATTATATAAAGTTACAAGCATAGTATTAAGTATTACGCATTAAGTATTAAGCCAACGCCTGTTTAGCTCAGGCCTTGGGGCCATCATGAACAGGCTAATCTTTTATGTTTATTGTATACAATGTCAATTAGTTTATAAATAAAGATAATTTAACAAAAAAAAAAAAAAAATACAACGTCTCTGGACTCGCTTCGCTCGTGCTAAGCTATTAAATACATGTTGCATTCCCAGTAGTGACCCATCCAAGCATTTACCAAGCTTGATGCTGCTTTACTTTTATGATTCAACCAAAACCATAAATATACTTGTTGTATTGAAACGAAACTTAGTGTAATTATTTATTACGTAATACTATTTAGTACACTTGTACTACATTTCAACTTAATTGGAATATTTTTCGATTTTTTACATTATTTAAAAAATACACAAGTTAATAGATAAAAATTTAATTATTGCTGATAATAAGATTAAACTTGGCACATATGTTAGTCTTATTCATGGCTACGTGCGTGCCATGAATAAACTAAACATAGAAAAAGAAAGCACAGAAGCCTCATAGCAAGAACCATATAAGTTTCCTTCGTCTAAAGTCGTTACTAACCTAAAGCCCATTCTGGTTTTATTTTGAAAAGAAAAATAACCAAAGCGCACGCGCACATACATTTTCTGGTTAGACCACACCTCATTAAATTTTAAGGTTTTTTCCACTTAAATAGCACATCACTATTTCTCCTTCTAATTTTTTTTTATCTATAGTAGTTAAGAGTTATTTCCAAATAACATCTGAAATAGTAAGAGGCATACATCTAAACTACAATATTGTTTAAATTCACTAAATAAGGAACAAAATGAACCTAAAAGGTTACAAAAAAGTGGTTTATGTTATCTGTTGTAGGTCCACATAGATTAAAATTAATCAGTTTAAGTTTTATAGGATGACATTTAAATTAATATATACATTTTAATCTTATAAATTAGAAGAATGACTAATGGAGGAAAAATTTGGTATGAGTGAATTTACTTATATACTACACAAGTAAACAAAGTTTAATTTTAATACACTTAGATTATCTTCCGTTTTTATCAGACCACTTTTTTAAACAGCATCGAGCGTGGGGTTCTCCTTCTTCAATTCTCTGGCACTGATTATGATCGTGAGGTCGAAAGCCGGCTCTGGTTTTAATAAAGGTTTTGTAGAGAGATTTTCGAGCTGTTTTTGGTAAAACCCAAGAACATTAACAAGCAGTATTGCAACCGCTTAGGCTATAATGGAAAAACCAAAAAACTAAAACTATGCAAGGCTTTTGCGGTTATTATCATGATGATTATGGTTATACCGGGATGACCTAGTTAATGTAAATCATAAATCCAATGTTTCGTTCAACTGAGGGAGGTATCTTCAGGGATCCAAGACATTTTAGAGGCAAACACAAAATACTTTACACAAACTGATCTGATTTAACATCTACGTAGATGCGATCACTACCGGAAGACCTTAACCATTAAGAAAAAGATTGTTCAGGATGGATTTCCGCAAGCATTTTAAATGCTTGCGGAACCCTTCGCATAATTTTTAAATTTTTATTTTACCCATTTATACGAATATGAAATTAAGTTGAGAGGGGCAGTTATCAAATGAAAAATAAGATTAAGTTAAACTTTATATGATACATGACTAAGTTAATTTTCAAAAGTATAACAAACTTAAGTAGCATAAAGTAATAGTTAACGGGAAATGTTTTTTCTTAAATATTTAGTAACCACTTTTTTTAAAAGTTTTGGCTCGATTTCAAGAAAAAATGGGACTTGTAAGGGATTAGCGTGTTGAGGACCAATCGAGCGCTAAAGCCAGATACGACTAAAGAGGAAAAAGTAGATGCAGGAATACAGTAACTTCGCTGTGATGATACTAATGCCAACAAAAATACGATAAAACTTTATCTATTGAAAAATTAGTATTAAACCATAAAATATCTAGTCAAGTTATACATATATTTGTATAGTATTTTAAGTAAAAAACCAATGGTTTACATTTATCGGTTGACATACATCAAGATCTACAGTTCAGGTGGTGTTACCCAAGACACTCAACCCGTCCCTTACCTGTTTAATATACCTTCAAGGGTCCCTTTAGGCGGAAATAATACCCTACCATTTTGTGCTTATAATAGAACCAGTAAATATCATTTATGTATGTTAAACTAAAACAACAACTTAGATTAAAGATTACAAAGTTTAGTTTAAAATAAGTAACTAAATAGTAAAACTTTAATATATAAATAGTTATCAATTGGGACAAATATTTTAATGACATTATGCTTAAATATATAATGAAGAAAATTGACAATTTAAAGCATATGACTAGCGTTATAAGCATATTATAATTTATCAAAATTGCAATTCTTATTAAACTGATTAACATTGCTGTAACCTAAACATAAACATTTCCACTTTTTTAAGGCAATATAAAATGGGATAACATGTCAATTCAACATTAAAAAGGTAGGGTTTCAAGGTAAATGAAAACACACAACAAGGCTAAGTTTCGGACCTTGTTTTAAAGTATTATTAGAAAGTTATTAAAATCTGGTTGAATGCATGATATCCTTTATTTGCTCTTAGGTGCAATAGTTAAATCGCAATGCATCACAATTAATTATTTACAACAATCATATATTTATTGGTATATTATTAAATAAAAAAAGTATTTTATACAATAAACACCTTTAAATAAACCTATAAACTTCAAAAAATATTAAACTAAAAAATTAATAAATTCATAAAAATACATTATTTGGTAACTTAACCTTTTGGTAAATATTTCTTTGTAATATCCTACATAATTTAAAAAAACATAGTATATCTCTCTTTAGCAATATTATTACCTAATAAAAATCAATGGCAGCATAAAGGCTTAAATTTATATTTCCTTTTATTAGGGATTTGTTAATTCTTTCAACATTTATTTGATATAAGGAATGTAAATGTTTAGTTTTAGTTTTTAATTTTATGTTTAGTTTATATTATTTAGTATGTTTAATTCATTTTGCAAGCGTTAGTTTCTATTATTTAGATTATTTGTCTCACCAATTCGTCAATTCATTCATTTGTTTTGTTTTAAAGGAAACATACTCCGTTTTTTCGATTTTTTTAAACACCAAAGAGAGCATAAAAGGCTTAAAGTTGTTGCCTATTCGCCAATAGATTGTTCTTTGGGGAAACACAACTTTATATATATTAATATATATATATATATATATATATATATATATATATATATATATATATATATATATATATATATATATATATATATATATATATATATATATAATATATATATATATTATATATATATATATATAACCTTTATTATTCTGAAAAAGGTATTATACTCAATTGTTGGATAAAGTGTTATGTTAACAATTTATATTCTTAAAAATTTAAATTAGTAAAAAATAATTTAAGCATTTATGAAATAAATATCATAGAATAAAGCATTACATCAATTATAGTGGATTGCGAAATACTAACAGATACCTAACGGAGTTAGCAAAAAGGGCCTAAAGTTGTGGTCTATACGCCAGCAGATCTTACATATAAAATATGGTTGCAGATATTATCCCTTTAAATAGTATTACCCTTAATTTGTATCCAGAAGGATCAAAGACCATTCAATGTAGTTAATTACTGGAATATAATATTTATTAAAATAACTTTTGAAATACTAATATAGGAAATAATTAATATTAAGTCGAGGCACGTGTAAGCTAATTAAAAAGTCTCTACCTTCTTTTCATTATGTACAATAACTAGACATACACCTTTATATATATTATATAATTTTGGCAATAAATTGAGATTTACTTGATAAACAGGTGAAATACATTCTACTAGGATAAATTAAGTTTTTTAATGATAAAAATATATATAAGAAAATGTAGCAAAAGTTTCCTTTGCATCGCTTTTTTAACTTTTTTTACACCGGGTTCAGAAAAGTTTGAGTATGCATAACTTTGTTAGAAAAAACAAAAATAATCTTTATACTGTAAAAAAGTTGAACGAGTATAAAGCTGAAAGCTGCTCGAAAGCGTAAAAGTTTCTTTGCATAACGCTGACTGCTTTCTTTCAGAGAATTTTCTTGAACCTCTTGGGTGACGGTATTGTTTTGTATTATACAATATATAGAATAAAGAAGATATTTTTGAATCAATAAAATTTAACTTTAGAAGAAAAACGAATTCTTTTCAATTTGCTGTTTCGAGCGTGTTTGACAAAATAACCGATGAGTTGCCTTACTTCCCTAAACAAAGCAACATTATTTACGGCAAGTTGAAGAAGTAATGAAAGAATCAGCTACTGTCGATACTTAGACCTTTAAAACGGAGTATAGTCATGGTCCGAGGATCGACTCCCGCTATAAAGCATATCGTTTGGGTAAGTGAATAACTTCTAGTCTCAATGAGCACGACGAGCCCTTTAAAGATGAGCCTTCAGAGGGCTCGTCGAGCTCATACATACATTTATAAAAGTTTCGTGTTATATGTGACCTTTAAAACGGAGTATGGTCATGGTCTGAGGATCGACCATGATCATATAATATGAAGCATGAAGCATATAATATGGGAAATTTTCCAAAGAAAATTCACTAAAGCACCTTAACGTCCAATGAAAAAAATAATATAATAATATAAAAAATGTTATTTTTAATATAATTCGAAATGTTTGTTTAAATTGACTTTAACTAATAAAGCTATCTTTGCTTTTTTCACTCCACACTGTTAACCAATTGATCTTGTAATATTACACAGTTCTATTTTTATCACGAAAAATTATATTTTTTCCCAAACTTCGGCCACGTTTGTTATTAGAATAACACCACATTTTGTACCAAATTTGGTACGAATTATATTGATATTTCAGAATATGTTTAGCATGGTTCGAACATTTTTTTCTAACTCTGATTTAAGCGAGTTTTGCAAAACATGAGGTTTGCAAACATTAACACAATGGCATTGTGTCAACTATTTAGATTTTTAAAAATATCAAACAATTTGAGAATTAAATAAAATTATTTATTTTCCCCAACTTTCCGAGGAAAAGCTGGGATACCTCCTTTTCTTTTATAAAAAAAAAATGGGATACTAATTTATTTTAAATATCATTAAATCCACCACTAATACTCTTATCCTTAGCACTTTATATATATTTAAACCTGTTAATTTGTCCTCGAACAGGACAAATCAGTTTCATCCACCAATTGAACACGATCGATAATTCACGAATACATTAATCACTACGTTAATGTATTTGTGTAACACATTAGTTAAATTGATTTCCCTTGTCACAACAAACAAACTTTGTTTGTTGTAAACAAACTTTGTTTGTGACAAGGGAAAAACATTCGAGCTAGATTTTAACACAATTGGGTGAGTTGACGAATTTTCATAAACCCGAAAAAATAAAGGATGGTAAAAATAAAATAAAAGAAAAAGTAAAAATGTTATATTAAAAGAGTTCCATATTAAGCCTGAACGATACAATCCGTGTATTTTAAATGCCATTAGTATATTAAGGTTAAACATAGAAGGCTTGATAAAAGAATTTTACGTATGAATATATTTGTTTTATGCTCATATTAAAAATTTGACGCCATCGTTGTTCCAAAAATTAGAAATAAAAGGTTGAAGTTAAATTAACTGGTAGGAAAGTAATTCAATTATTCAAATTAGATGGCTATTGAAAACATTCTCTTATTCCAATGTATAAAAACTTTTTATTATTTGATAAAAGAAAATATGATTTTAAACAATTTTCATGAAATAAAAGGGGCATCCCAAATATAACAGAGAAGAGTTTTCAAAACAAGGAGTGGTTTCTCCAAAATTAAGTTTTGTTTCAACAAGCCCCCTTAAAGCCTTAAGGGGGCCTGTGAAAAGGGGGCCTTAGGTTAGCTAGAAATTAATTTTCTCTCTTTTCTTCGTTCTCTTATTTCTTCATGTTTTTTTCACTGAGTCAAAAAAGATTTAAGAAGGCGATTAAAAAGGCTTTGCAAAGTTAAAAAGAAAAATAATTAAGTCAGTGAAGAAGACAAACAGAAAGATTAAATTTACTGCGTTATCATTCGAGTTCAAAAGATATTATAGTTAAAAATGATTAAGTTATAAAATCAACAATTAGGCTCTAAGAAAGTTCTTTGTAGGAAGACTTGGGATAATAAAATCCTAATAAAAACAAAGAATTTAACAGAAAACCCCTTCAAAATTTATTTAGTTGAATATTGCTTTGTTTTCGTGTCACGATGTTCCTTCCTTGGTCAAGGTTGCTAAAGCGTCAGCGTTTATAAACTTTTAACACCAAATTTCCTTAGTTTACATCCCATGTTCTGCTCAAATTTTATAGATAATTCAAAAAATGTAAATAATTGAACGAACGTAAGTGAGTTCTTACATTTCAGAAGATTGGGACGGCGCGTTTGTTTGTGTGTTTGTTTGTACGTGTCGCGATAACTGCCGTAAAAATTGACCGATTTTGATAAAATTTTGTATACAGGTAAAACTAATTATGTGTCAGAGCTGTATAGTTTTTGGTAATATTCCGAAAAATATTTTCAAAATGGCAGCCAAAATGGCGGACCGGATAAAAAAAATTTTGAGCGAAAAAATCGTGTTGTATATCCTTTCAAAGCTCTTAAAGAGTAGAAAAAGAAAATATATGTTTCATGGTCAAAATTTAAAAATTTTTTGAAAAATTTAAAAATGGCGGCTAAAATAATGAACCCAAAAAATTTAAAATTGAAGGAATAACTCGAGTAATATATCGTTGTAAAGCTCTTGATTAGTAGAACAAAAAATGTTATATACTAAATTCCGAAAAATTCAACATGGCGGCCATAATTTAATATAATAATTAGTTTTTACTAATTTTATAAGAATTTTCAAGATAAAGATCTATTGTAATATACTTTAGATACTTTTATACAAGTAAAATTAACTATATGTCCGAGCTGTATAGTTTTTGGTAAATATTCCGAAAAATATATTCAAAATGGCGGCCAATATGGCGGACCGGATAAAAAATTTTGAGCAAAAAATCGTGTTGTATATCGTTTTAAAGCTCATAAAGAGTAGAAAAAGAAAATATATTTTTCATGGTCAACATTCAAATTTTTTTATTATTTTAAAAATGGCGGCTAAAATATAAACTCAAAAAAATTTAATGCCAGCCTTCTTTTACCATTTATTATTATAAATATACGCGAGCCTTTTTTAATATGCATTAATATTAATAAGCAATCTAGCGAGCGAAGCGAGCCTATTTTTAACGTTGTATTATAACAAATATAAGCAATCTAGCGAGCGAAGCGAGCCTATTTTTATATTTTTATTAAAAATATAAGCAAACTAGCGAGCAAAGCAAGCCTATTTTTAACGTAGTATTATTATAAATATAAGCAATCTAGCGAGCGAAGCGAGCCTATTTTTAACGTTGTATTATTATAAATATAAGCAATCTAACGAGCGAAGCGAGCCTCATACTATGCATTAATATTAAAATATAAGCAATCCAGCGAGCGAAGCGAGCCTTTTTTAATATATATTTTATTATAAATATAAGCAAACTAGCGAGCGAAGCGAGCCTATTTTAACGTAGTATTATTATAAATAAAGCAAATCTAGCGAGCGAAGCGAGCCTATTTTTAACGTTGTATTATTACAAATATAAGAAATCTAGCGAGCGAAGCGAGCCTTTTTTACTATGCATTAATATTAAATATAAGCAATCTAGCGAGCGAAGCGAGCCTTTTTTACAATATATTTTATTATTATATAAGCAAACTAGCGAGCGAAGCGAGCCTTTTTTTACTATGCATTAATATTTAATATAAGCAATCTAGCGAGTGAAGCGAGCCTTCTTTACTATGTATATTATAAATATACGCAATCTAGCGAGCGAAGCGAGCCTCTTTTACTTGCATCAATATAAAATCTACGCAATCTAGCGAGCGAAGCGAGCCTTATTTATAATATATTTTATTATAAATATAAGCAATCTAGCGAGCGAAGCGAGCCTTCTTTTACATGCATGAATATAAATCTACGCAATCTAGCGAGCGAAGCGAGCCTTCTTTTACCATTTATTAATAAATATACGCAATCAAGCGAGCGAAGTGAGCCTTTTTTACTATGCATTAATATAAATCTACGCAATCTAGCGAGAGAAGCGAGCCTTTTTTACAATATATTTATTATAAATATAAGCAATCTAGCGAGCGAAGCGAGCCTTTTTTACAATATATTTTATAAAATATAAGCATCTAGCGAGCGAATGCGAGCCTATTTTAACGTTGTATTATTATAATATAAGCAATCTAGCGAGCGAAGCGAGCCTTTTTTACTATGCACTAATATTTAATGTAAGCAATCTAGCGAGCGAAGCGAGCCTTCTTTACTATGTATTATTATAAATATACGCAATCTAGCGAGCGAAGCGAGCCTCTTTTACTTGCATCAATATAAATCTACGCAATCAAGCGAGCGAAGTGAGCCTTTTTTACTATGCATTAATATAAATATACGTTGTATTATTACAAATATAAGCAATCTAGCGAGCGTAGCGAGCCTTTTTTACTATGTAAATGTTATAGATACCTAAACTAGCAAGCGATGCGAGCCTTTTTGAGTTTATAATAGTATAGCATCCGAATGTTTTGATAAACTCATTTCGCTTGTTTTAAATTAATTTTTTTTTATGTATTCTTTGCCGTGAGTTCTTGAAAACGCATTACTAGTACATATAAAATAAATAAAAAATAATAATAATATAAATAATATAACAAAATAATGAATATAATGTCTGAAAAATGTATAATGAAAATCTCTGATTGGAACTGGAAATCTAAAAAAAAATTAAATAATAAACTAAGCCTTCTGTGTCCTTAAACTGATACATTTTTCCCTAACCTAGTAAAGCTTTGGGGCCCCATTGCATTAATTTCCTAGAGATTGTCTTCAATCTCCCTAACTGTGAAAGATTGGGCTCACAAAACTTGTTAAATTTAAAATAAAGAAACTGTTTTCTAATGATCTTCTCTGATCATAAGCTTATAGATGAAGTAGGTAAGTTAATTGATGAGGTGAAGGTAGGTAGGTAGGTGGACAACGACCAACCCAAAGACAACTTCGACTTTGGGGATGGAAGTTACAAAAAGACAACACCAGACTATACTGTAATGAAGTACGACCTGAGCTTCGTCGATTAAGGAGTTTCTTAGACCAAGTCTTTTATCAGACTTAATACTGAACTGACACAGACTTGACAGTAATATTATCACTGACAGATACGACTGAACACTACACTTTATTCTGTCACTTAACTTTTAATAACTAGTCTTTGAGAGGGGCAGAATAAGGACTTCCACAATCCCAATAATGACTTTGCCCCGTTTAATCCCTTAAGAAAAAGCAACTATCATTAAATTCACACACTTGACCACACAAAATCACATGGTCCAGAACATACTAACCTCTCTCACAATAACCTTCTCTATACAGAAAGTAAACTTGTACCAACATTAGGCCAACTACTCATAACCGCAACAATCTGACACTCGACTATTTACGCACAACGGGCATACCAAAAACCCTACCCTACCGCTTAAAGCTAACAAAAACATAAAACTTCTCTAAAAAAAATAAAAAAACACTCCTTAAATTCTTAGAAATAGAATTTAGCCATAGGAGGGTTATCAGCTAAAATAACTGTTACATGATATACATGAGACGCATGTAGTGAAGTAAATAAGACCTATGATATACATGGGATGAATGTTGATATACATGGGACGCATGTAGTGAAGTATATAAGACCTATGATAACATGGACGCATGTGTGAAGTATATAAGACCTATGATTTACATGGGATGATAAAACATGGGATGCATGTAGCGAAGTATATAAGACCTATGATAAACATAGGACGCATGTAGCGAAGTATACAAGACCTATAATAAACATGGGACACATGTAGTGAAGTATATAAGACCTATGATTTACATGGGATGAATGTTGATAAACATGGGATGCATGTAGCGAAGTATACAAGACCTCTGATAAACATGGGACGCATGTAGTGAAGTATATAAGACCTATGATTTACATGGGATGAATGTTGATAAACATGGGATGCATGTAGCGAAGTATATAAGACCTATGATACACATGGGATGCATGTAGTGAAGTATATAAGACCTATGATAAACATAGGACGCATGTAGTGAAGTATATAAGACCTATGATATACATGAGATGAATATTCTCTACTCTAGGATGACATCTAATAATAATATCTACGTTAATAAATCTAATAATTTTAAACTCATGAATGTGAAATCATACTTACAGGAAATTATTTGAAGTAGCTAATTTGGCTTTCAATCATATTGGATAACTGGAATACACCTCCGGGAGCCATATCGAATGATAACTAACCATTTTACTCAATGTATTCTAAATTTGAATAATAGTATTACATTTTAAATATTTAATGAACTACGATAGAGCAGCGATTCTCAACCCTTGGGTTGCAGACAATTATTGTTTGATCGTGAGAAAATAATTTGTTACAGAACATTTTATTTTTTAAATACAGTTTTTAAAAATCGGTTACGGGGTACCTCGAAACTTTTTCTTATCACATCGGATTCGCTACGCTCGTTCTCCCTCCTTCGAACTCGCTTCTCTCGTACTCAGAAATACAGTTCGCCAAAATTATACTACAACATGCCTTTGGAATCGCTTCGTTCGTTTTTAGATAGTAAATGCATCTGTATTATTCTCAGCGATCACCCATACAGCACTGACTACGATCAATGCTCCTTAATTTATATAATCCAACAATAATCATGGATATAATAGTCGCATAAAAAAACGAAACTTAGTGTACTTTTTTATTAGGTAGCAATATACACATGTACCAAACTCAATTGGACCATTTCCCAATTTCCCAAGTCATTCAATAAAAATTGGACTAAGGCTGATAATGATATGAAACTTGGCACATATGTTAGTCTCATACATAGTCATATGCGTGCCAAATCTTAACGCGACGCATCATTTCTTATCGTTTTATGAGTCTTCGAAATTTTTGCTGAGGCATTATTTGCGAGTAAAAGGTACAACTACAGCTGTAGACTGATTTTTGTACAAAATTTAAACACTGGGCGCTACGATGATAACAAACACACACACATACAGACAGACAACTTTGAAAAAAACCACTCAAGAGGCATTTAAAACGCCTAAATCGTATAATTCCGATTGGTATCATCTTGGTTTCGGATTTTTTGGCAAACACAATATTTTTCCTATATAACTACGGTATGAATGAGGAAAAGGAAAAAAAATATGTAGGTATATTTAAAAAAAAATATTTAAAACGAAATAATAATTTATTAACTTTATTTTCTAGTTTAATTATGTTTAAACTTGTATACATATGTAACATAGGTGAATCCCCCTTGTATTTGCCGGTCGCCTTTCACTCTTTATAAGATACATACAGCTGATATAAGTTCATTTCTGTAACTTATACATTTTGTTCGTCTATTGAATTGTTTATATTATATTCTAATAAATAATTGAAGGCAAATGAGGGTATCTCTCCTAGAATGTTCGTTGCCCGTCTTAAAAATAAAATTAGAATGAAGATAAAACCATGATTCGGGTCTGGCGTCAAGCTTTCCCAGTACCCAACTTTCAAAAATCCCAAGACCCACCAGAATAGGTGAAAAAATTAAAATAGTGCAAAAATGTTTGGCTCGCTTCGCTAGCCTATTAATACTTTGCCACGTGCTCTAACAAAATAAGAATCTGTGGATATTATATTAAATGTCAAGAGCAAATTATAATTTAAAATTCTCTTAATGCAGTACTTTAAAAGTTTCATTTTTATTAATTTTATTAATGTCACTATCATTCAAAATCTTACAAAATATGTTAGATAATGTTAGATAAAAAAAATGAAATAAGAATTGAGTCGCGGTTCAGTTACCATAAAATTTTTGGGTCAGGGATCAAAAAGTTTCAACCTCTATTGCAGGTTGAAACCGACCCAGTCAGCTCAAGAGGTCGTATCATGACTAATATCTTAATAAGAGCCCAGTAATTCATATAAAATGAATGAATAACCTTAATTTTTTAAAGTACATTAATTTTGGAAATCTGCTAAATCGAACTGTACAAAACAAAAACTTAATATAATTCATACTTAAGTTTCAAGAGAGCGTTAATAAGTTATGAGACGAGTATTTACAAAAAACCGTTTATCCCATCAGAACGACTTGTTTTCATTTATTATTTAATATTAATTACATTAATTAGTAAGACTTTTTAATTCGCAAAGAAAAAGATACAGAATAATTTTAATTCAGGCAAAAATGCTTAGAACCAATTATCTCTGTAAAAAAACCATTAAACAAAATTCTAAAGTTAATACCTACTTCTTGTTTTAGAAAATATGTTGTCACTAATTGGCGTTACACGTTCAAGTGCAGATCCTCTACACAATCAAGTAGATTATCAAACTCTTATAAACGAGATTCTAAAAATAAATATCAAGTTAAAAGATAATTAATTCAGACACTCTCTCAATTAATAAATGAATAAGTGAATTAATAAATGAATATAATAAAGTGGATAATAAATAAATTGGACAGAGGGTACCTCGTACTTCATTCTCAAAATTTAACGCAAAAAAAATTTAATAACAAAAGTTGCACTATTTTGGTCACACAACGGTTAACATAAAATGTTACCTAAGGATGTATACAGGCTTCGCTCTCCCAGAATAAGTAGTATTATTTTTAGTACTAAATTATTAAATTAATTAATTATATTAAATTAAATAGTATTAATTATTAGTAAAATATTAACATTTTCTTACCACGCCAAGGAGTATCACACTGAGTGATTCCTCCTATGAAGCATGTCAAGTTACTTTAACCAGTATTTATTGTAGACAATAATCAATAAAGTTGAAAAAACTTGCTTTAAAAGCACCTGCAGGCATGGTTCATGCATGGTGAGATTGTTTTAAGTAGTATTTATATCGTAAGTTCATAAGTGAGGCATTATTGTGTTTTCATTCTTCATTAAAAGGTAAGTAATATATTTTTTATGATCATCATTTATAGTTATATATATTTAATATATATATATATAAGTTATAGTATATTATTAGTGTATATATGATGTGTGATGTGTGTGGGTTGCGACTGTCGATTGAAAGAGGGTTTGAAGGTTATTTTTGAGTGATTGTTTTTTACATTGCGTGAGTGATGTCACCAATCATATATTCCATACTCGGGTAAGAAGGAATTTATATACTATATCCCTTTCAACAACTAAAATTAGAGTTGTAAAATTAAATTTAACTTATATTTAGGTAATGTAATATAAATCAGAGATAAATCAATAAACCTCTTTATAATCTCGGCTGATTTAATCCAATAGAAGTATAAACCTATACCGCAACTTATATTTACCGTTTTTATATCTTATATATTCTTGATAGCCTCCGTGGCCGTGATCGTAAAGGTGTTCGATTTCGGCACCGGGGGTCCAGGGTTCGCAGCCCGGGGTACGCTCTAAGATTTTATGAATTATTATTGCATTTGTATTAAAAAGATTTTACCAACTTTAATTAATTCTTAGAGTGTAGTAGATACAACCCACTTGAAGGTGGTTACCGCAGGGTGAATACCCTGATGAGTCGAAAGGCCCTAAAATGAGCATTTTATTTTTTTTTTATTTTTTATATTCTTGATCTGTAAACCTCCTTTTTAGAAAAACAAACATTTCCTATTATTCCATCACACTAACCGCATTACCTCATTTTTCCTCCAAAAAATAAATAATTATTTATTACCTTAGATATGTTGTATTACTGAATTAACTAGACATTACCTGGAATCAGAAAAACAGAAATCTTTATTATTTATAAAGAACAATAAAAGTGTCTAAGACACTCAACTCACTACAAAATATTTAAATTAATTTGTACAATATACCATGTTTCAATAATTTAATTATTAAATGTTGTTTTAAACGAAAGTCTTAAATTCGTCTTTAGTGTTAAATCCTAAACATAACTAAAACATCATTCACGTTTAAAGTTAAGTTAAAACATTAAATTTTGTCTTTAAAAAACAGAATCCTTAAATGTAATTTTTAAAACTGAACCTTTGGAGCAATAAATTGAGTAATCAATAAAAAAAACGGCGTCATCAACTCGTGTTTGTTTTTTTTTACTTTTCGGTCGAATAAAGTTTTAACTTCTCAATATCCTATTTGTCATTGTGTACAATAAACCCTTATTGACTTTAGAGGCGGGGGGGATCAAGAAGTCATGTACTAACACAACTTCAGCTCCGAGTATTGCAAGTATAACATGTTAGGTTTACGTGCTAGTTCTAAATAACACGTTCCATGTCCACTTTTAACTTTGCCCCGTTTTTTATTTATTTATTTTTTTCTCATCCACGTAGGGTTTTGTGTTGAAGTAGTTTTTTAGCTGATGAGAAACTTGTCTAGAAAACTGGAGTTTTCCTTTTTTTCTGACTTTTGCTATCTTTACTTTTTTTACAGCTTTGAGATCCTTTTTTTTAATTACAATCCCGTACTTCCAAGATCTATAGTACTTTCGGTTTTCGTGTTTCATCATTTTCGTAAAACATAAAATTCTTTTGGATTGAACATTTTACGTGTGAAATAAAAATACATTCAAGAAAAAAAGAAATAAACGTAAAATATCTACATCTTAGATAGGGTATAACTAATCTGGTAATAAAACCATCTAATAATAAAGAAAATTTAAAGTTCCAGATATAATATTTGGATAAAGTAATAATTTAAAAGACTTCAATCTAAATTTTTTTATTCAAACATCAAAAATCTAAGCATTCGACAAAGCATCCAAATTTTCTTCAGAAGCAATAATAGAACAAAAATCCAAAACCATAATTATAAACTTTTAAAAAAATTACAATCAAGTGACTTATAAAATTATTTATTAATAAATTGGATTCACAACAGTTTGAAATGTTGTTGCATGAACTGCTGAGTTTTATTTTATTATCAAAATTACTTCCATTGTCATCAAATAACATGCATACATTAAAAAACGTTAAAACCAGAAATGATATACTGAAACGAATAAATTTCTTTATTCAAAGAAAAGGAATACGAAAATTCATCTCAATATGATAGTTTTTTTGTTAATTTTTTACTTAGGTAGGGATCACACTTTTTGTGCTTGTTTCCTACTGTAAAATTAATACAATTGTTTATTTCCACCAAAAAAGATCATTTACAAAATATTTGTTTACAGTGTTTGATTATTACACGAACATATTGTACTAATATAAAGTATTAAAAATTTATGAAACATGAAATAAATGAATGAATGAATATTTTTATAGTCATATAAAAGTATTTGTTAAATTACAAAAAAAATATAAGTGAAATTAAAGTTTAACTATCGCCACAAAAGAGGTTATCTGTGCCGTGGCTGAGAGTGAATGATGTTTTTAATGTGTGATACTTCAAATAAACAATATATTGATAGATGAGATTAGTAAAAAATTATTTCTTTATGTTATGCTTTCCATAAGGAAGAATATAAGTAGTTTTTTCTTTTACTAAATAGCAACAAACCGCCTTTCCTAAGTCAAATATTTACGGAAATTATTAGCGGTTTCCGATCTTTAGGCAACCTCCAATAATATATAATAATTACTTAACTCTTAAAACGCATTACGTACTGTGATCAATCTTACCAATAAAAACAATAATAATAAGGTATACATTTTTCTATTCCTATTTAAAATATCACTACTATTTAAATAAGATTAGAGATAAGGTTTTCTTATATGTTTAAGGACTTAACACCGTGTCCTTTAAAAAAAGATTCTATTGTTATGTGGAGGAAAAAGTTAAACTAGAGGAAACTCTAAATGGGTAAAAAAATTCTCAAGAATAAAAGGTAGATCCTGTAGAAGAAAAGGACGGAAGCTTATATTGTAGACTCAGAGAGCATTTTACTTCTCCCAAGTGTTTCCTTCATATAATACTTATTCTTTGACTGTTGAAATGAACAATGGTAAAAGAAAAAAACTAATTTTTCCACTGTAATTATTAAGAACAATGTCAAAATAATTTTTTAAAATAAAAAAATAGTTTAAAGAAACGACTATACAATTACTTTCAAAAATGTAAAGCTCGTGCTTAAAAATATTTAAAAAAAAATTAAATCATCATTTAAAGGTACGAGAATAATTTTAAAATTATTTTACTTTTACTACTAACTTATGTAAACCCTTATAAAACCCAGGTTTAATCATAGTTATTCGTTACAGGAATTTTTAAGCTTTTTAATGTGCGAGTGTGTGTGTTTATGCTAGAGAGTTAAAACCTGCCACAAAACTTAGATTTAGGATCTAGTTCAGCTGCAGTAAAAATAAATTGTTTATTATACTACGATAACCTATCTATTATCATAATTAAAAAAAAAATCGTACAAAGTCGAACTATCATGCACATAAATCACTCAATTGAACCACAAAATTTGATTTGGATCTTGGGGCGCCATTATGAAAATATTTCCTTATTTAGATTATCTTTGTGAACTTATAGAAATAATAATTAAAAACAGATTAATAAGGACTACTTCTGTGTAATTTATAACTATGTTTTTATTGACTTTTTAACTTCATTTAATCAGATGGCGTTAAACCAAATGCGTCGATTTGATTAGTTAAAGTATTAAATGAGAAATCATTAAATCTTAATTTTTTTATTGGTAAAGACTGGAAACCGTACGTTGTTTTGGGTGGTACTTTTTCCTATTTTTTTGGAACTAAAACATGGTGTAAAACAAAGTTTCCTTTTTGGTCCTTCTTCCTTATTAACAGAACTTACATTCTGTTCAGACTGGGTTCAGAGATTACAATATATCTATCTATCTATATTTACATACTACATCAAAAACAGCGAGAAATTAATTATAGGAAATTATAGGGAGTCAAATTTTGAAAATTTAAAACACATCATTTTTAAATGTCGACCAATATCCAAGTGAAATCAAGTTGTTTGATATACCACTCAAATACAGGTACAATTATGTCAAAAATTTCAATTCAATCAGCTAATTGTTTATATTTTTTTACAAAAATTGTGTTTGCAAACAAATCAAAAACCGGATTTCACCTAAATTATTCGTTTCAAATGTTTTTCCTAAGAGAAGTTTTACAATGTTTTGTGATATTGAGTGAGTCAGGCATGATCTCCCAGGTTAAACGCAGAACAAAAATCGAAGAGTTGTGCCGTTTTTTTATGCGATTAACCGGGAATAATGATGTAGAAAGTAGAAGTAGAAATGTCAAAAATACATAACACCCGAAAAAGGTTTAGATAGATTTAAGCACCAAGTAATTAATGCACCAAGTTTTATACCCTTTATAAAAATTGTAAAACATTATAAAATCGGGATATCGGATTTTTTCGTCATCGAATTTGCTACTCACCTCCAGCTTCAGACTCGCTTTGTTCGTCCTCAGATATAAAATTCAAAAAGTTAATATTTAAATATATAATATTTTATATATATTTATAATATTTTATATATATATATTTATATATATATATATATATATATATATATATATATATATATATATATATATATATATATATAATATATATAATATATATATATATATATATATATATTATATATTATAAAAATTCACCTATATTATATTAATATCATGATTTTTAGAAAAAGCAAAGCGAGTCCGAATAGTGAGTGAGGTAGCGAAGCGGAGGAAAGTTTTGGTGCCCGTACCCGATTTGTAAAATTATGAACGAATAGATTTTTAACTTTTTGTTATGTTACAATTATTAAATAAATACAAAATTTTAAATTATACTAAATTAAGAACTACTTGATGTAAAATAATAATAACGATGATTCGCACAGTAAAATAGAAAAAACAAGAATCAAGCCTTGTAAAAGAGCTTTAAAAGAGAGTAGGATTAAGTCAAAAGCTTTTTAAAATAAATGTCTACAATTTTTGATATAAAATATTTTTTAAAGCGAATTTCTTTCAGAATGAATTTACAAATAAACTTGGTGGCTTAGCAATATTTGATTTTAAAAGTTTTTGTCAAAAAGTTTTTGTCATTTTTGGCAAAACAATGACAAAAACCTTTTTTACAATGACATTATGTCATTGTAATGTGTCACATAACATAATGCCATTCATTATGGCACAAAGGAAACAAATCAAGTTTTTTCACTATAGTGTAACATAAGGCTAAAATCAGCGTGGGAAAATAATGCCACGGAGCTAAAGAAGTTATTCCTGGATATTAAACTAGGCCCACTATTTTAAATCGGACCAACGTCATTGGTTCCTCAACACTATTTTCCTACGCTGTCAAATTATTTTAGCCATGTGTTAAACTATAATGCTTTCAAAAATTCGCTTATACCGTGACAGTATGCCACTTGTATAAACCAGTAATATGACGAACTGATAAAGTACAACAACTATGTTACCGCGAAGTGGCCACATGCAGGAGGGGGGATACGAAGCGGCCACAGGCAGGGCGGGGGTTACGAAGCGGCCCACAGCGCCAACGCGTAGCAGCAAAGAGGCCGTAGGCCTTTTGTTTTTGGTATAACTTCAGGAAGGTAAGTTTGCTTCTATTTCTCTTTCTTATCCACGTCCATGGGGTCGGAATAGTTTCCTTTTACGTCACCCCTTTTATTCAAGATTCTTAGTTCAAATTTATAACAACATAAAAACATGATTCATCAAATTTTATAGAAATAATAATAAATTAAAGAGTTATTTAATATATTTATTTAAACAAATAGAAACAATTTTGGTTACTTCTATTTCATTAAACAAAAGGAATGCTAATTTTAAAATTATCAAGAAAATTTTATAATAAGATAAATCTGCCATTAAAAATAAGTGCATTCTTCTCAATTTTTTTAAAAAGTGATAAGCTTTTAAATTAATGAAAATGTAAAAAAGGAATTCCTATTATAAAAAATATTCTTAAAGATTTCTCGCAAGTTTTTCTTCATTTTCCGAGAGATTAAGTTTCAACTGATTAGTTCTTTTTATTATTAAGAAAAACTCGTTGATTATTAATGGAAAAAGAAAACGAAGAAGTTAAAACTCAATAACTACTTAATGGTTTGTAAAAATTAGTTTTTTTAACTTGAATAATAAAGTTTTATGTTAATTGTTATAAAGCTAAGAAGAAAATGTGATTAAATTAAAGAGAACAATGATCATGTTAATAAAATAATCAATTTTCGGGCCTTTTATGTCTCGTATCCCTACAGATTTTATTTTATAAAAATGTGATTATTTGATTGTGAGTGTTAAGTCTAAACCCCACTAACTGTGACTTCTAAGTCTTTTGTACGAAGAGGATGCTGATTTTGAGAGCAGGTCTCACACCTATGAACTGTGACTTTAAGTTTTTTTTACAGAGGGAATGTGATTATTTGATTGTGAGGGTACGTCTAAAACCTACAACTGCTACTTAAACTCTTTTACGCCAATATTATTATAGTTATTGGAGGATGCATGCCGGTAGAATGAGAATATGATTGTTAAATTAGCTTTAATTATTCTCAAAGGAAGTATTAGTAAAATAAAAATGGTAATCAAATAACGAATATAATAATAATAATAATAACGCCCGTTTTAGGGCTTTTCGACCCTACAGGGTATTCACCCTGCGGGAACCACTTCGGGTGGGTCACACCTACTATGCTTAAAGTAAAGCTAATGTTGGCGAAATATTTTTACATCAAATCTATTCATAAAAATTGAGAGCATAGCCCGGCTGTAAACCCCGGACCTCCGGTGCCGAAGTCCAGTACTATACGACTGCGGCTACGGAGGCAGATAATGAAATAACGATAGATAATAAATAATTGGTCATTCACGGGATTAATAGGAAGGGTGTCTGAGGAAAGTTTTTACAAGACTAGAGGACACAAATCTTCCATTTAACGATCTTGGTACTGTTTACAGCGGGCATGTAAGACAGATTATATAGATTTAAGACAAACTGTATAACTGGGGTCTTCGAGGACAGTTAGGCATAACATTAAAATCATTTTTTGGAGGGGAAGGGGGCGGTTGTAAGGATAAAAGGACAAACACGGGGACAAACAAAAAACTATCGAGCACACCTTTTAATACGTCAAATGTTTGCCTCTTTACAAATTGTTTATGTTTATGTTATTATTTCTTAACAATGAATCAAATTTAGCCATTATAACAGATAAAAACAGCTGTAAGCACACCTTTTCAAATAAAAAAAGATATGGGGTCATAGCAGTTGTGAGTATTTTTATCTTCAACGTCCACAGCTTCTGCCATAGATTTAGGCGTCGGAGGGTGATTTCTGCATACCACCAGGTTACAACAGCCACCACTTTCACAATTTCACTGAACCACATTCTGATTTAGTTTTTCTGGAAAGATTTAATTTTAAATTTCCATATGCGCAATTTCGCTTCCCATTGGCATTAATTGGTTTGACATTGCCGTAGAGTTCATAAAAAAACTTATACAGCACTGTAAAGGATGGGAATGTATACGTCTGTAAGGCATAAAGCCTTACAGACGTTTACATTCCCACGACAAAGACACGACTGATAATATAGTTTTTTAAATATTATCAACATTTTAGTAGTAAATTAACAAAAACTGAGTAAAACAAAAAAGAACTGAGGACGTGGAAAAGATAAAAGAGAAAAAGGGTGAGGGACGTTTTGAACCCACTGTACCTACAATAGAGAGGACTGTCAAAGAGTTAAAATTTAAAATTAGGCAATAGAACACTAAAACTGGCCTCTGATTTGATTTTTCTTAAAAACAATCCTTTGATTTGAGAATAATTAAAAACATCTAGTCGGCAATTATTTCGTTTCACTGTAATGTTTGCAAAGAGAAGCTTTAATTCTTTTCCACCATTTAAACAAATGCTTATTGTTTCGCTTTTGACTTTGAACAAAATTAGAAAGGTAAATAATGATTCAGACAAAAGGGATCTAATTATAATTTAATTAGATCTAATTTTGAACTTGAATAATGGCTTGATTCTTTTAAACAAAACATTTGAGTTAAAATTAATAAAATGAAAAGATTGATCAAAGTTTGTAGCAATTCTTCTACAAATTGTATATACCTAGGATAACAAACGCAATACTGTCGTGCAAATTAAACAGTAAATAACATCAAAGTAACTTTAATAAATCATAGTGAAGCATTATTAATTGAATTTTATGAACATAGTAAAATAGTAAGAGTAGCATGATTTTAAATGTTTTGTCATCTTTAATGATATTAATGAGCATACATAACTTATAGAAGCTAAGATTTCAGCAAATAGAAGCCTTTTGATGTTACTGTTAGTCTTGTGATTTGTTTATTTCAGCTTTGATGTCATTTATGATGATCTAAATTGTTTAAGATTTAATGTTATTTTGCATAATGAAGTAAATTTATGTTGCTTTTGAGTGATGGCTAGGGAACGTCTAACCTATTAAAGTCTTAACTTGGATTCTAAATCAATCTGAACTCAGTACAGGCTTAACCCAACTCAGTTAGACTCAGTTAAATTGAGTTAGATTGTTTTTCTCAACAAATAGTGGGAAAACATTTTTTTATCTGATTACACATGTATTTTATATTTTTGTAATAATGTATGTATAATTAAATAAATAAATAAATGTCTTTGAAAAAAAAACATCAATATTTATTGAACTAAAATAACGAAACAAAGTCATCTCAAAAATTAGTTAAAGTACATCTTGAGTTAAGATAGGCAGTGTTGCAGGTTTAATAATTCAGTCGTACCAACAGCATTCCTACAAATAGAATATGCATTATATTCTTAAGGCTAGAATTAAAAATGCAAACTTCCTGAGTCCTCTGGTAGAGAACGCTTGAAGGCGTTTTCGTTCGTAAAGTTTGTACTTAATATTACTTCATTGTGTTCCTTTTAGTTTAACATTACAGTAGGACTTTGGTTGAAACGAGGAAAAAATTACAGCATCAAGGCTACATTTTGCTCCCAAATCGAAACATTATAATTTCTCATTATGATTATAATAGTTGGTATGTTATAAATGCATTTTTTTTCATTCCGTGATTTTATAATTTTGATTCGGCACTTATGAATTACAATTTACTGTAAAGTACTTATGCGTTCTCTACTAAATTATTTCATGTTTCTTACAGACGTGATCATGCTCCAAGTAGAGAAGGAAGTATAGTCGTCAGGCTGTTTCTTCTTTCCTCGTTTGTGTCCAAATTATGAAATTTCTTCCTACAGGTAGACACATCTTAAAAGGTATAATGCATTATCATGATAACTTGAATTTGCATTCACTGAAACCACGCTATACTACGAAACAAAATGTTACGCACTGGCCATCTAGTTGAATCGTAAGACGGAGTATACAATGAGAAAATTTTGTAACACTAATTGACTGCAACAACAAGAACAATAAAAGCGCAACAAAATTAATTAAAAGGCAAACAATAAATATATGAATTCAGTTGTCACTAATTCCTCTTGAAAATTATAATTTAAATACAATGTTTTATCGAGGGCAAAACAATTTAAGTAGACAATTCTTGAATTTTACTGGGCAAATGCTCATTTGCCTTACAAAAACTCTTTTAAAAGACTAAACTGGATACATGTTTAGAAAAAACGTTTAAACCTAAAACTAGAACAACAGAGCCGTAAAACGTTATAACTCCAGGTAAAGTTTAACTTTATTTTTAAAACATTATTATCTTTAGTTCTTTAAAAGTATAATTTAAAAACATTTTATTACTATTGTAGATTTTGGTTTCATCAGCATTTAGGTTTTTTTATATGGGTATCTTTTCTCTTAAAGTTGTTTGAAAGTAGTAAGAATAGGGCGCTGGGAGGCGCCACTATCCAATAACAAGGTTTGCAAGAGAGCAGTAAAAACAAGTCTAAAGCCGACCTGTTTTTTCTTCTTCTTCCTTGCTCCTATTTACTGAGGAGATTTTTTAAGGCGACCTCAATTTAACCTCTGAATTTTTTATTTTTACTCTACTTCTTTAGCATCATCCTTTTCCTTATTTCTCTATAAAAATAATGTAATACACTAATATGAATACATTTGCATAATAAATTAAGTAAATAAAAAATTAAATATTTAGATAAAAAAAATGTATAAAGCTTTTAATAAATAACGCGCTAAGCTTAAAATAAAAAAGCTTTTATTTTATAGAGTTATATTATATTTGTAACTAAAATATTTTTTCTTTTTATAACTAGTTCTTCTTTTTAGCAAATACTTTTTTAGAAAATTCATAGCAGGATTCAATGTCGAATGTGTGCCAATTATATATATATATATATATATATATATATATATATATATATATATATATATATATATATATATATATATATATATATATATATATATATACAAAAATAAATATAAAATATTGAGTCAATGTACTCACTCAATACAATTAAAACAAAAGCCATGGAATTGAATTCTGGTTCTTGTGATCAACAACCAAAATACCAAGTTTATTTCGTTTTGTTTACAACATTTAAGTCTGTAACTATAAAATAATTTTAGCTTTAGGTCTGCAATCTGGGCAAATTTAATTTGAAATGCTAGATGTCTTGCTAAACGGTCTGATTTTCCTTGATTTTTTTACTTACTTGAAAGTCAGTTTTTTTTTATTTTTTAAAAGAAATGTGCTAAAACTTTATAGTTGTTAACATAAACAAAGTTTTTAATAAGTGCAATAAGAAGTGCCCTTATTGCACTTTATTTCGGAATTATTGATCAGAGTTTCATATGGCGTAGTAAGAAGGGTGTTTTCCTTGATAAATACAGAAAAATTACTTACAAGTAGAAAAATAAAATCAAGTCAATCAAAAATCCGTAAAAAACAACCTCATAAGCGTCATTTTCATGATGAAAATTCGCTAAAAGTGAACTGTTCTATAAGAGATCAAGCATTCCAAAAGTAATTCACCAAGTTTGCGGACCCCAGCGCCAGAATTTTTAATTTTAGATAAATTTGTATTTTAAAACATAATATAGGTAGAACCTGATCCGTTTATTTTACAAACACTTAAACATTGTATGAAGGTATTAAAAAAATGTTACATAACTTATTTATTAATATAATATAAGAGTATAAAATAAATAAAAAAAGTTAATAAAAATTACTAGAATGCCTTAAAAGGAATTTGTAGATAAAACAAGAAAATGCAAAAAGTAGTTTTTTAAAAAGGGATTTTTAAAATGCGGGTAGGAGTTTATTTTTTGTATTTTTTTTTTTGGAAATCTCTATTGTTTAAGACTAGCATGGTCTGCTTGTTTCCTATAAAGCATTTTGTACAAAAAAATGCTTAGTTTAAAAAACGAATCTGAAATTTGATCTCATTTTATCCTATCTACCCCTTAGTCTTAAGCAAAAAACCTTTTATGCATCTCTCATTTTTTGACGCCTCAAAAAACTGAAAGAGTTGCTTTGATCGAAAAAAACTGAATGAAAACGGAGCTTGTAAATCTGTTGAATGACGATGATGGAAGAAGGGCAAATGCTCTTTGTGTTTTTCCTTCTATCTTTTTCTTATATCTTTTTCTCTCAAGTTTAAAATAAATATTTTTTGTTATAATGCTTTGAAGCAACCTTTTTACAATAAGGAGGTTCCCAACCTTTTTACTCATAAGACCACTAGAATATTTTTATTTAGTTTTTGGGACGTAGGAATACTACTACTTGTTCCTTTTTAGGCATTACTTGTACTCTACTACTCTACTACATTGTGCCAGTGTAGTAATTCTAATAGTTATTTATGCACCAAGGGAGTAAAGAATGCTATTATTTCCCAGAGCAGTAAGCCGAGGGAACCAAAGTATTTAACTCCCGAGGCGAAGCCAAGGAATTTATGTTTTCAACTCCCAAGGCAGATCCGAGGGAGTTATGACTATTAGCTACTAGTTTTTAATAACTAACCTCACCAGTTACTCTAGTCACAGAAAAGGAAAACCACGTAAAAGGCTAGGTTATCCGGCCTTGAATTCAAGACTTATCGAGAGGACGGTACAACCATATTTTAACAAAATTCTTAGTTTCTATCAATTATGCCAATCAGGAAGTCTTATAACAATCTAAAACGGATGATTCAAGAGAAATTTCCGGTTTCGGATTTTTAGTGTAAACACAATAAATAATTTTCTTATATTTCAACGTTATAAATAAGGAAAATAAAAATTAAAATAAGCTGTCTTAAACCATTAATATTTTTCTTAAGCACGGAAATATTTACATTTTAGTGTGTTTTACCTCATTTTTAGAGTCAAACTCTTAAGTAAATAACAGAAAATGTCGTTCAACGAGAAATAAGAAATTTAAATAATACCTTTAGTTATTTTACAAGTTATTTTCAGTTTATTGCATTATTCATCTCACTGTGTTACCTAATATTATTAAAGTTTAAGACTGGGTATATATCAAGGAAAATTGCCTCTTACAATGTTTGGATTATTTGACTCCGGCTATAAAATAGTAATATTTAAGGCGTGCGATATCTTTCTTATGTTTTCAAGCTTTCATACCCCAAGCCAGGTGTAAAGTAAAATATTCCCAGCACGTAGTGAGCTGAAATATTCAATCTGTTTCATAAAGTGATTGTATGTTTAATTCATATATTATAGCCCATTTTTATAAGAGAGATGTAGTAGATTTTGTAACACGGAGGAAAAGTACCATTTTATTGAAACAGATGTTAACTTTTCCTCATCTATTTCTTAGGTTTAAAGGAAAAGTATTGATATCGGGATTTCATCTGAATCATCGGTTTCAGGTGTTTTTGATTGGTCAGTAAGTGTGTATATGTGACTGTTATTAGTAAGTGTGTATATGTGACTGTTATCAGTAAGTGTGTACATGAGACTGTTATCATCATAACAGTGTGTATATGTGACTGTTATCAGTAAGTGTGTATATGTGACTTTTATCATCATAACAGTGTGTATATGTGACTGTTATCATCATAACAGTGTGTATATGTGACTGTTATCTGTAAAAGCACCCAGTGTTTTTACGCAAGACAGTTGAAACTTGCGTATTGACTGAAAAATTAATCATTAGGTTTAGTTGTGCTATCATTAATTGTTATTTATGACTCATTAAAATCTATTCTAGATTAGATAAAAATTCATGGAAAAAATTACAGGATCGATGTGAAATTTAATACCAAAAACGTAAGTGTTTTTCTGAAAAATTGTTATCATATTATCAACAATTTATCAAAAGAATTTTCTTTTGCAATTAATAGAAGAATATCATAAAATTTAATTACAATTTTGCCTTAAACGTAGAACAAATTTAAATTAATAAACTGTTAGCAAATTTCTTATATAGTTACGGTATTGTTTAAAAATCAGTACCGACCTTACCATAGCCCTTATCACTGCAACTATCATAGCCCTGGCAGTGCTGCCAACTACAACAATGTACTATACGTTCTTAAAAATGTATATATACCTATAGTCAATACCTAAACATTACTTAAAAAATACAATGATGTTTATTTAAAATTGTCTAACATAGCATTAAATGAAATTTAAAAACTTTTAGTTGAAGTAAAATATAAATTGTAAGAATTAATAGTGCGACCCTCGTTTTTGTAGTTTCAATGTTTCCAATTTAGTTTGAGCACTTATATAGAACCCTTCTGTTTAAATAGCCTTTTTATATAGTTTCCTCTCAGTTCATCCAATACAGGACCTTTTTAACTTTAAAATACTGTATTTACAAGGGTAGTTAGTCTTATATAGGCTAAGTTTATAACTAACTTTTAAAAAAGCCTAAAAGGCCAGCAGATCTGAATCAAATCGATTTAATAAATTAAATTACTAAGAGTTCAGTAGTCTAAATCGGCTCACCTAATTACACTGTATTCTGAAAGTATCCCCTAAAAAACTACAGTCGAAATAAAATTTATTTAAAACAAAAGTTAATTGAATTTAAAATTTTATAATTAAGTTACATTTATTTTACCTTAGGCTTAGGCTCATATTATTTCCCAAAATGCAAGTGAAGGTTTAGTATTGTAAAAATAAAAACTTCTATGCTACAAAAAAATGATTATGCGTTTCCTCATAAATTATATCCTTTGCACACGCAGGTCAGTAAATTTGATACATCTTCTCTATATCACGATTATATATTATAGAATATACCAGGAAACATTATGATTAAATAAACAATCGAGAAAATTAAAGTTTTATTAAACTTGTTCTGAGGGATTTTAAATATGTGATAAAATAAAGTTTTACCTCAGCTTTAATGAAGATCTATTTTAAATTTATTTTAGCAAAATTTAATCAGAAAATGAAGCTTATACGGTTGTTCTGATGACGGAAGTGGAGTGTGAGAATAAATAAAATTGATTCCATGAGACAACTTATACTTATATATATATATATATATTACGCTTATGAGGTTGATCGGATGACAGAAGTTGAGGGTGGGAGTGAGCGGAATCGGTTCCTATTGGCTTCCTGATAACAAAAATATATGTCCCAAAAAGTTTATATGTATATATGTATTGTATATATATAATATATATATATATATATATATATATATATATATATATATATATATATTATATATGTATTTATTTATTTATTTTATATACATATATTTATTTTATATATATATATATATATATATATATATATATATATATATATATATATATATATATATATATATATATATATATATAGGGTGTTTCATATAAAGTGTCCACCAAAAAGGAGGTGTTAGTACTCTCAAAAGAAACAAAAAATGTCCTATAATATTAACCCCGATCTCCAACCGTTTTCCCACGGTTGGATTTGATCCAAAGGTCAAATTTAATATTTCAAAAAAATATTTGACCTCACATCATATAATTGTTAATAGGGATTTAACTATTCAAGCTAGAAAGGCGAAATTGGTATCATTAGAAAGCTGAGTAAATTTCCTAAAGGACAAACTACTAACTAGGTCAAATATTTTGGAACTACTGCCCAAAATTTTGCATGAAACATGATTTTTTTAAAAATTAATTTTATGGAATTTTTTGTAGTAGGGCATTAGAGGAAGTAAGAGATGAGCAAAAGTTCAGCCAAGAACGGAAAAAACTTCTCTTATGATTGCCCTTTAAGAAAATGTAAATATTTTAATACATTTAATAGTCAAAAATGTAAGCTATTGGTGCTAGAAGTTGCAAAAACTGATATTTTTGTTCCTTTTGAGGAGTACTATCACCTCCTTTTCTGGACACTTTATATCACCGTGATATATATATATATATATATATATATATTATATATATATATATATATATATATATTCATCATAAGCAAAGAATAAATATGTATATTCTTTCATTATTATATATGTTTATTATACTATTATTGATTAATTAATAATCTAAAGTACGTATATCGTAAATAAATAAGAAAGGTCTGATACAGATCAATATTAATTCGTATTTCTACTTGTCCTCATTTATACCGTAGATATAAAGGAAAATTATTGTGTTTGCGAAAAAATCCGAATCCAGGATATCACCGGAATTATCCGTTTCAGGTGTTTTTAAGACCTCCTGATATGTGTGTGTGTTTATAACAATAACTCTTTCTCAAATCGAAACGATAAGTGGCATATACTTGGCAAGATAATTAAGTGATTATGGCGCTTATTGTTTTATAAAATATTTATGACGCCATCAAACACTTTTTTACCATGAAATGTTGTAAACTAGCTAGATATTAATTTAAATATGCACACACAAAAAACAGATAGACAATCGTCATGCAAACCATTAAAAACACCTGAATACCTTCCAAATCAGATAATTAAAATTGAATCATGAAGACGCCTTTTTAGGATAAACAAAATACTGTCCTTATTTTCTTGCGATCATAGGAGAGGAAAAGCAAAAAATTAATTAAATTAAACATTTGTTTAACACAATACTAATCAGTAAAAAATCTAATACAAGTTTTATTATCATCCTAAATATTTAAACTAGTTTTTGGCAAAGTTGTTGGTTAAATTTAGTTAAGTTTGTTTCACTGCACAACTTAGTATCAGAGTTGTAGTGATAGTCGAGTCAGTCAAGTGATTAGTAATTGGAGAGAAAGAGTTGAATCGGAAGTTTTAGATAACTTGAAACTTTGCTTGCTTCACTATACTCCCCCTCAATAATTACGTAATTATTAAACTTAGTGCTGTTTGATTGAGAAACCCAGCAATTATTAGAGTCTTATTAGGATTCTACAGTTTCCGCTTTTTACCAATTGTGTTTTCTTGTTATTGCTTTTATAACTTAATTTTCTTTAATTTCGTTAAATCATCAGAATAATGTACAAAAGAAATGTTAGTTATTTAAGTTTTAATTGTCACTTAAATTTTATTTTATCGACGTGTATTAATTATAAATAACGGCTATAAGATAACGATAATAGTTTTATAAATTATAATTAAACATATTAATAGATTAAACAAAATTGATTCGTACATGTAGATTGTAGATGCAAGTGATTTGTCGGCGTTTGTAGTCTCTTAAATAACGTAAGTTACTTCTCGGTAAAGTATCAACGAAACTTTGGCTTTCATGTCAGGGCCTCTTCAGACGGGTTAGTGCGCAGAAGAAGAGTTATTAATTTAATTAATAATTACACCTGAGGTGCACCGTACCTCAAAAATTTTAATTCTTTTACTTAAAAGATTTTCGGATTATTTTGAATTCCAAGCTAAAACTTAATATGCTGGACAATTGTTTAGTCCTTTGTTAGTATTTCTCTGTTAGACAAAGAAATGTTACATTTGGATAGTGTTGCATCCACTTGATATTCTTCATCAATAAGTCTATTTGACCAAGAAATATTTTAGTTGTTAATACTACAAGAACTTGATATTTTGGTCCATTAATTTGCTTTATTTTTTAGATAATCACAAATATTACTTTCTTCAATGTCCATCAGTTTTATATTTTTTTAATTTCCATGTCTACTTTTTAAATGTTTCAACTTAATTTAAAATTTTTCTTTCACTTAGTGTGAAATGTTAAACTTAAGGCTTAAACATATTCTGTATCCAGCGTGTTTGTTTTTCCTCACTCCCAAAACCCTAATTTCGTAATGCGTTGGACTGTGAAGATTTCGTTGGATTTTTTTAAATTCTATTCTCTAATGTGGATATTATTAAGGCAAGAATAGGTATTTAAAATCTTTTTTGTAGTTCGGAACAGAACCTAGTCGTGAGTCTCATTATCCCTAATTACCGACAATTTGTGTACAAAGAGATATACCACGAAACTGTGACAAACAGTTATATCAAATTATAAACATACATACTCATTTTTTAAAAGGAGGGAAACCCCATTTCAAACGGCACCGTAATGTTTGCCAGGAATTTCTTTTCATATATTTGTTTACAAGTCAAAATCGGGTTATACCCATAACAGCAAAAATATAAATTAAAGAACAGATAAAATAATAAGAAAAAAATAAAATTTTTACTCCAAGACTTGAGACACAGAAAGGTAAAAGTAAATCCTCCTCTTCCCCCTGTGGGACGCAAAAGCAATCTAACAAGGATTGGCTGAGTTTTGGCCTGGGGTAGTCTCAGGGATTTTTGGGTGTAAAATTTATAGCTCCCGTATGTCTTGGAGTTTTAACCTCCTTCTCAGGAGTTTCTCTTACTATACAAAACCTAAAATCTCTTAAGTAAAAACTCATAACAAATTAATACCTTTGAGGCCTTGACATAAATAAAATTCAGGTAACCTAAAAAATAAAATTTTAATTATAATAAAACCAGGCACAGTGTACCTCGGTACTTTTCCTAACAACTTTGGACTTGTTTCACTTGTCCTCAGAATGTAATGTATATCTGACGATAATGTAGTACATACAAAAATTAAAAGATTTATAGTTATAGACCAATTAAGTCAATAATTTAAAAATATTTACAAAACATACATTTACAAAACAAAAATAAAATAAAATTTTGTAATTGATGGAATACGTATAGATGTAAATTTTTGTCAAATTCTATGTACTTTTAACTGAAAAAGATTTTTTAAATATGTGCTGACTCAGCAGAATAGGTTATCGTAGTCTAAACAAATTATCTTCCGGAAAGCACACAGGCCTTATGTTGAATTTTAGAGTCAAGTTTTTAAAAACGTACTAAACCATTTGATAAAAATTGAAGTAATGCTGATAATAAGTAGAAACTAGGCACATATGTTACTCTTATACATAGCTAAATACGTGTCAAAACTCAAATTGATCGCAAAATTTTTCGCTTTTAATATTTTTTTAAAATTCTTGCTGAGTCATTATTGCGGTTTATTAACGTCATAAAAAATTATACCTATGAACCAATTTTTACAAAGTTTAACTCTCTAGCATAAATACACTGGGAGCTACGATTATGACAGACACACACACAAAGACAGACAACTTTGAGAAAACTACTTAGGAGGACTTAAAAAAACCTTATATGGCTAACTCCAGTGATATCCCGGTTACGGATTGTTCCGTAAACGCAATACTCTTCCTATATACGTACGACATAAATGAGAAAAAATAAAAAAAAGTTAAATTTATTAAATAGATGTTTAGATTATTAAATTATTTTTTTCTTAATTATTAAATTAATTAATTAAAATTAATTTAGTATTTTAATTGATTAATAGAAAACTGTTTTAATAATAACAGACATGATATTTTAATTATACCTTCCTAAATACAAAATAGTAACCCTCAAGGTCAATTATAAAATAAGGCGACCCGTAGCGATTCATAATAGATATATCGACAACAGGCCTTCTTCACACGAGGTCTAGTAGAATATCTAGATCTACAATATGTATGTATCCAGTTTAGGCCATACTGGTTATGATGACACAATAAAAAAATTAAAGTTAATCATTTTGTAAAAAATTAAAGTTTAAAAAGTTTTCGTACATTTCTAAGATCATGTTACAAATTAGCCACAAATAATAGCTAAAAAAAAATAATACAAATTTTTATATAAATTTAAAAATTTATGAAATCTTAAAATATAAAATTTTTTATAAATTTTAAAATTATATAAAATTAATTAGTCAATTAAAATTATTTTCTTTTCACTACAAGAAATAACAAAAGCGTGTAACTAAAAAATTTAATGTATAGACGCAATTTATACTTCCTAAAATAAAATAAAAAGCGTACCAAAAGTTTGTACTTTCTTATAAGATAGTTGATAAAGAAACTCGAGCAAATAAAATTCTTCTACATTTGTACTTTTAAGAATTGTGAGAAAAAACGAAATATAAAGAATCTGTGTCATAGTAGAATACTGAATGTAAGATGTCGCTGTAGACGACCCAGTCAAAAGTTTTAAGAAAAAGTCAGCAAAAAGTTTCCTAGGTATTATTTGATTGAAAAGTTTCGCAGGACTTTTTACTCTGGAACGCCTAGAGCTCTTTTACTAGTGGTTTTCGAGTCTTTAAAATCTCTCCCTCTAGCCTAAAGAACCCACAACTAACTTTATTTACTAGTGATAAAAGTTAAAATCTGGAAAAATTATATTTGTTAAGAAACTTTTAGTTCCTTCGACTATTTCCTCCAATTTGAAATATATTAAATTTTTATTGACATAGAGTGTAGTTACATTTATTATTATTAAATGAAAGATTTAAACGATTTAAGAAGTAAGATCCGAAGTAAGATTAAATGAAAGATTGAACGAAGTAAGATCCGGTAAAGTGAGACTTTATTAAAATTACCTTCATAAGGTGTTTGGCACAAATGTACCAATCACATTTTTTACCCACTCGGCAAGCTCTCTGAGAAAATATATCACATAAAGGCTCACTAAATACTATTTTTTTATACATTCGCTATTTTGGTCCGACGCAATCAAGTTCTTTAATATAATTATTTTGAAAAATGAATGGGACCTTGCCCAAAATACCAATGACATTGCAGGTAAGAAAGTAATAAATAGACAGACATGCTTTGTATTGATTATAGAAAACAACTTTTACTACACGAAGTAGCAACAATTATTATTTTCTACAATATTGCCAACAAAAAACAGTAAATATATTTGTCGTATTAAAACGAAAAATATTATACTTTTTTATTATGTAAAAGAATTGTACAAATTACAGTAACTTGTACTGAAATTCAACTGAATTGTTTTTTTTTTTTTTTTTTTTTTTGCTTTTTTACAATTGTTTGAAAACGAATAAAAAGCAATCAATAATAATTGAATTAATGCAGATAATGTGATGAAACCTGGTACATTTGTTATTCCTTTACATGATTACATTTGTGCTATTTTTTTAATGAAACAAATAATTCATACGTGTTTGTGCATTATCGAAATTTTTCGAAAAAATAAAGAAAAGGTCATTATTTTACGTTAATGACGTAAGAAAAATTACTATCTAGACTTAAAGATTAATTTTTTACCAAGTTTTAATTCTCTAGCGTTATACTCTGGGAGCTACAATTATAACAGATAATCAATCATACATATACAGTCCAACAACTTCATAAAAACAACTCTGGAGATTTTAAAAAAGACCTGAAACGAAAAATTTAGTTGACATCCCCATGTCCGATTTTTTAGAGCAAATACAATTCATTGACTTTATACCTACAGTGAAAATTAGGAAAAGTAAAAATCATCGAACAACCGTAAAAACGTATTATTTATTTTACTGTAAAAACAAATTATAAGCTATGGAATAATTTGTTTAAATTAATTCTACACCGACCTGTAACATTTATTGATTGAGAAATAACTATTTGCATAATATAATCTCACAGCTTCTACCTCACACATTTACATTATATGCATAAAGGATAGAAGTAGTAAATATGAAATTATCGCTTATTCATTTATTATTACATCTTTTATTTTTAAAGATAACTTTTCGAAAGAGAACACTATAGAAATAAAATAAACATAGAAGCTTTATTCTGCCAGGCGTACCAGCAGATTTACATATCTCCTTAAAAAAATACAAATCACCTAGCCTTTCGACCTGGAGGTCAGGGGTTCAAATTCAGCTGGGGGAGGACCTTCATATAAATAAGTACCGTGCACTCGGGAGGTCTTGAATTCAAGGTCGGCCATCCCAGCCAGGGTTTTACGTGGTTTCCTTGACTGGCTAATACGCAAATGCGGTGTTAGTTCCTGTTTCCTCCAAGACAAGTCTGGATCCACGTTTACGTTGTCTCCAGCTCACGAAAAGTCAAGGTTTTGCGGGCTGATGGAGATGAAGGTCGGAAAGGTATACTGAGTCTTCGTATGTCCGAAAACTAAGTAAAAGTAAAAGTGACACGAATAGCGCAAGTGACTAACAATGAGCTTGGTTCTTGATGACAGGAACTTTGACTTTCAGGTCGGTGTTATAGAATGAGTTCGTGCACGCACTGGCATCGGGATTGTCAGAGTTCTCTGTTGGGTGGGGCTGGACTGGCCAGAGCGGTGAGCCTAGCTTGAGTCTGGTGATGCTAGAGGAGCTGATGAGACTGGTTAAGCAGAGTTGGGCCAAGTGAGACAAATTTGATCAGAGAAGCTAGTAAGACTGGATAAACTAAGCACACAGTTGGACTGGTGGGTGGCTTTGCCTTAACGGTGGGCCAAGCCAGAGTCTAGCTGGTTTAGATGAACTGACCCCACAGTGAGCTACTCGCGGCACTAACCTAAGCTGTGAGTTTGAATAGAGTCTGATCAAGCTAGATGAACTAGGCACACTGTGGACTAAGCCATGTACGGAGGGTGTGCTTCCTAAATGATTGGGTGAGAACAAACTCTGGGGTGGATCAGTTGAGTGAGATTTGAGTCAGGGGAAACGCTAATATGACCCTACGGGTTTAAGCATAAAAAAATAAACATATTATACTAACAATCTACTCTGACTTTAATAAATTTTAGACTTACGATTATGCACAAACAAAAGATGTTTGTTAGAGCTTAGTTACTAGTTTAAGATTTTTCCACTCCTTCAATAGTAACAGGGAGTTGAACATATTTTACTTGGACTCCAATCAAGGTCATGTAAAATTTAAATGAATTTTTATCGTAAATGATTTATTTATTTATCTTTAAAGCTCACGATTAGTGCTTGATTATTTATTAACTGCCGAAGTTATAAAGCATAAACCTAAGAGATGGATCCATCTCTTGTTATAAGCAAGAGATGGATTGTTAAGCTCGAAACCCGATATGCAGACCAACGCACCAAAACTATTTTTTAGTTTTGGTGCGTTATAAAACATTTTCAGAGCGTTTTATAAAACTTATAAAAATATTCGTCCTTACTAGGATTCTAACTCTAGCCCCCTAGGATTAAGCGCTTTATCGACTCTGGTCCATTTTCATTCAACTCACAGGCCCATAAAACACCATAAACGGCGCTCCACTTAAAATATATTGTTCATTTAAGTTTTTCAGTAATTGACCTTGATTTTGGTCACTTTAAGTGGTCGTATCGGCTCCATTTTTATTCGATTCCACTCGCCAAAAAACAAATCAAAGTTAACAATAATTTAATATTTGATCTGAGTTTTGATCCAAAGTTTGGTAAAAGTTTTCTGTTTTTAAAAAAATGTCCTTGGTTCTTTACACAACAATACTTTCATCTAAAAAATACAAGAAAGGAAAATAACTATTCTTTATTTTAAAACTATGTGTAGTTTTTGCTAGTAATTAAAAACAAATATATAAAAACCAGACCACAGAAAATTTCAATGTTAAAAATGTGTCGATTCTGCTAATAATGGAGTAACAAAACTCCTAATGGCTTGCTTAGAAATCTCGTTACACTAAGTATTTCGAGCGCTTTAACAAAAGTCCTTTTTAAAAAAAAAATCTAAAGTAATTTGTAACTGTCTATTGTTTTCGAGTTTGCTGTTGAAAAATCACCCTCCCCGTAATTCTTCTTTAGACCCCTCTCAATGTTTCTTCAGCATCCTGATTCCTTAATTGGCCTATTGATGTTTTAGAATGATCAAGTAAATACAAAGAGAAAATCGAGATTTTATTTAACTTAACAAGACTTTGCTAAAAATAGTAAGTAATCAACTTAGTTGTTAAAATCTTATTATATTGCAGCAGTAATTGGGTTACTAACGAACGAAACAGCAATAAATTTAAAGTCATTTTACAAAGTATATGCACACATCTGACTTTACCCGACTTATCTGTCATTCAGGTGTTTTAGAACTTTCTGCGATGTTGTTCTAAGTTTGTGTGTATGTGTGAGCGTGTATGTGAGCGTGTTATGATGTGTATGTGCCGATGATGTCTCATTATCGTCGCTCTCAGAGTGTTTATGATAGAGAGTTAAAACTTAGTGCTAAAGTTATTCTTTAGGGCTAGTTTCAATTTTCGGAAGATGGTGTTCTTTTCGTTTAATCAAGGAAAATTTAAAAAAGTATTGATTGGTTTACAAACGGACACACATGCTGTTTTGATATATGACAATAAAGTGTGAGTATTTTAACTAATTTATTAAACATTTTACAACGGCTATGTATAAGTTATATATGACTAATATAAAACAGCATCGATCAAAGTCGCAGCATCAACCCGAAAAGGCGAGACAAGGTTTCGAAATACCCCGTACACGAAAAAATAAATTCAGTAAAAAATAAATGTATGTATCTATAGTGTCTAGATAATTAACTCCAACTGCAAGACCAATAAGTTAATAAGGCTTGATGTTAAGCAATTTTCGCTTATATTAATACCGCACCTAGTAATAAAAATTTTAACAAATGATAGTAGAAAATATAAATTTCAGTGCATTTATTAACCTGCTATAGAAAAAATTGAATTTTTGGAAAGCTGACAATACTAAAATATAAAAAGAGCATTTACTCAAAGAACATAATAGATCTAGAGTGTTGGAAGGTAGACAAGAGTGTCAGACAGAAGGTAGAGGTGAACTCGGTGGCGCTCTAGTTAACTAAATACGGAACTATCTTTTTTGTCCAAAAAATTCTAGAACTACCTTTCTTTATACAACAAAAATATTTATATAGTATTATTTTTGCTTTGTAAAACAATTTCGTTCTTCCGGGTTTCATTTAAATTAGTTATTAACTTATAATGAAAGAATTTCGATTTTCTCCTTACTGTTTAAAAAGACATTTTTTTTAAGCAGAAAAAAAGATCGGTGTAATTATTAGAATAAAAAAAATAAGTACAAGACTTTCTTTTCCAACAAGAAAAGCAAGTGAAAACATTCAAAAAACAAATATAAAACTTTTCCTTTTGAAAAATGGTCTTCATCTTGTCTTGACTGATCGGTTCATTAAAATAACTAAACTCTTTTTTCCCCAACTGCAAGACTTTTTTTTTAATTAACACCCGACTAAGGAAAAAGGGAGATAACGAGGAAATATTACAAAAAAACAGGCCTTTTTCTTCTGAGGAAATTTATGTTGAATTATGTCCATAGAAAAATATGTTCATTGTCACAAGTTAATAAACTGGGAATAAAGAATATTGCTTCAGTGGTTGTAATGGAAGGAGAGGAAAATCGTTTAGTAAATATAACTAAAGTTTTGAGTACAATGAATCTTAAAAATGAAATAAAAGAACTTTTAAATTAAAAAATTGGACATAGGGTACTTCTCACATTTTCCTCATCCTATCAGATTCGCTACGCTCATCCTCAGAAAAAAGAATTACCTGGTTTATATCGCACTATGTCTTCGGATTCGCTTTGCTCGTCATAAAACATTTAAGATAACGCATGGGAGTCTAACATCAAGTATTTAATGATGGTTAAGACGTAATGAAAAATATTTTTCAAGAAGCACAAATAGACCTAATGTTTAAATTTTGGGAGACATTTCGATTCCCTAGTACGAACACAATAGAAGCTACGATTATAACACACACACACACACACACATAGAATTATACAAGTAAATTGTTTAAAACCATCCAGGAAGTCTTAATACACCCGAAACTGATAATTCAGTCAATAATCAGTACTGTATTTTTTGTGAAATCACTTACGAGATAAACAAGAATATATATATATATATATATATATATAATATATATATATATATATATATATATATATATATATATATATATGTATATGTATGTATATATATATATATATATATATATATATATATATATATATATATATATATATATATATATATATATATATATATATATATATATATTATATATATATATATATATAATATATATATATATATATATATATATATATATATATATATATATATATATACATATAGGTATATACACATAGTAGAGAAATTAGGTATTGCAGGGATCAAAATTCAGGTATCGAGGTAATTATTTATCAATGCCATTCATCATAGTTTACTATTTATATTGTTGTTTATTGTTCATCATAATTAAAGTTTATATTGTATTAGAATAATAAAAGTGATAGTGAGATGCACGTCCACATTGCTTGGAAACATAACGTGTGTGCTGTGCAAAAGGTATTAAGAATTTCTCAGGATGGATTGATGTGTTTTTTTAACACTTCTCAACTCTCTTAGGATTGTGTGTTCTCAGGATGGATTGATATGTTTTCTCAACACTTCTCAACTCTCTTAGGATTGTGTGTTCTCAGGATGGATTGATGTGTTTTCTCAACACATCTCAACTGTCTTAGGATTGTGTGTTCTCAGGATGGATTGATGTGTTTTCTCAACACTTCTCAACCCTCTTAGGATTGTGTGTTCTCAGGATGGATTGATGTGTTTTCTCAACACTTCTCAACTCTCTTACGATTGTGTGTTTTCAGGATGGATTGATGTGTTTTCTCAACACTTCTCAACCCTCTTAGGATTGTGTGTTCTCAGGATGGATTTGATGTGTTTTTCTCAACACTTCTCAACTCTCTTAGATTGTTGTGTTTCAGGATGGATTGATGTGTTTTTCTCAGGATTTGTGTGTTCTCAGATGGATTGTGTTTTCTCAACACTTCTCAACTCTCTTAGGATTGTGTGTTCTCAGGATGGATTGATGTGTTTTCTCAGAATGGATTAATGTGTTTTCTCAACACTCCTCAACTCTCTTTGGACTGTGTGTTCTCAGAATGGATTGATATGTTTTCTCAACACTTCTCAACTCTCTTTGGATTGTGTGTTCTCAGAATGGATTGATATATTTTCTCAACACTTCTCAAGTTTCTTTACATTTGGTGTTCTCAGGATTGATTAAATTGAACCAAAACAGCGTTTTAAATTAAATGCATTTATTAGCTAATTAGGTAAATTAAATATTTTAGAATGTTAGGGATGAAACATATTATGATAAGTCATAAATGTTCTAATTTTACTTAATTGTAATTAAAGGTGCCACCTAAATTGTGGCAATATGATCAACCTTATCAGGGTAATAAGTACTAAACCATCAAGAATAGATTAGATTGGGTTAATGTAGATTATAATATTCTAGATTCCTGTTTGTACAATACTTATTAGGGTTTATTACGCGTTTGAAATGCTCCAAGTTATAAAATCAATAATCTCAAATAACAAAAATCTTTAATGTACTGCCCTAGTAACTCTTGTGATAAAAAACATCTTTCCTAAATGTTTCATCAAATTTTATTTATATTTTGTAAATACTTCTCACAAATATTACGTGTTTTAAGTACATAATAAATCAAACCATAAATATAATATAACCTTTGAGATTTGGTCAAATAAATAATTTTCACCAATATTTTAATTAAAAAAGACAAATTTAAAGTTTTGTTGCTCATATTTTTTTGCTTCATAGTTTTATATATCAAGACAAGGTATGCATTGTTACGTAAAATTTTAATTTTAAATTTTGAAAATTTTGGTCTACATACCAGGTTTGGTTCTTTCTTTACCACTTTTACTAAAAGAACCTGACACTCTTTTCAATATTAAAGGACTTAAAAGAGTTATGATATACAGTCAAATATATTAGTGTAGTTATTTGAAGTTAGCATGACCCATAACCAGGGGCCAGACTGAGTTGGGCTTAATTCCAATGTTATAGCACCACTAAGTTTGGCCCTCAAAACAAACTCGAAAAAATAAAATGTTATTCCTCTTACATTAATACGTTTGGAAATAATGCGATTCTGCTGAACGTTTTGGCTGTAAATTGGAAAGTAAAATACATGATTTTAGCAAAATTAAAATGGATAAACCAGACAATATTAGCTCTATAGTTAAACATAATCAAGTTAATAAAAAAAGGAAAGATAGTAATGATAACTTTATAAGGTCATATTATCAGAAAAGATACTATTGATAATGATATAATATCATATCATAAAAGATAGTAATGCTAATGATATAAGGTCATATTAGAAAAAAAGTAATGATAATGATTTAAGGTCATACCAGAAAAGATAGTAATGATAATGATATAAGGTCATATCAGAAAAATACTATTGATAATGATATAAGGTCATGTCAGAAAAGATAGTAAGATAATGATTTAAGGTCATATCAGAAAAGATACTATTGATTATGATATAAGGTCATGTCAGAAAAGATAGTAATGATAATGATTTAAGGTCATATCAGAAAAGATAGTAATGATAATGATATAAGGTCATATCAGAAAAGATACTATTGATAATGATATAAGGTCATGTCAGAAAAGATAGTAATGATAATGATTTAAGGTCATATCAGAAAAGATAGTAATGATAATGATATAAGGCATAGAGATATATTCTACAGGGGGCATTGCCTACCTCAATACATCGAGAGGCCTGAAACATCTTTTTGGGGCTCACAGGGGCTCTGTGTAACCTCATTGAAACCTCCTTCAAGAAAGAGTTAAGGTTATAATAAATATATTTATTTTGGCTTCCCGCACATTGTTTGTGTTTTGATTTGGATTTTTAACTTTCTTCTATATAAGTTATTGTAATTTTGTACTGATTATTCGATTGTATTTATAATCGAAGGTAGTCAGGTTACTTTTCCAATGTTTCACAATTTAACATATAAATTGTGTTAAATTGCCGCCTCTATTAATAATATCTCTATGATATAAGGTCAAATCTGATCAAAAATACGTATAGAGGTTTTTTTTACTAGATGTGAGTGTACCCTTAAGCATTGTTCCCAATTTTCACCGATTACACTAGATCAATATTAAAGAAACTCAGCAAAAAAAGTAAGAACAAAGAGTCGGTTCTTGAAAACAAAAAATAAAGTTTTAACAGTTTCTACTTTTTAATTTAATTTTTTTAATAACAAGTTCCTTAATAAAGCAGAGTTGTCTTTTGTTTTCCATTTCATTATTTTTTAAACTATTTTTCTTTCACTTGTTTTTATTAATATAAACGTCAAGTTTTTTTTTGTTTGAAAAATAATACTTTTTCTCTATTTTTAATTAATCCTTTTGAAAATGTGTCGATCGTGTTTTAAATTAGTCATCAGAAAATTATCTCGAGATTTAATAAATTAAATAAGAGCAAGAATGGAGCAACAAGAGCATAGTTAAAGCAAAATACTTCAGTGCAACCAACCAAAATTAATTAATCTTTATTGAGATATGTAGATTCAAGAATCACAGATGCTTAAAATTTATCAGTTTTCCATCGAAATCAAACGTAGACGAAATTTATTGAAGAGTCTAATATTGAGTTTTACTTAAATTTTAACAATTCAGCGAAAACTAATGGGATAAAAATATAAATTTTAAAATTTAAAAAAAAGCCAGAAGAAAAATAATTAATTTTTAACTACGAACCCTTCACAAAGCTAATAAATTTATCCCATATAAAATCACTTTATTTAAAAAAATCGGGTACAGGGTACCTTGGAACTTTTCCTCACTACATCGAATTCGCTACGCTTATCCTTTCGCTTCGCTCGTCCTCAGAATGTATAATTTGCCAACTTTATACTGCAGCATGTCCTCGGACTCACTTTGCTCGTACTCAGATTTAAAATGCATCCGTTTTATTCCCAGCGGTCATTCATAGTGCTGTATGGATAACCACGCTCAATGCAGTTTAACTTTTATGATCCAACAAAAATCATGAATATACTTGTTGTTACATATTTACTAAGTAAAGGTGTACAGTGTACATTTGTACTAAACTTCAACTTACTTAAATCATTTTCTGAATTTTTAAAAAATGTTACAAAAAGTACACATTCGATAAAAATTGAAATAATGCTCATAATGAAATGATGGCACATATGTTAGTCCTAAACATGGAAAATATCAATTGGATATTTGATTTTTTTTTTTTTTTTTTTATTTTTTTATTTTTTTTTTGCCAAATATCAATTGGATCGCATTATTTTTCCGCGATTTATGATTTTTCGAAATTTTCGCTGAGTCATTATTGCAGGTTAATGACGTCATAAAACATATTTTCCGAATAGCACACCTACAGCGGTAGATTGATTTTTCTACAAAGTATTAAATTTTCAAATATCAATCGCATGCATTTGCGCTCTCTAGCGTAAATGCACTAGAAGCTACGATGATAACACAAACACACACATACAGGCAGAAAACTTTGAAAAAACCACTCAAGAGGCATTAAAAATGCCTCAAACAGATAATGCCGGTTTCATCCTGGTTTCGGATTTTTCGCAAACACAATACTTTTCCTATATATCTAAGGTATGATTGAGGAAAAGTAAAAACAGGTACATAAAAATCAATGTATAAGCACTAAGGATAAACTTTTTAAATTACTTTACTCATTCTGATATTAAACTTGATTTTTAAATATACATTTTCTTTAAACTTATTCAACCTCATTTTTTCACTCACCTAACATTTATTTTTATTAAAAAGCAAATCAATAATATATTCAGCAAACCAAGAGTAACAAAGTTTAAAAACTAGTAGAAAGAATATTTAGGGCACGGAGACTAAAACTCTTCCAGACTTAGAATGTTTATCCTGGATGCCCGCGAGGGGAGTTGAAGTTTCAGGAATAAAGTCTGGCGATGAATAAAATATCCTTCAACAGCTGACTCAGTTTTTATCTTGTCAACATGCTTACATTAAATGAAAATTTGTTAAAAAAACTTTTTAATCGTGCAATGTATTACTTTCCTGTAGATATTTAAGAAAAGTAATGTGTTTGTAAAAAAATCCGAAACCGGGATGTCACCTGAATTGTCCTTTTTATGTGTTTTTAAGAACTCCTAAGTGGGTTTCCCAAAGTAGTCTGTCTGTATGTGTTTAAGTATGTATGTCTGTCATCATCGTATCAAAGAAAGTTGAAACTTAGTACAAAAATCGATTATTAGGTCTAGTGCTGCTACCCGGAAAATAACTTGCTTTATGACTAACTAACTAAACTAATTTGAACTCTTGTTGTGAAAAAAGTTATCGATCGGCTTAAGATGTGGCACGCAGGTAGTCTTATATAACACGAATATAGTCTTATATAACACCAGCATATGTGCCAAGTATCGTTATCAGCATTAGTTCATTTGAAATTTGGAACAAAAAATAAGTACTAAAAGTACTAAAACTAAAAAGTACTAAAACTAAAAAGTACTACTAAATAAGTTTATTTAATAAATAAGTATACTGAGGTTAGTATACGACAATTATATATACGGTTTTTGTTAATCATACCAGTAATGCAGCATCGAGCAAGGTTAGTGTCTAGAGATAAAATAGGGTCACTGCTGAGAATAAAACGACTACATTTGCTGTCTAAGCATGAGCGAAGCGAGTCCTAAGGCATGTTGCAGCTTAATTTGTATATTCTGAGGACATGCGAAGCGAGTCAGAAGTAGGGAGGATGAGCTTAATGAATCCGATGTCATGAGGAAATATCGAGGTACCCCTTACCTAAATTTTTGATTATTTAATTCACACTTTTTTATTACAATAGTTATTATCTACGATAAGACCATGCCAGCAAGTACTTTTAGTTATGAGGTACAATGACAGTAAGTTCTTGCTAAGTAAATTTTTGCCGTCATCTGAAACCCATTTCTTACATTTTTATTCATTTTGCTAATAACATTTTGTACTGTGCAATTGCAACATTCAATAAAAATATATAAATATTATGGTTTTTTATCTCAGATGTACTTATTAATTTGAGTACTTATCAGCGAATCCGATTGGAGCACCCGATTCTTTAATTTAATTTAAATTACCTATCACAATGAGTGTAAAGTCAATCATTAATGTCATATCTTTAATAAAATTCATGCGTATTATTAATGGTAATGTAAATAGTAATAGTTATGTCATGACAAATAATTATTGTCGACAGTAAAAAATTGGTTTTGAGTAAAAAATAGAAAATTCGCCTCACTAATTTTTATAGAAAATTTTTATTTTACTTTTTTATTTGTCTGCTATTAATATAAATTTGTAAAATAATTACGGAGATTATTAAATCTGTGCTTGTATTTTTTTCATATATTCGAAATTATTATTACAGTCAAATTTATCTTATAATCATTATAAGATCATTACAAAAATGAGTACAGGGCACTCAAAAAAAAAATTGAATTAAAACAAGATTTTTAATTTTCCTCATTCATGCCGTGGGTTTAAAATAAAAATATTGTGTTAGCAAAAAAACAAAACAAAAGCGAGATATCACCTGAATTATCTGTTTCATGTGTTATGTGGTTATCACAAATGTGTCTCATTGTGTATGTGTGTATTTTATCATTGTATCTTCCGATAAGGACATGTGATGTGATGAGAAAAAGTTCCAAGATGCACATAAAATGGTTTCAGTTTGGTAGGCGGTTGGGGGGGGGGCATTGACTATTCAGATTAATACAATACATGGTATAATACCGTATTTAAGATATCTTTAAAAGTAATTAAAAATTAATTTTATTTCCATTATCATAGCTTTGTGCATCAAAGAAAAAAATACTATAATAAGAAAATAACGAGATTTTAATAAAGGGTATTATTTTAACCTTAAGGCTAAAGAAATGACAAAACAAGAAGTTCGGAGAATCTCTGGTTTTCAAATTCTAGGTTACACTATATTTTATCGTAAATTAGATTTACTAAGAATATATTTTTTCAGCTATATTATTTACCTTCTAGGAGGGAGAGGGTTGTGTCCCTGAAAAAAAGTAAATTTTAAACTAAAGATCCTCTCAAGGATTGCCATGAATCCTGATATCTGAATGTTTTCAAACTCTTAGCTACTTTTCCTTACCTTCAACAGTAGGTATATAGGAAAAGTAGTGTCTTATTCGGACTAAAATTTCGAAACACAGAATCCAGTTAATCTGAATTACCCATTTTATATGTTTTTTGGACTTCCTTAGTGGTTCCTGAGTTCTTGCGAGTTACACAAGAGTATTGACTTCGTAAAGAAAACAATTTTATGTCTAGTTGCGCCTTCCGAAGTGTATTTTTTTAATTAAGTCAATAACTGTCATTATGACAAATAGTCATGTAAAAGTCCAACTTATGAGTTAAGCTTCATCTTATTATCTGCATTAGTTCCATCTTTTAAATGATTCGTGTAAATTTTTTATAAAAAATTGAATATCATTAGGAAATGATTCAATTAAGTGCAAACCTTAGGTTAATGCAAAGTTCAGTGTAAGTGCAAAACTTTCCGCAATAAATAAAAATACTAAATTTCGTTTTAATACGACAAGTATACCTACGATATTTGTTGGATCATAAAAGTTAAGCAGCTGGTCAGTATCTGGATGGGTGAGCGCTGGGAATGAAAGGGATGTATATTAAATACATATCTGTCATTTACAGCGGTTATGTATAATACAGCGGATTGTAGTATAAATTTCTACTACAATACATCTTCGGACACGCATAGATAGAATATATTTATATATTCTATGCGTTATATATTATACGCATAGATACGTCCTCATATAGATAATCTGAGGACGAGGGAAGCGTGTCCGAAGATTTATTGTAGTTTACATTTGGGGTATATTGCATTCTGACCGTAGCGCGTCCAAAATAGGGAGGATAAGCGTAAGGAATCTAATATAAAAGAAATATTTCCGAGGTACCCCGTACCCAATTTTTTTATTTTCTTTTATTCGCATTACATTTAATTTATCAATTCTTTTGCGACTTAAAATTCTTGAGTTCCACGACCTTATATCGTTTCGAGATTCTTTTGAGACAAATAAACAAAACACGCTAAATAAAAATTTCTTTTATAAAAATATCAAGCTTGTAGCATACTACTCTTGTGACTTATACTTTCGCGAGTTATAAATCTAAATTAAAATTATATAATCATATATTATTCTAAACAAAAATATTGTTATAACTTTTCTTTCTTTCACACATTTGTCTGAGCAATATATTAACTATATTATGGTTTATTTCGAAATTGAGTTTAGAGGTCATATCTCAAGATATATAAATTTAAAATTACTGTACTGTCTCTCCCCCTAACTTTATATATGAAAGTGATAATGTCATGAAAAGAGATAAGGAGAAAAGAAGTGTAGCTGCTATAAGGGAGGAAAAGACCGACTGTGTCTGTGATACACAGTTATGAAGGGAAACATTGTGAAAGATAACACTAAACATGTAAATGTGTTAGTCGCACTAATACTAAGATAAAATGTACACTTGTACACATATCCTTTACATTTATATATTCCCTGGCCTTCTTTTACACTCCTCTCCAAAACATATACGTATTAAAGGCATAAATCAAACCAAATAAAAAAACTTTTTTTTATCTCTTTTTATTTTCTATTTTTTATTTTGTTCGAACTTGGTCCCACTAAAAACTAGGACAAGATTTACACCTCTTTTTTCTCATCTCATATTTCCTCGGTCATTTTTAGTTTTTGTGAAATATACAATTTGTACTTAATATTACACACTTAAGTTTTAGTATAAATGAATAATACAATGTGTAGTACATTATATACAAAATATGTGGTAGAATATAAACTAAATATATTTATATTATTACGTATCTATTATACAGAATGCTACATTTCAAATGCATCACCCTCATTAATTAGCTCCTTATGAGGCTATAGCGATAAAATTGGTGCCTTACCCCCTTTCAGTCTACCACTAGGAGTTTAAATACCTAATTATTTTTTGGTTCTTGTCTGGCGTATTACTAAAAGGTTTTTTTTTATATTATCTTTAAAAAGTTAAATTGGAACATACCATTATATGGATTATTTATGAATGTGTGTCATATCCTGAACAATTTGATAACAATATCGCTGGATTTTGGTAATTTTTCCCAATCAATGTATTTAAAGGGATGATTCCAGATGTACCAGTAAACTTATTTCTAAATATGAATGGGTAAATGTACTTATGTATGCCAAACGATAGATCAAGGGGACATTACCGGAATTTAATGATATTGCTATCGAATTACTTGATTTATGATACGATTTCTTAAATTATTAACATAAAGGTATGCTCTAATTAAACTTTTTAAAGTTACTGTAAAAAAAACATTTTGGTAATCACACTACCATATGTGGCAGACAATTACCAAAAACATTTGTGCATTTTAACTTCCAGTGGTCAACTCAGTAGGGGTTGATATATTTTTTTTCACATTCGCAATAGCTCCACAAAAAGCTGAGTCCATGTATTTGAGTCGGTGTCAGGGTATAGTATTTAAAATGTACTAGTCTGTTTAATCCAAGAACATTCAGTAATAATCATTATCATGATAACAACCAACACACACACACACAAATATATATATATATTATATATATATATATATATATATATATATATATATATATATATTTATATGTATATATATATATTTATTTATATATAACATACATATATAAAATATGTATACATTATTTTCACTGATATAACTTTATTGGTTGAGAAGTGTTCCCCCTCCAACTAATAAATTGCGATAAGCCAAAACCAATCCTGGAATATTTATATCTAATAGCAAGTATTGACGGTAGCTGATTCTTCCATTGGTTTTTAACCATTTTTACTTTTACTCATCTACTACCGTATGTATAAGGAGAAGTAACATGCTTAGCCTTAGAGGATCAGAAACCAAGGACTAATAATTATCCGTATTATTCACATTCGTGACATTCCACTAGTTTTTATCATCCTGTCTGTGTAAGTATGTGTCTGTTAATTATGTGTGTTAAGGTGCAGTCCGTGTAAATATGTGTCTATGTTAATTATGTGTGAAAAGGTGCTGTCTGCATAATTAGGTGTGAAAAAGGTTAAACGAATTAAACGAATTATTATTCAGGGATCTACAATACCTTGTGTTGAAATCAAATTGAAAATTCGAATAATACCTGTAACAGAAGGAAATTACAAATTAATATTAAATATTGTAAAATATACTATATCTTGTTCGTTTTATTAGTGTTAAAACAGGAATGGAAAAGAATCACAATTGTGGTGGTTCAAAACATCTTCTAGAATAGAAACTTATGCAATTCCAGAATAATAGTAAAAATTTCCAGGCTTAAGTTTTTTGCTGTACGATTTTATTAGATAGTAAAACTTAAATTGAAACAACATAAAATGTAAATTCTAGTTCTTTAATTTTTTATAGCATGGCTAAGAAGTTAAAGAACCAGTGGATGTAAAACATTCTTATTCGCCAAAGAATGTAAACTTTTAGAAGATACAACAAGCCGTCGAATTTTGGAATGCTTATTTACTTGCTCGAGTTTTCACTTATTGGTTTATAGGCTGTAAAAATTTTACGAACAATTGGATAAATCTTTCAATTCTGAAGTCGACCACAGCGAGTCCTCAGAAAATATTTAAAGTATCACATTAGGGGTAGAGTTAAAAGAAATTCTAGTCCATGCAAAACTATTAAAGAAAAATACTTAGCTAACCTTTTCAAATTGTACAAAAATCTAATTAATAATAAATGTTTGTAAGTTTAATGGCCAGTTAAAACACTTTACATTGTTTAAAGTTTAAAGAGTGTGTTTAAAGGACACTGTAGACCAAGGTTAAGGGGGGGTAAAGTAAGAGTCGAGTAATATATTCTTGCAACGTCTCTAAGGGACATTTCTCATGGTTTTTCATAATCGCTCTCACAGCCTTTTGTGTTTTTTTCAACCCAAAAGCTTTTTATACCGGTGTAAGTTTACCGGTCCTTCGGGTATACCTTAAATTTTTAGCTAAAGGCCACAACTTATTCCCTTTTTTCGACCCCCTCAGGACATTTTGTTTTTTAGGTATCATTTTTTTTTACTAAAATAAAGGGTCACATCAAATCCCCCAGGCGGTTTTTTCCCGCCATCTGTATCAATTTTCAACGGATTAGGAGTTAAAAAATTTACGTTTCTCTTAAGAGACGGGGTGAAAAGCTCTAGTTTAGTTTAAAAATATCAAACCTTATATTTTCAGGTTGAAAGAAATGTGAAAATTTCACCTTTATTCTAACCCCCAGTATAAACGTCGACTTTTTTTCCTCACAAAATGCCACTAAATAAAAGCCGCAGAGAGAGGTATATTCCGTCGATCAACGCTGTATGATTACAACAGTATATCTTCTATATACTGTAAACTTTAACATCAGCTCACATATTTATGTATATATATACTTCTATATATATACTCTCTTCTTTCTTATAAGTTATATTCCACATAACCACACAGTGATACAATATACATTACATTTATTACTGATTTATATTTTGTTATTTCCTTACTTAACTTTACAAAATTTTAAGCCTTTAAGTGTTCAAATAATTTCACCTAACAAAATATAGAAGTGAAAGAAAAGTAAATATTTTTTCCTATCCCTGAAAAAGTAAAGATTATTTTTCAAGCCCTGATAACTTTATTATTCTTCATTTTTTATTTTTCCGTTCCACAGACCAGGCAAACAGTTTAATTAAAACAGCAAATAAAGTTTAAAAAATATTTGATTTTTGAAGCAGTTTTATTGGTTCAATTTGCTCTTTTTAAATTTATATTCGAGGATTGAACGAGGTTTCATGGAAGAATTAATAGACCTCGTATAGAAATTAATATACTTTTTTGTATGCTTTTACTTGAAGAATGTATTTTAAACAACCGTTAGCATTGTTCCTCGAATAATAATTATAATTAATCGATCAACATAGTGAAATGAGTACAATCATGAGAATTAACACAACAATTTTTTCAAAGGAAATTCACTAAAAAACGAATATACTATCGGATGAATCATAATAGATTATTAATAATTTAAGTACTAGTTTGTAAAAATATTTCACGTAAAAATATAAAAATAGGTTTTGAATATATCTAAATTCTTCGTAAAAAATGAAAAAGCCACTTTAAAAATTTTCTCATAGTAGGTTATTACATTTTAAACTAGATTCGAAAATTACTTCCGGGTTGTTAAACGCTATATTAAATATATATCAAGGTATAATGAAAGTTTTATTGAAAGTTAGACGGTAAAATTTAACATATTAAAAACTCGGGTTTATCCCGTTTTAATGTCTTAGTGAAATATTTACGGCAGACCACATTTACAAAAATCACCCCAAACAATCAAGGGAAAAATTAATATTCCGTGCCATTTCACTAAAATCATTTCACACCCAGTAGGACGCAAAACTATGCAGTCGAATAAAACCAGTCCACCGTAATGAACACGAGCAGTAAAACATTTAATTTGTGTTTCCTTCTGTGTAACAGATTTATGAGTAGTAAATGGATTACTATATCCAACAATATTATTATATTTGCTTTGTTAAGCACGAAGAATGAGATTTAGGTAGCAGTGGATGGTTATATGGGGGTTAAGTATGATATAGGATGGAATAAACTGAGTCTATCGTAGTAACACAAAAGAAGAAAAAATTCAGTCCACAGGTAATAGAGACACTACAGTCTCTTTAACTGACGAGACTTTTTCATTATTACGTCTCTATGAGGGAGTATTGTTACAAACGTAACAATGTAGATTATACAGTAATGACCAACTATCCCATAATGACAATACCATTAATGTTTGACAATTCGCTACCACTGTCATCTTTTGGAATGTATGCGGTCGCTTAGGTATGAACAATGCACGACAAGCAGTGACATATTACATAAATACCTCTATAAATCCTACCCATGTGAGAATAACGCTCCCTCAATTCACTAAATTCCATTGTTGGGTATTAATTGATATTCACTCTTTCCTTATTGGTTCGAAGAAAGGCAAATCAAAACAAGGAAGTTTTACATTACAATGGAATACGGATCACAATCAGCCTTTAAAGGCATCTAAAAGGCAAGACGAATTATTCGTCTCTACCTATCTAGGCATTTCAAAAAGTTAATTTTGAAATATAGATTTTAACGAAAAATTAAGAGTCAAAAAATTATGTAATTATTATTATAGCTATATATTATTTATTGCTACAACATTCTTTTCACTTTTCAACTTTACTAAAACATATTATAGCAATGAACGCATTAACACAAATTAGTAAGGTCAGTAAGTTTTTCAAAAAAAATATCATATATCTCCAAAAAAAGGTTTATTTCTCTCACAAATGAAGCTCCTTTTCTAGAAAACGTTCGAGGAAAGCAACAAGACGAAAAATATGGTTCAGTGATTATTGGAGCCCTTTGGATAAAACTTGGTATTTTTTTCATTCCTCGTACCGTTTCTAGTACAAGGAAAAGCGGCGAATTCTTCAAATTAATTATTTTTTCTCACTTTCCACCGTAGGTATAAAAATAAGAAATCGTGGGTTTCATCATAATTATCTGTTGAGGAACATTAATGAAGTTCTGAATTGTTTTTATCATGATATTTGTCTGCATGTGTATGTGTAAGTGTGTGAGCGTATATATTTAATTAAATAATAAACCTTCAATAAATAAATGAAATATTCTCTTAAAACAACTCAGTAATAACGAAATATCTTAAAATATTATTTTTAATAACACTATCCTACTTCCCTTCTACAAGAAAAGGCCTAAAGTTTAATATTATACTTCATAACCATAAAAACCTTTATATATTAAATTGGCAACACTGGGACAAGTAATAAAATATTATTAACATCACTGTTAATAACAAGAAAATCCCAAACGTTAAAATTTTAACTGTAAAAATAAAAAAAAGAAAGGTTGGCAACCCTGTTAAAATTTTATTATTCCCGATAGAGTTAAGTTAGAAACGAGTTTATTACTGACAAAACTGTTTTTAACATTTTACTTCCAAGTGAAACTAAACTTTAAAATTTAAAGAAATAGAAACCTCTTTCTTTATAAGCTTCATTTCCCTTATTAAAATATTCTAGAAAAAGTAATTAAGAAACATTATTTATAAACTGGTATTCCATTAATTTAATTAACGTTTGAAATGTACTCGAAAGGAATGCAAAGTTTATAGAATGAATGAAGTGATAGCTGACGGTGATGCCGTTATAAAGGTATTAATGTTAAATTAAATAAAAGCAATCGGGAATGGGGTACCTCGGAACCTTTTCTCACCTAAGATTAGCTACATATTTTACCACTTTGGACTCGTTTTGCTTGATCTCAGAATTTGGGAAGCGCTTAATTTATAATTTAGTATGATGTTCCTTTCCAAGTGAGAAAGCGATCCACTAAACTTTGTTTAATTATCAATAGCTGTTGTAAAATATTGATAATAATGTATTTTGATAATAGAATATTGAAAATAATTTTAAAATTTGACGGCCTATAGCTTCTGAACTTCTAACTTTTTTTCTATTATACGACATAGCTAGAACGCGAAAACGAAGGAAAGGAAAAATAATGGATTTCATTAATAAAAACTAGGCTGCTAAATATGACCACAAGTTTTTTATTATATGATTCTACAGCATCTACTACTGTTATAATTTTAAAATCTTTAAATAACTTGAGGATGGGCTAAAGTCTAAAGTCAAGAGTAGCAAAATTGAATTTATAACTCTCTAGACATTGGTTAAACTCATTATACTTGGTTATGCGTAGCGAATCAAAAGTAACGCCTTGGGTAAAAATCACATTATGAAGATCAGCAAAGCGAGTCCAATGTTATAACTCTCTAGATATCGGATCACGGCTTTATTCTAAGCTCAAGTGTAGCGAAACCGAAACGATACCACCTCAAGATTGGGGTAAAATCACAGTCACATAACGAGTAAAGCTAAACAGTTATAACCCCCCTAGATATCGGATCACTGCTTTATTCTAAGGTTGTAGCGAGACCAAAGTGATACAACGCTGTGTGTAAAACACCACTTTGCTAGGAAGAGCAACGCGGTACCCCGTATCCGTCCTAACGTTTATTTCTGATAACTATAACAGTCATTTAAATAAACGTATTGATATAGTATATAAAATGCTATACTTCAATGCGCAAATAATAATATTCGCTCACGAAAGGAAATAATGTGTTACGCCTGGATGGGGTTGTTAGTTTTGCTGGCAGAACCATTAATTTTTTTTGTTTACTAGTTTTGTTGACATACTTTTATAAATAATGATTTGACATGCAGTTTGTCTCTATTTCTTCTCTCTAATGCAGTGCCAATATAGAGGTATATAATTAGATAAGGCATACTTCATCTGAAAATTTTTTTGCATTCAACTAATAAGATGTCTCTAGTAATGATATTTTTATAAATGATAAGCATTATACAGTCTGATTATCTACGAAAGACTGACTTATGTGCTCTTTACTTAAATTACCATAAAGATAGAGTAAGAAATAAAGTAAGTTTTTTAACCTCTAATGCATTTAAGCAGAAATTGTTCGATTTTAGCGAATTTTCATAATGAAAATGACGCTTATGAGGTTGTTCGGATGACGGAAGTTGAGGGTGGGAGTGAGCGGAATCGGTTCCTATTGGCTTCCTGATAACAAAATACGGGCCTTCGGCCCGTAGCCGCTATGCGGCCTCGGCGCTTTGCGCCTCGTCCGCTCCGCGGCATCGGCCCCGGGCCGCTTCGCGGCCCGGGGGTCTCCCTGTGGCCGCTTTGCGGCCACATTGTTGTTGTTTTGTATTATGTGTTGTTTCATTATTGTTCTTGTTACATGGCATTTTGCCATGTATCTAGCGAATTTTCACAGCCTCTCCACATAGGCCCGCTTCACGGGCCTGATAGGCTTTCTCACAAATTTAATTTTACTAATTGAGATTTTATTAATACTCTATTATTAATAGTATGCTATAATATTAAAATTAAGAAACATTATAAACAAAAATATATTATTCATGAT
>JACMZG010001913.1:21850451-22025451 GCA_018340805.1 Microvelia longipes | reverse complement strand
TACTCGCAAAACGAATGCTATTTATTATAATTATATTTGTAATGATGGTGACAGTGTTATTAGAGTTTCAACTCATAAAGATTAGGGGTTATTTTTGACCCTAAACTTATGTTTAACGACATGTTCAATTTATCAAAGAAACATCTTTAAGAACTCTAGTCTTTGTTTTTAGGTCTATAAAGATTATATAAATCCTAACGTTTCTCTTGGTCTGTATTTTGCACTTGTTAGATCCAAACTTGAATATTGCTCTGTCATTTGGAATAACATATCTAAACTAATTCTAATGTTCTTGAATCTGTTCAAAGAAAATTTATCTGGCAATATTATAAAGCATTTCTGAGCAAAGAACTTATTTATAACTATGATAATGTGTGTAACTTTTTAAAGCTTCCGTTACTGTCTTCTCGAAGAAAAATGTCTGATTATTTGTTTATTGTTAATGTTTTAAATAACTTCATTGAATGCGATTCTGCTCTTAACTATTGTTCCTATATTGTTCCTAGTCATAATACCAGAAATAATAATATTTTGTATACTTTTAGAAATAGTGAAATAGCTCCTTTAGTTAGATGTGTCAGTCTTGTTAATAATTTGTTAGTATGTATGAATTTAAATATTTATTTATAATTCTAAATTAAGTTTTTTGTCACTTAGATTATAGAAATTTTAGTTAGTTCTTAATTTTTTTGTTAGTAGGCTTGATTGCTACTGTTGCTGCTGGAGTAAGGTTTGAGTTGGTACTTTTTCATGTTTTTGAAAGTTTTTTTTTCCTCTGTGCTCTATATCCTGGCAGCTCCAGTTGGTTTTCAACTCAACATTTTTGTCATTTTGAATTTTCTTGCATGTTTTCTGTTTTTTATTAATTTTATTTTTTTAACTTGTACTTTAAATTAAGGTGCGACTTCTGTTAAAGGATTGTTGTTGAGGCGCACCTAAAATATTATGTAATAAATAAATAAATAAATAAATATATTTTAGAGAAATATAGATATATAGATTTTAGAGAATTTTCGACATACGTCTTCGTCGGTCTTTAGAGAAAGAAAGTTTCCGAGCTACTCAGTAGAGTAGCCGCCTATATTTACACTTTCTGTAAGTTATTATTATTATCTTTAATGATTTATTAAATACGATTAGTATTTTCTGTTTTATTATTGTAATGTATATCAAATAATATATATATATATATATATATATATATATATATATATATATATATATATATATATATATATATATATAACATATATTTGAGTGTGTGAATGAATGTATGTATGTAATTACGAGATTTTGGTTCCCATACGTTTCGATGAGACAAATAACTTTCGAACGCTTTCTCAGATCAAAATAAATATTCTACGAAAATCAGCCTGGTTATTTTACTGAACCCTGCTTTTTATGAAATATATGTGACGTCAATAACCCACAGTAACATTTTCAAAAAATAAGAAATCTTAAAAAAGTGTTTATATCGTGCTGAATTTGTTACATATCCACTACTATGTATCGTTAACTAAAATAAGAAGTTAAATTTTATTATCAGTATTTGTTCTTATTGTAGTACGATTTTATTGATTCACGTATATAACAAAATGTAAACAAATCACGTTTTTTGACTAATAAATTTGATATTCGCCTATATCGTGGCAGTATGCCACTTATATAAAACTATTAATATGACAAACTGATATAAGACAAAAACAATGGGGCCGCAAAGCGGCCAAAGGGAGTCGTGGGGGCTACGAAGCGTCTTCTAGCTACGATGCTACTTAGAGGCTGTTTTTAATCTGTCGTGACTAAACCGTCTACAATTAATTAAAAATATGGATTTTAAATTTTTTTTCACGAAACTTTTTTTCTCTCCTATTTTAAAAGATGAGGAAGAAAAAAGTAATTTATCCTTAGTCTCACTTTTAAGTTTATAGAAAGTTTATTAGTCTGATGATGCCCACAGTGTTGAGTGAAATGGCCATATCTTAATTTTATAGCTTATTAACTTATAGAATTAAAGTCATTGTTTATAATTTATAAAAAAAGAAGAAAAAAGTATTATTTACATTAAATAAAATTTTAATCAACTTTTGTTCAAACGTAAACTTAGAATTAAAGTTAAGTTTCTCGATAAAATTTGAAACTCAAAGGTCGTTATTTGTTTTAGATAGAAGAAGCCTTTTTTCCTTACTTGTAATAACTTTATCTTCAAAAAGTTTTACAATGGAAGATCCTTCTCATTCTCAGGCTAATAAACCAACAACTCATTATTTCCATTATCTTTATAAATCTAAATGCTAAAGAATTTAAATGGAAAATTAGCAAAAAAAATTAGGGAAACAAAACCAGGAAAACAAATTTTCACACCACAATATTTATATTAGTAACCGATTTTTTGTCTTATTTTATTACTTTATTTCGTTTATCTTAAAACTTTTATTTTAAATTTCCAAAATTTTAAATACAAAAAAAGATTATCATTCTATCAATTATATGTTTAGAAAGATTATTTAAATTTGTAAAAAATTGCATGCTTTGTATTCGCTTTAGTAACTTTAAAAAAGGATAGTTTGAAAAAATGTATTTCTACGACGAAATAAATTGTATTGTCCTTTTAAAGATTAAATAATTTTTAAATTTGTGTAAATTATCAGATTAGTCAATATATTCTTACTTTCTCATGTATACCGTGGATAAGAAAAGTATGGTGTTAGCAAAAAAATATCTGTTTCAGGTGTTTGGAGCAACCAGTCTGCTCCAAGCCCTCGACGGAGATTTTGGACAACATATAGAGACTTACCTTTCCGGCACAGTTGATGGCGAAAGCCGGCTCTGCTATTTAAATTTAGATACTCTTGTGGAAAAGACGGACTTTGTTGTTTGATGTTACAGGTAATCCACAGCGTAGTAGCGTACTAATTATAAACTTTTGTATTAATGAACACTGACGGTAATAACTCAGGAAGTTTAACTTAAACTTTATTAATAATGTTGATAATTATATATAAAGTTGCACATAGATCGCTCTGGATTTTAATTTGTAGGGATTTGTAGACACTGAAGCTTTGATATTTAATAGCAAAATATTTCATAAAATTTACTAGTAACAATTAAATACATGCATTTTTAAGATGAAACTAAAGTTGTAAGATACTTAAAAATAGTTTAATAAATATTTGAAGAAACAATAACATTGTCTCGAGATAGCTTTTTAAAACAATTTCAAGACAGCCAAAGATAAGACATTTTAACGTGACACCTTTTTAGCTTTATCTGAAGTAAGAAAAGCTTTTCTCGGGGAAGAGAGGAAAGTGGGAAAGCACGGGATAAAAACAACGTAACCTCAAGACATAACTAAAATATCAGATAACATTTTGCGGCTTTTGTGTCTTACCCCTTCAAATGTTTTATACTAAAAGTAAAGATGAATCCACTGATACCTTAGTATTATAACACTACAAGAATAATATTAACTATACGATAACCATTATGATACTAAAAGATACAAAATGCAAGTTTGATTATAATAAATATTATTTTTTCTCATACAGCCTCATAGAAAAGCCAAGCCCATAAATTTTAAACGCAGCTCGCTTGCTTTTTAGCAAATTTTGTTTGTAAAAACTCGCTAATAATATATTTCTGGAATTAAGAGGCCAAGTGGATTAGTTCTCCTCTACTCACGTCTCCATTCCTGTCGTGCGCTCAATTTAAGATGAATAAGAGCATTTTTAAAAGAAAATGCACATAATCATTCAGTTGGTTATACAGAACTATGTCTCTAAAATTAGCAGTGCGCACTATTCTTTGCACTTTTTTAAAATGCACAGTAAGTGTTTATTTTTAAAGGTTTTTCCTTCGATGGTAAACACCTGTATTTGTCCATTTCAACCACAATTAGTGCTGGATAATTGAGTTACAACTTAGGTTATGAACCATAAACCGGAACCTTAAGCAAGAAATGGTTTGTTAAGTACGGAAACACGAATTCCACCTGGACCACCCCGCCAGAATTATTTCAGGTTGTCGACTTAAATAAAACAGTTTTAAAGTCGAAAAGACCACTCAAAGCTAGGGTTCCTAGTTCGACTGTTGGTACCTTGAGGGGGGGGGGGTGTCCACAAGCCGGGGGCATTTCCTTTGCAAGTCATGGTTTCCTGCTCTACAATTAAGGTCTTGCTTAAATTTCCAGTATATGCTTAACAACTTGAGCAATATCACTACAAACTTGCTACACAAATTTTATTGAGTTTCTAAAGAAAATGCGTAAAACCATTTTAAAATTAGCATTAGTTGAGCTTTTTATGAACGACGAAATTGGTGTTCATAGTCGATGTTGGAATGATGACCTTAATTTGTCTAATCTATGAAATGCATATGTGCCTCTGCTAAAATAATAAATATATATATATATAATATATATATATATATATATATATATATATATATATATATATATATATATATATAATGCTACTCAGGCAATAAGCCGTAAACCAGAAACTTAAGCTAGACCTGGATTGTTGAATAAGAATCATTGCAAAGGAAATTCGCTCGGTTTACGAACCACCTCGCCAGAATTTTTAATTGCAAAAAGATTAAGATTATAATATAATAATTAGATAAAAAAAATATTAATATAATAATTAAATAGATAATAATAGACGATTTTAATATTATTAGGAACGAATTACAAAAAGATATCAGTAAAATCCATTAATTATAAGCGATCAATTAAATATTCCCAGAAATTAAAAAGTAATTATCAGAACTGTTAACTGGAAATACAAAAGGAGAAAATTCAAAAATAAAAATGTTAAATAGATGGATGAATAAATGAATCAAAATGAGAAATCATGTAAATGGTTATTGAAAATGAGAAGGCTATTAAATACGTCCAAAAAAAGAACACCTCACATTTTAACCGAATTAACAGAGTAAATTTCACACAATCTCGTTTCAAAAATGATGCCGGTTGGAAAGGCCTTTTATTACATTTTTTTACTGATGAACTCTATTGATTTTCATTTGATTTCATTGATTTCATTTGATCGCAGATAAATTAATTTACTGTTCAATTTTAAACTTTAAAAATTTTTTAATTCGCTCAAGAGTATATAAAGTAATAATTGTGATATTGTTTTTTTTAAAGACGTGATAATTTTAATACGCAGTGATAACAAATGACCTACAAAACTTTATCTAACAAATCTATTATTAAAGTCAATGAGAATGAATATTATAAAAACTGGTACAGGGTACCTCGGAGCTTTATTTTATTATATCGGATTCAATAAGCTCATCCTCAATGCTTTTGACTCGCTTCGCTTGTCCACAGAACATAAAAACAACGACATTTATACAACAAAACGCCAGTAAGTTGTACATTAAAAACTTAATTTTATTTTCGACGGTCACCCATCTAGGAATTGTCCTTGCTTTTTGTATCTTAACGTTTACGCTTTAACAAGAAGCGTAAATATACTTGGCTTATAGCAACAAAACCAAGAATTCTTATTCATTATGTAAAGGTAGACACTCGTACCCAATTTCAACTTAGTTGGATTATTTTTTATTTTTTTTAAAAAAACATCTACGTGTTATTTATAACCTTAACATGATTCTGAAAATAAGATGAAGCATGACATATTTATTGATCTTAATGACTACATGCATGTTGAATTTTATATCCATCGAAACATTTTCCACGATTTTTGAATTTCCGAAATTTTGGTGGAGTCATTATTGCTAGTTAGTGAAACAAATATTTTCAGAAAAGCACATTTAAGTATAAAGATAGGTTCTTTTTATTAAGTTTCAACTCTCTAGTATAAACTGGGAGTTACGATGATAACAGACACATAAGCAAACAGTCAGGCAACGTCGTAAATACTACTCAAGAAGTTTAAAAAATCCTGAAAACTGTGGATTCAGGTTAAATTCCGATTCCGGTTTTTTAGCTAATACAATAATTTTCCTATATACATACGAAAAAATGTAGAAAAGAAAAAAAGAAAGAAACATCTACACCAATATAATATGCGTGGTAATACTTATTTATTCTTTATTTATTAATTTTACTATCACTTTTGTTTCCCATTCTAATCCTCTTTTCCAAACCCTACATTCCAGAACCAATCCTCCACGGCGCCTTCGACGACAGTGGCCGCGTGATCTTCTGTTATAATCAATATTAATTTTAATGCAAAAACGCAAAACATTACAGAAAATTCAACTAATTTCTATTCCATTAATTTGGTTCAAGTCACTTTTATATTATAAGTAAAATAGCAACATTTACCTAACCACGCTAAGTAGTATTACCACCGGGTAATTCCTCCTATCAAGACTGCCAAGTCACTTTAATCAGTACGAGCACTATGTCAAATACATTTATTGCAGACAATAATCAATAAAGTTAAAAAAAAAACTTTTTGTGATTAAATTAAAAGATGGTTTGTTTTTAATAAAAACCCCCAGAAACACTTTCCTTTTTGACGACGGCGAGTTATTGATTTATTTATTTGAGAAGTAGTAATGAAACAAATATTAATTTAAGTGTATGTAATAACGTACCTGTGGCTCATTGCGAAGTTGTAAATGCTGAGTGTGGGGAAGTACTGAACGTTTCCTGATCATAGGATGCTCATACAGGTGATATCCTATAAGGCTACCAATCTGAAACAAGAAAACAGCTTCGTTACAAAACAATCATTATCATAGAGTGGCACACTTGCCACATTTATCGGTCTTTCTAAGGTCCAGTTTCTACTTTACGCTAGCGATCAGCTTTTATTTTTGTGTTGATCAGTTTTTAATGACTTCCGGTTAAGAAAGCTTAAATAATCGTCCTCCTTAGCAACCATCAAGTCTGGTTAATAATCAATGACTGATTGGCCTCCTCCTTATGTTTTATACTTACGTTACTTATTTTCTATTACCTTAGATATTTATAGGCTGAATATGAAACAGAATCCTTTCGCTTGCGCGATCCTGCGTCTTCTTATCATAGCTAGGAGTTGAAACTTTAGAGTGTAATTTAGCACTCAAAAACAGTCAATTTTACAACCCAACCCCTCCAAAAAGAGGTACACTCTTACTCTTAGACACAGATATCATAATTAATTCACACAAGCACACATACTGACAAGCATACATGTGTAGACAGGTAATTTGTTGAAAACCAATCAGAAGGTCTTAAAATACCTAAAACAAATAATAGTTGATATCCGGCATCAGACTGATATAACCGTATTAACGTCACAAATTTTCCAATAAATCATAGTATAACAGAGGAAAAGTAAAATTGACACTTCGGATGCCCCCCCCCCCCCATTTAATTTTAATTATATTATTTTAACGTCGTCATAAGCATATATGATGACACCATCCATTTTCAGCAAAGGCCTTTGCAACTTTTATAAAATCAATACCATCATTTATAAATCAACTTTTATAACTATTTATAAAACCATGTCTAAACTTTCTTCTGACCAGATCTTCTTTCGAGAAAGCCAACTACCTTAAAATGTTGCACCTTCTTTGAACACCATTTCGAGTTAATTTCATAGTCATCAACATAGTCTGACGACATCATAAAATATCCGTCAAACAATAGGCTTCGTCAACTTTCACCGAATGTTACTATTTGAAGAATCCATGGAGATTTTATGTGTACGTATATATATATATATATATAATATATATATATATATATATATATATATATATATTATATATATATATATATATATATATATATATATATAATATATATATATATATATATTAAGCTTTTTTAATATTATTTTTTGATTAATAAGGCCAAACAGAATCGATTCCTTTTTCTTCCGCCGTAGAAACAACCTCGTATGCGTCATTTTCTTGACGAGATTTGGCTAAAAACAGGATTTCTCTTAACCAAGACACCATATAGAATATTTTTCATCTATTAATTTGTTCCTATACCAAATATTCGAAATACTTCTTGAAGAAAATAACTTATATTTCCAAGTCATTAGAGAAACGAGATTTAAGTTGTTGTGAGGTAAAGTAAAACTTTTATAATATATTACTTTGCAAAGTTCCTAATTTTTTTATAAACTTCCTTCGGAATTTTTCTTTTCTGGCTTTTCCAAAAAAACAAGTTTGTTGGTACAAAATACAAATTTATTTTAAGAATACCTTAAATCATAAATAAATATTTATGAACCTAACAAAGTTTAATAAAAATTTATTTTTGGTTCCTCTAGAAATCTGAAAACTTATTGAAATTTTTATTAGTAGTTAATTCTGAATTTTCGTATCGTCTTTTGGTCTCGCCTTTCGTGTTCTTTTATGCCTTTGTCTTATTACTTATTTCTTTGACTTAGCATGCTCATGTTAAATTATAACACTGTAACACTAGGATTGATAGTACTTTCCTATCTTGGCGACTTTCGATTAAACAATTTGCTTATTTTTTATATAATAAGCGACATAGCCGGAGTTGCGTCCGGGTGTGTCTAAAATCTATTTAAATAACCCTTATAACGAAAAATATGTAGTTATATACTTTGTGTGTAAATTACAAGAAAAAAACTCTGGCTCGGAGTATTTCTTGCTCACGTTTTAGCGAAATTTCTTTGAAACAAATTCGCTAATGGCATGGCTCCTGTGGTGAGAGGGCGCCCAGGAGTGTGTCTGAAATCCGCTTTAGAGGTCCCAAGCTACGAAAAAATACGTTTTATATTTATACATACGTTTGTATACATATATCTGTATTTCTAGCGAATTTTCGTAAACACGCTATCTCTCGAACAGATTAATATTTTTAAATCAAACTTGGTACGAAAAATAGAGGCAACAATTTCGAGTTAAGGATCTTTACTCGGAGCTAAAGGTACTGCAAATAGAACAGTTTGAAAAAATTCAGGCGCGGTTTTCTACATACCGGGCGAATATTTTTTGGAAATCGTGTTTCCGTTTTTCTTAATGATCCATTTTTGCTGGAAGATTTTAGTTTATGCTTTATAACTGCAGTAAGTAGTTAATTATCAAGCATTAATCCTATATTTGTTTTATTTTTCGAAGGAAAGATAAACGAATAGCACTAACTGAGCATTAAACTAGCGCAAATAATAGTGCACACTGCCAATTTTAGAGTCATAGTTTTGTATATCAAACAAGATAATTGCGCGCATTTTCTTTAAAAATAATTCTGGCGCGGTGGTCCGCATGTCGGGCGAATTTCCTTTGGATGCGAGCTCTCAAACCCAGAGTACCTGGGTTCAAATCCTAGTAGGGACAATAATTTTTATCGTTTTTTTACCTAATATAAGTTTACAACTAAAAATAATTCTGGCGCGGTGGTCCGCATGTCGGGCGAATTTCCTTTGGATGCGTGTTTCCGTGCTTTTTACATTATATAAGTTTACAACTAGTAAATAAATAATTCCGGCGCGGTGGTCCGCTGTCGGGCGAATTTCATTTAAAATGCGTGTTTCCGTGCTAAACAACACATTTCTTGCTTATGCAAGAACCATGCCCATTGCGTGGTTCCGGTTCATGCTTTAGAACCTAAGCAGTTACTCAATTGTCAAGAACTGCTCGTAACTCATTTTGTCTGTATTTTCCAAAGGAAATGCGGTAAAACCATTAAAGATAACTGACTAAGCTTAAAGATAAGTAACTAATCTTTAAACTAGTGCAAATAATAGTGCGTACTTCTAATTTTAGAGGCATAGTTTTGTACAACAACTGGATGATTATGCGCATTTACTTTAATGGTTTTTTCGATTTTTAGGTCACTTAGAGTGGTCGTATCGACTTCGGACCGGTTTCATTCAATTCAGCGTCTCAAAAAACATAAATATTAACCTTTTTCGCGGCAAAAAATATTAACCCTGAATTTTGCTGATTTTTTGAAAATTTCGCTGACTCAGCAAACCGGGTTAATGACGTCACAAAAACCTGGTTTTCAATAGGGTTCGTGTCCTCCCGAAGGTTGATTTTTGCACCAAGTTTGGTTAAAAAATATTAATCTGTTCGAAAGATAGAGTGTTTACAAGAAAGTGTAGAAATACATATATATATACATATATATATATATTATATATATATATATATATATATATATATATATATATATATATTTATATATATTATATATATATTATATATATATATATATATATATATATATATATATATATATATATATATATATATATATATATATATATATATATATATATATACAGGGTGGAACAATTCACTTAAACCAACATTAAACCATTAAAATCATGGTGAACACATGGTCCTAGACTAACAAAAATGGTCTCTACCCCTAGTAAGTCGACCACCCTGAGTTTAAATTCACAAAAATTTTTTTGGTACTTATTACCCAAATGTGGTAATTTAATTAGCACTTCTCGTTTTTTATTGGTAACTTTAAAAAGTCAAATCGGACCATACCATGATATAGACTAATTTAGAAACTACATTATATCCTAAGAAATTTGATACCAATATCACAAAATTCCGGTATTTTTTCACCGCGCTATCGATCGACATACAAGACATAAATTATTACCGGCATTTTTGGAACAACAAAATGCGCCAACCTAAAAAATAGTTAAAGCATGGTCCTAGACTTACAAAAATGGTCTCTACCCCTAGTAAGTCGACCCCCTGAGTTCAAATTCACCAAAATTTTTTTGGTAATTATTACCCAAATGTGGTAATTTAATTAGCACTTCTCGTTTTTTATTGGTAACTTTAAAAAGTCAAACTGGACCATACCATGATATAGACTAATTTAGAAACTACATTATATCCTGAGAAATTTGATACCAACATCACAAAATTCCGGTAATTTTTTACCGAGCTATTGATCGACATACAAGACATAAATTATTACCGGCATTTTTGGAACAACAACCGAGCTATCGGCATTATTACCGAGCTATCGGTATCATTGTGATAGTATTATCACAATGATAGGGTTATTTGCATGTATGTCGATCGATAGCTTGATGAAAAATTACCGGAATTTTGTGATATTGGTATCAAATTTTTCAGGATATAATGTAGTTTCTAAATTAGTCTATATCATGGTATGGTCCAGTTTGACTTTTTAAAGTTACCAATAAAAAACGAGAAGTGCTAATTAAATTACCACATTTGGGTAATAATTACCAAAAAAATTTTGGTGAATTTGAACTCAGGGGGGTCGACTTACTAGGGGTAGAGACCATTTTCGTAAGTCTAGGACCATGCTTTAACTATTTTTTTTAGGTTGGCGCATTTTGTTGTTCCAAAAATGCCGGTAATAATTTATGTCTTGTATGTCGATCGATAGCGCGGTGAAAAATTACCGGAATTTTGTGATATTGGTATCAAATTTCTTAGGATATAATGTAGTTTTTAAATTAGTCTATATCATGGTATGGTTCGATTTGACTTTTTAAAGTTACCAATAAAAAACGAGAAGTGCTAATTAAATTACCACATTTGGGTAATAATTACCAAAAAAATTTTGGTGAATTTAAACTCAGGGTGGTCAACTTACTAGGGGTAGAGACCATTTTTGTTAGTCTAGGACCATGCTTTAACTATTTTTTTAGGTTGGCGCATTTTGTTGTTCCAAAAATGCCGGTAATAATTTATGTCTTGTATTTCGATCAATAGCTCGGTAAAAAATTACCGGAATTTTGTGATATTGGTATCAAATTTCTTAGGATATAATGTAGTTTCTAAATTAGTCTATATCATGGTATGATCCGATTTGACTTTTTAAAGTTACCAATAAAAAACGAGAAGTGCTAATTAAATTACCACATTTGGGTAATAATTACCAAAAAAATTTTGGTGAATTTGAATTCAGGGTGGTCAACTTACTAGGGGTAGAGACCATTTTCGTTAGTCTAGGACCATTTGTTCACCATGATTTTAATGGTTTAATGTTGGTTTAAGTGAATTGTTCCACCCTGTATATATATATATATATATATAATATATATATATATATATATATATATATATATATATATATATATATATATAATATATATATATAAAGTCGCGAAAATTTTTTTTCGTCATTAGGGACCTCTGAAACGGATTTGTGTCGTGGTCCGAGGTTCGAATTCCGCCATGACGCCTATCCCATTAGCGAATTTTTTCCCAAAGGAAATTCGCTAAAAAATAGACAAAATGGGTTATGAGCTGTGTTTGATAATTGAGTAACTTCTTAGGTTATAAAGCATAAACCGGGTTTATGCAAATGTGGCAAGAAATGGGTTGTCAAGCACGGGGACACACATCCAAAGAAATGTCAAATCGCGCTAGAATTGGTATTATTGTCTCAAAGATTGATCGTATTGACTCCGGAAGCACTGCTCGTAACTCATTTTGTCTGTATTTTCCAAAGGAAATGCGATCAAACTTTTAAAGATAACCACCTTAGCTGAATCTTGCAGATGCCTCCTTCTTCAACTTTTAGATAGAAATGTTCAAATTAAACTAAAATGGATTAAAGGTCACTCCGGAATAGAAGGAAATGAAAAAGCCGATTCACTAACAAAGATGCAGCTTCAAGCTCTCAAACAATCTCTTATCTTGCTATCCCTAAGTCCACACTAAAGTTTGAGACCAAAATTATTCTTTTTAACAAATGGGAAGAAATGTGGAGTTCTTCTAATAATGGCTCATGGACCAAGAATTTTTTCCCCACTGTTGTTTCAAGGAGAAGTATTGACCTAAAGATAACTTACAAATTAACTCAGGCTCTTTCCGGACATGGATCTAATAAGTCATATCTTCATAGATTTAAAATTATCCCAAACCCATCCTGCCCTTGTGACAAAACGTCTCCGCAAACTTGGACACATCTTATATTTCAATGTTCTCTGTTTGAGAAAGAAAGGAGAACACTAATGCTAGACGTTATGACACAAGGAAAGATTTGGTCTCCAACAAATTTATCCATTTTCACAGAAATTTTCCCATTATTTTCTAAATTCATAAATTCCATTGATTTTGATTTATTCAAATAAAATATTTTATTTTCATTAAATACCACCATCTATCGATTCAATATTTATATCCCTTTCAATTTATTCTATTTCATTAATTACTTATTATTATTTATTACTCATTAATTTATATTCATTTATATTTAATACACATTGTTATTTTATTATTATATTTTATAAAAGTCATACTAATTAATATAATCCAACATATATAATTAATTATGCCATTAAATATATATATATTATATATATATATATATATATAATATATAATATATATATATTATATATATGAATTATTCTTTTTTTTTGCATGACTATATATTTAAAAAGTCAATATTTAAAATTCACGTCCTTTTAGAAGTGTTTATCTAATAACACATGTAATATTTTAAATGGGGCATGTGATAAAATAAATGCTTTTTAGATAGGGTTACTATCTAAAAAAAAAAAAAAAGATGATAACCACCAACTAGGCATTAAACTAGTGCAAATAATGGTGAGCACTCCCAATTTTAGAGGCATAGTTTTGTATATCCAACAGAATAATTATGCGCATTTCCTTCGAAAAATACAAACAAAATTACTTACGAGCTGAGCTTGATAAATAATTGAGTACCTGTTTAGGTTATAAAGCATAAACCGGGACCTTAGGCAAAAAACGGGTTTGTTAAGCATAGAAACACGGATTCTAAAGAAAATTTACCCGGCATGCGGATGACCGCGCCAGAACTTTTAGTTTATGTTTTATAATTGTAATGAGCACCATAATCTCAAAAGCAATCGATGTGTGCTTAATGTCAGCTCAATTCGGTGCGGTTCATTCAGCAACTAAGACACCTCAGCCGCTGAATGACAATGTTCACTTTGGTCAATTTGTATTGCCATTCTAAATCAGCTAGAAAATATAGACATTTAAAACATAAAATATAACTTTGAACAAAGATGTCGGTTTTCTTTTGGTTTGCGGGATGAAAGTAAAAGCATGTTCTATCCTAATGTTTATTTCAAATGTTGCCTAGTGGATTTTTTTGTTGAAAATTTACTTTCTATATAAAGAAGCTAAAAGAGAAAACTGATAAAGATTCGACGTTTCATTTGAGAAGCTCTTTTTGCCTTTTATATAATCGACATTTCAATGGAGTCTTTCAAAGCTTTGGAGCAGCTCGGGAGCTTGCTTTGGGAGCTTTGTGAGTTTTTTAAATACTCCACGTCGATGTCTTATAAAAGAAGTTTAACATGTGCCTTGAGTTTCCTTTTTTAAGGAAAGAAAATTGGATTTAAAAAGAAACGTCTACATCAATAGATGTTTCAAAGTAACATGTTATTTGAGATAGTTATAATACATATAAGTAAATTCACTAAATATGCTTAGCTGTATAGTAAAAATGTATATGTTTCTTTTGCTTCTGTGCTTGATATATTATAAACTGAGCTTCACAACAATTAATTGAAATTTCTAGAGTGGTAATTTTATTTCGCCGTTTTGTATGTTTTTTATGCCGTTTGAATAATACTATATACAGAAGGAGCACTACTAATAACACGAAAGGCGCTTCACTGGTGGTCTTAAGTAATGCTGCCACCCTAACAATATACAATTGTCTTAAAAAAAATTGGCGATTCTTTCGGTTGCTAAATTATTATGTTCTATTATTAATTAATGATTAATTATTCATAAAATACTAATATAAATATTGGTGCATTACAATTTTTTAGCATTTTAAATTGTAGTTTAACGTTTTTAATCAAAATTATATTAAAAGTAATCCTCGTCAACTAAATGTAGATTCTTGTATTCCGATATCCTTTTGCCATCTAAGACCGGTTTTATTAAATACTCAGCAGGTGTTTTAAGTTATTATATTTGTTCTTTACAATCTTTCTCCATTAATGGATATTTATGACACATATTTAAAGTAATGTTTTGTTGTTACGGTGGTACCCCTACTTAAGACTACCAGTCAACCGGCATTCGTTTATAAGTAGAATTACATTGTGTTTACGGTCCTGTGGTCCTTCTAAATTAGCATTAATCTATGTTTATGCCACTAACACACAAAACAATAAGGTAGCTAAAAGTACAACTAATACTTATACTGATAATGAAATGAAACTTCATATTTTTGAAGTTACAGTGAACCATAAATAGTAGTATGTAATATACTTTTAGTATGTAACATAAAAGTATATGTTTTACTATACTTTTTACATAAATGTAACATACTGTAGTGAAACATACATGTTTCACTACACACAAACATTTCACTATATAGTAGAGAAACGTTTGTGGTGTCATTATTGTGGGTTATTAACGTCATACATATTTTATAAACAATAGGGTTCAAGACATTAGCAAGGTTGATTTTTTACTAAACTTCAAAATTTCAATTCGATCCGAATGTTATGAAGCGTTCGAACGTTATTATGTCCCATAGGGACCCAATTAAAACGGTAACTAACATTAGAAACTAAAAAAAAAAGAAAAAAAACTTTTGCTGTAAAGTTGGGAACAAAACAAAACTTTACGTATCGGATTTTTGTGTAGTTTTCAGGAATAGTTTAAACAGTAGTAACGAAGATATATCTTTTTGCACATTGATACTCAAGACAGAATCATTATGAGATGGTAATTAGTCGAATGACAGAATATGATATTAGTTTTAAGTATATCCTCTCAATACTATCTACCACTGTTATAGTTCCAGTTTATTCAAATTATTCTAGAATTTAAGTCTTTCTTTTCCATAATAGTAATTATGGAATTGAATAAAATAGGTACAAGAAAAAGAATAAAAAAAGAAAGAAAAATTGAATAAAGGTGATGACGTATTTTTAATATTTTTAAAAAAACGTATGAAAATCATTCCATAAAAATTAAAATAATGCTAATACCGAGAAGTATACTTGCAGAGAAATATATTTGCCGGTTGATAACGCCATAAAAAATATTTTCAGAATAGCACACCTACATCTAAATTTCAACTCTTTAGCAGAAATACGTAAGGAGCTACGATTATCGCACACACACATACAGACAAAGTTGTGAAAACCACTTAAGAGGTCTAATTCAGGCCTACTTAAGGATAATTCAGGTGTTGCTAACACAATACTTTACCTATATAACTAAGTTAAAAACTTAGAATAATACTATATATAGCAGGAGCACTACTGATAACACGAAAGACGGTTAACTGGTGGTCTTAAGTAATGCTGCCACCCTAACAATATACAATTTTCTTATAAACAAGTTGGCAATACTTCCGGTTGCTGAATTATTATGTTCTTTAATTAATTAATAATTGATCATAAAATACTAATATAAATATCGGTGCATTACAATATTTTAAGCATTTTAAATTGTAGTTTAACGTTTTTAATTAAACTTACTTTCAAAAGTAGTCCTCGTCTACTATATGTAGATTCTTGTATTCCGCCACTCGGTTTTCAAGCCTTTACCTTTTGGGCTAAGTTACATCTAAGACCGGTTTTATTAAATACTCAGCAGGTGTTTTAAGTTATTATATTTGTTCTTTACGATCTTTCTTCATTAATAGATATTTATGGACACATATTTAAAATAATGTTTTGTTGTCAGGTTGGCAGCATTACTTAAGTGCACCGGTCAACCGGCTTTCGTGTTATCAGTGGAATTACTTTGTGTTTACGGTCCTGTGCTCCTTCTAAGGTTAAAAATAACTTCTTGACATTTTAACTTACATTTTTTCCAATACTATTAAAAAATTGTATAGGAAAAGGGAAATGTTTGATTATTTTTCCATTTCAATAGTAGGACAAGTTTTGTTATATAAAACTTTAACAAAAATTTAACTTTAAAGACTAAAAGTATGAATAAAAATTGTTTCGTGTTGGAATGTTGTAAGGAAGGCAGGTTGTCCAGAGTATACAGTGTAAAAGCTATTGTGTAAGTCGGTTTTCTCAATGTTGCGGTTTTCAAGCCTTTACCTTTTGGGCTAAGTTTTCTCCTCTTAAGCTTTACTTAAAACCAACCTATAGAAAAGGTCTATGGACCATTAGACCTTTATAGTTGCAGAAACTACCTTCATGTTTCTGAAATAGAAAATAGACCCTTTTACAATCTCCTAGGATCGATCTCAATCTCTTTAAAAACAGGTTTCCAAGCCAGAAGTTTGATTGGAATATCCTTGGGGTTGAAATTTTCCACCTCTAATGTCGAGAGGGTGAGAAACTGAGTTAAATAGACCCTGAGAGCAAAATCTTGATTTCTAAACAAATCAGACCAACACTTAACAAAATGTTAGTACAACACTTCAATACTTACAAAAGATATATTTTCATCTACTCAGTCAATAATGTACAAATGAATGCAGTGAAATACCACATTACACACCCTTGCATAAACACACTAGAAGCTACAAAGATAATACATACAAACATATAAAGAAGAAATTTGTAAAAACCTATCAGGAAGTCTTTAAAACGTCTTTTTTTTACTAGAGTGCTAATGAAGTATATCACACACATAGGGCATCTATTAGTATACAGTATAGTATACAATACTGTATACTAATAGACAAGTGAATGAAAACCCAAAAATTGCGTTTGTCGGAAAAAATTAGATAGAGGCTAAAGTTTTGCCAAATGTTAGGGTACTCCTAACATTTGGAGTTTTCTTCAAAAATTCCCGGCCTCTTAAAGCTTTTTTGAGTATAAGTTAATAAATAGGCAAAGTAATAATACCCTATTAGAAAAGCTATAATACAAAACGAATAATATCAGTTAACAATATTAGGATTTTTAAGTCTCAATAGCGGAGGAAAAATCAAAAAGATGTAATTCAGGGATTGTAAAAAATGAAGAAAATCAAATTAATTTTAAAAAATGTAATACAATACTTTAAGGTTATAATGGGCATCCATGTGCAATTTACAGTGTAATAAAACATCCAGACCTGAAGAATATTTACTGTGAATAACCAATATAAAGAGTGTTTTTATTTTGCCTCATTTATACCATAGGTATATACAAAAAGTTGTGTTAGCAAAAACCGGAATGTAATCCGATTCGAAGTAATCCGACCTTCAGGATGTTTAATAAGACCTTCTGAAATGACCTTCTGGATTTAATAAGACCTTCTGAAATGACCTTCTGGATTAATAAGACCTTCTGAATACCTTCTGGATGTTTAATAAGACCTTCTGAAATGACCTTCTGGATGTTTAATAAACCTTCTGAAATGACCTTCTGGATGTTTAATAAGACCTTCTGAAATGACCTTCTGGATGTTTAATAAGACCTTCTGAAATGACCTTCTGGATGTTTAATAAGACCTTTGAAATGACCTTCTGGATGTTTAATAAGACCTTCTGAAATGACCTTCTAAGACCTTCTGAATGACCTTCTGGATGTTTAATAAGACCTTCTGAAATGACCTTCAAGCCTTCTGAAATGACCTCTGGATGTTTAATAAGACCTTCTGAAATGACCTTCTGGATGTTTAATAAGACCTTCTGAAATGACCTCTGGATGTTTAATAAGACCTTCTGAAATGACCTTCTGGATGTTTTAATAAGACTTCTGAAATGAAATAAGACTTCTGAAATGACCTTCTGGATGTTTAATAAGACCTTCTGAAATGACCTTCTGATGTTTTAATAAGACCTTCTGAAATGACCTTCTGGATGTTTAATAAGACCTTCTGAAATGACCTTCTGGATGTTTTAATAAGACTTCTGAAATGACCTTCTGGATGTTTAATAAGACCTTCTGAAATGACCTTCTGGATGTTTAATAAGACCTTCTGAAATGACCTTCTGGATGTTTAATGACCTTCCTTCTGGATGTTTAATAAGACCTTCTGAAATGACCTTCTGGATGTTTAATAAGACTTCTGAAATGACCTTCTGGATGTTTAATAAGACCTTCTGAAATGACCTTCTGGATGTTTAATAAGACCTTCTGAAATGACCTTCTGGATGTTTAATAAGACCTTCTGAAATGACCTTCTGGATGTTTAATAAGACCTCTGAAATGACCTTCTGGATGATGATGACCTTCTGGATGTTTAATAAGACCTTCTGAAATGAATGACCTTCTGATTTTAATAAGACCTTCTGAAATGACCTTCTGGATGTTTAATAAGACCTTCTGAAATGACCTTCTGGATGTTTAATAAGACCTTCTGAAATGACCTTCTGGATGTTTAATAAGACCTTCTGAAATGACCTTCTGGATGTTTAATAAGACCTTCTTGAAATGACCTTCTGGATGGTTTAATAAGACCTTCTGAAATGACCTTCTGGATGTTTAATAAGACCTTCTGAAATGACCTTCTGGATGTTTAATGAAATGACCTTCTGGATGTTTAATAAACCTTCTGAAATGACCTTCTGGATGTTTAATAAGACCTTCTGAAATGACCTTCTTTCTGAAATGACCTTCTGGATGTTTAATAGACCTTCTGAATGACCTTCTGGATGTTTAATAAGACCTTCTGAAATGACCTTCTGGATGTTTAATAAGACCTTCTGAAATGACCTTCTGGATGTTTAATAAGACCTTCTGAAAGTTTTTTACAAAGTTGTCTGTATGTCGTGGTGTGGGTGTGTGTGTCTGTCATCATCGTAGCTAGTGTGTTTACGCTGAAACTTTGTATAAAAAACAGTCTTATACAAATATTTGTTATGACCTCATTAACCCGCAATAATGATTCAGGAAACATCTTGAAAATTGAAAAACGCCAAAAAATGATGCGAGTTTATATAAGACTAACATACGTGACAAGTTTCATTTCATTATCAGCATTAGTTGAATTTTTATCGAATGGTATGTTTATCTATTTGTAAAAATTGTAAAAACCGAAAAATAAACCAATCAAGTTGATATTCGGTACAAGAGTATACTTTTTAAGAAAATAATTAAAAAAAATTAATAAACATCGATAATAAAACATAAACGAAATAAAACAAACTGCCAAATACACTGCATAGCTTATGCTATACCTGAGCATAGCGATATTTCTGAGCATAGAAAAAACTTCTATGCTCATTTTATATCGTTTTATATGCTTATTTTATAGCATTTTATCAGATGAAAGACTCCATAAGATGTAAAATGGGTTCCACTCAGCCGAGTGAAAAAAACACGCTTAAAAAGAACAAAAAACACTGAGTGAAAAATCGCTTAGTCTCCGAGGTGAATAAGTCTTAAAACTATAAAACTTTTTGAAGGTAGCTATCAACATGTATTTTGTCTTTTTGAATTTGGGTCAATGCTTATCATGTTATTCTTACCTCAAATTTGATCAAGTTTTAAATATGTCAACAAATAATGTTTTAATGATACGTTAAATAATAATATGCCTACGTCAGATTCTTTACCTAAAGGCAAGCTTTTTTAAAAAAAATTATAACATATCGCTCACTGAACACTATTTTTAACATGTTCACTATTTTGATTCCTCCTTAACAAGTCTCTTGAATGTATTACATTTAGGAATGTAGGACCCAGACCTAAATAGCACTAAATTCCCTGAAAATTTCTTTTAAACCTATATAGGCCTCAAAAAATGCTGATAATAAAAAAATTGTACAGACAAATTTTCTAATATTCAACAAAATTAAAAAAAATGAATAACCAGAATAATAAAATAAGTCTCTTCACTGATGTAATATTTATTTAAAATAAAGAATAACCAACTAAAAGTCATCATTAGAGTTAAGCTAGATTTATTAGAATTATTATTTATTAGAATTAAGCTAGATTTAAGTCTTGTCTTAATGTTGACTCAGACTACAACAATAAGAAAGACTCAAAATCTAGCTCACTAACACCTCACCGGTACTGATGATGACCTTTAGATGGATGAAAGCCGGTTATGCTTTATTTTAAATAAATATTACATCAGTTGAGACAACTTATTTTATTATTCAGATCATGTCAAACTCCTCCAGCGCTCATCGATTCCTTAGCGTATTAACAGAAACTATAGTTTTTTTACATTAATGCCAACAATTTCGAGTAAAGAATCTTCTTCAAGCAACGGGTATAGAAATAGATTAATAGAATATTTTTGTTCTGTTTTAAATTTTCTATTTATACCTTTCTAAACCTCATATATTACACCTTATACACGGCATTAGTAGTTCCGATCAGCGTTTCCTTAATTATTCGCCGTATCGCGAATAAAATGTGTCTTCTTCTACATATTCTAAACCCACTATGACATTTGTTTTGATTTAAGATATCTAACCTAATGATTTTACCTTAAGGACGAATTTTCTCCCAATGCTATAATTTAAGTAAAAACATAATTTTTTGGCTTACATACATTTTTACAGTAATGGCAATTTCATTTTACTTTTATTTATTTCTTCACGAAAACACGGGTTTAGAGTAACTGGCATCTGAATATTTTCTCTCTCAAAAAAATCTCCATATCCAGTTTAATTTCATGCTGAATTTATTTTTTAAAGAAACCCCTCCTTAGTTTTATAAGCCAAATAAAGATTTAGAACCTAAACAGGATAAAGCCTACAATTTCCCCTTAGAGATATCACAAGCAAAAGGATAAACGAAACCATATTTTTCAAGTCACTCTTCAAAACGTTGTATCTTTATACAATCATACGTTTGACTAACATTTAACGATCACACGTTAACTTTGAAATTAAAACCCAACCTGGTGTAAACAGGTTCCTTTGATAAATGAATTTTATTACTTAAATTATTTAAATTTGTAATTATGTTCATGAAAGTATTTTTAGATTTGTTTTTTAGTTTATTATTATTTTTCCTCCTTTATACCATAGATAGACAGGAAAAGTATTGCGTTTGATAAAAAATTCAAAACCGTGATGTCACCTGAATTATTTGTTTCAGATGTTTTTAGTGGTGAAGCTTTTTGTCTGTATGTGGGTGTGTGTGTTTGTGTGTCTGTTACCGTAGCTCCCAATATATTTATTCAAGAGGGTAGAAACGAGGTACGACTAGTGTACTTTTTTAAAATTTCAAAACGAAAAATAATTCGAATGAGTTGAAATTCGGTACAAAAGAATACTTTTATGTAATAAATAAGTTGACCATACGTTTCAATATGAAAAGCAAATTCATAATTTTTAATTTTTGTTAGATCATAAAACTTAAGTCGCATCAAACTAGGTCAGTGCCAAGATTGGTAACAGCGGGGAATCATACGGATGAATTTATTATCTGAGGACGAGTGAAGCGAGTCCGAAGTAGCGAGGATTTACGTAGCGAATCCGTTGTAATGAGGAAAAGTTCCGAGATACCCCGTACCCGATTTTTTTAAATGTTATGATTTATTTATAAAATAACACATGGAAAAGGGAAGGTGCACCACCCCCCCCCCCCCTACCGATTGTGGTCGCTGGTATACACTATTTACAAGAAGCATCTTTCGGATATTTTCATTCTCTCGTATCTTATTATTAGGTTTGTTAAAAATATAAAACCAAATTCTTAACATAAATTTTTAGGTTCTACTATACATGAAGCTATTGCGGATGTAAGGCTTAAAGTATAAATATTTTGGCATTGACTCGTTATTGTAGTACGACACACGGCTAAAATCAGTTGACAGAGCGTGAAAATAGCGTTGAGGATCCAATAAGGTTGGCCTGATTTGAAATTAGGGCGTGTTTTAACATCCAGGACTAACCTCACTGTCAACTGACTTAAGCCGTGTGTTGTACTATAGGACACTTGAAGAAATAATAAATAGTTTAAAGTGGTTACTTAAGCAATTTTGATTAGAAAAAACATAAACTTAAAACCAAACTCTTTATTTCCTTCTACTAACAACATTTATCAAAGTTGAAACTATATCAAGATCTTTTTTTGTTGCATATCGACGACACGCAACAAAAAAAAAACATTAATACAACATAAGAAACATCAATATACATAAAAAATCAAAGCAACAAATAAATTTACTGCGAGAGCTATGTTGTACTGATCTAAAAAAAACTAGAATGTCGAGTTTAGTAGATCGAACTTGATACTTTATATTTTAGTGTTAGAAATTTATTTAAAGAATGGATTATGGGACTGTTTTGTAATTATCGTTGTTATAACAGAAGCTTATGGAAAATTTAATAATTATAACAATTTTTCTTGGCTGCTAATATGCAAATGTGGGGTTGGTTCCTGTTTCGTCAAAGTCAAGTCAGGCTCCACGTTTCTTTTGTCTCACGATAAGTCAAGGTTCTGCAGGTTGGTCGAGATGAAAGTCAGAAAGATATACAGAGCCTTCGTATGTCCGAAAACTTAGTCAGTGAAAGTGAAGCCGGTACCACGAATAACGTAAATGACTAGGAACGAAGTGCTCGGTTTTTGAAGATACACGTCTTTTAGTAGCACTAAGGAGCTTTGACTTTTAGGTCAGGGGTAAAAATAGAGTTTGTTTACACTGATGTCAGGGTTGCTAGAGGTCTGTGTTGGGTGTCGCTGGACTAGCCAGAGCGGCGAGCCTAGCTAGAGTCTGGTGATACTAGAGGAGCTGATGAAATTTGTAAGGTGAGTTGAACAAACTAATGAGAACAGAGGAGCTAGTAAGACTAGATGAACTAAGCACACAGAGAAATGGTAGTCGGCGCTAGCCAGAATTGGTAGCCTAGCCAGTGGTAGCCTAGGTTTAGTGCAGCTGTTCTGTATGAACTAGGCACCTTCTTGCAGTGTTAACCGCAAGAACTACTAGCAAGGAGGGAGTTCTGATAGAGTCTGGTTGGGCTAGATGAACTAGGCACACTGTGAACTAGTTATATAGTTGAGTATGTCTGCGAAGGGAAAACGTCAATATGACCCTATGCGTTTAAGCGTTAAAAATGGTGACTGGGTTAGAGTTTTCAAAGCATAATTTCAAGCTACCAAAACAAATGCAGAAGTTAGAATTAGAAAATGCGAAGTCTATACAGCGTAAAGAATTTAACTTTACATCAAGTTTTCTCCTCCCTGACTTTATCCCTTCAACCCACCACTCCTTCTCCTTTCCGATTAATGACTTGTTCATAACGCAGGACATACAGGAAAGAATAATACGGTTGTTTTCAGAAACGAAACTGAATTTGCAGTTACATGGAATGGTTTAATAAACTGCTAATTAAATGCTTAACAGAATAATAAATTACACAAATAGACTGTAAAGGGTGTATTTTATAGGTACGGATCTTTGTTTACTGACGAGAGAAGAATTTATAATTAATTTTTAAAGAAATGGATATTACTTATCAGCAATGTTGTAAATAATATTTTTGTATTAAAAAGACTACAAGCAAAAATTATACTTAACAGCACAAATTGCAAAGCATCTAGAGGATATAAAGAAAGTTTTACAACATCGTAAACTATATCATGGCAGTGAAATGCCCACTTCACAATTTAGTTTTGCAGCACGCAACGTTTAAAGTCAATTTATGAATTAAAAATTTTAAATTCCCAATAAATTTAATTGAAATGTGAATAAACCCGGGGTAAAACTGAGTTTTCATTGTTAAGCAATGGGTTTATTCCATAGGATAGCAACATTGTGAAATTAATGACAGTAACTGATGATGATTGGTTATCTAGTTGGGAGGGTTTAGTTTAGTGTAAGGACATAACATAATTAATGTTCCTTTGTTTTTCAGTTTTTCCCCAACAAAAGCTTCAGACTGGCTTTCGGTTGAAAGCTATTTTTCTTCCCTTCAGTTTTAGGCATTTCCCCTCCTCTGATATTATTATCAATGTTTCTCCAGTCTGCCCCATTATTTTCTACCCTTCAACCGAAACAAAACTCTAATGAGCCAAATCATCTATTTTTCAGATTTTTCTCCCTCTCCGAAAATGTAAATTTATTATTTAATTTAACTAGAGAAACCATTATGTAAATTAAATTTACGACTTGTTTTGTTTTTTAAGTAGCGTAGAGTAAGGTTTATGGCCAACACGCTGGCCCGAGCAGTCCTTACCAAGAAAGCTTAATTTCCTTTACCAATGAGCCATGTTTTATTTATACAACGGATTCCTTTTCATCTGTTTTCTTTTGAAAAGGCGTCTATAAAATAAATTATAAATACAATATGCATCGTAACTAGAACAACTTCAGAACTCTTCCTTATATCTTCAGACATGATACGCTCATCATTACACCTTTTGCGTTTATCGCTTGTCCTCACAAAATTAAAGTTATACCTACATAACCAGGTGACCAAAATTATTTCAAAATCTAGGACTATTACCTTACCAATAAAAATAAAAACTTAAAAAGGCTGAATAATACACTGCCTAAAAATGAGCGAAAATTGAAATTTCATAATAAAAGATACAAAAAAGAAATTTGCTGGCTTGCGAACCTCCGCGCCTGTATTTTTACTTTTGTCTCATTTATACTGTAAGTATATAGGTAAAGCATTGGGTTTCCGAAAATTTCAAAACCTCCAAAACCAGATGTGATAAGGAAAAGTTCTGAGGTACACCGTTCCCGAATTTTTATTTAAACATATAGCATTAACTTAACTATCTTTTATTTTGATACAGCAAACACCATTACCTAGATAACTACTTAACTACTATTATTAAAGATTGGGGTTAGAGTCGAGGATAGACCCCATTTGCACTGCGACTGGAAGTCTATTGTACAATACTTAACTACTAGCTAGCTAGCTACCTAGGTAGTAGCTAAATCGTACCTTATCTGTACACCGTACTGCTTCAATAATAATAATATTAATAAATTCATTTATAATAATAAGGTTTATAAATGAATAATTCTTATCGTGTAGATCCAGTAATATTTCTTTGTAACATTAGAACACCTATTTAAAACGATAATTAAGAAAACGCAAACAAACAAATTCTTAAAACAGTATTGAAAATTTTATGAAATCCAAAATATATAAACCAACCACATATAACCCTAATTGATTTTTAAGAGCGAAAGATTAACTAAATATGTAGTAACAGTAATAGAATAACAAAAATGGCAGGAGGTTATGAAAGTCAAAAACCGCTGAGATGATTACAAGACTAATTATAGATCCCTGTGGGTGATAGAAAAGCCAACGAGGATGTTGGTTAAGCTTATTCGTTTCGACGAGGGGTGGGCTCAGGAGACCGTATGATTAAAGTTTGATACTCCTGGGAAGGCTAAGATCCGGCTCGAAGGACCAACTTTTAATAACTTTTTCTCCTCTAAAACCATGTTTTCTTTTAACTCTCCAGAGTTATTTATTTTTCGAGTTAATTTTCAGGAGAGAGGGCAGAAGATGAACCTTAGTAATAAGATTAGTTCTTGATAATATTGGCTACATAATTAAGTTTTCTTTATTTATAAAATCTTTTTTTTTATTTTTTAATTAAAAACTTTGAGATAATTGATAATAATGTTATCGGAAAGAAGCTTAAAAATCAACCAGCTTTTTAAGAGCTTAAAATATCTTTACCTCTAGAATTTATAAAAGAATTACCTCTTAATTATTTTTTGCCGCATGTGGATGTGTGGAGAGTTTTAAATCTATTCCTACAGAAAAGGTTTCAATTCTTTAATTTAGGTAGAGTTAATTTCAGTAGCAATTATTGTTGAAAGTTTTAACAAAAACCGTGAAAAGTAATTTAATGTTAAAGTTATTAAGTTATAGTAATAACTTTTTTTACAAATAGATATTTTAATTATAAAGTCATTATTTCTGATCTATCATATTACACAAAAGGTAAAATAAGATTAATTTAGAACTATGAATACAAAATTATGGATTAAAAACTATAATAAACTAAATTAAACCTTAAAGAAATACTTTAAAAGGCAATAAAAAATATTTAAGCAACAACTTAATAAAATTAGGTAAAGAAATATAAAAGATCAACATCATATCACAAGTTAGTTAAGAAATAAATTGAGATCAACAGCATTATAGTAAGTAAAAAAATGATATTAACATCATAATACAAGTAAATCAAGAGATAAAATTATATCAAGATCATGTCACATGTAAAATCGGATTAAAATCAAACTGCGAAGTAAGTCAAGAATAAAAGAGATCAACATATCACACGCAAGATAAGAGATACAATGAGGTAATCATCATAATACAAGTAATTAAAGAGACAAAATAAGCATCATACATAAGTAAATCCAGAGGTAAAATGATATTTTTTTGTCAACGGAGGGAAAACGCAACGGCCTCTAGGAGAAAGATTTATCCCTCGGAATCAAAGCAGCTAACACCCCTAAAAGGGGATGGCTCCTGATCATCTGAAGGTTCGTCTACCTAGGATTTCCCGTCGGGAAATGACGATGACGAAGCCTCGCCCATGGCACCGGTACCATGGAGTGTGGGGACTGACCGACTTCTCGACTGCCCAGCCGGTACCGTAGCAGTGATTGTCAGGCCTTACCCCACTAAAACTCTAGAGGTAAAACCCCTCCGCCAGGCCAGGTAAAATGATATTATAATCAAAAATAATTGATTTTATTTGGTAATTCATAAAGAAAATAAAGATAATTATTATTAATTTTATTCAACGAAAAAATAACTATATTAGAAAAATGTAGTACGGGATACCTCGGAATTTTTCCTCATCACATCAAATTCGCTACGCTCATTCTCCCTAGTTCGGACTCGCTTCGCTCGTCCGCAGGATATACAAGTCAATAAATTTATACAGACACATGTCTTCGAACTCGCTTTGCTTGTTCTTAAATAGTAATACATCCGTTTCAAGCCTACGCTCCACGCTCGATGTTGCTTGAAAATAGTTTGCTTATTTATTACGTAAAGGTATACTCTTCGACGAAGTAAAAAGTCATTTGATAAAACGATAAATATAAGTTGGCAGACATGTAAGTCATATACATAGCTATCACACCCTCGCAACATTTTTCCACGCAACATTTTTTGTATTTTTTGACATTACATTTCGAGACATTATTACGGCTTAAAGACGTCATAAAAAATTATTTTTGGGTAACACAACTACACCTATGGAGCGGCTCAGGTGTAAAATTTCAACTCTTAGCGTACATGCATTAGGACCAACGATAATAACAGACACACACATACAGACAGACAACATCGTAAAAACCACTTAGGAGGCCTTAAAAACACCTAAAACAGAAGAATCAGGTGACATCCCGGTTTCAGATTTGTTTGAAAACACAATACTTTTTCAATGCCTACAGCATAATTGAAAAAATTAAAAGGTTGAAATGGAGTTTAAAAGAAAAAGTTAAAAGCATCCAATGCTTTGAAGATTTTTTTAGAAAATAACTCGGGACCAGGTCAGCAAGCTGGGCGGATTCTTTTAGACATTTCTTCGGTAAGAATGCTTTTAGCGAATTTTTCTAGCTTATGTGGTTAGAATCACGGTCAGATGAAGGGGTTGGGGTTGATTTCCTGAAAAAGTTGTTTCCTGATTAAGAAAATATATATATATATATATATATAATATATATATATATATATATATATATATATATAATAATATATAAACACGTATGTATGAGTGTGTATGAATGCATTTACGAAATTTTTGTTCCAAACGGGTTTTCTAGGAAAACATGGTATAAAAATAACCTTGTTATTCTCCAGAACCCAATATTTTATTAAATATATGTGACGTCATTACCCTACAATAATGACCCCACAAACATTTTTAACAAATAACAAATCTTTAAAATGTATTTTAATCGGAATTGTTTACACATGTATTACTATGTATGGTTAGCAAAAATAGGAAGTTATATTTTATAATCAGTAATAATTATCATTGATTATTGAAACCAGATTATACTCAAGTTTATATTCAGATTATGTTTCATAAAGTAAAAAGTAAATTTTTTACTTGTTAGTAGCAAATATTCAGGGGGTTTCAAAGGCATGCACCAGTTATTATGTTGCATAAAAAACTATGCTCGATCTACCAAAAGTGAACTTTGAGTTACAGCTTCTGTTTTATAAAGCTATACTCTCGCCATGCTCTACCTAACTCATTAAAGAATTATAGCCTGAGTAAATTCGCTAAAACTATAGATGTTGGTGATAAAGGCAAAAGACATAGACATTTAAGTTACACTCAATTTAAACGAATTCCCTGTTGAGAATAACCATTTAACTAAATAAATACCTATTCTTTTGTCAAAGCTATTTAATTAAAAAAATGAGCTCACAATGAGTTGGACCCAGAAATGTAAAAAAAAGTAGCGATTTCGACGTGATGAGGAAATGTTCCGAGGTTCCTTGTACCTTATTTTTAAAAATTAAACTTGCGATTACTTTTAGAAGCAGGAATTGCATAAAAGAATAGAAAATATAATTAATTTTTCTATAGTGATAAATTAAGCCACATTGTCCTTATTCAGTTTATAGCCATCCTACCTCAAACAAGATTCAGCGCCTCCCCAAACAGCAATCAATAATATTTTTTGATTGACACATCATTGGAAAGTAATCAGTCATATTATATGATAGCCTTGTCAAGCTATATCGGTCAAGGGATTGGCCGAGAGATTGGCAGGAGATTGGAGAGTGGGGATATTTAACTCCATCTCCCCAAGGTATTAACTTAAAATGATAGATTGCACTTTATACTGATAATCTAAACGAATCCTTCTAGGAATTTATACGTATGCTTTAAACCTCTGATTTAGATATTAATTCAAAATCTCATTTGAAATATTAAATTGATGGGGGGGGGGAATTGAATTAATTGATGGGTAAGATAACAACAAATAATAATAACATTGATAAGAAACACTAATCGCATGAATGATATTAACATAGATAAATGAATTAAAGTTCGTTTCTTATGATTGGTACTTGTATTAAGCTTAAGATTAACTTACAGCTTAACTTAACTTAATGATAAAGCTTAACTCAGATCTGTAAAATGCAAAATCGATATTGATACAAAATAAGCAGTTCTTTAGAACTCGCTAAACGGAAGAATAGTACCTTTTGTGCAAGACCAGTTTCATAAAACTCAGCGTCCCCAAAAGATATCGTAAACGACTCCTTAGTCTTTAGTCCGTAGTCATAAATTTTTGTTTACCGGCTGTATTTTAGGTTATTTACTAAGTTTCAGTTTGTTTTGCATGTTAAATTGAATAGTTAAATAGACTTTAGACTATTAAAATAAAAATTATTATTTATTTACGGCTGCAAAATTAATCATTACTGAACTGTTTTAAAGCTGCAAAATGTCATTTTACTAACACTGTCGACAAAATATTTATAAACAGTACGTAAAATTTGCTTAGCGATGAATACTCTAACTCCTAGGGAGTCATGGTACATTTAAATATAATGGTAAAAAACTCTGAACACCCAAGGAGGAATAATGAATGAGTTTAGGTTATTATATTGCAGGTTATTGTGTTAATGTCGGTGGTTTTCGTCTTTTAAACATGAATATCGTTTATAATAATATTTTCTAAATATTATTACTTAAAATACAATACCATATTAAGTATTAAACATTTTTATAATAGACCTAATAAATAAAATTTTACATAAAATATTGGCAACACTGATATCCATGTTTTTTTTTATTTTATTTTTCACCAGCTGTTTATGAATCGTCAGATTTTTTATTGTTTGTTTTGTCACTTATATCGTTATTTGTTTAATTATTTTGTTGAAATAAAGTCAAAAATGTAAAACGATGTAAAGAATTACTAAAACTGTAAACATTGTCAACTAAGTATGCTATTAAATATACAGAATAAGAATAATAGTGAAAAAAAATTACATAGAAATTCTGTTAAGATGACCAAATTACAAGACCAACTCTACCTGATATTGTGAGTGTTGCTACAACTTTAAAGCAATATTTGCTGCTTCTAAAGTCTCTCAGCAAGTATTAAAACACTCTTTTCTACTCGTTTATTTATTTAAGTCATACGTTTCTTACCTTAATTTAATAATTTATCGTAATCTTAATTTTTTGCTGTTACTATAAACATAACATTTAAGGAAAGATATTCTCACGCTTCTTTTTAGGCTTAAGTAGATAAAGTAGTATATGCTAATATGCAGCCGACTCGAAATATTGCCGACTCGAGTCAGCAATTACCCGCATTGCATCCGCCTCTGTAGAAAAAAACTATTCGGCTGACTCAGCTTCACCTCGTTAGTCAAATGGGGCCCCGCCTTGCGCCACGGCTGGACATTTTCATAGCCTACCCTCGCCTTCAACTCGGGGGACACATTTATAAAACTCGTCTGCAAAATTCCATTTTGCTGCCTCAAGCAGCAAAATGGAATGGTATTTTTTTATATACTACTATCGGTTCGGAAAATATAATTAGTTATAATCACATAACTTTCGAATGCTTTTTCATATAGAAACAAAAATCAGCGTATGGCGAGAAACTGAACAGGTTACGAAATCTATTATTTGTTAAAAACGTATGACGTCATTACCCTAAATCATAAGTCATAATATATATACACACACATATTATATATTACATATATATATATATATATATATATATATATATATATATATATATATATATATATATATATATATATATATATATATATATATATAATATATATAGAACAGAAACAGTTTATTTTAATTTAACGAATGACATTGAAATTAAATTTTTAATAAGAATTATATTAACATAATTCCTATCAAATAATAAAAATGATGGAAAATAAATAATTCAACACGGAAATAAGACAAAAAAACTTGACGTAAAACATGAAGTAATACATTAATAATGTAAAAACATAATGTAAATGTTAAACAAAGTTGAAAAAAACAATTTACATAATGGAACATTCTATTTAGTATTAAAAATTTCTAAGTATATTATGATAAAAAAATGTTGAAGTTAAATAATAATGAAATAATTTTTGTCGGGAGGCCCGCATATTGGGCGAATATCTTTTATAGCTGCCTTGCTCAATAACATCGATTTCTTGCTTACAATTTATTCAATTTTTTTTTCTTTGTAAGCTGAGTAGGAGCAATTCTACTTGTAACTCAGCTTTTAAGGATTTTTCAAATGAAATTCGCATATTCATCACATGGGTAATACAAAAATGCTCTTCTGCTTATGCTACTTCATTACAATTTTTATGAGGCATGGATCGAAAATTTAAGTAAAAATGGGTTATGAGCAAGAAAGAATTGATTGAAAGAAAGTCCGGTTAGCGGACCTTTTCGTCAGAGCACTTTCAGTTACAATTAGGCCCAACACGAAATGTTTTGTCGTATTTTACGTTTTTCTATTGTGTATGGGTTTTCTACTTTTTGGTTACTTAGTGGTCGAATTACGCCGAAACGGTTTTATTTGATTTAGCGCCCGGATAAACAGTGACAAAATTTTAGCCTTTAATTTTACCACTTTTTAAGTTTTTCCGACTCAAGAAAATAAATTAATAACGTCAAAATAACCTTATATTCAATATAATTCTTTCCTAAGGTTGAATTTAGTACCAATTTTTATTTAAATGTATTCATCCGTCCAAAAGACAATGGTTAAAGATCAATAAAACAAACTATGAGTTTTAACTCACTACCGACTTTGACTCCTATCATGCCACCTAACCCGTTTGCGAATATTTTCAAATGGAATTCGCTTAGAGGAAAAAACACTAAATCGAACCAACACAAAACAGAAACCTTGAGTTAAAATAAATGAATAAAAATGTACTGTTTTTAACTGAATGAAAAGAGTAATTTTAAAATATCCTTCAATCATTTTTAAGTTTTTCCTGGACATTTTCATAGCAATTACCAAATTTTAAATTAAAATTTAATATTGCAGGACTAGGAATGTTTCAATTGTAGCAAAATGAAAGGAAATCAAATGAATTATAAATGAAAGCAAAATATTTCAAATAAAAAATGCCTTTAAGGGCCACTTATAAGCAGGCACTTATGGCAGTAAAATTGAAATTAAAAAGGCATTTACAACTGGAAAAATACCAGTAAAGTAGATATATTACAATCGCAAGTGAGGTAGGCAGTTTATAGCTGTAAAAAGATGAGTAAATTAGATACATTACAATCGCGAAATCGAGAGTAAAGTAGGCACTTTACACCTGTAAAATTAACAGTAAATTAGATACATTACAATAGCAAAATTGTAAGTAAAATTATCAGTAATGTATATCAGGGGCTTTCTGGAACATTACAAATCAGATGGGGGATAGACGAAAAAAGTCAAATGGCTCAAGACAAAACCCAGCCTGAAGTGATGTGAATAACGGCTTCAGGCTAGGTTCTAGAAGGTTACGGACGGAGTTCTAGTTGTTAAGATCCTGTGCCTATGACTGTTGACAGACCGTAAAACTGAGGCCAGTAGTTCAGAGGTACAGTGCTTGCCTTTCGACCTGGAGGTCGATGGTTCATATCCTACCAGGGGGACCTTAATATGAGGTTATCCCTTGCCAGCCAGGGTTTTACGTGGATACCTTGGCTGCTAATACGCAAATGTGGGGTCTGTTCCTGTTTCATCCAAGACACGTCTGGATAGACGTTTCCGTTGTCTCCAACGAAAACAACGGAAGGTCGGGTAATATACTGAGCTTTTAAACGTCGAAAAACTTTCGCATGTCAGGGAAATTGAAAGCGATGACACGAATAACGTAAGTGACTAGGAACGAAGTGCTTGGCGATTAAGAAGACAAACATCTCCTAGTAGCACTGCGAATCTTTGACTTCAAGGCTTTAGAATAAGTTTGTATACACTGGTGTCGGGTGGCCAGAGTTCTATATAGGGAGGCACTGGACTAGCCAGAGCGATGAGTCTAGCTAGAATCGGGTGATCCTAGAGGAGCTGATGGCATTGGCTAGACTGGTTAAACGAGGGCGGACCAAGTGAGACCAATGTGATCAGAGGAATTAGTAAGACTAGATGAAAAAAGCACACTGTGAATTTGTAGTCGGCGCGTATTATTTGGTAACTATAACAAGTTACATTAGTGCATATCGTAATATTGGTTATTTTCTCCATTTAATCCCATGAAATTTAGAACTAACTATCACTATAGTCTGGCGATTTTCATCGAAATGTATTATGACATATGTAGATTTTGTTCGACATACTTTTACTGTTCCTCATTTATACCGTAGGTATTTGTGAAAAGTATTAGGTATGCAAGAAAATCAGAAACCAGGATAAAACCAGAATTATCCGTTTTAGGCGTTTTTAAGGCCTCCTGAGTGGTTTTTGCAAAGATATCTCTCTGTATGTGTGTATGTTTCTATTATCATCGAAGCGCATAGTGTATTAATGCTAGAGAGTTGAAATTTTGTACAAAAATCAGTCTACCGCTGTATTTGTGCTATACTAAAAATATTTTTTATGAAGTCATAACCCGCAATAATGACTCAGCGAAAATTTTTGAATAATTAAAAAACAAGGAAAAAATGATGGCAATCGGATTGAAATTTCGCGCATGTGACTATGTATAAGTTCTAACATATGTATGTGTTTTCATCTCATATCAGCATTAGTTCAAATTTTTATTGAATGACTAGTGTACGTTTTTTAACAAATTGTGAAAAATTGGAAAATGGTTCAACTGAGTTGAAATTTAGTGTATATTTTTACCTAGTAAATAAGTACACAATGTTTAGTTTAAATACCACATTTTCCCATGAATTTTGTTAGATCATAAAAATTAAGGATCATTGAGCGTGGTCAGTACTATATGGGTGACCGCCGAGAATGATACGGATGCATTTACTATCTAAAGACGAGAGATGCGAGTCTGTAGGCATGTTACAGTTAGTTTAGTTAGTTAGTTTAGTTAGTTAGTTAGTTAGTTAGTTAGTTTAGTTAGTTTTGAACTAAAATCTATGATATATGATATGTAGTACATGTATTATGTATGTCAAACAATAGCTTCATGGCAAAGCCCTGAATATAGTGATATTAGTATTACATTCATTAGAATTCAATGCAATTTTTAAAATAAGCAATTCTACGCTCTAACTTGTATACTGCTCAATGTGCGAGTTATATGTATATTTTAAAACCTAATTTTAAGCCTCGAAAGAATATGTTTTAATTAAATTTTACGTCAATATTGATGGTCACATATTTGTTTAAATAAAACGATCAGAAAGCTTCTAGTTTATTTATAACGTAAAAAACATAGAACAAAATAATAATGAAAAGGTTGGGGAAGTTATGCAATCAAAATGAGTAAACAAAGTAATGTGAAAGTCTATAAATAACTATAATTGAGTGCTTTTTCCCTTTAAAATAAAAAAAGTAAATAAAATAAATTATTATGATAACATGCAGCAGATGAAAAGAAAACGAAGAAGGAAAAATAAGGTTATAGTAAGATCAAAATAAGAATATTAATTTAAAGAAAAGAAAAAAATACCTTCCTGGAATTATAATAAAGAGAGCAAGCGGAACAAATGGTAACTGACAACAACAAGAAAATTTAAATACAAGAAAAAGAAATTAAGTGTAAGATGAAGGTTTGAAAAAAGAAAATAAATTTTGGTGCAAGGTCCCGCAAGCCAGGCGAATTTCTTTTGAAATGCTTAATTCTATTTCTTATAGTAATGGAAGTAAATGCTTTGGTTATGAAACATATACAGAAAACATAACATTGCCCAAATAATTAAGCAAGAAACCAAGCACTTCAAGCTATTACGCCCGGCATACATATAATCGTAATTATATGCATTATTATCGATCTTACCAAGAGTCGAACCTAAGATACTTGAAAGAATGAATTAACATTAATAAATGAATGAATTTGAAATGAATTTGGATTTGCCAGCTTCTTTTTTGCCAGCTTTTTTTAAAATAGAGCCCACCCAACAAAATTGAATACAACACCCAACCAAAATATCCATGTTTGTTGCCAGTCTTTCAGGTTGTTTATTTATTTACCACGTCTTTTTTGATTTTTTGGTTACTTACAGTGTTCGAATTTACTCTGAACCGGTTTAATTCAATTTAAAAGCTTAAATGAACTTATTGTCCGCCAAAAGATAGGTTTAAATTTTAATGATTCATTGACATGTCATATTAAGTTTGTTGACACAACAAACCAGGTTAATAACATCAGAAAAAAACTGGTTCTTAACATTTCTTTAAGAATGTTAAGTTCCTTTAAGAACGTTCCTTCTTGAGGTAGAATTTCGTATAAGTTTGATTTGTCTCGAAATACACACACAAAAATATTATTGTAGGTGCACTAGGGGTGTAAGGCCCTTATAGTGACATCCTATCTAACTGCAAACCAAAACTATAAGCTAAATTTCGAAGGACCACTCCTGCCAAAGTAGGAGACTGAAAAAAAAGGTAGGGTATGAAGCGGAATAATAAGAATGGTGAAAGGTGGAGTTAAGATGGTCTACTTAACTCCTCAAATAAATTATAATGAATAAATAAATACAAATTAATATAATAACATACAAATTAAGAGGAATGAATAATATAATATTTGATTAATAATTAAAGATATTTTAAGTTCATGCACTAAGTTTGGTTAAACTACTATTACAATTAATTACTACTAAGTGTAAGTAAAGAGTTATTAAAGTTAATTACAGTGAAGCATTACCTTGCATTGCAGAGCTAAAGAAATTATAAAAATGTACAGAAAGCAACATCTAAAGCCACTTCTTAAGTCTAGGTAGGTAAGTACTTATAGTATCAGAGCTTATCTTAATTCTACAAAATATTTCCCACAGGATCCCAGGGACCTATATGAATAAAAAAACAAAATAAGGCTTAATAATAACAGATTTAAAAAAATGGTAAATAACATGGAAAATAAAGTAAATTTAAAGACTAGGCTAAGCCTGTTCAGAGATCAAGTAATTTAGATCATTAAAATACATCAAATAGATAAAGCTTATAAAAATTGATTACAATCCAGAGATCACAGCTAAAAGATTGAAGAAATGGTGAAATAGTATGCAAGTAAAGCAGTATGAAGAGCTCCAAGCTGATCACAGTTACTGATCAGCCAAGTGGTCTCAGCAGTAGGGCAGTTTAAAGCAACAGAAAGAGGTATATCTAATCTCTACCCCAAAGTTATATAAGTCCAATGTAATTGGTTAACCAACTTTAGCACAAAACTACACAAAAACTGATTTAAAACTATAATTTTAACTAAAAATGTATGATCGTACTTGTTTCTTTAATACAGCTAAATTCCCACTAAAATTTTAGAAGTTCGTTTTTTTCTTAGCTATTTAAATTGACCAATGAGAATGAAGCAGAGGTGCGGTAACAGCGTTTCGGTCTAACGCATCACGCATTTTTGTTGCACTAGAGACGTGATGAAGCGAAGATATCAGCAAAGAAGCACACTGAAAGATCAGGAAAGAATTAAACATAAAAACAAAACATGGTCATGACTGCAGCATTAATTTGGCTATTTCCAATAAAAATAAATAATCATTCTGTAGTTTTCTGTAAATTTCATTTCTGTAGTTAAAGTAAGATTAAGTTGTGAGTGATGTGACGCTATGTAGATACGGAGAAAATAAAAGTGCCACGATAACAAAATGTAAATAAACGTACTTAAATCTAAATTATAATAAATAAAGCAAGCAGGTAAGCAAGTTCAATTAAAGCTAAGCAAAAAAACCAAGTGCAGAAATCAAATAAATAATAATAAAAAAAAAGTAAAAACATGCATAGCTAAAATAATAAGAGAGAGGGAGGGGAAAGTAAGGAGCCTTAAACATTTTATATATATATATATATATATATATTATATATATATATAATATATATAATATATATATATATATATATATATATATATATATATATATATATATATATATATATTATATAATATATATCTGGACTTGTCTAGAAATGTTTTTCATTAGGATTATTTGAGTATTAAAGTTACTTAAACATTTCAGAGATTACTTAGTCTCACTAGTTTTATTGTTATGTGTTTTTAATTTTTATTATTCTTAAAATTTTCATATTTTGACAGGGTCCTCCAGGAGTTTCTATAATAGGTCAGAAGGGAGAGCCTGGAGAACCAGGCCATAGTCATGTCTATGGAGAATCACATGACACCCCCAAAGATAAAACATGTTTGAAGTCCTGTTTTAGTTAATAATGGAACGAGTTTCAGCAATTTTTTAATAAATATGCTGTTTATGTCAGCCAGTGCCATTTTCAACATATATTCTATCAAAAATCTAAGTCTCGTTTCTAAACAAATTTACAACTGAAGGACATTACTCTAGAAATCACACCAATACCATTAGGGAATTTTTCAAATGAAATCCGCCAAAAGAAAATATAAATTAAAAAATGTTAAGAATAAAAGCAAGCAAGTGTAGGTAAAAATAATAGCGTTCAGTACAACAATAACAGTATAAAACTGTATTGTATTAAGAGAATAATGAAACATAATTTAAATACTTTTTCGCAGTTCTTAAAAAGACATTTTAAAAGAATAATAAAAAGAAAAGGTAGTTTTACAGCTTTAGATCGTCAGAAAAAAGAATAGGTTATAAAAAGAACTATAATTACGAATAATCATTACCGGTTAAGCATTAAATTAAAATTTCACGGTTAAAAATAGATATTAATAATAGGCACCTGTATAAAATATAATATAATTTAATAGGTATACATTAAATATTGTTATGTACATGCTTAAATTACTACGATATTATTCGGTACCTCTTTTGGAATTTAATAAAAAATCAAGAACAGGGAACCTCAAAACTATTTCTCACTTTATCGGATTCGCTATGCTCGCTCATATCAGTTTTGTCTCGTTTTGCCAATCATCAGTACATTAAAAATGCCTAGTTTATAATTGAGCATATCGTCGCACTTGTTCTGCTAGTCCTCAGACAGAAAGATCAGTTTTAGTTCCAGGGGTCTCCCATCTTCCTACTGACTAAGCTTGATAGTGCTTAACACAAGTGATTCGACAAAAACCATACTTGTTTATTATGTAAAGAAATATCCTGGTCCTAAATTTCATATTAATTAGGTGATTTTATAATCGTTAACTATTTAAAAAAAAATTACATGTATTTTAATGAAAATTGATGTTTCAAATGAGGTTAAAAATTAGCACTTTTGTCAGCCTTATAAAACAATATCTGCGTGCCAACTTGATCTAGTCATTTTTCTGTACTACGAATCTTTAAAATATTTGCTGAGTCATAAAAACTTCTAAATATTGTCATAAAATAATTAATTTCCGGAAAGCTCAACTAAACCTAAAGGTTGATCTTTGTACCAAGTTTCAACTTTCCGAAGCATTAACATACTGGGAGCTATGACCATAACAGTTACACACAAACATAATAAGCCACAGCTTAGTAAAAACCAATTAGGAGGTCTGACGACAATTCATGGAGTCGTCAGATTCCATGAATTGAAAGACTTAACATCTCACGACGGTTATTAATCTTTTTATTGTTTTTAGGGGTTTTTATTATGTATTCTGTTTTTTTTATTTTCATTTTTAATGCATTTTTTAATTTTGTATTTACTTTCTTTATTTAATTTTTTAACTTTCAATATTTTTATTGTTTTAACTTTTTAGACTCTTACTTATTTGTTTTTTTTAATTATTTATCTACTTAATGTTAATATTATTTGCTTAGTCTTGTTATTACTTGTTTAGGCACTGTAGATGGCATTATTGCCGAAAGCCGGCTCTGCTTAATAAAGTTTAAAATTAGTGGAAAGACGTTGTTGGTGTTAATATTATTGTAGAAAATTCCACTGAGCTTAATGAAGTTATAAAACAGATAATTTAGGTGAAATAATTTAGGTTTAGATTTTTTAGTTTAAACACAATATATATTATTATAAAGCAATGGTATTGTATAGAAAAAATGCATAATAAGCCAACTCATTGAAATATAAAAGTAGAAAACATAAAAAATAATTAGGTACGTCCTTAAAAAATAAAATATGAACCTTAAAAATTTTAAAATTTTATCGATATAGCTTCTGACTAAAATCAACAAAAAAAACTGAAATTTATTTTTTTAAGAACGCTTAATTAAATTTAACCGAAAGTAAAATGGTAAATATATTAAGTGTTTTATTTTTTTTATTTTAATGTGAAATTCATGTTTTGTTACCCAGCCAAAATTTAAAATAAGTTTCTCTTGGGAAAAAGCAGCTTCAATTTAAAGTAATTTAAAAAAGGTCATTTTCTATTTTTTCTATTTCAGTTAAAACAATTAAGTTCCATTTTCCAGTAGTGGTTTTTTAGGAAGACCACTCGGTCCTTTTTTGTGGCTTCACTTAATGCATTTATACCCCTTTTTACTTAATTAAAATGCCTTAAAGTTTCTCAGAAAAAAAATATCAAAATACAATAGATCTGAAAGAGCAATAGCATTAACTCTTTTAAATTAAGACTGGCAGAAAAAATATACTTTTAACCAAAATTTAAACTATTAACAACTAAAGTGAGCTCAAAAAAACTAGAATGCCGAACAGTAACATATTTTTATGCTTGTCATTTATCCTAGACTTTAAAGAGGAATTCACCTAAAATTAACCTTTAAAAAATTATGGGAATTCACCAATAATTTTTTAAAACTCTCGTTAATTATGCTCGCCCTTCCTTAATAATTTCTGCACAAAATTTTGGACAGTCGGAAGAGCTCAGTTAATGCTAAACATTATCACTAGGTCATTAAGTCATTTTTAACAGTAGGAGTAATGATAACACACACAACATCGACAACTTGGTTCGGTAAAAATACTCAGAAAGTCTTAAAAATCGTATAATTAAGCTGAAATTCTGGCTTTAGATTTTTAGCTGAAACACACATTCGGTATAAATGAGGAAAAGTAAAAAAAAATTATATCACAATCATGTCACAAAATTAATTAGCAAAAGTTTTAGACTAAACGTTTTTAGCTAGAAACTTCATGTTTGTGACACTTTTTTAAGTGACATTTAATTTTCTTTAACTAGTTAAAAAAAGTTGGATTGGGGTATCTTGGAAGTTTCAAAGTCTGAGGATGTAGCTTGTATAGGATACGTTCTGGTTATGTTTTTACTATGCTAGCCAATGCAATTCCGGAAAATAGCATTGGCTAAATATAGATTTAAAATCGAAAGGAAAATCGACTAATCTATGTAACTAAGGTGAGCGTTAATGGAGTTCATCTTAATAAAAGAGGAAAAAGTCTCTCCACAAAAATATATTTTTTAATAGCAAAGCGATTTCAACGTAACAAGTGGTCATTATCAGTGCTAGCCGTTGAATAAAGAAGAGGGTGATAGATGAGTCTTTCAGATCAGATATCAAAGATAGAGTCTCGAAGATATTAAAGATATACATCTAGTAGAAATCACCATACATCTCAAAGTCAGTCCGAATGATGTTGAAAATTAAAACACAATACAACATTTGACTGGAAGGTTTGACCAAGGAATATAGTATAATAATACTATACTCCTCAGTTTGACAGCCGAGATAACAACTATCAGCCTAGTAACCTAGCTCTCAAATCCACAAATTGTCAAACGTGACAATATTCAAACCTCTTATACAAGAATTTAATTTGTAATTGTTTATCGTTCAAAAATAAACACAATTACGTCACAGATTAATTGTAATACTGCTATAAAATTATATAATGTTCAACAAAACTGCACAAGGCAAAACTGCTAAATATTGATATTCAACACACCGACTATGGGATTAGCTAGTCATTTTTAGTAATTAGCCATATTAGCATGCATCGCCTAAGTAATTCCGACAGTCAAATATAAACGCGTCAAAATAATTAGTTTATTCGAAAGATTTAAAAAACAAACAAAAACTCCAGGCTATTTGCAGCTCCACGTTCTGCAATAACAATATACGCTTCGATCTAACAATTTATACAATTTAAACAATGTCGTATGTAGAATAACTAAATACTTAGGCTTAGTTGGGTTTTGCAATAAACTCTACAGATGATATAAAAAGGGAAAAATGCATTTTAAAAAGCGATACATGCCAACAGACTCATGAATTTCATAATTGATGGTAATTTTCATTTCATTTCGTGATGGTTTTATTGTTCCGCACTGAATATTAATAACGTCATTAATCCCTAGTGAAGCAAAGTCATATCAAAGACAACGTGGATGAATATTTAAAGTAACATTTTCAAAGTGGGACGTTTTCCTATCTATAGTTTACATTTTCTGTTTGAATATTTATACAATCGGCAACTGATACTTAATGGAGGTGTTTTATAATTTTGTATTTCGAAGCTTAATTGCTCGAACATGATTCCGAATAATTGAATCGTTATAAATGGATGATTTTGATTATTTCTCAACAAAATCCGGATACAGAGTGCATCGTAACTTTGCATCCACCCCCCTCCCACAACATCGAATTTGCAACACTCATCCACACTACTTCGGACTCGTTTAGCTCTTCTCAAAATATAAAAATAACCAATTTCGTACCTCAACACACCATTGGAATCACTTCGCTCGTCCTGCTACAATAAATACATCCGTTTCATTCCCAACAGTCACCCATCCAGGGTCAGACCTTGCTTGATGCTGCTTAGCTTTTATGTTCTAACAAAAGCCGTAGATATACTTGCCATAAGAATAAAAAAATTAGACTTATTTTTTATTAGGTAAAAGGGTACACTTGAACCAAATTTCAACTTAAATAGAGTATTTTTTGATTTTTACAATTTTAATTTAAAATAAATATACAAATTATACTGTAAAATTTGAATCAATGCTCACAATGTAATGAAACTAAGGCACAAATGTAAGTCTAATATATATGAACGTAGGCATGCAAAATCTCAAATTAATTAAAACATTTTTTCAACAGTAAAAATTGTTTGTATCTATTTCTAATACAAATTTGAGAGAGAATCGCTATCTATATATTGTGAACTTATCAAAATCATTGTGACAATTCCGGAAAGGGTTAAAACTCGGGTCAGGGTTGAATATCCGCTCACGTTAGGTGTGTTTATGCTTTATTAATCTGATGAATCTCTATTGTGTTATTATGGTCTTTTATTAATTGATTTTGGCTTTTCTTAATGTACGGAGATACTTGGTATCACCAAAGGGAAAAATTATTATCCATATCCAACAGTAGATGCTGTTGGATATAAACTTCCCAGGACTTATTTCGTCTTAAACCCCATCATCAACAGGCGAGGCAACACTTAAGCTTTTAAGGAATAATTATATCAATTAGTTAAAGCAGTACCTTCACTTTTCCAATGCTCATACTTACACCCAAAAACGGATCTATCCATTACCTTTGGTCTATGAGGGTCAAGAATTCGCACCATTAAGGCTTTCCTAAATAATACATTGTACCTCTAAACGTCTCCTTCTTTTACGTGGTTAACCCTAGATAAAACCAATATAATAGATAATACCATAATTTAAACCTCACGTCATTCTAGATCTCCTCCTCCTGTTTCAGTCGATTCTTCTTCTTTACACTTATATTCACCACTTACTACCTGGCCTCAATATTTTTAACAAACCCTCAAAGGTAGTTATGATACTCTTTCTTATCATTCTGTCACTTCTAATTTTCTTTCCCCCTCTGTTACTTATAAACCCTCAATCATAAAACCCTCTTAGTTCACACGAAACTCCAAAATCCTCTGCGCTACCTCCCATTACTTGTAGATCCCATCATTGAAGTAAACCCCGCTGAAAACCTATCCTTCCATGATTCCCTCTTTATCTTTTACCCATAACCTGACCATAAAACCTCTCAAATCCCTTCCCCAGCCACCTGCACCTTCAGCTATTTGATTTGTTTCGTTTTTTGGTCCAAGTATCTATTGAAGATAGATAAATAAATAAATAAATATATATATATATATATATATAATATATATATATATATATATATATATATATATATATATATATATATATAGACACACACACACACACACACACAATAAAGATCTGCAAAATACACCCAACAATTTTTTTACTTTTCCTCATCTTCTACCGCAAGTAAACCCAAAATAACCGAAATCGAGGATTTATCACGACTATCCGCTTCCAGTATTTTCATGACGTTCTGAGTGGTTTCCATCATGCTGGTTTTCTGTGTGGGTAAATAAGTGAATGTGTCATGCGTAACTCTCGCTGAGTGTATGCTAACTAGTGGATTGAAACTTAGCATGAAAATCAGTTTTAATGAATATGTGCTGCCCAGAACAAGATATTTTTCAGACAATGAGTAATTAAAAAATTAAATGCTATACTGTTGAAATTTAAACCAAATGTACAAGTGAAGGTGGTCAATCGATCATTTTGAAAATATTGACTATTTATAAGTAATATTGACTATTAAAGTTACTACTATAATATTGGAATAATCATGAAATTCTGAGGTTGTGCGTAGCAAGACTAAATGTATTTAAAGTCTTACCACCTACTAAAGTTAATACTATAAGATTTGAATAATCATGACATTCTGAGGTTGTGCGTAGCGAGACTAAATGTATTTAAAGTCTTACCACCTACTAAAGTTAATACTATAAGATTTGAATAATCATGACATTCTGAGGTTGTGCGTAGCGAGACTAAATGTATTTAAAGTCTTACTACCTACTAAAGTTACTACCTTAAGATTTGGATAATCATGACATTCTGAGGACGAGCAAAGCAAGTCCAAAGTTGTGAGGAAAGTACCGAGGAACCCTGTACCCAATTTTTCTAAAATAAATCCAAAGGAAATGCCTTTTCAAGAACCTAATAAGGACTTTTTAGTTTGAGAAGACTCTTAAGATATTTTTAATTGAAAGGTTTAATTAAAACATGCCAATTAGTTTACTAACGCTACTAAATAAACCCTTGCGTAAAAACATTCGTTCCAAGTAGGTATACAATTTCAAGTTTTTGTAAGCTGAAGTATTTTTTAAACAAGTTATTAGATTTATAAACATTAAACACATGTCCAGTAAATTTCCTGAAATATAAGCACCCAGAAATATTTTATAATTAAAATATGTTCCCGCAGGGAAAAGAGAGAGAGAGAAAGGTCGCATCCCCCAGTAAGAGAGAGAGAGAGAGAGATAGCACAAACGTGCTAGAAATGTGGTTTATAACACTACTTAATACTTAACACATCGTGTTATTTATGTTCTTTTATAAGGGTGAAGTAAGAGGGGAGGGAAAACACAAGTAAAACCGTGTTTTCCACAAAATGCACTACAGTGGAATTGTGGTTAGGAAATTGTTAACAAAAGCATTGTTTTTCCAAGAGAATTTCACCAAGAGATGTTTGTGTATGTTTACAAGTGGCTACTGCTAATTATCTCTCAGTGTAACATGAACATGTTTTCTCTCGTTTATAGATTTTTTATTATATGTGGTGTTTAACCAAATTTGCAATATAATTGTGGTTTCAAAAAAGTTAGTGTCACATTATTAAAGTTTTCTCAAAAATTACTGGTGGGACGTAAAAAAGTACTGTATTTTTTTTAAATTCCGGAAATAATGATTTCACGTAAATCGGAGTGTTGGAAAACACATAACAAGAAATCAAGACATATCTACAAACAAAAAGGAACATATTTCTCGGGTGAAAATTATCAATAATGATTTTGAGTGATATAATACTATTAAAAATTAGATTACATAATGCTGCTGATTCTATTTTAAAATTTGCTGTTGGTTTTGCACAATAGCGTGGTGTCCTATACCAAGTTATAGTGACTTTCATCAACACCCTACAGTATAAACCAAACGCAATTTTTTAAAAAGAATCGGCAACATTATATGATCTAATTTTTAATAGGATTATATCACTCAAAATTATTAATAATGATAATTTTTCACCGGAAAAAGAAATTCATTTTTGTTTTGAAGACTCTTAATCAAAACTTTGTACCTACACTAAAAATATAACTAAAATACTGAAAACTCGTCCTAAATAACCGTAAAATTGAAAAACACGGTATACGAGTACATGCATTTTTTTATAAACTGTCGTTTTCGATGATTTCTGAAGCTGTGAGTTAAGTAAAATTGGTCTCGAGTGGTACTTGAAATAAGAATAAATCACCTTACCCAGAGGCTAGAATTCAGCTCTTGGCACCAGCAATACTTTTTACTTTATCATATTAATAGAAAAATATTGTTTTAGCAAGGTCTGAAAATGGATGGGTGACCATTGAAGTTGAAACTGATCTTTCCTGTCTGAAGAGTAAAGCGAGTTTGTTTAGATGGGCGTAGCAAATCCTATAAGGCGAGTAAAAGTTTCGATGTATCTCATGTTTAGTTTTATAGATATATTTATAAGTTTAGAACTACAAACTAGTTATGTCTGCAAGCGAGTTTCTTTTAAAATGGTTACTTCTCTGATTAACAATCCATTACTTGTACATGTTTTCGATTAAGTTTGCCCGCAGTAACCCCGGGATTCCCAACATCGTTTTTTTATCATGTTAAAGATAAGAGAATCCAATTGTCAGAGTGGACTTGACTTTTGATTACTATAAAAAGATCTAGAAGTTCCTTCTAAAAGTAGTAAGAAGGAGAATCTGTTTCAGATTCAAATTTGAAGAGAGGGGCGGCTATTGGTCCACCCTCTATAAAAATAACGAAAGAACCAAATTCATAAGATATTGGATAAAGAATTAGGTATTTGAGTTAAATCTGGAGGAAACATATAGACAAAACACTACCAAAAAACAAAGACAAATAAATATTAAGTTTATCTTATAAATACCTTTCAAATAAACAAAGCAATATTAACTGACCTGTAACAAAACAATCCTTTTATTAATATTATATAGATTAATAATAATTACTTTAACCTATTTAAGGGCAGTGAAATACAATTTCATAATTTGTCCCTTATATCCAATGATAAGAAGGAAATACAATGAAGTAATCATTGCAAGATCATTCAATTCAATTCAATTCAATTTAATTCAATTCAATTTATTTCATTATAATATAAATACAATAATCACACATTAAATGAAGCAAATGATCTACGCGCCAACAAAAGCCCAAGCTTGTCCGTTGGCGCGAATAAAAATTCTTAAATAATCTATATAATTAAAAACAAATATATAACCAGTTGATACAATATTGGAACGCAATAAAGAGAGAGTACCTTGATGACTTCTAGGAGAAAAATAAATAAATAAAAAGTAACAAGTGAACAAATATAAATACTAGAGTAAGGATAATTAAACATTTTTTTCTAACATGCAACATTCATACATACATGCAACATTCATACATACATGCAACATTCATACATACATGCATACACGCTTTCATTCATAAACATTTAAAAAATTTTATTCATAAAGAAAAGAAAGAATAAAACAATATGATTTAAAAATTAAGATAAAAACAAATACATACATAAATAGAAAATAAATGTTAAATGGTACATACAAATTAGAAAACCGAAAAAATAGAACAATATTATATAATAAATGTTCTTTCCATTAAGTAAATAAAATTTTAATATAATATTATTAGATAATTGACAAATTAAGATTTAAGATTGACAGATTTAAGTTACTAATTTAACTTAAATAAATTATAAAACAAGTTTAATAAAAAAAAAAAATAAATAAATAAAAAAAATAAATAAAAACACAAAGAAATAAAATAAAATAATAATAATAAAAAAAAATAAATAAAAATTAAAAATTTTGTTAGTTAAAATATTGAGATATAAAATACAATCTCAATTCTATATTGAGATTATAGATCATAGAATTATAATATCACAGATATATTGATAAAATTAAATGGGTAATTGGGTATTTTATAGTTTATTGTAACTAAACTAATTTAATTTAATAAGCTTATAAGGTTGAGGTCATGGAGAAGGGAGTGGGGGTAAATTAATTCAAGGGGAGGGGGGTATTACTCGCTGCTTCGAAAATAAAGAAGGCGAAATCAATGACAACCAACTTCGGAATATTTTAAGCTCAAGCCACAATAAGAACCATTAATGGAAAACATCAAAATACAATACAAACAATTTTCACTATTTACTATTCTATTTTATATGTTCAATCTTCTTATTTGTTTACGTGTTTATCTTCAACTTTTCGTAACTCAAGATACTTCACCTTAAATCACACCAGTCAAATAAGTCATTTATTTTTAAAACGCACGTATTAGTCTGTACGGTGAAATTCAAGGGAACATATTGGATTAGGTTATTTGAGAAAGGAAAGTAAAGAATTGCTTCTCTTTACTTCTCCATTCCACTAAGGGAAAGCCCTTATCTCAACTTGTACTTTTAGAATTTTCCGTTCTTATTCGCTAAGGTTTTATAATGCCTCATAAGATGAATTACTACTTAACACATTATTCTTTCTGACGCTTTTCATACTTGTTTATCTTCAAGTTGAATTTTTATTCGAAATGAGTGTAAGTGAGCTTCTTTGTTAACTTCTTTATCTGAGAGAAACTAAAAGAAATTCAACCCAAGACGCCATTTTCTATCCATATTTTATTTTAACTTTCTTTAGCTCTTGAAGTCTGGTAATTATAAAGTTCTGTATACAGTATACATCTATGGATATATTCATAAAATACAGACATGATAGTATACAAATTAACCTACAACATGCTAATACAAGAATTGTCAAATATGATATAAAAATAAATACTCTTCTAAGAGCAGTGGCGCAAAGCTTCTAAGGTAAACCATATAAACAGAACAGAAATCGGTGGATATTAGGAAAATTCACAACCTTTATTATTGTAATTCTGGCTATTGCCGAAGCCAGTACAGTTTATTCTCATAACTTACTTATAGGTTTGACAAAAGTTTAATTTAAAATTAAACCAGGAGCGTTGAGGACCGCTTCGCAGCCCACGCGTTTACCTGTGATCGTTTTGCGGGCACATAGTTTTGTCATATTAGTAGTATATGTAAGAGACATACTGCTAAGATATAAGTGATTTTTTTCTTTAAGCATTTATTTCATGATTTTGAATGAGCACTAGTGGAGTTGTTCATAATAAAAGGAACGAAGAAAAGAGTCTCTCCACAAAACTATTAATTTATTCAAAGCGCTTTCAACCTACATGAGGCCATCATCAGTGCCAGGAATAATTATAAGAAAACAGCTAAAAGAAAGACATTATAAACGTAAAAACTAAATAGAATTAGTAATATTCTTCCTCTTCTTTTTCGACTCAACGATGTCGGTGAGCCGTGTCTATCACGGCTCACCGACAGAAAGCGCTTTGAATAAATTAATAGTTTTGTGGAGAGACTCTTTTCTTCGTTCCTTTCATTTATTTCAAATAAAAACTTAAAATATAAAAATTAAACAACTTAAAATTGTAGCTATAGTATTGATATTATAAAGAATTTGCCATGAGTAAAAGTGCTTAATTTTGGACTAAAAACAAAAATCTAAAAATACATATTTATTTAAAAAAATGCATGGTTACTATTTTATCTAAATCACTCAGCATTTGTGACTACAAATACCTTAATATGATACTAAGGTAATGAATAATGTGTTTCGACTCGAAGTAGAATCAAAAACTAAACTGAAATTATTAACCTTTCTAAGAAACCATACCGGCAGCAGGCACTGCAGATACAACATTGACTAAAATTTTAATGAAACAATCTAATAGACTCAACTATGACTTCAGAACCCAAGTAAAACATTTAAACTATACATTTCAAAGTTTAAAACTAAGTTTGTCAACTAAGCAAAGTTAATATAAAACTTATTAATTAAAATTTCATAACTAAGCAAACATGCAAAAGTTACTGAGTTTATTTATCTACGATTACCACGAAAAAGTAGAAAGGGTCAAAAATGAGTCCTAAGGAAGTTTTAAGTGAACCAAAACTTGTAATAACATTCCTTCTTTAAACTATAATTGTAAAGAAGAAAAAAGTTTTTCTTCTAAGAAGCGTAAATAGTAATATATTATGTGACTAGACAGTAAAATAGTCTCTTTAATACCGTGGCGACTACATTACTATATTATATCCAACTATACGAACAATAAGCAAAGAAGTTTTTAATACTACCTTCATCGAAAACCGGGCCTTTGGTCTGGTTGCATAATGCATCATTATTAGAGACAGATTATTAAAATGTATACCTTTTCAGCTAACTTCCTTCCAAAAATAATTCTGTCGCGGTAGTTGAGCAATTGCTTACGTTATAAAGTATAAACCTGATTATTAAGCAAGAAATAGGTATAAGCACACGCATTCTAAAGGCAATTCGCCCGAAATAATTTATTCAGGCTCTGTCGGCACCCTGATGAGTTAGACTTAACAAAACAGAGGGAGACATGACGATTAATGTCGAGCCATTAATGAAGACAAATGTCGAATGATGGAACAGTTCCCAGATGTAGCATTGCATTTTGCTAGCTACTTTTCCTAGGTGTCTCTCGCACAATTATATTGTGTCAACTATTTATGTTTTGGAAAACTCAGTAATATCAAATGATATATGTTACGCTTGCCAAGCATGATGGCAGTAAGGGAGCACCGCTCGTCTTAGGTAAATACTTCATACTATATTCTTTGGAATTTAAGTTCAGAGTGAGTTAAGGCTCTGTCGGTGTCTTAATGAGTTAGACGTGACGAAACAGTGGGACATGACATTACCTTGAGCCATTAATAATAACGAATGTCGATTGATGGAACAGATCCCAGATGTAGCAATGCATTTTGTTTGCTATATTCCCCAAGTTTCACTCGCACAATTATATTGTGTCAATTATTCATATTTTGCAAAACTCAGTAGTATCGAATGATATATGTTATGTATTTTATTATGATAAAAGCCTTCTGAACCTTTCTGTGCTAGCACAGTTCTTAAGATTTTTAAATAAACGAATCTGATTTTCCTTGTAAATGCACTAGCTTAAACGAAATATTTTATGCTCCTGTAATCGAAGCGGATAGGTAGGGGAGCCTTGTTGTATGATTAGCAGCTTGTTTTAATTGTTTTTTTAGCATTTTAATTCTATGCAGTTGCAATCATCTAAAATATGCTCGCCAATTTTTTACCTCATTTATAAATTCTTGCCTTAAATATTGAAATAACACGGCCACTGTTTTGAATAAAATTATTGTTCGTTGTAGTAATTATCATATCAAATAATTTTAAACATATTTATATCTAATAGAGCTTAAATTAATTCTAGAATTTTATCGTGCTTTGTTCATTCATTATTTGCTTCACTAAATGCATCTTCTGTTTAATACGTCTATATTATCTGGGATATCTCAATTCAACACGTTAACCTTGGTTAATTTAAATTTTATACAGTATATAAACATCACATTTTAAGTTATATACTTTATTTTATTAATACTTATCTTTATTGATCGAGTTTATAACAAATAATTTAATAAAAATTTATTCATCGAAACTATTTTACCATTTATTTATTTATTATTTATCAATTGGTTAATTAATTAAAAATTAATATTAGATGCTGTCTGTCAGTATGAGTCTGTGTGTGTTATCATTTTAGCTCCCAGCGTATTTATGCTAAAAAGTTGAAACTTGGTACAAACATCAATCTTTATGTGTAGTTTTTCTATGTGGAAAATACTATTTTTATGACGTTATTACCCAGCAATAATGACTTATCATAAATATTCATAAAAAGCATAGTAAACATTTGTCGATTGGTTTAAGAGCTGGCACGCATGTAATCGTAAGACCTGCATATGTGCCAAGTTTCATCTTATTATCAGCATTAGTTCAACTTTTATCAAATGGCTTGTAAACGTTTTTTAAAAAAAATGGAAAATAATCCATTATATTGAAATTTATAACAAATTTATCCCTTCATGTAGAAACTAGGAATATAGGTGCAAAGGGAAAAATACAGGAAAAAAGTACACGAGAATCTTTACGACAATGATGAAATAATATTTACAAACATTACATGTCAATTCATTATTAGCATTCATTTACCGTCGCAAAGTTTTCATAATCTCGCCATTGCAAGTTTCAAGAAAACAATTGTACAAAAGTAGTTATTAAACTTGTTATACTAGGCAACCGATTTATACTGGTTTTTAAATAACTAAAAGCATTTATTTTAATTTGATTGTACGTTTACAAAGAAAATGTAATTTCTTTTAAAAAATTATGTTGTAATCATGTAATTTATAAATAAATAAATTCTTAATTCTTTTATCTGCGCATTTACCTGTCAATTTATTAAATTTAAAATACATAAACAGGATACAGCTACGTGTTACACACACAGTAGCGAGAACAATACTGAATTCAACACATATTTCATTTATTATTTTAGAATTTCAATCTTATGTTCTGATATTATGCCTAATATTATAGGCGGTGTGATGAGGAATTAGATTAACTATTAGATAGCTATTCTCATCTTTATTCATACAAGCAGGAGGTTTGATGAAGAGAAGATAAAAGGGGTGTAGAGATGGAATAATAGTTTTAGATATTCTGAAAGGACCCTAAGGTGCGAGACCCTATGCTTGACTCTCTCCTACTACTAAGTCTTTTATCATCTGATTTTATTCTATCGCCGTAAAATCATACGTTTTCAAAATGCATTTCAGACGATGTTCTATATGTTTACACAAATATGTTCCTCAGAGACGTCGCTATAAGAGCGACATCTCGATGCTTCTTCCGAGCACTCGATATTCCTCTAATTTAATTAATAAAAGAAAACTGACAGGTGAGCTTAAAGTAATTTCTTCCACATTATCGTTATTATAATATTATCTGTAATAGTATTAATTTATTAATGAGAATGACCCGTAACTTTTTTCAGCAATTTCCTAAATTGCTCTGCGTAACTCACTGATAAAATTTTGTACACATACTCAGCAAATTATGCTAACGACTTTCGCATTTTATAATTTCATTATTTTAATTAGAAATTACTCTTATACTTTTGAAACTTAGTTAAGAACACTGACAATGCTAGACATCTACAGGCTTTAATTTGGGAAGCTAAATTGAATTAATTAGTGCTGCTTTGAAAAAAAAATTGGCTACTAAATTTGTAGTAGTTTTATTAAATTATCAGCATAAGTTGAATTTTTATCGAATATGTAGTATACGTTTTTTTAAAATCCCAAATAGATCAGAAAATAATCTCATTGAGATAAAATTTGGTACAAATGTATAATGTATAACTTAACGTTATAAATAGATACACTAAGTTTCGTTTGAATACGGCAAGTATATCCATGATTATTGTTGGATCATAAAAGTTAAGTGGCATCGAACGAGGTCAGTGACTGGATGGGTGACTGTTGGGCAAAAAAACTAATGTAATTACTATCTGAGGACAAGCGAAGCGAATAGGATCCAAAGTAGGTAGGATGAGCGTAGCGAATCCGATGTGTTAAGAAAAAGTTCCAAGATACCCCGTACATAATTTTTTCTTATTTATACCCTAGGTATATAGGAAAAGTACTGTGTTGGCAAAAAAAAAATCGAAATCTGAAAGTCACCGGAATTAGTTTTAGGTGTTTTTAAGGCCTCCTAAGTGGTTTTCACAAAGTTGTCTGTCTGTGTGTATAAGTGTGTCTGTGTGTACGAATGTAGCGCCCAGTGCATTTACGGTAGAGGGTTGAAATTTTGTACAAAACTCAGTCTACCGCTAAAGTTGTGTTATTCGGAAAATCATTTACTGATTAGACAATTACCAGCATTAATGACAGCGAATATTTAGAAAAATCATAAAACACGGAAAATGATGTGATCGGGTTGAGGTATAGCTCGTATGTAGCTAGGTATAAGACTAACATAGGAGCTAAGTTTCATCTCATTACTAGCATTAGTTTACTTTTTATCAAATGACTTGTGTATGTTTGAAAAACAATGACTTGTGTTGTGAAATATTAGAAAAAATCCAATTGAGTTAAAATTTAGGACAAGTGTACACCATTATGTAATAAATAAGTATACACCAAGTTTCGTTTCAAGAAACAAGTATATTTATCATCCATGATAAGATAACGAACTTGAAGGTACAAGGTCAATTAATATAAATAGCCATTATAACTGAATATAAAAATTTGCATTTTGGGTCCAGGTGATTCTTCCTTAAACTGGCAACACTGCATACATCTCACCTTTTACCCTTCCTAACCCTTTAATACTGTAACACATTTTACAAAGTTAATTAAACAATTTGGTTTCTATTTGTCGTCATTATTTACCCAGAAACCCGACTCACGAATTTATGGTTACCCTTTTCTTATCAAAATTTGAAAATAGTTCGATAATCTATTAATTCTGGCATACTTTAATTGATCCCTTAGAGGCAAAAAGTTTACCTACTACAACACTTGTAACAATGTCAGTACACACTGTTGAATTGCTTTTTGTTAGAGACCAAGGGGTCATTCTGTGTTACTCTATGTTACCAGCCCCTAGATGGTAATTAAAGGGAATGCTTTCTGAAAACCCCTGGAGGGTTAAAACTACAGGAGAAACAGGCTAGAATTTCAGAGGCTAATATTTGTTTCCATCTAACCTTACTCTTCTATTATAACCTTTTTTCATGATTTTCTCTTAAAAAACCGACCATTTCCTTTTAAACAGGTCTTTTTGTTGAAAATGTTCAATCTCGAGTCCTGCCTTCTTTAACTTAATGCTACATTATACTTATTTTAAATCCTGTTTATTAATACATCTATTACTTTCTATTCTCTTTTTACTTTTCCTTGTTTATTATTCCAGTTATTATAATTTCATTTTCTCTCATTCTTATAACTTATCCTAACTTTAAACCACTAAAAAGTTCTGTTTACCATTAATCTAAATTAGTAGTTGTAAAATGTAGGGCATACTAATCCAATTTGATTAAGCTCCCTGAGGTAACAGTGAGGCGGCTTGGCCCCATTGTTTATTTAGGGGGCGCCATTACTTTTAGGGCTCGCAGTTGCTTGCTTTTAGAAAAAGTTTGGTTTTAGAAAAAGTTTATTTCTTTAGTGTGTTGGCAACAATAATGTCAAAGATTATAAATACAATTGAGGACCAAGCAGTAGGTGTCTCTCAGACAACCTCGGTAGCAGCAACTTCTCCTTTGTAAGTGTTAATTATTTGTCTACTAAATAAATATAATTGAGATTGAATAATTAATTTGTACCTTTTTAATTAACAGGTTTTAGTAGTTATATCTATCTAACTATCTATGTGATTTATTCTATATTAAATTAAATTTAAAATAATAAAATGTGTGAGTTAGAATTTAGTTCCACCACATGACCACCAGCGTGCTGCAGTGGTCATGTGGTCAAGTATCAGTTTAAATCATTCAATTATTGTAATTTGTCAACGGGCCTTTACTTTCGTATCTGTGTTAATGAGTTAAAACCCGTAACTCATTAACATCATCCAATTAAATTAAATTTAATTTTATATAACATGTCTTTAAGGAAATTAAAGCGGCATATGGCCTATGTATCTATCAATATTATGGACAATGAAGTAAACACACAGAAAACGTATAATAATAGACGTAACGTTACAAACAATTATAGTTCTTCTACAGAAGAGCACACACACAAATACATATATATATAATTATAATAATATATATATATATATATATATATATATATATAATATATATATATATAACATATACGTGTGTGAGTTTGTGTGTGTGTAAAGCTCTATATAATTTGGAAAATTGACCCCTTTCTTAAATTAATGAGCATTATTTACACATAATCGACGAACAAAATGATGTTTCTAAATTTGCTAAAAAGTAGAAATTTTAAAGAAAAAAATGAAGATACTTTTTCTTCAAAGTAATAACGATTTTCGGAGAGGCAGAGAAAAAGGGAAAACTCAACAAAGAAATGAAAGATGTGTTGAAAACAGATGAGACCCAGGCTGATGGACCGAATAAAAACTTTCCACTCAAAAAATGTTTATGGAGGAAAAGAAAGCATTTCCTCGTTTTGCCACTCACCTAGAAAAATTCAACCTTAAAGTAAACTTGCTAAGAAAGAAAATTACTAATAATGACTTGAAAACACAACGAACCTACATTGTACTGCCAATTAGAATCACACGAGAAAAAAAGGTAGGTGGTACCTTAGAACTGTTACTCACCATATAGGATTTACAACGCTCACCCTTACCACTTTGAACCTGTTTTGCTCGTCTTCAGAATACAAAAACTAATAAATTATTCAGTACATCACTGGTCTCGATTTGCTTATCCACAGACAACAAAGATCACTTTTCATCCCAGTGTTCACTCGTCCACCCACTGACCATGCTTGATGGCCTTTGACAAAATTGATTTGACTAAAACTGTTGGTATAGTTTCCATACTAGCTGTATTGAAATAAACTTTATACACATTTTATACTTTATTATACTTTTATTTATACTATTACTTACTACTACAATTATTTATACTTTTTTTACTTTATTTATACTATTTATACTTGTTTACACTTTATATAAAACTTTACATACTAGTTTCAAGTATAAACTTAAAGTTTTTTAAAGACACGAAGAGCTGCAATCTTTTTCGGTGGAGATTACCTCCAAGGCACTTAAACCACTTTTGTGGGTGCATTGTCCCCAGAGCGTAGATTAAACATCTAACATCTTTCTAAAACTACTCAGTAGGTTTTAAAACATTTAAAACGAATGTTTTAGGTAAAATTTCGGTTTCGAAGTTATATACAAGCACAATACTTTTCCTATATATCTGTAATATAAATAAGGAAAATAACAAACCTGAGCATTTTATTTCAAAACTAAAGTTTTCAAACATCCCTAAAAAGATGAGTGCTCATCTTAAAGGACCTAAACGATTTTTAGCGAACTTTTAAGCCTCAAAAATACGAGAATACCAAAAAATATAAGATACCATAGGTCACGTCATATTAAAACACGTCGATAGAGAAACATGTAAAACTTATATGAAAATTTACTGAAATATTTCACGTTCTTTGTAACCCAAAAAACGTTTTCTCACTCTAAGGTACAGTTTTATTTTATTTTAACATATAAAGTAAAAATTTGAAGCTCAAGCACTATATATTACAAAAGAATGTTAAACAGAATGCTTACAAATGGAAATATGAACAGGTAGGAATTTAATTTTAATCAATTTAGAGAAATATTAGTAAATTATATACTTGATATGATTATTTTAATAAAGATGTATATATATATATATATATATTATATATATATATATATATATATATATATATATATATATATATATATATATATATATATATATATATATATATATATATAGAATTGTTGGAAGAGTAAGCTTGGTACCGTTTAGAACAACGGATAGAAAAATTGCACCATGTCCAATGCGAGTTCTGCAGCTGAAGTATGGATGATTTGCATTAAAGTCAGCTCCACAAATGAATAATGCTTCGAGGGAGTAAAAGAAGCTTTGGAATTTATGGCTTGGATTGCAGTATATGAATAAAATAGTAAAGATAAAAGCTGACGAGAATAATGTTACACACGTGCTTTAGATAGAATTAGTAGGAAAGAAAGGGTTTAGGTATTAGAAGAGGTTAACTCTAATTGTGTGAAGAATTGTCAGTTCGGTAAGTAATATAGTTCTTTGTTGTAAAATTAGATCTAGATGTAAGGAGGGTTTCTGTAATAAATGCTACACCTATCTTTATTCGTGTAAAAGTATGTCTAGTTCTTCTCTGTGTTTGGTAATAACTCCTTTAGCGTTCCAAAGAAGGATGGATAAGGTTTTTAGAATGTTAGGAGGATTCATGTTTTTGGTAGGGCGGTAGGAAGTAAGGCATTGATGACGGTGGTAAGTAATGTAATTAATGGTGTTATTGTTTGTTGCAGGTCAGTGATAAAAGAAGTGAAGAGAGAGGTTATTCCAAAGGAAAAGAATGGAATGGCGTTGGAGTAATAGTCTGCCTTTGAGGACGTGGTTTGTTAGTTTCGTTATAGAATTACAACTACTACTATCAATAAATATACTATTGCTATCAAATAGATGAGATGAAGCAGTTGTATCTGCTTCTCTTATCCATGACCTAGGAGCAAATACTATGAATAAGACAGCGCAAGTGGAGTAAATCTTAATAAAAATCATCAGTCTCTCTACAAAATATATTTAAAAAGCAAACCGGCTTTCAACCCACAAAGGTCATCTTCAGGCCGGTGAGAAGAGAATTATTGAATTATTGACTAGTCGAGTCGCAGTCATAACTAACAAGGACTCACAGGCTCAATAATTCTCTTCTCATCGGCCTGAAGATGACCTTTGTGGATTGAAAGCCGGTTAGCTTTTTAAATATATTTTGTGGAGAGACTGATGCTTTTTATTATTGTTAAGCAAGTCTTAGCGAAAGCAGAGAATAGTTTCAAACAGATGTTGGAAGAAGTACAAGTTCGATTTCAGTCTCTTTTGCAACTCTTTGTGAGTGATAGCAAAAGTGTATAATTTGTTTGTAAATACAAGCAATAATTATAGTATGGACTTAAAATTTTTCTTTCGATTGAAATTAAACTTTTGACAATTTTGATAACATTAGTTAATAATAAAAGTATTTAAGCCCAACAAGCAATAAAACACTTATTCCTAAAATTAATAGTTCAATGGTAAAATGTCTCTAAATAAGGAGGAAATTATTTTTTATTCCGTATCCTCTAATCAGCCTCCATAGCTGTGGTCGTATAGTACTGCACTTCGGCACCGGAGGTCCGGGGTTCACAGCCCGGGCTATGCTTTCAGTTTTTATAAATAAAATTTGATGTAAAAAGATTTCGAAAACTTTAGCTTTACTTTGAGCATAGTAGATGTAACCCACCCGAGGTGGTTCCCGCAGGGCAAATACCCTGAAGGGTCGAAAGGCCCTAAACGGGCATTATTATTATTATTATCCTCTATATGAAGGGAAAGCATTGTAACACCAAATAACACTTACTTTGATAATTCTAAAACAACACCCCAGGTGCGGACTTTCATCAGTTTTGCCGCAAAGTTGTAACATAATTAACATCAAAATACTTGACTAGAGAGAAGGAACGCAGATTAATAGTCAAGAATTTGAATATTAAATCAGCATATTACGAGCTAACAGTTGGTTATTTCTGGATTGTATAATTAGACAAATTAGAGCATTACATGGTTCGATGAATTGGAAATATCAAACGTAATAACTTAATCATATTATAATACACTGTATTAGATTAAACTGAAGAAGGATAATAATGATTAAGAAGTAAATAGAATGAAAATGATTAACAATGAATGTATTAGTAAAAATAAACAATTAACAAAGATAATTTGTTTTTGGTTGTTTAAAGTGATCATAACAAGTCCGCACCTTTAAAATTTACTGTCCGCATCTTTGTTGTGACATTGAATTGTCCACAACTTTTGATTTAGCGGACAAAAAGCATAAAAAGACCTTCTTCCTGGCAACAATCATTTCTTAATGTTTGTTTTACTGAATTTTACTGAATTTTGTTCAGCAAACACACACACACAAACACACACAGATATATATATATATATATATATATATATATATATATATATATATATATATATATATATATATATATATATATATATATATATATATATATTATATATATATATCCTTTATCAGCGAGTCTTTTCTTACAGAAATATTACATTATAAACGACGTTTTTATTACATCAAAAAATATATTTCAATGTAAATAATAAATTATATTTAAATAATTCCAAAGCTTTAAATTCTATAATAGATATATTTTTCAAAGGTAAATAAATAATAATAAAAATTAATAATTTATTCCAGCAACATAAATACATAGGCAGAAATTTATTATTGTTATAGTATTTATCATTTTCTCTCTTTTCAATATATTATAGCATTAGATAATAAATGAAACGGAAACCAATAAAAATATTTCGTAAATAAAAAAAGGATTATGAAATAAAATATTACCACGATTTGGAAACAAAAGAGAGTCTTACAATAAAATGTATATATCGAATGCCTGTGGGAGAAATCAACTTCAAGTTATTTATTTCATAAATTTCAATGATGAATTTTTTGCCAATAACAATTTTTTAAATAAATAGGACGATCAGTTAAATAACCTTAAATCAACTTTGTTTTTTCTTTTTTTTCTTATGTTAACAATGATGCACAAATATATATGCGTGTGCGTTTTAAGACAAAACCGATAACCAACTGGATAACTATGCACATTTCCTACGAAAAAATACAGAAAAATGAGTCGCGAGTAGTGCTCGACATTTGAGAAACTGCTTAAGTTTCTATCTGGTTTTTGGGTCGCGATACAATAGTAAGTCTTTCTTTACTGATATTAGAACAATATTTTTATTAAAATTATTAAAAAAATATAGGTATCCTTTTGAATAAATTGTATTAAACAAAAATATTTTACACAAATTATTTTTAATTTATTCGATTTTGGCACCGGAGGTCCGGGGTTCGCAGCTTGGGCTATGCTCTAAGATTATATGAATAGTATATGTATTTAAAATATTTCGCCAACTTTAATTAATTCTTAGAGGCTAGTAGATAAATACCACCTGAGGTAGTTCCCGCAGGGTGAATACCCTGATGGGCCGAAAGGCCCTAAATCGGGCATTTTATTTTATTTTATATTTTTTATTCTAATCATGTTTGAACTTGTATTTTGGTCGACGAAGCCGTAAAGCTGCCCCCAGCACCGAGGCCCCGTAGCGGCTAATAGGCCGAAGACCTCTTGTTTTTAATGTTAATGTATCCAAAATGTGCCAGCCTGTATAAATAAAATGAGAAAAGATGCGTTGTGCCTTGTCTGGCAAAGTATTTTAATATCCAACTAAACCAGTATGGTTTTTATTTGGTAGTTTTGTTCCTTTAAAGCCTATATAACTTACTCCAAGGGTATGTAGGTTAGATGGGTGTAATGCAATCATAGGAGATATGATATTGGGCTGGTCCTCTCCCCAGTTTGATCACAACCCATAACTACTTCCTACATCCTTTTTTCCTTCATAGGAAATTACTCAATAAAACATATCTTAAGTTATAAGATATTAAACATTGCGCATGTATGAGGCTAGAACATTAAGGACTAAAACAAGAGAACTGAGTTTTTCTGATAAGAAGACAAAATCTGTAAGTCAAATATATATAAAGTCGAGAACCGAGTTTTAGAAATGTCAGACCAAAAGTCTCCCCCCTTCTTAAATTCTGAGCTGTTTTTTGTGAAAAGCGAATTTCTTTTCGGGTATCCCGTGCCGCACCAAACTTTGAAAAAAAAAGTAAATTGGAAGGTAAACTTTCATTGGGCGTTTGGGGTTCTAAGATATATGCAAGATATTTTTCCCGTAATATATTTTTGTTTAATGTCATTTTGGCGCGAATAAGTGTAAATATTGTACATTTTATCTCAAAATTAACGCTCACTGCTCAACATTATAAAGAATAAGCCAAGAGTAAAAAGCCTTTTTTTGACTTAAGAACACAAATCAGTCATTGTCTTGTTCTTTTATAAGGTATTTGCAATCACATATGCTACAAGATTAAGGAAAATAGTAACCCTATTTTTTTTTAAATTAAAAATGTAAATGATTTGTGCTCTTGAGCCAAAAATAAGGCTTATGGTTATTGATAATTCGGACGTGACACATGATCCATGAACAATATAGGTTGTTTATTGGGACATTAGCAAGGTTGATTGTGTAAGTTTTATTTCGATCTGAGAAACCGTTCGAATTTTATCGTGTCCCATAGAAACGTCTAGGAACAAAAATCTCGCACATACAAATCTGTTCTTAATCAGTGAGTCCTCCCTTCTAAAACATTAACCTCCCACCTCTACCCCACTTCCCTTCAAGACCACAACCTTACAAGCTCATTTTTTCTTTTGAAATTCGATAAAACTTTTCGATAACCAGATTTGGGTTAGTAACCAAAAATAGTACTTGGTATATTTGAACTTACATGACTCAATTTACTGGGGATAGGATGGGGATCATTGTCAAAAGTCTAAGACAATAGTTTTCCTACATTCAGGAGTATATAATGTTGAATCAACTGAAATGTTCCACTTACTTTACGTAGTTATGAATATTTATTATTTGATGGAATCAAAAAAATCGGTTACAAGGTATGTTAGTAATCTTCCATAAGACTATTAATTCTCTTTGCTCACATATTTATCCAAAGCCCAAAGGGCATAAGTTCGGTCTTTCTACGCTTCACGTTGAATTAAAACAGTGACAACGTTTAGGCAAGGAGTAAAGAATAAGGAGAATATATACTTAAACTATAATCCTAGGTTTAAGATGTTATCAGTCTCGCTTTTCTCATCCACAGAATATAATGTAAGGAGTATTACAACATCGAACTCGTATTAAGTAAACAATTCTTGGCTTCACCCGACATCAAATAGAAATACCGGTGTGGTTCCGTTCCGTCGACACACTGGTCTTTTCCGTCGACAAATAATTTGTCTATGGAATGATTAGTAGACGCAACAATCCATCCTCTATCGTCGACAGATCATTCCGTCGATAACTTAAATTATTTATCGATGTATTGATTTTTCGACGGAATGATTCGTTGATGGATTGATTTGTCGACGGATTGATTTGTCGACAGAGTGTTAAGCTTGGCTTTTGATTAAAACATAGATCAACGTTAAGGATGTAATAATTAATTCTTTCTTCCTTTTCAGAGTTTCATTATAATAAATTATTACAGAAATTGAAGCTTAGGGAGCTACTACTGTAGATACCGAATTCAGTCACGAACTTAAAGTTTTTTTTTGTTTTTGATTGGAAGGTAAAAAAAGCTTTATGCCGCCGGAGTGTGGGGGCTGTTCGGCTAATGTTCACTACCACCAGGAAATCACCGGCTTACACCATCACGAAATCACTAAAACCGCAAGTCTGGTGCCGTCACAAAGAACGCTGACTAGAGTAGACCAATAGGAGGCCGCCAAATTAGACGTCCTACAAAAAGACCTTCGGCTTAGATGCTGACCTCAAAGTTGACAGGGGAATTAGCATCAGTCTCTACGGCTCCCAGCTCCGATACTCCTCTAGTTGTAAATCTGGTGGGTGTGAAACTGAGCCGAATTTACTGCTCCAGTTAGCAAGGTAGATGTCATACATCAAAAGATGTTGGTAGCTAAAGTTGATGGTGCTCGAATGGCGGCGATGTGTAGCAGGACCACGGGGCCAATCGATTAATATGGTTCAAGGTTCTGCCACCTCAAATAGCGGAGTCTCCTAGACCCAGAAGCTACGTCGTGGGATCCAGTAGAGATTAGGAAACCCCTGACAAAGCACCCAACCCATGCACCGAAGACACCTTCACACTTAAGAACACTTCTTAAGATTTCACAATAGCAGTTGAATCTTCTGGGCTGTTGGCTTCCTGAACAATCCCTCGATGACTTAGGTCTGACAAAATTAAGCCTGGTAACAGGGCTAATTTAGTTAGAACTTTGAAACTAACTAACTTTAGAACTAGCACTGACTAGCCTATCGTCCTATCTGGATTGCGCTCCCTTATTATGGGAAGGATCAGACCTCGAGTTCAACAAATCACCAGGACTGACTCAGATGCAACCCAGTCCTGCAAGCAGGCCTAACTCTAACTTAGATATACACTAACACCTAATATGACATGAAACACCACCGCCTCAGCAAGGGATCACCACAGCCGGTTAGGACATACTGCCAGGGTAGGGGTTAGATGGTCGGTTACTATCTTAGCAATTTAGACCTATCTGCTAAATAAATTCTTAATCCTTGTTAAAACATTCATATTACTTAGCCTTATATCAAAAGTGTTTAGGATAACAGCCATTTGGTTGGAAAAAATTATCGGAGCTGGTGGTGGTAGACCTGAAAATGACTACATCTAATAATCAGAGATATTGGGCGGTAGTTATTCCAACTATGCTGTGGCGGCCACCTCCACAGTCGGTTTTAACATATTGTCAGGTGAGCTTTAACTACATCCCCTTATCTAAACTAACAAAAACTAGGTTCAGCACAGACTGTCCTACCTAAAGTAACTCATACTTAACCAACTGGCGTTGATCTGCATCAAAATCGGCATCGAGGGTCAAGCTGGTTAGTTAGGAGGTACCCATGCAGCATTTAGGTTAGTTACCAAAAATATTACATGATAAACTTAAACATGTATGGCTCGACTTAAAAATGTTTATATACTTGATTGAGCAAGTAGCAGCCAAGTTTTGATTAAAGTTAACTAAAATTATGAACGAGTAATATTATACTATAATTGGCATCTCGGTATCAGAGTTTTAGGGCCAACACAATACTTCTCCAATGTACCTACGGTTAGAACAGTATACCTACAATACAAGTACAGTTAAAGTTTCCCTAAAGTAGAATATAGAGTAAACTTTAAAATATTTCTAATACTCGTATTCTTGGTAAGAATTTAAAATAATAACTTGAAACGAATTAATGAATTTAATTTATTAGATTAAATTGATTAATTAAGATTTTTAATTGATACACTTCTGAACATTAAAACAATAAATAAGTACTTTCCTTGTTGTTTAATTGAACTCAATGTTATACTTTTAGCTTTATTTAAATTACTGTAAGTTGTAACATCCTATAGACTTTGGATACAATATTATTTTAATGTCTACCGTAGCGAGACCGAGATTATAACACCCTTGACATTGGTTTGATTTATTGTTCTAAGGTCCAGCGTACTAAGACCGAAGTAATACCTCCTTAAGCTTTGTCTAAACATGACATTCTACAGACAAACTAAGCGAGTCCGAAGTTGAGAAAGACTCGATTTTTCCTTTCATTTAATAACAATCTGACTTTCACTCTTACACATCATCAGGCCTTGTAATAATTATAATCGATTTATATATATATATATATATATATATTATAATATATTATTATATATATATATATATATATATATATATATATATATATATATATATATATATATATATATATATATATATATATATATATATATATGACACAATATAATTGTGCGAGAGACACCTAGGAAATGTAACAAGCAAATGCAATGATACATCTGGGAACTGTTCCATCATTCGACATTCGTCATCATTGATGGCTCGACATAATGTCATGTCCCACTCTGTTTCGTTACGTCTAACTCATCTCTCGCACAATTATATTGTGTCAACTATTCATGTTTTGCAAAACTCGGTAGTATCAAATGATATATGTTTTGCTTGCCATGCATGATGGCGGTAAGAGAGCACCGCTCGCCTCTGGTAAGTACTTCACATTATATTCTTCGGAATTAATTGAAGGTCAGAGTGAGTTCAGGCTCTGTCGGCGCCCTGATGAGTTAGACGTAACGAAACAGAGTGGGACATGACATTATGTCGAGCCATCAATGATGACGAATGTCGAATGATGGAACAGTTCCCAGATGTAGCATTGCATTTGCTTGTTACATTTCCTAGGTGTCTCTCGCACAATTATATTGTGTCAACTATTCATGTTTTGCAAACTCGGTAGTATCAATGATATATATATATATATATATGTATATATATATATATTATATATATATATAATATATATATATATATATATATATTATATATATATATTATATATATATATATATATATATATATATATATATATATATATATATATGTATGTGTGTGTGGGTGATATCAATATTAGCTTACCGCTCTTCTTATGATCACTGTATTACATATTTCGATGTCATAAATAGGCGATGTTTCCTCATATATCTATGCCTTATTGGAAAATTTCATACATTTTTTTGTAAAATGAACGAATGAACATTATTTTTGTAAAATGTCTATGTATTTCTACGAAATAAATAAATTATTACGATGAATAATTTTAATGAGCTGACGGTTTTCTTTTTACGCCTTTTGTGAAACTTAACATTTTCTCATTACTTTTTTTCTGATGCTATTAAGTATCATAGTAAATTGAAAAAAATAAAATAATATGTTAAATAAAAAACCTGAACTAAACAAAATTTGTAAAATAATACAGTATTGAATAAATATTTATACAATTTAATGGTAGCATATTACATATTTAATAAGTTAAAACGAGAATGTTGTAAATAACTATAATTTACTTAAAGACTAAGAGTGAGAAAAATCTAAGGACAAAAAAACTAAATATTTTTTAGGAGTTATTATATCCAATAAAGTACATATTGTCAAATATGTACTTTATTAGATGTAATTATATTACATTCAAAAATAAGTACATTTTGAATGTACTTTAATTTGACAATATGTACTTTAATATTGTCAAATTAAAGTATAATTAAAATTTCCTTTCTCGTCATTAATAATGAAGGATAAGAATTAAAGACTTAATGAAATAAATAAAAAATAAAGTATCAAAATATACTATGATGAATATAAAAGAAAATTAGGTCAAACATTTTCATGCAAAAAATTAAATAAAAATCGAAAAATTAGGTTAAATTATTTGACGCTGACCTGTCCTAAGTAATACAATCCGTGTCTCCTTGCGATATCGTTAGGGTCGGCATCCAGTGATAACTTCACTGCGAACTGATTCGTGTATAAATGTCCGTTAATATGGTACAGATTAATAAACAAAAATAAAAACCGCCACAATGGACGGAACATCGCGCGAACGAAACCCGAATGGGGAAGGTTTGGGGGGAAAATGTTTTAGTGAAAAAAAGGAGAGGAGATGGAAAAGACTGGAGATAACTGAGTTGAATTTGGTACCCCACCTTTATATAAGTCTGGTATCCCTACTCTTTAAACCCCCCGAATCCTCCCTTTAACACCCCCCTATGTCCTCTCCCTTTCTCTCCAATCCATTCACAGACTGTCATTTAAGTTCCCACAAGTACTTAAAGTCTTTATACACTTACAGCCTCTCTATACCTTTATATACATCATTACTCTTCAGCTAGTTTATTAACTTTATTTTATAAAGATTTCACTTGATAAAAAGAGCTTTTCATTAGAGAGGTAAATAAGAAAAATTTAATTTAAAAACTGTTTTTTTTTTTATAAACTGTGAGAATTTTTCTCTTTGTGAAATACTTATTTATTTATCATTTGAACGCCTATAAATTAATGACTCTTAAAAAAGAAATATTAACAGTTGCTTATTTATCTGATTATAAAAGAATAGCAGTTAGGAATTTTCAAGTCCTCATAAGTATTTTGGTTCTAGAATGGACAAAAGGTGTACATTCCTGTTTAAGACAAAATGGTATTCTTACCTTGTTTAAGAAAATAAAGTTGAGTTCTAAGTAAATAAACAATTACTAGCATTAAGTCTGTAGACATTAAGCGTGTTAGATCTTAAAAGAGTAAAACACGATCTTTATACGCTTTTCCAATTCTTTTAAATTCTATATGGGACAAGTTGTCCCATGCTCATCCATTTTCCTAGAAAACGGTGGCCTTACTTTTTTGCCGTTATGCTCCCCCTGTAGTTTTAGCGAAAAGTTTAGCCAAAAATTACGTTTATGAGGTTGTATTTTAATACTTTATCGCCAACAAAGAAAATAATTAAAGTTTTTATTGTTTAATTAAATAGATGTTTTGCGAATAAATTGAATACAACATTAATGATAACATGTCCGTGTACTAAACACTGCAAGCATATTTTAAAAAACACCCGGAGTTTTGGGGTTATTGAAAGAGGAAATTTACTAATCAATAATATATATATATATTATATATATATATATATATTATATATATATATATATATATATGATAACTTTCAAACGCTTTCTTGCATCCAAGATTGCATTGGTACAAGATTCATTAATGCACCGAACCCTATTGTTTCTAAATAATATCTGACGTCATTAACTCAAAATAATAACTCAATGAAAATGTCAAAAATTTGAGAAGTAGTTTGATGGAGCTAAAACCTTTTTACACATGTACACTACTAAGTATATTTAACAACGTTTTATTGTCAGTATCGATAGACCGACAACATAATAAAAGCAAATCACGTTTTGCTAACACGTTTTTATTTTTTCTCATTTAAACCGTAGGTATATAGGAAAAGATTGTTGTGTTTATTGTAGGGTATATATATATATATATATATATATATATATATATATATATATATATATATATATATATATACATTTGTGTGTGTGTGTTTTGCAACCATCCTCTTTCTCCTTTAAAAAAAAACTCATCTCCCCTCCCCCCCCCTTTAAACCCCATACCTCATAGGCTATGATGTAAGTATACTTTCTCCACTTGAATAGTAAAAAACAACAATAACTTACGTAGTGAGAAACAGTCCCAGTAACATATTTGAGCTTGCACAATTTTGTACGAAAAAAAAAACCTAATTATATGAAAATTATAATGTCAATATTAAGGAGCAGTTCAAAAGCTTAAAGGCAATACTTGATTTGTTGGGTTTTTAACATTAAAGTAATACTCAAGTTATTTTTTACATAATAACTTACTAAAAAAAATACTAATTAATTTCGACAAAAAACACCGTTTTGTTTGGTTCTTTTACTTTACAAAGGGATTTAACTTATTTTATATAAATGATAAAAAGGACAGAAAAAATATGAGCATCATAATAAGCATAAGCAAGATTAATGAGCATTATAATTGTGGTTTTGGGCCTCTTTATTTCACAGTCCCTTTTCAAAAGAGATTTCTTAACCAGCTACGCACTCCATTCAACAAAAATATTTTTTATATTTAATACAAGAAAAAAAATAAGGCTTAAATAGGAAATTTACGTGTATTCTTTTACTTTTTATGTAACTGTCATAAAATATTTTTAAAAAAAAGAGGCCCTCGACCTCTTTTGGCTGCTAGGCGGCGTCGGCGCTAGGGGCCATAGTTGTTGTACATATTGGTTTGACTTAATACTAGTAAATACTATATGTGGCATTCGATTATATTGGCCACGATATAAACAAATTTTATATCGATATATAACAAATCACGAAAAACGTGATTTATCAACGTTATGTTACATATTTCAATCAATAAGACCAGAGCTAACGATGTAACATTTTATGTGATTATATAATGTTACATTGTATTTCTAAAACCATACCTAGTAGTACACGTGTAAAAAATCCAAAAACATATTGAAGATTTGTAATTTTTTGAATTGTTGTGGCGTCGTAATTGTGGATTAATGACGTCCCACATATTACATAAACGATAGGGTTCGAGACATTAACAAGATTATTTATGTACTAAGTTTCATTTTGATCCAACAAAGCGATCAAAAATCATCCTCCTATACGTGTTCCATAGAAAAGTCTAGGCACAAAAAACAAAAATCTTATCTATTCATACATATATATACACACAGAAACACACACACACACACACACACACAGATATATATATATATATATATATATATATATATATTATATATATATATATATTATATATATATATATATGTATGTATGTATGTAATTTATTGAAAATTTGTCTGATTATAACGGGTTAAGAAAAAAATATTGAAATCTTTGGAGACTTAAATTGTACCTCTAATTCAAAAACATTTAATCCATTTCTCTCAAAATGTCTGAAGTTACGTCAGAAATTAATGGATTTTCTCCTCTTATTTACATTTATACATATTTTAATATTTTTTCCTATAATGGCTATTACATTATAACCAGGAAAAAATATTTTAATTAAGTATTTTTAAATGGTAATTAATATTTAATGTTAATTACGTTTATTTTAGCTCATTATGAAGTTAATACTCAGGAGAGGAGTGCTTTTTTTTAAAAAACGAAAAAAAAAGCGGGCTCTAAATTTCTAGAGATTTGAAATTTTGTTTTTAGTAATGGAGGGAGTTCTTGAAACTTCCCTCTACTTCGTATAAATATTTTGACGTCATTAAGAATTGTAGTTCTCAAAAGAAAAATGTTGATGTGGATAAAACTCGAAAAATTTCGATCAAGGAATTTCAATTTTTTTATTCACTCTAAGAGCAGCAGATGTATAAAGTAAAACAAATCATTTAATGATATAAGTCATTGGTTAATGGGAGGGGAAAATACACTACAAAATGGATGAATGTCTTCCACATGTCACATGAGAACTTCAGGATTTTATTGGGGTAGCGAACTACTATATAATGAGCGAAATAAGGCTAATAATGAGATGAAACATAACACATTAGTTGGATTCGCTCTAATAGTAATAATACCTGAACTATCATTTGGAACCTTCATTTTATTTAAATTTTATTTCAGATACTTCATAGGTCCCGGACTGTCTGGGTGACTTATTCCGAGTAAAATGATCAGATGAACATTGTTTCATAAAAATATGAAAACAATTTCATTCTAACAGAAACTCTACAAAAGAATTGATTCAACAAAAAGGAAACTCGGTATAACGTTGAAAGGGTCTCAGAGTCGAAGCTCCGTGATCCACCCAATAAAAATAGGGATTTCAAGAATGGCATCAGCAAATATAAGTGATTGTATAGAATCTGCGACTTTAGACAAACTGTCATAAATGAAATAAACATCACTATCTCATTTTAGCGAATTTTCTTTAGAAGAACGCCAAAAAGATTACTCGTAATGCAAAGGAGTATCTTTAAAGTTTGTTTCAGATGTCCTTAATGACGAAAAATCAGCAAATTTTCAAAAAAAATCATACGGCTGGTAGGTTTCCGCGTCAGAATTGTTAGAAAACAACAAATAGTCTGTTTTAAAACAGTTAAAGTAGCGAAAACTTGTTTACCCACAGATGTGGTTAAGTTTGTGTTGGGCTAAGATTAGAGCACTTTTATTTTTTCATTTGTAATAGCAAACATTTTTTGAATATTATAAATAATACATTATAATATTATAAAGTCAAGATGACCTCTATGTTGAACATTGTCTATGCTTAGACATTGGTTTTCCCTTTTACAGAACTTTATTATAATGTAAAATCGACTTCGCCGTTTGCGTGTATCGCAAAAAAAAAAAACGCAGAAACAATGTTTACCAATTTAAGATTTAGCACGTATGTGGCTATGTATAGGTTCATCTAATTATCTTAATATTTGTTTCATAGCATTTGTTCATCTTAATATTTGTAATCATATTGTATGTTTTTATTAAAAATAAAGTATTAATAAAAAACTATGGGCATTAGTTGTATTAAATACCTACACTAAGGTTCATTTTAATACGACAAATATATCCATGGTTTTTATTGATTTATAAAAGTTAAGTAGCATCGAAAGTGGTCAGTGCCTGATAGGGATAAAACGGATGCGTTTACTATCTAAGGACAAACGAAGCGAGTCCAAAGACATGGTGCAGTATAAATTTAGCGACTCGTATATTCTGAGGCCGAGCGAAGTAGGTAGGATGAGGATAAAATTTAACTAAGCCTTCAAGATTAGTTTTGCATCAAGATAAGATTAACTTTAAGATTTTCGCTTACAAAACAATCTCATAAGCGTAATATTCTAATAAAAATGCGTTTGAAGCAGCAAAACTCATAATACAATTTATAAAGTTACAATTTAACTATAAAAATCCTTTTCTTTGCTTTAAAAAAATGTCATTAAAGTTTGTCACGTTCAAATCGTATGCCTTGAAATTACTTTTATTTATTTTTTTTCTCGCCTCTTTCCTTCAGATATTAAATCTTACGACTTCTTTTTCACCTTTTCACAGATCAAACGTTAATTAAAACGAACTAATTAAGATATATTTCTTTAAATTCAAATAAACTCAGAACAAACTTCGTATTAACGACAAACTTTGTGTTAACAAAAAACTTTTCTTATTAGTTTATTTTTTTTACATTTAACTCCAATTTCTTAGAGCTATTTATTCCAAACGATTAACACTTAAAATCAGTTCAAATATGATCTTAGGTCAAAATAGATAATTAGCACAAACTAAAAACAGCCTAAATATATTTTAATAATTTTAAAATACAAAAATATAGAGCAATCGACGAACATCTTATCTATGGACGTTAAAATATAAAAATACAACATTTATTTAGATTTATTTACTTTAATTAACATTCAAAACTTCTCGAAATTAATAAAAAAACTCTTTTTGCAATATCTTACTAAATCTTTCAAAGTATTTTTTTGTCAGTATGACACACACTTTTAAGTTAGTTTCATATTTTGTTCAAGTTTTCAAATTTAATAAAATTGTTTGAAATTAACAAATTTAATTAGTTTCTTTACTTTAGATATAATTCAAAGCTAACATACATAGCAAAAAAAAGTATAAATATAAGAGCAATTTTATAAAACTTTGAATTTCATTTCAACTTTTTCCAACTTGTCTTAAATGACTTATAAGTCTAATATAAATAAGTTAAGGAAGCAATTATAAAAGTAGCTACAATAGATACTCTCCGAGTTCAGTGATGTTATATGTTACTACAGGAGAACTTATGACAAGTGTATTATGATGAAGGGTTCAATTGAACAAGTATCAATCAAGTAAGTATCGAATAATCATGTATCAATAAACAAGAATAAATTGAAAAATATCAATTAAAATTGATTGATTAACCAATGAAAAATTTCTTTGCCAAAGAAACATTGGGTACGGGGTACTTTAGTACTTCTAAGAACTTTTAGTTTCTTAGACTATCTTATAACTTCAAGTTATAAGAGAGTTATAACTTTAGTCTCGTTATATACTTCTTTAAAGTAACGCATGAAATAAGTCCTGAGTGTTATAACGTCGGTCTCGCTGCGTACGCCTTTAAATTAATGGTGCAAAATAAGTTTAGAGAGTTATTTTGTCTCGATTTGACTCGATATGCGAAGGCTAAAGTGATCCAATGGGGTGTCATAACATATGGTTAACTAAAGATATGAAAATTAACACATTGGGTAGTCAATTAATTATGACGAAAACTTTGTTCATGTGTTCTCTGATTTATTATTATTATTTTTATCATGTTTTTTGTGTGTCAACGGAGGGGAAACGCGACGGCCTCTTGGAGAAAGCTTTATCCCTCGGAAAACCTGGGCTGTGGACCTGACCGGATTCTCGACTGCCAGCCGGTACGTAGCAGTGATTGTCAGGCCTTACCCACTAAACTCTTTGAGGTAAACCCCTCCGCCAGGCGCACACCCCAATTGGCAAGGAGTATTGCACCTCGCGTGACTAAGTCTCCACCACGGTCCCAACACATGGTGGGCTAACTTCTGACCAGTGAGGGGGCGGCTTCTCTGACTTGCCCTTTCCTCCCACTTCCTGCTCCAGTCAGAAAGGGGGAGGCTGAAGACCCATCGATGGTGGATGCTTCGTTGACTGCCGGTGTACCGATGAAGTGCCTTCGAGTGCTCCAAAGACCAACGGCACCTAGAACAGAAAAATTGCCCCAGGGGGAACCCACCCATGTGGTGGACCCACCAGTCCATCCGGTCGCCCTGAAGCTCTCCCGCTCTTCCACCTCCGACATGAGAGAGCTTTCAGCAAAGGCTTCCAGACGACCAACGGATCTAGCCGGGCCGCAATACCCCCCGACACAAGCCCCCACTCGCAGCACGCGCTAGCCCCGTCACACCCAAAGACACTGAAGATGGAAGATGTCGCTGAAGAAGCTGAAGGGTCTTTATCATGTTATTATAAAGTTAATAATAATATTATTATTTTCTCTTTCTCTATCTTCTTGTATTTTATTCCAATATCTCCATCTTAGTATTTTATTATTCTTATCGAAATTATTATAAGATTTAGTTTTTTTTAATTATTTTAATGCACTTTATTTTGATGTGTTTATTTATTAAGTGTTTTTGTAAAATGGCTTATGCCGTCAATTGTAAGTGAATTAGTTAAGAAATTTATCCTTAGTCTCACTTTTAAGTTTATAGAATTCACACTTTTGTTTATAAATTAAAAACAACGACTTTAATTCTATAAGTTAATAAGCTATAAAATTAAGCTATGGCCATTACACCCAACACTGTGGGCATTATCAGGCTAATAAACTAGACACTACATTATCATCAAAAAAAGACATTAGCTTTTTTTGTTGTTGTTGACGAAGTTAAGTTTTAGCTAATTCTGTGATTATTCATTTATTTAATTCTAGTCTTATGTATATGTGCTTTATTTGTTTTCTGTGATTAGTTGTTAATGTAGTGTTTAGCTTATTAGCCTGATAATGCCCACAGTGTTGGGTAAAATGGCCATAGCTTATATAATTTTACTGCCTATTAACTTATAGAATTGAAGTCATTGTTTTTAATTTATTAAAAATGAGTGAATAAATTAAAACACCCCTGGACATACTACTCGGCAGCCTTGCTCTGTTCATTTAAATTTCAAGATATATTGAAATAACACTTCTTCTGTTCATTCACATATTTTGCGGTTAGACGTCAATTTTTGAGAGATGCAAACAAACTTCTGAATTTAAGTATCCCCACTAATTAGTTATTATTTTCACCGATAACGTTTAAAACAAAAGTAAAATAGTCACTGGGTTCAGTTTGTAGAGCATTGTGTTTCTATCCATGATGTCTTACATCTCAGAAGATGCCTCCCACAGTGAAAGTGAAACGTCGGATTCTTCATCTACATTGACGCGGTCACCACCGGAAGACCTAAATCTTTATTTTTGGGTGAGCTCAAAAACTTATATACCTTATGCTACTAAGTAATTGAGGAAAGAAAAAAAAATATTATACTTACAAATAGTAAGGGAATAGAAAATTACTAACCTGAAACAGAATTAAAGAAACTATTAGTAATTAACTATCATAGAAGCATATCTCATGCAAACGTCAAATTCAAATTCAAATTCAAAAAATATATTTTCACCTTTATACATTTTTTTTACAAACTTTATAAAACGAAAAATAAATAAAAAATATGTACTTCTAAAATATATATATTTTTTTTTAAACAAAAAAGGTTTGAAGGTGCACCCGAAAAAGACAGCTTGTGTTCGGGAGTGTCTTCTGTTGTAGTGTGCATTGTAAATAAGGGGCAAAAAAACTTAATAAAAGAATGAAAATAAAATAATTGATAATAAATAAATAGTTTTAAAAGTTTAAGAAACATAAAAATATCGGCAATAATATAATAGTTACATATTTTATAAGGAAGGAAGAAAAATGTTTTTTTTTTTTTTTTTTTTTTTTTTTTTTTAATTAAGGTAGATAAGATGAGATAAATATAAAATATAAGATATAAGATAAATAGAGTGGATATAATATATATAGATACATAATAATTTATTATGCAAAATATTTAAATTCTTTTTAAAATAAAATTAAATTTGGTTTTTGACAGAGATTAACCAAGAAGTTCAAATATGTGTGTATTTTTTAATTACTATTCAAAAGAGTGATTATTTCACCTTTTAAAATATTTTGTATTTCTTGGCTAGTCTCTAGATTAAAAATATCTTAATAGTAATGCTGGTTTTTTATTGTTTTATTAATTTGAGGTGTTGAGAAGAAAACGTTTGTATCTTTTTTTGAAAATATTAATATTCGAAGAACCCTCTATATAAAGAGGTAATCTATTATAAAGTCTTGGACCAACACAGGACGGGTGACGTCGCCCGGCCTCAGTCCTACTGAAAGGTTCAACTAACTTTTTTTGGATGTTTTTCCTAGTGTTGAGCCTGTGCCCCTCTAGGAAAATCATCCAATCTTTTTCTAACAAGCGAAACAATTTTATATTTAAAGAGTGAAACTAAATCAGCACTCCAAACTTTTTATAAAGACCTTCAGTCTGATGTCTCTGAGGTAATGACAGACAAATTTTTATGATTCTCTTGTGAATAATAACAAGTGGATTAAGAATAGTTTTTGCACAAGAACCCCAACAGGAGAAGGAATATTCGATGAGGGACTGAACCAAGGCAACCATCACCATCCTCAGCTGGTCCAAATCCATTGCCTTACGTAATTCAACGAATTTATAGATGGTTCTTCTTATCTTAGAACATACAAAATCAACATGTTGCTGCCAACGTAAATGGCTATCTATAGTGACACCCAGATACCTGGTGGATGTGGCAGGGGAGATAACAGGACAGCTACAGTCCTCCACACTACAGTCATTTTTATGCAGTTTCACTAACAAATTGTTAGGAGGTCTGTTCGCTTCAGTGAGAGAGAACGCCATGTACAATGTTTTAGAGGTATTAAGTATAAGTTTGTTTTTGCAAAGCCAATCATGTACTATCTTAAGAATAATATTTATTAATTGAAAAACTTCATTCCAAGAATCAGCGGAACAAATGCACAGAGTATCATCTGCAAATGAAATAATTTTACCTATATTAGTGACATCAAAAATGTCATTAATAAAAATTAGAAAGAGAATTGGCCCCAAGACAGAGCCCTGGGGCACTCCTATTGTGATTTCGTGATCGTCACTTAGTATATCTCTGATTTTTACCCTCTGTCTTCTATTTAATAGATAATTTTCAAATAATTTCAATGCATTCCCCCTGATTCCTAGAAGGTACATTTTTCTTAAAAGAAGCTTGTGACTGACAAGGTCAAAAGCTTTTTTCAAATCCAGAAACAAACTCATAACTTTTTTACCTTTATCAAGGTTTTGAATAATATACTTTGTAGCATGGTAAAATGGCGTCCTCTGTCCCCAAGTTTGACCTGAAACCGAACTGGTTAGGTGACAAGATGTTTGATTCTTCTAAAAATGAAACAAGTCTTTCTTTGATGCATTTTTCTAAAATTTTACTAAAAACAGGTAACAGTGAGATAGGACGATAGTTTCCCAGCTCAGTCTTACTTCCAGATTTATAAAGTGGTATTACCACAGCAACTTTAAGTTCATCTGGAAAGATAGCCTGCTCTATGCACAAATTAAAAGTATATCCTAAAGGTTTAACTATATATGGTAAAATAAGTTTCACCACAGAAGAAGACAGGTTATCTATCCCAGGTGAAGAAGATCCGAGCCGAGAAACAATCCTCTCTATCTCATCACATGTTATAGGTTTCAAGGTCAATACACCAGGTAATGTATCGTCGTGTGGAAAACTATAGTCCTCTGCATCCCCCTCACCAGATCCTACAGACTTAGATAGTTTATTGCCAATAGTGCTGAAATAATTATTAAATTCGTTTGCAATAAGTTTAGGTTCTGTTAACGAGGCACTAGCTTCCTGGGGTTTTATTTCAGAAATACTAGATTTATCAGATTTACTGGAGCCAGTAGCCTCATTCACAGTACCCCAAAACTTTCTAATATTATTTCTATATTGTGAAAACAACTTGTTGTAATAACTTGTTTTAGCAAAACGAATTATTTTTGTTAATCTATTCCTATACTTGGAAAAATTATTTTTAAGTAAAATATTAAAAGGCTGTTTCCTAACCTTTTTGGCCAGAGCATCCCTCTTCCTGATACTTCTCACCAAACCCTGAGTGATCCAGGGCTTAATCTTTCTTTTTTTAGCAGATACATTTTGAATTTCATAACATGAATTGACTATATTAAGTAACTTATTATGAAAGGAAGAATAAGCCCTCGATGCCTCAGGGTTCTGTAAGCAGTCTGACCAAGATTCAAGTGCTAATTTTTCAAGTAGAATATCTTGATTAAGTTTTTTAATTTGATGAGCAAAAGATGACTTGTCTGGCTCAGCACAGCTCTTCCCTGTATTACTTGATAACATCCCAAAGACAACAAAATGGTCAGTTATAGTAGTTTGACAAACTGCAGTCTCTACATTCCAACTATTTGGACATTTAATAAATAAATGGTCTAAACATGAAATCTTATTTTCTGAGAATCTGGTACATGCAAGTAAACATTTATTAAATCCATATTCATTGAGAAGATTTAAATAATTATGATTATTTTCAGGTAACGAGTCACCCAAAATCTGAAAATTTGTGTCACCAATGAATATATGATTTTTAAAATGTTTACATTTTTCTAAATAAATTTCTAAATCATTCAAAAAATCAAGTTCACGAGAGTTTGGAGACCTGTACAGAGCAGTTACAAAAACTTCTGTTTCTGACTTGATATTTTTAGTTGATATTAACATTGAATTAGCAGAATTAATTTCTAGAGAAGTGTCCACAACAGAGCCAGTTAGAGAGCTAGTGCTGAGATAGACAGTCACACCATCACACTTATTGTGCTTGCAGTGTTTATCTATTTTCATGAACCCAGGCAACTCAAAACCATCACAGTTGTTATTCCAAGTCTCTGTGAGCACAATGACGTCAAGTTGTGTGTTTATAGATTCTAAAAATATACAGAATTCATTAAAATTCTTGCTCAGGCTCCTGATATTCAGGTGCAGAATTTTTAAGTCAGTAAAAATTGTGATGTTTGACAAAAAATTTTTAAAACTTGATATATTTTCAAACGAAAACGTTTTCTTCTCTTCTCTCTCCATATCAAAAAATAAATCATTTACCTCCATTTATAAAAAAAAAAATAAAAATAAAAAAATGAATACAAAAATAAAAAGTTAAGAAAAAGGAAATTAAAACTATATTTATTTGTTTTTAAATTAAATTTGAATTTGTTTTAAATCCTTCAGTGAATTCAAAATAATTGCTTCTTCACTTTCCTCCGATAATTTACAAATAACTTGTCCTTGCTTGTTTGGAAAAATGACTTTATACTTCTTCAACTTATCCCTGGCTGCATTCAAGAGATTGATGACAGTTGGAGCAATGTGATCACTTACAGTGACCCTGCCAGTAAAACTTTCATCAATAAGGCTAGCATCTAATCCATTTTCTTCATCATTCGGGTCAGCGTTAGCTTTGGCCCAGAAATTCTTCTTCCACTGATCTCTAACTAATCTATTTTGAAATCTGACCACAATAGTTCTTTTGTTAGTACCTTTCTTTACTGGAAGCCGATGAATATCACTTATATCACTTTTAGTTGAACCATCACCAATAATGTTAGATATTTTGAGAAACAGATCAATGCAAGATTCTTTTTTAGTAAATTTGACACCATGAACCAGAATATTTTCCCTCCTAGTGTACATCTGAAGAGATGTATTCTCCTTCCTTAACTCCTGATTTTCTTGAGTCAGTTCCTCTACTCTGATCTGCAACTCATTTATTCTTTCATTTGCTGTAGCTATACAGCTTCTAACTCCAAAATATATACGTATCTCACAATATTGCACCAAGTCTATCGCATATGTCTTAGACACTGACGTCATTATATGGTCACTAATATCAAGATTTTGTGGATTGATTTACCATTTACAGATGTTTATTTGTGTCAAATTTCAACATCGTTGGTCATATATTTAATTTATTTAAATTTTTAAAATTCTTCATAATATAACGAAAAAAGTCATCGTACTCCGAGCAGCACAACTAGACCTTATATATCTTTAGACCTCATATAAACTCTCAAGAGAGTTATGCGTGACACAAACAAACAGAAATCATGACGAAACCACTCAAAACGTCACAAAAGAGTCTGAAACAAACAATTATGATTAAACTTTAATTAAAAAAAAAATTTAGGTTAAACGCAATGCTTTTTCTATATATCTAGAATAGCTGAGGAAAAATAACAATATTAAATAGCAGTACTACTAGTACATAAAATAGCAGGTATTCTTAAACTATTTAATAACTCAAAATTGATATTCATATCTCTAGAGAAAATCCAAAACATGGAATTAAATTTTAAATTAAATTTGGGCTTTGTTAATAAATTGATAAATAATTAACGTATGAGTAGTGATTCGAAATAACTTCAGTTTGTCGTTTATAAATCATATAATTATTTCATATGTTCAAAATATTACTACATTTAATCTTATCCTCTTTAACAATTTCAGCTATGAAAAAGGTAATAATTACAAAAGCTGCAAACAATATGAATTCATTCATATTTTAATAATGAATCATAATTTAATTGTAGTTTAAATTGATAATTTGAAAATCTAATACGAGAACTATGTATTATTTTCAAAAAGCAAATAATAAAACGACATAGCCGTTTTTGTGTAATAATTATTTTTGAGTTTATAAATGTTATAATTAATTTTTAATTTAATCGTATGATTATTAAATATTTTATGCTAGATAGTAGATTACCTTTGATTTAACTACATCTGATGACAAAGAGAAGTTTGAAGTATATATTCTTTCTATTTACACTTGATGGGACACATTTTAATAATTTAATTTATATATATATATATATATATATATATATATATTATATATATATATATATATATATATATATATATATACATATACATATATACATATAAATCAATAATCAGTGAAATCAGTGGATCATAAAAATGAAATTATGATTCAAATTTAAATAATTTGAAAACTAATAGACAAAAATTGATTATATAGACCACATTAAATAAAGGTTTCTTATCTTAATTTAATGAATGATAGTAAACTCTTTTTTTCTGTGACTGATTAAAATTATTAACATGATTAACATTTTAAAGAACAATAATCTGGTGTAATGTTTACTGCTGTAAATATTAAATCTTACTATCTAGCAAAGGAAACGTTGCTGATTCGAGTTAGAAATTACCTACATCGGCTCTGCCTCTGCAGTCAATTTACTATTTGCTTGACACAGCTTCGCCTCGTCAATTAAATATATTAACAACCCTAAGGAATGAGTGGGGGGGGGTACTGATTTATAAAACTCGCCTGCAAATTTCTGTTTTACTGACTAATACTAATATACTCTTAAGTTGTATTCTTACAGTCAATATTTACTAAGCTATATTATACATATCTTATACTTACATTTTTAACACATGAGTATAATTAAGTACAGTTTTTGCTAAATTATATTTTATCAAAATATATATTTAGTTTAAACATTTTAGACAAACTACTTCTTCCAAATGCTGCACAAAAATACTTCAAATTACATTATTACAAAACTAAAGTTTAGTTTAAAAAATTCACTTCAGAAAGATTCAAAAATGATATCCCGTAAGTTTAAATCTCCACAGATGAAATATCTTCCCGCAGGTAAAAAAATGTTTTAATTAATATTTTTATTATAATTGAAAACAAGGATAAAACACTAATTTTCCAACTATAAGTGAGTAAAAGTTTAAAAACCAATGGAAAAATTAACAATAAAGTAATGAAATTTAAGACAAAATAATCCCTAGTTAAAAATTTAATTAATTATTTTTTTCAAATTACTACGCGTTAATTATAAATTTGTTGTTTCAATTAATAATTTCAGTTTGATATTCACAAGTTTCATATCATCATATACAACTCGTAAATCTCGCCTTTCATTTCATGTAGGGTTAAAAAGTTAAACTTATAGCTTCTGTGCTTCACAGAGAGTGTTCGCGGATAGTTGCTTAAAAGAGAAAACGGCCAAATGTTTAATTTTAACACCTAAATAAATTTATACTTAATAAAAAATGTTGCTTCTATGAAACTTATTGTTACCATTTTTTAGTAAAAAAAATAGTAAGTAGTAGTAAAAAAAAACTAATAACAATGCAATACATTTGCAATAAAACGTTTTTCTTAAGTCAAAAACATTTGCATGTTTTTTGTATTCTATAAATACACGTATTTTATTATTTATTAGTCAATTCAGTATTATTGTCAATTTAACATTTTTTTATGTTTAAAAGTAAAAACCACAACCTTTGACAGAAAATAAAAACTATACTCTTAGAGAGTAAAAAAAAGAATTGAGAAAATAAAAAAATCCAGGAAGGATGTTGCAACCTAAAGATTGTCGGCCGAAAATACGTGAGGGGACTTCATAGCGGAATAAAGTCCGGCCGATAAAAAATAACTCACAGCAAAGAATTTACCATCTACTAAATAATTGATAAAAAAACAAATCACAAATGATAACAGGAGCATAAATAATAAACAATAGACAAACACATAATGTTAGTTAATATTACAACTAATATTTAAAATGTTACATATATAAAACACAGTATGTGTTATTTCTACTAACAAACTAGATAGAAAAATATAAAAAAATACGAGAAAAAAGGCCCAAGTTAGAATGTCAGTTGGGTTCGACGTTATCAGGTCATAAGGGAGAGAAAAAAACAACTGAATAGCTCGACTTTATAGAAAGAAAAACATTGTCAGTATAACAAAAAGATTACAACTGCTGAATACCAATATTTTGGGGAGAAATCCATTAAAATTTAAATTGCTAAAAATCAAGGAGTTTTATCAATTGATTTTTTTCCAATTTATTTTGGATTTTTAAAATGTCTCGAAATAAATTTAAATTTAATAGAAAATTTAGTTTTAATGAACGTGGGGGTATTTTCCCAGTTTAAATCGTTGTGCCCCCTTGTCAAAGTAAATATAAGAGATGTATTATATTTTGCAAATATGTACTATTTGAACTTTATTAGCAACATTATTTAACTTCAGATAGCTCTCGATAAATATTGATTGATAATGATAAAATAAAATGATAACCTGTACTCTCTGTACTTAGTTTTTTAAACAAAGCGAATAAAATATCATTAGGGTAGATGGTTTCTTAAAACAAACATATTTAATCACAATTTTTCAATAAAATACCAAGAGCATGTACTTTAAGCCAATTTCCTTTTAATATATATATATATATATATATATATATATATATATATTATATATATTATATATATTATATATATATATACATACATATATCATACATTATCTATATATATATATATATATATATATATATATATATATATTATATATATATATATATATATATATATATATATATATATATATATATTACAGTTCATACACCTCACTCAACTTGGGTAATCGGTCTCGGTAGAAAATAAATATATTACTTAGCCAACGTTTCGGCGACTATAATGTAGCCATCATTCAGGGCAAAACTAAAACATAGTACAAACAATATATCAAGAATAGAAAATATCAAACAAGGTATCAAAAATAGATAATACAAAAAACCTAACAAAAATTGACTAGAAATGAAGACTTACGTAAAGCTAAATTAAAGACTAGATTCACATAATATTATAAAAGTATAAAATTAATTAAATAGCAAAAGATATAGAAAAAACTACATGACAGTGTAAAAAAGTAAACAAAGTGATAAAAGATAAGCAGCACTGTAGGGTGAGAAGAGAAGGTATTAAGTGAAAAAGAAACTAAAGATGGACGACAATGTTGTGATGGAAGAAGAAACATAAACGAGAGACTTAGGGGGATCTGAAGCAGGTCCAGGAGATATTTATAAGAGTCTATTATCTTTGACATATCAGATCTGTTGTTCATAGCGTTTTTATTCCCCCGAATGTAGAGCATTTCAAGAATCTTACGCTTCTTATTATTTTTCTCCGTGCAAAGTGCTTTGACATTTTCCGGTTCAAGATCTGCGTGATGCCCTAGGTCAACACAGTGAGCTGTCAAGGCTGTCCTTTGGCGTTCGCCCCTATCAATGTAATTTTTATCTGAGTTTTTACGGGTAGCGAAGTAAGTGGATGTTTCACTTACACTATATATATATATTATATATATATATATATATATATATATATATATATATATATATATATATATATATATATATATATATATATATAATATATATATATATATATATATATATATATATATATATATATATATATATATATATATATATATATATATAAATACATCACATAAGAAAATTACATCATTCAATAATGAACAAAAAATAACTCTTGAAAGGATTTGCGATAATTATGTTGATCATTATTAATGATGATGGCTACCTCTAAACAAAATGACATTAAAAGCCTTCCTGCTCAGGCCAAATACTTCATTTTGATTCCAAACATCCTCTGTCTACAAAATTGAATGCGGCTAAAAAGTTTATTAAACGTGATATTAACATGTAAAGTGAAGAATTTATGAGCGAAGCTAGGGGAATTATTGAAGCCAAATATGGCTGTGAGTCTAATAACCCATGCAAGGTTATTAACTCTTTATGGCAAAATGGTAATAATTATGTAGCGAACCACCAGCGTAGACCAGCTCCGACAGGATATGTAAAACTTCTTTATGTGAAAGGGCTTACACAAAAAGTGACAAGGGCTCTCAGAGGCTCAGATGCTAACAAAGCCTTTTATCCAACTGGGAGAGTAAAGAATCTCCTTAGTCACACTAAAGATTAAGGGATTGCAAGTAAGTTAATATATCGGAAACCTACACCTATTTTGCTACCCTGAAAAATTCTCACAAAAATCATATCGATTGAGGGGAGCGAAATAGAAACATGATAGCTGCCGATTTCTCATATCTCGGCCATAGGGCAGACCTTAACCTAAAAAATATAAAAACTCTATAAGGACGGAAAATAATAATACAAAAGGTCCTTCATTAGTTAAGCGCTCTCTTATCATTACTTCGTTCTCATCACACCCTTCCGCTCTATAATCTGTTTGTATCTTTTATTTTCATTCTATGTTTATTTTCCCATTTTATAGTACTTTTCCGATTTTAATTCATTTATTTAACTTTATTATGAGCTTGTACTGTCTCTTTTTGCTGTACTTCTTATGTATTTTTTCATTTTTCTTTGATATTTTTTCAATTTTAACATTTATTCTACTCATTAATAGTTATAGTTTTCTAATATTTTGTTTTGTACTTTTTGTTACACTTAGCCCCTGATTGTGAAGACGTAATAAAGGTTTTCGAAACGTTGGCTACATAAAACTATTTCTCATGAAGTGGACCGAATACCCAAGTTGAGGGAGTACTTTATGCTATATATACATATAAAATATTAAAAATAATAATAACTTACAGAGAATGAAAATATAGGTGTTATGGTTTTTAGAAATTTTTTTATATTCGTCTTCGTCGATCTAGTGAAAAAGAAAACTTCCTATCTCACTAAACCGACAACGACGAATGTCAAAAATTTTCTAAAATCTATTAACATAACACCTATATTTTTACCCTCTGTAAGCTATTATTATTATTTTTAATGTTTAATTAAATACAACTAGTATTTTCTGTTTTCATAATTCAGCGATAAAAATTCGCTGAAATGAGATCACATAAATAGATCAGATAACTAACATTAAAACAACTTAGCGCATAAATAATTACTCAAAATGAAGATTTAAATGAAGCATCATTCAAATAAGTAAGAAATTTAACAAACTAAACCACTGTAAAAAGTTATTTAGATAAAGAAAATTGTCAACTTTCCCAAGACAGTTATAACTTTCTACAACTAACATCCAACAAAAACCGCTCTGATTTAAAAGCTGCTGGAATTACCAGCCAGGGGAAGGGATTTATGCTACAAATAGCAAAGCTACATGATAAACCCAGTTTTGGGACCCAAACTTTAAAATCTGTATTAATGCAAACTTTATAGGATTATAGCGGGGGGGGGGGAAGTAATTTCCAAAAGATTAATTTAGACTTGAAGCAATAAAACAATTTTAAAGATAAATATTAAGTTATCCGGTTTAGAATTAGAAACTAAGTATTGGACTAATTTACCCTAAAATCAAATTATTGGCATTAGGTTTGTTTTACGAACGTGATTTTAAAGCAAGTTTCATCTTAAGAGTATTGCCTTTTTGAAACTATAACATAGACTGCTTAAATTACTGGTTCCATAACTGCTTTATCAAATAAACAATTTATTTATTAATTTTACTTTTGTTCTCATTCCACTGTAAATACAGAAAAATTATTGTAAAAACCTACAAATCCAAAACCGATCATTTCATCAAAATGAACGTTCTTAAAACGTTCTAAGTTATTTTTATCTTCTCTGCAAATCTCTCTGCATGTCTGTGCGTGATTGACTGTGTGACGCATAACTCTCCTTGGGATTATGCTTGAGCGTTAAACTGACTCTTTGAATAATTTTTTGTAAAAATCGCTAAAAATCGTAACTTTGCCAAGTTTAATTGAACTTTAATATAGATTAACCTCTAAGTAACAGATGAAACTATCTTATAATGAATTTTCTTAGGGAAAAAATCGCTAAAGGGGTAGGCGTCATGGCGGGAGTAGAACATCGGAGCATGAACAAAATCAAAATTTTGATGACGATTTCTCTTCGCTTTAAAACAAATTACCAAATATATATTATTATTAATATATTTATTAATATAATATATATTAAGGATGCTAAAAAGTTTTTTAATTAATACTCAATACATATATATATATATATATATATATATATATATATATATATATATATATATATATATATATATATATATATCCAGTTTCTTTGGAAATTTACTAAACTTATTAAACATTACCTAAAAATTACATAAAATAATAAACAATTATTTTCGTCTTAGTTGTTTAAGTAGCTGTTTAATATAATACTTTACTTAGCTTTGATTAAACTTATAAATTTGTATTTTAGCGTTGCGAGATTGAATAAATAATTACAAATAATAGGTTTAAAATAATACAACTTAAATTAGTAAACAAATTAACAACAAGGGAAAGGTAACAGGGACGTTTGAAGTACCATTTTAATAACATTAATTAAATTTAATCGTTAACGCAAACCCTATTATAAGGCCAGCCTCACATATTTATATTTGTGCTTTATTTTAAATAAATATTACACTAGTTGGGAGACTTATGTTATTATTCTGAGGATGATGAACTCCTCAAGCGCTCATAATTTTGTTATTCATAAAATGTAATCATATAAATTAACTGTACAACAATAAGTTGAATAACAAGTCTGTTATCTATAGATGTAAAGTTTTGTAAATTTATGTACATAATTTTTAATTTGAACCCTTAGTTGTAATTTGACCAATTGTCTTTTTAGATTGATAAGTACGCTGTGTTGGAAGCAAACCTTATTATAAGGCCAGCCTCACATATTTATATTTTGTAAATAAAGTATATATATATTATATATATATATATATATATATATATATATATATATATATATATATCTTATCTATTACTCTAGAAATTCTGTAAAATCTTCCAAGGAAGAAAATAGAAATGATGAGACAAATTTTAAGAAAAAAACTTCGTTATGACTTACAAAAAATTACTATAAGAATAAAGAAAATCTATTATGATTATGCTTAAATAATCTTTTTTGTATTATATCTATCTAAAATCTATTTAATCAGTTATGCTTTATTTTAAATAAATATTACACTAACTAGTGTAATATTATGTTACTGGGAGACTTATGTTATTATTCTGAGGTTGATGAACTCAAGCGCTCATAATTTGAATCATGATCCAATATTATAGGTTATAATTTAATCTTAAATAATAACAATCCGGCTGACAGTTCATTACCATGCCTAATGTAATGTATAAACAATTGGATTTATATGTTTGCAAAATATACATTTTTCTATTCTATTCTATTCTAAATAATAACAAAAATAATAATAGCCAAAAAAAGATATTTTTTAACCTCAAAAAATAGTCTATTTAGTTTATTAGGTAGATTCTTTCTTTAAGTATTAGTAAAGATAACGAACTCCACCATTCCCAAAGTCACCTCTAGAGCAAATAAAGGGAAGACTAAGGAAAAAATATGTATCTATAATCTAACTTGTACACATTTTATGTAAATTCGTATAACCTTTAATCCCTTTTTATTCTAAGCAATAACTTAGAATTACGGTTCTTAAACTAAAAACCGACTTTATTTTATCATCCAGATAAAAAGAGGGATTTTAGCAATAAAAATAAATAATAAAAATACAATAAAAAAAAGTAGTGCCACAGTTTCAGTGTAACGTATATAAAGTTTTGTATCTTATTTCAAGAGAATAGATTAAATAAAATAAATATTACCAGCAATAGTTCACAAGAAACAAATTTTACAAGAAATATTATTTTCCGAGCTTAGTTAACTTTTAGAGGAAACAAACGACTTGGTTTATTAATCAAATTACGTAATGTTTTCATGCTTTCTTTATAAATATATTTGCTGTACTATTTTCTTTGTGTAGAGAGTAGTTAAAGTAAGGAAACAAGAATAGGAATAAGTAAGGAATAAACCAAGTAAGGAAACTCCTATACTAACCTTTGCAAAAAAATTAGACATGCATAATTAGCTGCTAGCTGGCTTAAAAAGCTAATATTTGAATAAATGTGCCCAAGCTTTATACAGTAAATAGAATTTATCGGTTTAGATTTTAATATTATGGCCAACACAGTTAACATTAGGTCAATTTTACCATTTATCGCTTTTTTGTACTTTATTAGTGCCAATTTAAAATACTTTATTCAATTCCCTTAAATTAAAATAAAAGATAAACTTAAAGAATTAAGTTAACTTAAGATGAAGTTCAAGAAAAGGATAAAAAATGTTTGATATTTTGAATATCAGAGGAAACACAAAACAATATTATTTGCTTAATATTATTGCCAGAGCGGTGAGCCTAGCTAGAGTTTAGTGATGCAGATGAGATTGGTGAGACTGGTTAAACGAGGTCGGGCCAAGTGAGACTAATGAGATCAGAGGAGCTAGTAAGACTGCATGAACTAAGCAAAGTGCGAATTAGTAGTAGTAGTAAGCCTAGCCGGAGTCTAGTCTAGATGCCTAGTCTGTGTGCCTAGTCCACACAGTGAGCTAGTCGGGGCACTAGCCCGAGCTGTGAGTTTGGATAGTCTGGTTAGACCAGATGAACCGGGCACACTGTGAACTAGTCATACGTGTCGCCATGTACGAAGGGGAGGTTGAGCTTCCTAGATGATTGGGTGTCTACAAACTAAGTTGTGGAATAGATGAATAAGATTTGTCAAGGAAACACTAATATAACACTACGGGTTTAAGCGTAATATTTTAAAAAAAAATAAATTATTCTGGCGCGGTGGTCCACATGTAGGGCGAATTTCTTTTGGGATAGGTGTTTCCGCGCTTAACAACAATCATGGTAGGGACGATACATTTTTTATTGTTTTTTACATTATATAAGTTTATAACTACTTAATAATTCTGGCGCGGTGGTCCGCTGTCGGGCGAATTTCGTTTGGAATGCGCGTTTCCGTGCTTAACGTTCCGGTTTATGCTTTAGAACCTGAGCAGTCAAATGTCGCGATACCGCGAATTATCACTTAGCAACAATTATTTTATTTTTTATGTTTAACAAATATTGTTTGTATTGTGAAGGACAGTTATGAAATATATAGGTAGTCAAGGAAAGACGTTGTCTTTAGTCTTATTATAGTCCATTTCAAGACAAGTGGTAGCAAAGACGTAACGATGAGTTTCAACTCTTTAAGACGGTCTTTGAACCTAGCTATTCATAGACTGAAGTCATCTTTTGAAGACGCTGGTAAGTTTCTAAATGAAAATTCTGATAAGTGTCTAAGGAAGGAGGCGTCGGAAATCTGTGTTAAGCTCCATAAATACGTTGCCAAGGTCGAAGAGATAAAAAATAACCTTGAGAGACTGGCGGAAGGTAATGAGGAGGAAAGCAGAAAATTTAAAAACAAAGCCGATGAATATGAGGAGCTACTTCTGGATGTCGTAGATATGGAAGCTAGGCTTGAGGTCTATATTTCTTTTACCAAGGAAATGGAGGAGCGGCTACGGGATATTGGTGAGAGTAGTTCTGGTAAGTCTAAGGGTCCTAATGATAAGGTAAAAATCCCTGGGGATAATCCAGGCAGATCACCTACGGCTAAACTTCCTAAGCTATTCCTTCCCAGTTTTAGCGGTAATATCCTGGAGTGGGAGTCCTTTTGGGGCGCCTGAAACTGTCGATCAGTTCGGGTGCGGCTCGCCGACGGAACCACTCTCCACCGATCAATTTCACACTTGTACCCTCTTGAACTAGAGGCCACTGAGAGAGAAATTATTGAACCAACTACAGATTCAACATCAACAGAATTACCGGCTCAAATTACTAACACCACTGCGCTCTCAAGAAAACCACGACAAGCAGCCATAGCGGCAAAAGACAAAATTACTAATTGGGCTGCTGATATCCTTGCCTATAGTGTTCTTGATCAAATCTAAACTTCCGCTTCGGAGTGTCGCGATACCGCGAATTATCACTTAGCAACAATTATTTTATTTTTTATGTTTAACAAATATTGTTTGTATTGTGAAGGACAGTTATGAAATATATAGGTATTCAAGGAAAGACGTTGTCTTGAGTCTTATTATGGTCCATTTCAAGACAGTCAATCAATTATCAAGTACTCCTCGTAACTCATTTTGTCTGTATTTTTCAAAGGAAATGCACTTAATTATCCAGTTGGTTATACAAAACTATGCCGCTCAAATTAGCAGTACGCACTATTATTTGCACTATTTTAAAATTTAGTTACTATTTATCTTTAAAGGTTTTAGCGCATTTCCTTTGAATTTCAATATGATCGCACTATTTTTCTGTGTTTTGAGAATTTTCGAAATTTTTGCTGAGTCATTATAACAGGTGATAATGATGTCATTATCATAAAATTTCTTAATAGGGCAACTACCTAGATTGGTAGCCTGATTTTTGTTCGAAGTTTTAACTTTCAAGCATAAATACACTAGAAGCTACAATTATAACAGACACACATACATACAGACAGACATCTTTGTAAAAACCACTCAGGAGGCCTTAAAACACCTGAAATGGAATATTCCGGTGAGATCCCGGTTTCGGATTTTTTGCAAATACAATATTCTCCTATATACCTACGGTATAAATGAAGAGAAGTAATAAGGCCTTGTGGAGGACATGAATCCTGTTAAAAACCAGGTTTTTGACGTTATTAACGTTTTTAACGTTATTAACCCGGTTTGCTAAGTCAGTAAACCGTTAATTTTCAAAAAATCGCCAAAAATCAGGGTTCATATTTTTCGCTACAAAAAGGTCATTATTGGTGTTATTTGGGACGCGGAATCAAATGAAACCGGTCCAAAGTCAGATTCAGTCAGAAATCCCTGTTTCAGATTTTTCGCATACACAATAATTTTGCTCAATACCTACGGTATAAAGGAGGAAAAGTAAAAAAGAAGATTAGCAAAGTGATTGCCCGGAAGAGACAAGGATATTTTTATATTGAAAAGAGAAGAAAGAATTTAAGACATCCAAAAATTACATAGTTGTTAAAAAATGTAATAAAGATTACTAGAGGTCATAAAATTTACCGAATACATATTACCGAATGCCTTGTGTTATTTCTCAAGTATAATATATGCATATGAACTGCGATCCGTGACGAGCAGAGTTTACGTTTTTAAAAGAATTGTGCTTATGTTGTAATTACTATAAATCAAAAATCAGTTGAATGAACCTGCATACAAATCACAGCATAAATGAAATATCTTACGCATAAGGGAAGACCTTTTTCTCATTTTAACTTGAAAACGTACCATAGGTAAGAAAGCGCAGACTTCTACGGTTAATATCTAGAAGCAAAATATTTCAAAACAAGAACTTTAATTTAATCATTAATGCGTACTCCATCCCAAAATTTGAGTTTATTAATTAAAAGGTAAATTAAGTAAACCAAAACGATTACATTCATAATTTTCTTAGTTTTATGTAGCGTGGAAGCAATGCAACCGTGGAGATTTTATAAAAGCAAAGGATTACAAATATCTATAAAAGTAATCTTGTAAATAAAGAAGGACCTAATACAACTTGAATACAATAGATAAGGTATATTGGCAATGAAGATTACATTAAACGCATAAAAAAGCCCACCTTATCCTCTTCCTATTTAAACCTGATCTTCTTTTATAAAAAAAATGTAACTAACCTTAAGTAATAAGATAGGATAAGTAAGGTATTTGCAATAAAATAATGATTGTGGAGTTAAATGAAATACAATAATACCGTTTTTGATTATTTTCTCTTTTTACTTCTATATTCTAGGATAATATAAAAGGTACGGATATAAATGGAAGGAATGTACCCCTGAACTTTTCATCGCCATATCGGATTTGCAACACCCATTCTCACCAATTAGGAATCATCCTAATAATATGGAAATCACCAAATGCGATTTCCATGCCCCGGACTCGATTTGCTCGACTAAGGGTAGTAAAAATATCCGTTTTATTTCTGACGCTGATCCAAACATTAGTGATCCCACAAATCCATAGACCGAAGTAGTATCACCTTTTACTACGGGTAATCGTGATATTCTGTGAATGAGCGAACAAATCCGAAATCGTAGCACCTTAGACTTTGTGTAAGGCGTTTGTCCTCACGGTAATCTGAGGACAAGCGAAACGAGTCTATATTCATAAGACCCCTGACGTCGAATAGCCACTTTATTCTAAAAACAAGTGCTGCCAGACCGAAGTAATTCCACTTTGGGGTACGGACAATAATGACATTCTGAGGACGAGCGAAGCAAGTCCGAAGAAACAAAACCTAGTTTTTCAATTGAAGATTGTTACCGTATAAGACCCTATGGTATACTCTGCTCAAATCTAATCGGTTCTTTCTTTCATAATTTTAGATTTGTTTCGCATGTATCGTGGTTAAAAGAAAAAAAAACATTTACTTATTAGGGGCTAAAACATGATATGTTATGAAAAAGGTGGGAGTCACAATTTTGCTTTTCCTCATTTATACTGTAGGCATAGATAAACAATATTAACACAGATGGTTCACTCAAAGATTTAAAAAAAAATAGTTGATGGGCTGCAGGAGGCTCAAGTAGTACAGTCTAGTGGTGGAAGCGTGAAACTGTCAGAAATTTTTATTTCTGACATTTTTATTTATTTATTTTTATTCAACCAAACAACGAGCTGTTAAAGGTAATCAAGTCTTTCCATCCGCTTTTCAGCGCTAGTGATGAGGAGTTGTTATATTCAGATAGCAAATTTAAATCTTGAGTAAAACACTGAAAAAGAATTATTGTTATTTTTTTAAGAAAACGATGGTGCTGCTTCGCGTGATGAGGCCCCCAAGTTTTGAAAAACAAAAATGCATCGCGAATACTACAGCATACCATAGATATTTGTTTACTTTTATTTTATTTTTCAAAACGATTGGCAACTGTTTGGCAATCGAGGCCCCCAACTTAAATCATAAACAAAAATTTGTCAATTGAGTGTACTACTACACTCGGGAGTGAACCATCTATGTTAATATTGTTTATCTATGACTGTAGGTATATAGAAAAACTATTGTGTTTGAAAAAAAATCCAAAACTGGAATGACACGGAAATTAAATGTTACGGGTGTTTTTAAGACCTTTTAAAACTTCTCTCCCGAGAAGTTTTTACAAAGTGGTCTCTCTGTATGTGTGTGTGTATGTCTGTCTGTTATCATCGTAGCTCCCAGTGTATTTGTGTATTTGTGCTATTAGGTTAAACTTTGTTCAAATATCAGTCTATGGATTTAGTTGTGCTACCCGGAAAATATTTTATACGACGTCACTATTCCGCAATAAGGACTCAGCAAAAATGAAAAAAAAATAAAAAGCGGAAAAATGTTTTGATTAATTTGAGATTTGGCAAGCATTAGCTATGTATAAAATTCATATATACGTTGCCAAGTGTCATCTTATTATCAGCATTAGTTCAATTGTGATCAAATGACTTGTGTCAGTTTTTTTAATAAAAAATAAATTTTTGAAATGCCTCCCCTTCTCGTATAAAAAAAATCTAAAGAAGGCGTAGTATCTAACTATATACCAACATTTGAGCAATATACTAAGTAAAATTTTATACTTTAAGATTTATTACTTCAATTTTTAAAATATTTAAAAACATTTTTAAAAGATATTTCATTTAAATATATCTCAGGAGAGTAATATTTTAATTTTTTTTATATAATATGTATTTAAAAATATTGCTGAAACTTTGGAAAAAGCCCGAGGGAAATAAACAAAAAAAATCGCCTGTATCTAAGTAATGATTTTGAATATTTTTTAACATTATTCCAGGAAAAGTTATAAAATAAAAATTTATTTTCTTGTTTAGAAAACCGCAATATATATTCCTTTATTATTTTTATTTGAGAGCAATGTCCTTAAAAGAAAATATTTAAAGAGAAAAAATAACATTAATTTGGTTCTGAGCTTTTGTTAGTAGAGAGAAAACAATGAAAGAAGAATGAACAATTGTAAAATTGACTTGGTTTGGTCTGACATGACAGGAGTAGGCTATTCATTGATGTTGGATCTTTAGGTTATGATTAACTCAGTAACACTCAATATGATGCCAAATGAGTTTCATTCAGCTACTAAGCACTTGGTGGAGGTTAGTCGCGTAACAAAAAGCAATTGTAAAAGAAGTTATCAAAAACATTTTGTCCCTTTAATAATTTATTTAATTTGGTTATATCTATCCCTAAACTCGATTTCGGCACCGGAGGTCCGGGGTTCACTGCCCGGGATATGATCTAAGAATATATGAGTATTATTTCTATTTAAAATATTTCGCTCCGGTTTACACAAAAAAAATATTGTATACTTTTGCCAATAAATAACTTGTTTTAAAAAAAATATTTCGCCTAATTCTTAAAGGATAGTAGATGCAACCCTCCTGAGGTGGTTCCCGCAGGATGAATACCCTGATGGGCCAAAAGGCCCTAGGCTACTCAAAAAAATGTAGTAGCTGGCATAACCATTTTTGCAATCGTCTTTCTAGCGTAGCTATCAGATTGCCAAAATGTGTTTCTTGTAATTTCTAGTAACTTTCAAATTTTAATTAAAGCACACTGATGTGGTGAAGACTTTTTTTCAAAAAAGTGCCTACAAATTTAATAAGCAATAGAATAAATCACTCTAATTAACTTTCAACAAGCAGGATAAACCTTTGTCCAGAACATTTAACACCACAATTTATTTTTCGCATACATAATACATAGATACATAGTATAAGTTGTTGGAATTTTCTCTATTGGTATAAATAAACTAGTTCTAGAGGAAGTATTGTTTCCGAAATAGAATTACCATAAGATAATAAAAGTTACCATAAAAAATTATTTTGTAATCTAATTGTCATACTAGGATTACGACTGCCAATAAAAATTAGTTATTTAAGCTCATGGTAGTCTTAGCTAGGTGGACTAGATACCAATTTTCTGGCGATAGCTTCATTAGAAGGGTTAGTTGGGGTGATGTATTCTGGAGTAACAATTTTTGGGAATTCATATGGGGAACAAGTAGTTATGTATATCAAACGATAGCTACATGGAAAATAACCAGAATTTAGTAATATTGTATCGAATTTTTGCATGTACTTAATTTTTAAATACATCGATATCATGATATGCACTAATTTTAAACAAAATGACCGTAGAAAATAACATTTTGGCATAAGAATAGGATCTTATTGCCGTACTTGAAAGGCAATTACCGAAAAAAATAATTGGTCATTTAAGCTCCTGGTAGTCAACTAAGTAGGAGTAGATAACAATTTTGGTCGATAGCCCCATTAGAAGCAGAGGTAATCGAAGTGATGCAAATAAAAGCACCATTTGTTTTATAAATATAAAAAATTTAATTGTTGTATCTTTTTATGTATTTTGAAAGTAGCTTTGCTAAATAAATATACATTTTGTTTTTCAAGTCATTACAATTCATCCTATAAAACATACAAAGGCTCTCCGTAATACTAATTTTTACACGGCTGCCATTTGATCCACCCTAGGAAGGTACTTGCATTGTATTATTCTTAAGCATATAATGAGAACCTTTACCTACAACCCCAATTTAGCACCCAATAAAAACACTGCTAAACTTTTTTTACGCCGAAAAATTTCATTTTTAAATTTTTCTTATTATTTTTTTCGCTGGAAAGAGACAAAAAAACACGGTCTCTCGGTTCTTTATTCAGAATAAATAAGAAATTAAGCTAAATTTTAATTAAAACAACACTGTTAGCACACTTATTATTTAAATTATTTCTGAAACACTATTCCAAAAAAGAGAGTCAGAAAAAATACTTCAGACGAAGAGAAACCCCGTTGCAATCACCAAAAGGTTAAGAGTCCTTAGTCAAAACAACAAGAACATAAAAGTAAAAAAAATGAGAACACAAGAAGTAATAGAAAAATTTAATGAAGCGGGGACAAAACAGAGAACGGTAAATAATTTTCAATTTATTGTCATAACACGATCGTTCTATCAATGAGTTTTATAAAAGGGTTTGATTTATTCGCTTTATGCTCACTTAAACATTTTGAAAAACAAATCCCTATCTCAAGATACTAATGGGACGAATTTAATGATTCAGAAAAATATTTATTCTGAACTCAGAATAGTTGCGAAAGTAGTTAAGACGAATAGTAATTAACCAACATTTTCAAGGATGAAAGAAACTAACATAGCCCAAAGAGTGCACGCCGAAATTAAACTGAGTCCCTTACTAATTTCTCGGTTCATGGGCACCTGATTACAAAATTTTAAATAAAGCTTTAATCGAATCCAACTATAGTTGTTCAGATTAAGTTTTATCCACTAAAAGAGTAATGAGTACAAAGTAATTAATAATTTTAAACATAAAACGTAAGGTTGCAACAACAACTTCCCCTACTATAATCTTCTTATTCAACCACAAGATCCACGAGGATCAAGTTTCCTAGCAAAGGCAAAAGAAAGGACACTGAACTAAAGACTAAACTCTAAAACAACTCATACTCAAACAGGTACTAGTAACCCCTGAAAGAAAAGAACATCTACCATATCTAGGGAACCATGCATCAAAGCACTCAGACCTACAAATCTCCCTACTTTAATCTAGAATATCACCCGCCTTTCTACGGCAGTTCAAATTCAAATATATAAAAATCACTATTAATGTTTATGGATAATTAACATTTTACTATGCGAGGCCTATAACGTAGATTAAGGTTCATACAGTTAGGCTCTGACTAACTACAACTATAAACCATTACATGAATTGCTAAAATAATAAATTTTCAAAAACATTAGAGAGATATAAAAACCTCATTTCACCGTAAATAGTAATCAACTAAAAAGGCCTTCGGTCTCTTGGCTACTTGTCAGCACTGGCTACGTGGTTGATTTCCTAAATCAGTTTGTCGTATCACTCGTTTATACATGTGGCATACTGCCACAATATAAACGAATTTTCAATTGTATTAGTCAAATCAAGAGGCCTTTAGTCTTTTGGCCGATACGCGGTGTAGGTGCAAAGGGCCACTTCGCAGCCACTTATGGCAGCTTCGTGGCCTCAACAATTTGCTGTCCTACATGGGTTCGTATCATGCTTAGCGTACATGTCTATAAAATTTCAGTCCGATCAGACAGCTTTATTGAAATTTTCGCTAGGCCATTATCGTAAGTTAATGACGTCACACATATTTAATAAACAATAGAGTTTGAAACATTAACGAGGTCAAATTTGGACAAATATTTATATATTCTTGATCAGTAAGCCTCTCCTCCCCAAATAAAATCCACCTCCTCAGTACATGACTCCTAATCCCTAAGCTCATTTTTCATTGAAAATCTGTTAAAATGGTGTTGTAAAAATACCTAGTAATGCATTAGTTCTCTAGGTCTTATTCGACTTCCTCCTTCCTTTTTTATATACATAGTTCTATATTTTTAAGTTATAGCTATATAGTATAAACTCACACTTGTTATATGTATACAAACGTCAACTTTAGCAAATAACAGCATAAAAATTCTTCAAAAGCCGCTTTTATGACAATCTCTTTTGTTCGTAGCTTTTAAAATGTTAAATATAAAAAGTTTAAACACTTGCACTATATATGCCAAAGTATATTAAGAAATAAATTTATAATTTTGATAAATAAAGTATTTAAAAAAAAATACTTATACGAATAAATTAACAACAAAACGAGATGATACAATTTAAAAATTGTTATTTTAGTAGGTTTCTATAAAAGATAAAAAATATATCTTTTTATTAAGAGAGAAAAAATGTGAGAGAAAAAAATCAGCGAGGACGCTGAGGATAGATTTATTCTCTCTCACTTGGCAGAGCGTTCACTAGTCAATCATAAAACACTACCGGTAACGACTGACCCCAATAGGATAAATTCCCGTCCCTAACGACCTAACCTCTGCTCTCGGGTCACTTTTTTACTTTCCCTTCCCTACTACCGTATTTATAGAGGAAAAGTATAGTTTTCAACCTAAAACACAACCGTTTAAGCACTTTAATGCATAGATACGTATAGAAGAGGGGGCATGGCCTATCTCAATACCTTGAGAGGCCTGAAATACCATTTTGGGGCTCTCAGGGGCTCTGTGTAAACTCATTGAAACCTCCTCCAAGATCGAGTAAAGGTTTTAATATATCAATTGATTTCGGCTTTCCGCACATTGTTTGTGTTTTAATTTGTATTATAAACACATAATTGAAAGTGGTCAGGTTATTTCTCCAATGCTTTGTCTGGGGATCGAATCCTAGATTACGCTCTTAGTTTATAAGAGATAATTTTTCAAATAAATGATAACCAACGTATAGCGTAACGGCTGCCACTACCACCGCAGGTGTTTTCCGGAAGGGTTATTACTGAAGGGCTGAAAGGTTAAGGACATTATTACTATTATCATTAATAATATTAAACCAAGACAGTACCTCAAGTGCACAGACTAAAGCCGTATAGTAGTAGTTAGGCACTGTACCACTATGGCATTAGTATATAACATTGGAAAGAGATAAAATGTTTTTAATATTTTAACCCTGAATCAAGCCATAAAATCAATAATTAATATAGAAATTGTTCCAGCAAATAAAATCCCTCTTTGTAGAATTGTTTATTAAAATTTATGCATGAATCTAAAATATTAACTTTGCTCATATAAATATAAAATACGTAAAAAAAATAAATCCATCTATCTATGTAAAAATGCAATCAAAAATAATTATTCATAAGTAATGAATCAGAACGACATAAACTGGATGCAAATATAAGTCTTCACAAATGCTTTTCCAATAAATTCAAAATAAAATACATAACTTCGTCATGAGTCATAACTACCCAGAGTATATTTTAGGTTTAATTATAAAGTTTAAATTGCTTTTACGAAGTACAATAAAAAATATGTATTCAGGATACACTAATTATTTCAAGCTGTAAGTATTATTATGCGAAAGGATAATTATTTCTGAAAATAATTATAGCCTAACACATTATAAATTTATAATTTGCTTCTTTACCCCTTAAAAGGTAGGAAGCATTGAATTATTAAAAACATAACCTTACATTTATTATCAAATAACGATGTTTTTTGACATAACCAACAGACCCAAAAATCGAAAGGTGTATCAATACGACGTCAATTTAAAATTTTAAAAAAACGGCTACCTAGAACTTTTCATCGTCACATCGAATTCGCTACGCTCATCCCTCCTACTTTGGACTCACTTCGCTCGTCCTCAAATTGTAAAATTCGTTACATTTATACTGCGGACTATCTCCAGACTCGTTTCGCTCGTCTATAGATAATGTTAAAACATCCGTTTCATTCCAAGCGGTTACTCATCCACGCAATGACCCGCTCAATGATTATTAACTTTTATGATCCAACAAAAAATCCTAAATATATTTTTCGGAAATTTCAACTGAATTATATTTTTTCCGTTTTTTATTTTCTTTAAAAAACCATACACAACTAATTCCATAATAATTAAACTAACGCAGATAAAAAGATTAATCGTGTCACATTCGTCGTCAGTCTTATACATAGCTGCATGCGTGCTAAATCTCAAATTCATCGCAACATTTTGACATTTCTTCTGAGTTATTATTGCGGGTTAATGTCGTCATAAAAAATATTATGGGATAGCACTACTAAATTAATAGAATAATTTTTGTACGAAGTTTAAACTCTATACAGGAAAAAAGACACTGAAAGCTACAATGATAACAGATACACACACATACAGACAGACAAATTTGTAAAAACCGCTCAAAAGGGCATAAAATCTCCTGAAACATGGATCCTAGTTCCGATTTTTTTGCAAACTCAATACTTATCCTGTATACCTACGGTATAAGTGGGGAAAAGTAAAAAACGAGTACGGGGTACCTCGGAAATTTTTCCACACCACATCAGATTCGATACGTTCATCCTGAAACTTGGTACATATATCAAATCTATCGTTAAATAAGATAAACGAGTAAAAATACATTATAACTAAATCCAAATTTTTATCAATTAGGTAAAATAATATTTAATAATTATAATAATGACTTATGTGCTTTTTCCCGCCGACCCTAGAAATTTAGAAATAGAAAAGTAAAAAATATGGTTTCTAAAAGTTTTAGGCAAAAAATATATATTCATTAATGAGATACATAAATTTATACCAAAAAGTTTTTATTACAAATGCCAAAATATTGACGTTTACTGCATAAAATTTAAATTAATAGAACATATATTACAATAATATTTTAATACAAAATCAAACTTTAATAAGTAAACAAGTATTTTTAATACGTAATGAAAAATCAATAAATAAAATTGTGAATTTTTTTTATGGAATTTTAAGAAAATGTAATTATTACGTTGTGCTCACAACCAAATTTTTTTAAGAAATCAAAACTGTTTATGGAGACTGACTTAAACTCAAAAAATAATACTTTTAGGTTATTTTTACCATTGATATCACCATCCGAAGACATCCTAAATGTAATTAATTATTTTAATGAAGAGGAAAATCGAAAAAGCTTTTTATGTACACAAAGTACAGAGAAGGAAAGCCTTAATTTAATTAATCAATTAAATTGTATCTTTTACATCTAGGTTTAGACAAAATATGAATATTTAAGATTAAATCTTTACTTAGTTCTTCAATATAGTTTTCCATTAAGATAAGGGTAACCTGCTTCTGATTTTAAACTAAACATTTTCTTAATTAAAATATGCTATTATATTGACCTAAAAACAATATAACTAGCATTAAAAAACAACAAACAATTATTTCAATTTATTGTTTTATTAATCGATTTCTCAACAAAATACTATAGCATATATATATATTATATATATATATATATATATATATATATATATATATATATATATATATATATATATATATATATATATATATATATATATTATATATAAAGACAAAAATATACATAAACACAAAGAAAAAGAAACACGATGATCAGCTACCGAAGAGCACTTCTTGAAATCAGAAAGGTAATGGCTATGGTGACTAGTTAAAAGTAGGTGTCAGGCTGTAGACGACCAAAAGTTATACTCTGACCCACGGACTTGCGTCCGGGCCTTGACTTAACGGAGAGTTAAAAAAGGATTCTTTAGCGTGGCCACAAACGCTCCTCACGCCAGGATCTAATTTACGAAGTTAGATTATCTGAGATGGCAGGTATGAGAAGATCATAGAAGATATGATACCACTATAGTTAAATAGGCAGATGTAGGATTAAATCAGTTGATGAAAGTAGAACTAATAGGACGCTGGCGATAGAGAGTAGGACGTAGACACATAAAAAAGATTAAAGATGAAAAAACAAAGATTAAAGATAATTGAAGAGCGAAGAGGTAACAACAGGTGGTGAAAAAACAAACACATATACACTAGAAGAAAAACAGTAATATATATATATATATATATATATTATATATATATATATATAGAAATATATATATATATATTATATATATATAATATATATATATATATATATATATTATATATATATATATATAAATCAAAAATAAGTGAAATTAATCCGTTACTTTTCTATGGCTTGAGTTCTTTTTGGCACTAAATGTAATTATTATAAAAAAATCTTCCAAATGAATAATTTAGTTCATTTATTGTAAAAATATTATGTTACATGAATAAACATTTTATAGTTCAAACTACTATAAAACCAGAGGCAAGCAGCAATAAACTTAAAAAATATAAAAACTGTATTATTTATGTTGTAACAAAACTTGTATAAAAGATTTTTTACCATTCTACGGGATATCCAAAAAAAAAAATTAAACATCAAGTCAATATTTCAAAAACGGTTCATTGGGTATTTCTGTGTATATCGGAAGATATGTATCGGAAAATATATACAGGAGAGTTTTTTAACATAGAAAGAGAGGGATAGAGTGGAAAAGGAAAAGACGGAGGGGCAAACCCAGGTTCAAACGAGGGGGCAGAAAGAGCAAAACTCAGACACAAATGTTGTTGCAAGACAGAGAAAACACAACGTAGATAGATGGTAAAGCTAGTAAATTTGTTGAATAACTCAACTTTGAAATATTTATTGAACTGTAAATTAATTTTCATATCTTTAGCACCTTCTCCCATAATATTTATCAAAGATTAAAAAAACACTATTTCAAGATAAAATATAGCGAGGTTCCATAGACAATTTTGAGGCTCATATCTCTTTCTCATACGATTTAATCGAGCGGTAAAAAATATCTTGCGCGAAGGACCGCATGCCGGGAGAATTTTTTTTGTAATGCGTGATTTATATACATACATACATACATACATACATACATACATACATATATATATATATATATATATATATATATATATATATATATATATATATATATATATATATATATATATATATATATAAATATGCTAGTTACATTCTAGCAGATTTTGCTCTAAACCGTAGCCTTTAAAAATCTACTAGACAAGAAAAACCCTGATGTCTAACATTTTTACTATAATATAATTAAGTAAGTAACCCTTAAAAAATAGAATACACAAAAAGTAAAAATACAGATAAAAGTAGGTCAATAATATTAAGAGAAATAAAAATAGATTTCCGACTTCCACTTGAAAATATACTGCTTATGACAGGATCACAAAAAAAATAGGGGAGAAGTCACAAAGCATCGAGATAGACTAGATAAGACCACAATGGCAAAGCCGCAATTCCTTTGTGTTGTGGCTAACCACTGAATAAACCATTTCATTGTTCACAAGGACACTTGAATTCGGAACGAATCTTATTAAAAAAAAGTTAAAAAGGAATACAACTTCAAGAGTTGTTCACTTCTAAATTATCTTGTGCTGTAGTGACTAATAATAAAAAACCAGCTGCTAATTATGGAACGAGTCTTTTTACCTAAGGTTTCAAGCATTTAAAATTGTACTGTAAGCCAGTTGTGATTTTTTGAAATGTTTGTAGGGTAATGTTTGTGGGTTAATGACGTCACACTTATTTCATAAACAATAGGGTTCGGGACATTAACAAGGTTGATTTGTAACAGGGTGACCCCCCCTTCAAAAAATCTCATAAGTACATTCTTTATTTGAAAATTCGCTAAAATTGCCTCGTCTATTCATATAAATATTTCGAGAGCTGTACTTAACCATGGTTGAGGCATCTTTGTACTTAATCTTAAAATTAAAAATATCACAAAATTAATATAAAATTATTGACCAAACTATTTAAACAATATAATTTTATGAGGAAGTGGTCAGATAGGTAAAGAAAACACAAAATTTGAGCTTTCGGCCGTAAATTAGGCCTTCATCAGAAGTAGTTTTATTCCAAACTCTTTGTACTTAAAAACTATTAAATATTAAAAACTACAGAAGTAGTTTGGAATAAAACTACTTCTGATGAAGGCCTAATTTACGGCCGAAAGCTCAAATTTTGTGTTTTCTTTACCTATCTGACCACTTCCTCATAAAATTATATTGATTAAAAATATCATTAGAAAGACCAACCAACCAATATTTTAGATATTGTTTTAAAGTTTGACATGACACTTTTTGGATACGTCGTGTTGGATTATCCCCAAAATCTAATCAGATTTACCTCTCAGATCTGGTTTTAGCCAAGTTTCTTAATTTGGAAATAATGTGCGCATTTGAAGATTTGAGGTGCTAAAACGCCGACATTTGATAAAAAAAGCGAATGCATTTTTTTTTACTAAAGCAATGCTTTCCCGTTCTTTTAGGAGGTAGGGAATAAAGTTGTTATTATTTTAATCCAAGAGACTTTAAGAGGCCACACCAGCGTCACATAGAATTTTCAACACGCACTAATCAAACTACAGTTCAAGCTGGTTTGGTAAAATTATTAAGATTTTATTTGTAAATAAATGATTAAAGAGTACTTATAAACGTTTGACTAAGTCAAAATGTAGCATATCTTTTACAAAAACGTTAAAATTTCTTTCCTAATTTGTATTATGGTGTAAGATGGTTTTCCTTGTAAAAATAAAAACAGAAATCATCAGCATTCTATACTAGACTCCAAATGTATTGAGTATCAGAATACAATTACTTGCAGGAGGTTGCTATCAAATCAAAATTAATTAATAATTTATTTTCACTTTATTAATAATATAAATGTACCTCACTATTTTTAATCTCTTAATGGATTTCACAAATTATCCTTACAAACAGTATAACGATAGTTTAGTATCTCAGTCGTAAACGCACTCATATTCTGCTGCCATTCAAAAAAGTTGGAAACACTAAATCATGAGGGTAAATGTACAAAAGACTTCAAGTCACAGTGCATAGAAGGATTACTTCTACCTTCCACACTAATAATAATAAAGATGGTTCTCTAAGAATTTAAAAAAAAATTAATCACAATCAATATTGATAGGGGATTTGTTTAATATTAGTATACATATAATTGGTACAATCTAAGCATTAGGTATCTTAAAGCATTAGGTTTCGCAGAAATGACATCGGAAATAATAAATACTCGTTCGTTTTAATTCTTTAATACAGAGGTCATACGAAAAAAGAGTTTTCAATGATCTAATATTATATTTTTACTAAAGTAAAGTAGTAAAAATGGATATTTTTTAAGTAAATGTTTTATCCTTAAAAACTCATAAACAGGGCCGGGAAGCAGCAAAGAAATAATCATTGACACAAACAGGGATTCACTTCGGTTAAATTTCGACTTAATTAGACAATTTTTTTTCGATTTTTAACGATATTCTAATAAACTAATTATGCCCCTAGCCAGAATAAACTTGTGAGGGGGGCCGATATTAATAATGAAGAAAGTGATATTTCACACATGTTAAAAGGGACTTTCGCTGAAAACTACTTCGTCAGAGGAAGTGAGCCCCTACCTGAGTCCTCCCTTACCTGGCTAAGGGCCAGAAACGTTAGCATGTCATCAGATAAAAATTGAATTTGTTAGTATTATTTAAACTTGGCACATTTCTTAGTATTATAAATAACAACACGCGGACATGCGATCCGAACATTCCGGCAAAGAGCAAGCATACTAATAAACCTACCTGTATACTACAGGTACTAGCTAGTATCTGAGAGGGTGACCGCTTGAAATAATACAGACGTTTTTACTATACTGTTGTATAAATTATGCGATTTTCATCATCTGAGAGCAACAAAGCGGGTTAGAAGTGATGAAGGTGAGAGTTAGTGAATCCGATATGATAAGGGTAAGTTCCAAGATAACCTGTACACGATATTTAGGTATGGGTTTACGTCATTAGCTACAATAGTCTGTTTGTTTATTCTATTAATGTAGCTCGAATTATTTTCATATCTATTAAACTTACGCTAAATCGATAGTTTTGAGTAAAGTGAGTAGTCCTCATTAAGTATCGACTTAATTAAGTAGGCTTTTCTATTTAAAATCACCACTCCTTTTAAATCAATCATTAATTTTTTAAACGTTAAAAAAAGATATATAAAAAAGAATAAATTAAATAAATAAATTCACAAACTCAGAAAACTAAATAAAAATAAACTTTTCTTTACAGAGGGTCTAAATAAATGCAAATAAGCAGTTAAAATATTTTAATTATATAAGAGATTATTTAGTAAGCAAATAGCTCAAAGGCTTTGATAATAAGAAAAATATAAAAAAAAAACAGTATCTTTTATTTGTTTAGTTCTGGCTTTTTTTCTCAAGAATATAATTTAAAATCGATAATTTATTTCTTATAAAGAGAATTTTTATTTCAATAAAGTATTAGCAATGAGTTTTGGCTGAAAAGCTTCTACGCAACGTATTTTAAGGGCTAATAATAAGCTATGAAAGAATTCTTCATACATTAAATTTTGCGTCAACCTCACATGTGTATTGATTGTCATATATTTGTTTACATGAAAGGATCACAAATCTTTCAACTTATTTATTTACAATATATTAACAGTAAAAATTGTATTTTTGACCAATTTAAAAAACAAGAGGTCATCGGTCTCGTGGCCGTTACGCGGCGTCAACCAGTATATCATTTTGTCGTATTACTAATTTATAACTGGCATACTGCCACGGTATAAGTGAAATTTAAAATATATTTGTCAAAAAACTTGATTTGTTTACATTATGCTAAATATGTCAATCAATAAAACGAAAGCAATATTGATAATAACATGTAACTTCGTATTCTTGTTTATCATACAGTACATGTGCGAAAAATGGCAGCCCAATCTTAACACCTTTTGAAGATTTGTGATTTTTTTGAATTTTTTAATAGGTCATTATTATGGGTTAATGACATATTTCATAAACAGATTGATTTTTGTACTAAGTTAGATCTCGACCTAAGAATGCGTTTAAAAGTAATCCCTAAATGCTATTCGCTAAAAAAATAATACCGCGCTGATAATGCTGTTATACGTTATAACTTATTTTAAAAGGCTTTTACATACAAATTGTATTTTTTGATTTCCTGAACCAATTTATAACTTAATAGTCTGCATTTTTTTGCGCGTTATCTCTGAATGGACTGGATGAAAAGATCTGAAACTTGTACTCTACTAGTTTCAAGAACTGTGGTCCAATGCTCAAAACGTTTTCAAAAGGTGTTTCTTGTTTCAGATAATACGAATACAGAGAATCTTTAGAAGGTCTTGAGAACATCCAAGGGTAATGGGGTTGGTAGAATACGTTGCGGTACTTTTCAAGGTACCTATACAGGTCCAACAGGTCGCACTTTGTTAACCCGTTTGACAGAACATAAATCTAGCTCAAAGAACACCCTGCTTTACAAACATATGAGAGATGAAACCATTTTAATGGACTCCACGAAGTTCCTACTTTATGGTATGAAAATACAGGACTAGGGCTGGGTGTACTCAAGGCCAATGAAATTCTTAAAGACATCGAAAAGGTAAAGATGAAGGTTCGAAGGCTATAGCACTCAGACATGACTTCAAGAAAGGGGACACAGTACGCCTTAACTGTGTAGGAATACCTTGTCAGTGCACTATTAAGATTAGAAAGTGATCGATCTTAACGATCGTTTTAAGTAAAACAGAAAATGGTAAGTGTTTCTAACTTCTCGTCGATTTATTAATTCTTAATTCGTTTGTTTTGCATTTTTTACTTTAAGGTGTGAGCAACACATTTTGTAATTTTTTTTCTTTTAGCTGTGTGCAACACATTTTGTAATTTTTTTCTTTTTGTGCAACACATTTTGTAATTTTTTTCTTTTAGATGTGTGCAACACATTTTGTATTTTTTTTCTTTTACTTGTGTGCTACACATTTTGTATTTTTTATTATTTTTAGTTCCTTTACTTTTTTGGCTTTTTATTGACTTATGATGGCCGGATACGGCAGAAATTAAAATGTCGAGTAAATTCAATAATACACTATTTAGTCATTTAGTGGAGCGACTATTAATATACATTTACAAACAAAAGTCAATACTAAAAATATAAACACATTTAGGGCATGAACGTTCCCTAACATTGTACAAGTTAATGTATATATGTATAATTATACACATCAATTCTTTTAACATAAGAAGATAACATTTTTAAAAAATTTGGAAAAATAAGTACAAGTCTAGAGACTAGTAAAGTCTAAGTTCAGATCATTATATCCGGTCCCATAAGAGATACCAGAATCAGAGATAAAAGTATGTAAAGATTACGAGTATACAATAACAATACGGATAGAATCCGGATATACATTTACATGAAAAATTCAATACTAAAACTATAAACAAATGTAAGGCACAAACGTTGCCCGATCCTGAAACAATTGTACATAGGACTAGTAGAGTCTAAGTTCAGATCATTATATCTAGTCCCAGAGATACCAGTATCAGATATAAAAGTACGTAAAGATAATTTTTCCATTTCAGCATCAGGCTATCAAGGTACGAAGCACAATATAGAAATGGTACTAATCTACCTAGTGAAATCAATCAACCAACAATAAACTACAATGACGTACAAAGGAAAGCGGTAGCGAGTAAACAAAAGTATATCTAAAGCTATTTTTTCAAATGTGCTTTTAACGAGTCTCGAAAAAAACTACAGGAAAAGTAGCCCTTATTAGCAAACGAATTAAAGCCCCAGTTTTTATACTTGGGTAGAAAAGGGATCTCTAATATATTTTTAACTCATTGGTCGTTTATAACAAAAGGAAAGAAATAGATAATGACTTAAAACTTTCTGAAATTCTTCATCTTAAAAGTAAAAACTATGCGGAAATTAGATTAAAATGTTGACGCACTCTTATTTTTGTTCGAAGGGGATTTTAAGCTATTTTTGCAGTGCCCTATTCGTAGAGAGGGCTTTTCAGAATTTGGAGGTTATTCCGAATTTTCATTTAGTCTTGAAAATAATTTAATTAGGAATAAAACGGATTTTTACAGATACGAAATGGGCGAAAAAATAATTTGATGTTCCTAATTAAAAACAAAAGGGCTTCAGCCTCTTGGCGGCTACGCGGCGTCGGCGCTAGATGCCGCTTCACGGCTACATGGTTGTTGCCTTAAGTAAGTTTGTTGTATTAATAGTTTACAAGTGGCGTTCTGCCACGGTATTATTGTAAACGAATTTTTAAACATTTTTAGAAGATTTGTGTTTTTGGAAGTGTTTAGTTGGTCATTATTGTGGGTTAATGACGTCACAATTATTTCATAAACGGTTCAAAAAAAGTCGATTATCATACAAAGTTTCATTTTGATCTACAACCCATTTCCCTACTGCATGGAAATTCGCCACCATAATCATGATTCCTAAACCTTCCAAGCCCCTCCATTTACCTCCTTCCTACCGCCCAATAAGTCTCTTACCTGTTATGGGAAAGGTCTTAGAAAAACTTCTTCTCAAAAGATTAAATCCTTACTTATCTCCTTTACTTCCTCACCACCAATTTGGTTTCCGTTCCCGCCATTCAACTATTCAACAATGTCATCGCATTGTAGACATCATTTCCTCCACCCTTGAGAAGAAGAAATATTGCTCGGCTGTCTTTCTCGATGAAGCGCAAGCGTTTGATCGAGTTTGGCACGCTGGCTTGCTTCTGAAACTCAAGGAAGTCCTTCCCTTCACATTTTACCTAATCCTTAAGTCCTTTTTGACTGACAGACATTTCCGTGTAAACCAAGGATCATCCTTCTCCTCAATCTTCCTTGTGCGCGCTGGAGTGCCACAGGGAAGCATATTAGGTCCTTTATTATACTCTTTTTTCACCCATGATATCCCTCAACACCCTTCCACAGTCCTAGCCTGCTTTGCTGATGACAAAGCAATCCTCTCATCCCATAAAAATCATAATACAGCCTCTGACAATGTCCAGGAACACATTTCACTTCTCGAACCTTGGTTGAGAAAATGGAGGATCAAGGTAAACGAACAGAAAAGTGTACATGTTACCTTTGCTCTTCGTCACAATACTTGTCCTCCAATCCTTCTCAACCAAGTTCCCATCCCTCACTCCCACACAGTCCGTTACCTTGGTCTACACCTCGACAGACGCTTAACTTGGGCCCACCATACAAAGACTAAACGTACTGAAGTAGCAAGACGTAACAAACTACTTACCAGACTTCTAGGCCGACGATCCAAGCTGACACTGAACAACAAGCTTCGAATATATAATTCGATCCTAAAGCCAGCTTGGGCCTATGGCATGGAGGTCTGGGGTAGCACCAAACCCTCCAATTCCCTCAGACTCCAAACACTTCAATCCAAAATCCTTAGAACAATCACAAATGCTCCCTTTTATGTTTCCAACCAAACCCTACACGATGATCTCAAAGTACCCTTTGTCCGCGACCTATGCCGATTCCGTTATCAATCCTTTCATCAATCCTTATCTGATCACTATAATCCTTTTGTTCAGGCTCTTTCCTCTCCAACCATTCCAGACAATCCTCCTAGGCGGCTGAAGAGACAGTGGCCGAGAGACCTCTTAGTTTAAATGCATTTAAAATATTATCATGTTAAAGTTAATTTAATTTCTCTTGGTTTTTTTTTCAATGATCTTTAAAACTGAACGCTATGGAGTGATATCAATGGATATATTCTCCTTCTAATTATCCCACGATAAAATAACTTATAACTGAAGTACTAATAACAATTGTTTTGTAGTCGTACTTAACTAAATAAAAAAAAAAAAAAAAAAAAATCATTTTGATCTAGAAAAGCGTTAGAAAGTTATCATGTCCCATAGAAACGACTACGAACAAAAATACATATCCATAGTATATATAATCTCATACAATATATATACAAAAAAATCTTCCCTACCATCACCCCCCCCCCCCCAACCTTATTAGCTCATTCATTTTTTTAAAAATCGCTAAAAGAAAAAATACTGGTCTAATAGCACCAGATCAGAAACCCAAACAAGATAAGCAAATAAAAAAAATATTTGTATTGAAACGAAATTATGTCAAAAGAATTAAACTTAGTGGTTTTAGTCCCAAATATTTTTTTTAATCTGGAGAAAAAAATAATGTTTGCACACCAAAGAAGTTAATTAAGAAGTCATTGTAGTGAATAAACATGAAAATATATTAATTTCATCGACTTCATTTGATTTCGTCACTTCAAAGTCACTTTGAGTGGTCAAAGTGTAAGTGGCAAGGAATCGGAGTGTGCCACTTTAAGGAAAACACCAAAGCTAACGAATTCATTAGTAATAGGCAAATCCTTACAGGTTCCGAGTGGACCAACGCGATCAAATTGAATATCAACTATGCCCTCTACGTGGTGTACCGACTACAGGCAGCAAGTATACAGGAGACGTGGGACCCCTCTGTCGCAAATGCAGCAGAGAGACTGAAACACCAGCACATGTGCTTGGTAATTGTCCTAACAACATGCTTCTTGTTACTCGCCGCCACCATAATGTCAAACACACCATCATTGACTTGTTAAGAGAAAAAGGTTACACTTGTTATGAGGAAGTCTTCGGCGTTGATACAAATGGTTCCACGAGGTACGCAGACATTATAGCCTTTAATAAAAACAGTAAGGAAGCTTTGGTGATTGACCCTAAAGTGAGGTACGAGACTAACGATCCTTTACAAGGTGAGAAAGTCCACGAGGAAAAGAAACAGATTTACGAAAAGTGTTTAGATTATTATAAAGAGAAATATAGAGACCAACAGGGCGACAGAGAGTTCCGAGTAATAGGACTATGGTTTGGCTCGAGAGGTGCTTCCTACAATAACATCAAAATTCTTCGACGATATGGGAATTGACCCCAAAAACTGACGCAAATATCTGAGAATATTATTTTAGATTCGTTAGGCATAATTAATAACCATGTGTATAATTAACTTATCTAGTTTTAGATATAATGTACAAATTTAATTTTCTGTTTGTTTAACCTAATAATTTTTTTATGTATTTAATTTTTTTTACTATGGTTTTACTTATTTCATTGTTAATTGTCATGTTTAATGTGATTGATTAGTACGCTGTGTGTTTTAGCAACTCATTGTATATGAGCAGCCCCACTATGTATTTTTTTTGTAAATATATTGTGTTTCTCTCTCGCCATTCGAATATTTGGTTCCTAAGAAGAATTAATTTTTCAGCATGTCACTAGATTTAAATTATATCAGTTGTTAATACCTCTAGTACTACGAGGTCTGTCCCATAAATACGTATAAAATAATTATTTAGATCTAAGCAGGAATTGGAGAGACTAGACAGTGAGCTTCCCCCTCCACTAACAACCCAAGCAAGCCTGAGCTAGGTGGACAGCGCCAAGTATCTACAGTCAATTGGTCCGACCCCTTTCTTAATAACTCGTCGGCATAGAAATCTCTCTTACCGATCTACAGAATATCAATATCAAATTTCTTGCTAAACTCGGGAAGAACGGTCAAGAAATTCATGAAGCATTATAGTACGACACACGGCTAAAATCAATTGACAGCGTGCCAAAAATCTGTGAGGGAAAGAATTCTATTAGTTCAGACCGACCCCGCTCTTCCTCCTCCACCTCATGCCAACCTCGGTATAAAAAATACCTTTTTCGTAAATAAAATCATAAGAAGGCAACACTGGTTGTAAATATTTGTAACCTCGCGTCGCTTTTATTTCCCTCATTGTGCATATTGATCTGTTTGATTTCGTTTCGTTTCATTCCAATCTGTTCAATTCATCCAATTATTGCGAAGTTGTAATATGATCTGAGTGCCTATATATGACGCTTGGACATTGACGTATTCTTCATGCATTTCTTGCTATTTGAGTACAGCGCAGGTTTTGTGCTCTGTCAACCAAAAGACAGCATTTTTTTTGAAAATGCCATGTCTTTCAATAGATGACAGTCTTGACTTTTTTAAGTCTTGAATGCATATTGTGTCATATTATTTTTATAAAATGAAACAATACGCATTCAATTAAACTTGACACAAAAAAGCAGTTTGTTTTGGAAAAAAGTAGTATAGCTGACAATTTATTTAAATCGTCAAACTTTTATCATAGAACTATTATGATCCATTGCATTACGTAATTAACAACTTTAACTCCACTTAATTCATACTTCCCGAACAAATTTAAAGCATCACTTAGTTGCTAAATTTATAAGATACAAGAATATTCCTTCTTAAAAGTAAATAAATAATTTTTAAAAATAAAAAAATATGATATCAAATAAAAACAAATAATAAAATTCAAAACATAACCTGACTTTCAGTGTTGCCAGAGTAGGGAATTGTTTTTGTTAGATAAAAGAAGGGGTTTTTTTATTAAAAACAGAGGGTTGAAAGCATTGAGATTTTGGCGGGCTGTCAATTGATTTTAGCCGTGTGTCGTATTATAGTGATAGTGTACGGAGAAAATGCCTTGAAGGAACCAACGGTCCACAAGTGGTTAAAGCGGTTTAGAGAAGGACGAGAAGACTTCAAGAATGACCTTCGCCCTGGACGCCCCACCACTTCGTCTTTTGACGAAAATGTGGATCGTGTCCGATCAATTGCCTTCAAAAATTGTCGATAGACAGTTAGAATGGCGTATGAATTGAATGTGTGTAAAATACAAGTTACCTACAAGCACGGGTTGCCCAAGTTCGTCCGGAATTGGCTCGCGAAAAACTTTGGATCCTTCATCACGACGACGCTCCATCGCACGTCATTGGTTGTACGCGAATTTTTGGCACGCAACTTAATCACAGTCACTGACCAGCCACCATATTCACCCGATTTGGCACCGTGTGACTTTTTTTGTTCCCTAAATGTAAAATGTTGCTTCGGGTGCGCCATTTGGGGGACGTGGATGACATAAAAGGAGCGACGACGAGGCAGCTGAAGGGCCTCAAAGTAGAGGACTTCGAAGGATGTTTTCAACAATGGAAACGGCGTTGGACCAAGTGCGTTTTATCAGAGGGGAGTACTTCGAGGGGGACAAAATGTTTTTTGATGATTATTTGTAAAATAAAATGTTTATTATTTTTTTATACGTATTTATGGGACAGACCTCGTATATTGCCACGTATAAGAAAACTTATTTTCTTTACGTTTAAGCTAATAACCAATTTTTGATGCAATAGTGTAATTCATAATAGTACATCAAATTTCATTAGTTAAATCAGAGCTAAAAAACTCAGTTAAATAAAATTATCGAACAATAGTTAAAGTCTATTTTCTAAGAAAGAAGGCAAGTCCGAATCTACACACCCTTTGATGCATTGGTTAACTACGAATAGTAATAAAATGTTAAGTAACAGGACATTCTGACAACGAGGAAAGCGTATCCGAAGTTGTAAGAAAATGTTCCTAGGTACCTGTATATCTTCAAAGGTAGTTTCTATACAGGGTGGTACTTTTAAAATGCATCACCCGCCAAAAAATATTAACCATCCCCCCCCCCCAAGTCGAAAGTCAGAAACTTAAATAACTAATTGCTTTTTTGGCAATCGTCTTCCTAGGATAGCAATCAGATCGCCAGTTTGTTTTTCTACGATAACTTTTGAATTCCAAATTGGAGCCTACCATACATAATATGGACTTCTTGCTAAACAATTCAATATACCAATGTTACTAAATGCCGGATATTCATAAAAAGCTATCGTTTGACATACATCCGGAATATAATGATAGTGGTATTGGATTATTGATTGCAATGTTGCAGTTTTTTAAATTTTCCATATAATGGAAAGCCCTAATTCAAAAATAAAATGTTATCGTAGCAAAACACACTGTGGCAATAGCTCAAAGTGAAACATCATTTTTCAATTTTTAAGAAATCACAATTTTTGGCGACATCTCTAGAAGCAAAGTTAGTCGGAGTGATGTACATGAAATGTACCACCCTTTATATTTTAAGTATCCTATAAAAAAAAGCTTTGTGGCGAAACTTTTGCCTTTTCTGGCTTAATATATATCTCTAATGAACAGAAAAAGTATTGTATTACATATAGATGGAGAAAATTAAGTTTTATAATATCATATAAAAAACAAGCACACACGTTATTTTAAAAAAATATGTTGTATAAGTATATAGAAATAATACTCTTTATATATATCACAATTTTCTTTTGACTTATACCCTAAATAAAAAAGAGTAGGGTCAAATTATACTAAAATTATGTTTCAAACAAAAATTGAATTTCCTTCATAAAACTCTCGGTGGTATTAGTTTTAATGTAATTCATAAATAATTCATAATTCTGTTGCTTAAATATTCAAATTAACCACCTTATCCATTATGAAAAACTAAGTAACGAAGAACCCCTCCAAAAAAATATTAGTCGGGAGAAAAAAATATTGAAAACCTCATTTTAAATATTAATTTTCAATTTTATTACTTTTTGAACTCTTTTCAGCATATTGAACAACAGAAATTCTCGTTCAGGTTTATTAAAAACATATCGAGTTTAAACTTAATTAATTCTTTTTTATTTTTTTAAGCGCTTATGACTACGAAGTTGTTGAGATGTGAGATTGATTTCGCTAGTCATACATATATATATATATATATATATATATATATATATATATATATATATATATATATATATATATATATATATACATAATATACACGCACACATCGATATTCACAATTTATGTTAGTTTTCATCAACATTCCACAAAATGTTAAAAGAGTTTAATAACGTTATTTATTAAAAAAAAATGAAAAATATTCTAAGAACATCCATATACGTAATTTTTGTTATGACTTTTTTATATATATATTTGACACAATATAATTGTGCATTTGCTTTTTACATTTCCTAGATGCCTCTCGCACATTACATTGTGTCAACTTTTTATATTTTGCAGAACTCGGTAGTAATATAATAATATATATATATAATATATATATATATTATATATATATATATATATATATTATATATATATATATATTATATATATATTATATATATATATATATATATATATATTATATATATATATATATATATATATATATATATATATATATACACATACGGAGAAAATAAATAGATTTCAATAGAAATAGAAAAATAGCATCTGCATTTTTAATCTCTCTAGTTTTGTAATTTTTGTATTACAAAAGCTGAACTATTGGGATGGTATTAAAAAGTAGACACATACCTTGGACTTTACTCAGAGTGTTTTCTTACGTTTACCCATAGCTGCATGAGTTGTAGCTTACCGAACCTAAAAAAAAATTAAAGTATAAGATTTACAAAAGTTGTAACAAGATTTTTTGACAATATTTATACTATTTTTTTCCTAATTTGATAAATATTGATCTAATTTGGATCGGGTCTTCACCTAAAATTGGCATATTATGCCTTCTTGTAGGAATAAATTTTAACATAAGTTGACATAATTAGACATAATTTGTCATGTAATAGAAATATACATTCAGTCATCTTTATGCCATCAAAGAATTATTTATTATGGTTTTAAGTTTAGTGTAAATTATATCCACTGGGAACAACACTTCTTTAGCGCGAAAGTTTAACAAATTTTGGTGCTGAGGTCCAGGGGGGGGGGCGAATTTTTCTTTGAAATGCGTGCTTTCATGTTTATCAATCCAAATTTTTTCGTTACATAATAAATATCCTGAGCTTTAGCGTCACAGTGTAACTTAGTTTTTTTGAATTTATCAAAGATAATGCGCATAGAGTATAGATTTATGCATACACTACAAAGGACAGAATTTTTTGCACTTATTTGAAGCCTAGTTTATGCTACTTTTCATCGCATTTTCTTTGAAAAATCAGAAAAATAAAAAGCAAGTTGTGACGCTACTGCTCAGGTTATTAAACATGTACCGAAAAGTTAAGCAATAATTGGATTGATCAACAAGAAAGCTCTGATTACAACAAAGAAAGCACGCATTCCAAAGAAAATGTTCCCGGTTTGCGGACCTCCTCTATTCTTAACAACAACATGTTAAGGTTAATGGGTATAAATGAGAAAAAGTAAAAATCTGTAATAAGTTGGGCCACGGCGAACCGCGCAGGCCCGTAATGCGGACCTGTTTTTGTTAGTTTCTTTATTGGAATTAGTATGAATCATTGTAAATACCCGAAAACCACACAAACTACAAGTAGGGTTAATCAAATTAAACCTGTCTCAAGTCGATACAACCATTTTAACTGACTGACGAATTTCAGGAAGACCATAAATTCGTTCAGTAAACAACAAATTTTGATTTGGGTGTCCTTTTCAATGTTTGTGGCGTGTTAAATCGAAAGGAACTGATCTAAAGTCGATAACATTTTTTAAGTAATAATAAAGTTAAAACTACCGGTGTTAACAACCGCGAAACAAGGATGCGGTCGGTTAGGAACAATCCTTGATAAGTCGTTCTTTTCTGTTTTTTTTTTTGGTTTGAGATAAATGAAACCGGTTTAAGAACTTAGAACCAGGCTCCTTAAGTTCAAATCTTGTTACCGGCAATAATTTTGATCTCAAAATTTAATAAAAAATAGTCTGTATTAATAAATGTATTCATGAGTATATAGATGGGGACATTTCTTGTAAACATGTAACAGCTCAAACCACTAATAAATCCAATTTAATGAAACGTGGCACAGAATATTACGTCAAGAACCGAAAAATCAATAGAAAGAACTTATTTTATTTGAGGTAAATCTAACGCGGAAATAAATAGAGTTACTTTTACTTTTCCTCATTTATACCTTTGTTATATAAAAAAATATTGAGTTTGAAAAAAATCCGAAACCGGGCTAGCCGGAATTATCCGTTTCAGGTGTTTTAGAAAACCTCCTCAGAGGTTTTCTCAAAGTTGTCAGTATGTGTGTGTGTGTTTGCGAAAAGTTGGTGATCCCATTGAAACTTGGCACACATGTAGTGATGCATAAGACTAACATATGTGCTAAGATTCATCTCATTACCAGCATTAGTTCAATTTTTATGGAATGAGTTATGTACGTTTTTTAAAAAAAAGTAAAAACTCAGAAAATAATTTAATTGAGTTGAAATTTAGTACAAGTGTATACATTTACTTTATAAATAATCACACTAAGTTTCTTTTCTATGTGATAAGTCTATGAATTTTGTTAGACGAGCGAAGCGAGTCCGAATACCTGTTGGAGTTTAAATTTGGCTAATTATATACTCTGAGTACGAGCGAAGCAGGGACGATAAGCGTAGCGAATCCGATGTGATGAGTTAAAGTTCCGAGGTACCCCGTACCTAATTTTTTAACTTATGGAATTCAACTTATGGAATTTAACTTATGGAATACAATCGGGTAAAGGCTACCACGGAGCTTCCTCACTACTTCGGACTCGCTTTGCTAGTTCTCAGAATGCAAAAATCACCAAATTTACTCTCTCTAACATAAATACACTGGGAGATATGATGATAACAGATATGAACATACAGACAAGCATAGAGATATATTACTAGAGGTTAAATTTTGAAACATCGAAAAAGTAACCAAATTACCTTCGCTTAGAAATAAAATGAAATAATCAGCACAAAATCACAATAACTTTCATATTAGAACGTTAAAAATACAAATCAAAACACAATCAATGCGCGTGAAGCCAAAATAAATTGATTAATTATAACCTTAATTTACTTTTGAAGGAGGGTTTAATATGGTTACACAGAGCCCCTGAGAGCCCCAAAACGATGTTTCAGGCCTCTCAATGTATTGAAATAGGCTTTGCCCCCTCTAGTATATATTTCTATGCAGACAAGACTTTGTGAACCACAGATAATACAACTGAAATCCCAATTCCGGATTTTATTCAAACACAATACTTTTCCTATAAACTTACTGTATAAATTAGGAAAAGTAAAACAAGTAGCATTACTACTACTCAGGTGATGAAACGTAAAATGAAACCTTTAAATTAAATTTTGAGCAAAGGAAACATCTCAACAACACCTCTCACTAAAAATTTTTACATTAACTATATTTATTCATTTTAAGTTTCAGGGGGTTATTAGATTGGTTATTTGAAAATGACATTTTTGATGGTATTTTGAATGGGTTGATATTACAGAGAAGTTTGTAGGACAAACGACATTTATATTTTACGAATGTTAAACATAACACACCTTTGTCTACTTTGTTTATTTAGGAATCCCACAAATAATATTTTTCAATTTAAATAGATCCTAATTACTAATCGAGAAATAACAGATAACACTCATAGACTAAACTCATTTATTTATAATTTTTACTTTAACATTTCAAGTTTTCTCAGGTTAAATAATTAGTTAATAATTAATTACGTATTTAAATAATTGTTTATAAATAAATTAACTAATTTAACGTATACCGCATACATAGTTCAAAACTGTAATTTTTATTATTATATCGGGGAATAAAAAGTTGAAAATGAATTCCAATAGTGTCCTTATTATTCATACCCCTAACCAAGAGCTCAAAATTTATTAAAATTTAATCTGTGTCATATAGGTTATAAAAAATTCTGGCGCAGAGATCCGCAAGTTGGGCGAATTTTTTTCGCAATGCGCGCTTTCATGCATATCAATCTAATTATCTTATTAAAAATTGGTTTATACTTAAAAACTTAGGTAGTAGCGTCACAAATTGTTATTATTTTTTATTTATTTTTTTAAAATAAAATGTGCATATTTATCCCATAGATTATACACTACACGGCACAGCATTATTTTCACTCATTTGAAGCTTAGATCATTTTTACCGAATTTTCTTTTGATAAATTTGAAAAAAGCTAAATAACAAGTCGTGACGAAATTGCTCAGGTTATTAAATATAAACCAAAAACTTAAGCTGAAATTGGATTGATATGCAAGAAAGTGCATATCAATACAATAATTCTAGCGCGGATTCACGCTAGAATTATTTGACAGGCAAAAACTTTACAGTATGTAAAGACAACGTATAAGACGATAAAAAATAGTGCTGGTACCAAGATTCGAACCTGGGAACCTTAGCTTTGAGTAGTTATCGATTCCGAACCGGTTTTATTACATTAAAAACATCGAAAAAGACATTATTGAGTTTTTTTAATTTTTCGGACTCAGACAACCTTGTTTTTAATAGGGATCGTGTCCTCTCCATGGTTGATTTTAGTACCATGTTTGATAAAAAAAATATCATAAAAGATAGTGTTTTACGAAAATCCGCCAGAAATACAAACATACATATGTATGTAAGTGTATATGTTTGTACATAAATATATATATATATATATATATATGTGTGTACACATATATATATGTGTATGTATAAAATACATGTGTATTTTAGCGAATTTTTTCAAAGAAAATTCGCAAAAACCAATAGCTATTTCCCATACAACCGTGATGAGGAAGTATAAAAAATTATTTTATGAATAATTAATTATAGGTACTTTCATTTTAATTAATGAAGAGTGTTTCCAATATATTTTATTGGAGGAGGGAGATTTTGTAAAAAATAAAATTGAATGCTTTTAACTAAAAATCGTGAGGAGCATGTGTAATTAACATCAGAGCTTTGCGTATTAAATATTAAACAGCGATGAATTTTAAACTTTATTGGGGGTGATTAGAAATGATATGAATATTCAAACCATATATTTTGAAATTTTAATATTGATATAAAATTTTAAAAACTTTCGCTTATTTTAACATGATTTTCTTTTATATTGGAATACAAAAGCAATTTGATATAGGTAATAATTTTAAACCTATTGCCACAGCTAATTTCAAATGAGATGATGCTTAGTAACAAATTACTTTTAGAGTGAAAAAAATAGAGGGAAGAGAACAGAGAAACAGAAGTGACTATAAATAAAGCTGAATTATTAAGAGCTTATAATTGTAGATCTAATTCGACATAACAAAAGACAGGGAGAAAATAACACAAGAGCAGAAAATTAACCACAGAAAGTCGTATACGGGGTACCTTGGAACTTTTCCTCATTACATTGGATTCGCTACGCTCATCCACCCTGGTTCGGACTCGCTTCGCTTGTCCTCAGATAGTAAATACATCAGTTACGTTCTCAGCGGTCATCCATCTGGGCACTAACCACCATATATGTTGTATAACTTTCATGACCAAACAAAACGTATGAATATTCTTGTCTTATTGAAACGAAACTTGTGTACTTATTTATTACGTAAAGGTCTACACTTGTCTCAAATTTTAACTTCATTGGATATTTTCTGTTTATTTACATTTTTTTTAAAGTACAAAGTAGTATAATAAAAATAAGCAATTTCCGAAAGATCCGAAAGAATCTGAAAGATAAGCATATTTCCTTAAAATTCCTTGATTACTTGCTCAACATTACATTCCTTGTTTGATTTTTCGGTTTATGAATATTTTGTTACTGGGTTATTAATCAGTGAGACTAAGATTTGTAATCAATTGAGAAATGGGAATATTGAGTAAAGGGGAATGTTTATTGTACATGCTGAAAAAAACTATGCGTATGCTTCCTAAACTAGCTTTTTGCAGACATTTAATGCCAAGTTTAGGCTATACAAGATTGAGGAGCATGACTTGAGAGCCCTTTCATTTACGATTTTTTTTCAAATAAAATTCACTAAACACGCACCAGGAATATCATCACGCACTTACAAGCTTGTATTATCTATTATCTTAACAACAATTTTTTGTACATCATAGTTTCCTCAACTATGATATACAAATAATATAATGTCAGAAAATAGCTTGCAAATGGCACTAAATCTTAATAAGTACGCAACTTACTTGCTTTAAATATCCATTAAACAAATTACAAACCTAAATCGCATATAAAAATAAGATTTTTTTATTAAATTTTATAAAGTTTTTTAACTTTCAAAAGCCTTTTAAATCACTTATTTTTATTTCTATAGATCTTTGTCTTTGACTGCTATATATGTTTAATAATAAAATTAAAAGATGATCTATTTATATTGTCAATACAACCCATTAAAAAACAATAATTACGCTTTGCTTGATTGTTAAATTTATACTCATGCAATAATTCCTAAATTACGTAAATCGATTAAGAAATATTTTTAGAACCATTCCTCTCTTCGAACCCTTCCATTTTTTTTTTCATTTTTAAAATGGTCTCTTTTTAGGACTCTTAAACTTTTTTTCCTAATTTTTTGAAAATTCCTTCAATCCCTATTACAGGCATTGCTCCTCTACATTTTTCCAAAAAGTTTAGCGTCATTTCAATGTAAAAAAGAAACATTTTTATCATTATTTACCAATTTATTTTTGTTACAATCAGAAAAAAAACATTGTGTAAGTGGAGAAAAAAACTTAGTTCTCAAAAAAACGTATATTTTAATAAGAAAATACTTTAAACTTATAATTAAAATGGCTGAAATTTAAGTTTCTTTTTATAAATTATTAAACAGTTTTTTTCCTTAACTCTTATAAGTTTTATATAATAATTGAATTGAAAAAACGGTAAATAAATTAAAGAAACAACTTTATAAAAAAATATTTTAAATATTTTATTGCAAAACTTAAACTAACACAATTTTGTCAGAAAATGATTTATAAGTGTAGCTAAAAATCAACAACTCAACTAAAAAAAATTATAAATTTATAAACATTTAATTTATTAAAAGGACTTAAATTAAACAAATGTATGTAATACCAAACCTGGCGCAGAAATACGCAAGCCGAGCGAATTTTCTTTGATTACTAGCCTACTCACCCACTAATCCAGTTCTTGCTTAGGCTTTCGGCTTTTGTTTGATAGTCGGAACTGTAACCCTACTGCTTGTCTGCTAATTTCCCTCCATTTTTTAATGAAATGCGCTTAATTATCTTTAGGTTGTACATAATTATGCTTAATTAATTGTGTAGAAATTGCATTATGGGGTTCCACAAATCCTTCCAATCTTAATAATGTTTAAATCCTGAAGTCTAAAGTCTTCCGCAAAATAGTTGAAGCTCCCAATAGTATGGTTCGTACCTAACCACACCAAGACCTCAATATTCCGTTTGTCAAAGACATTGTTTCCTCTCAATACAGTCCTTTCATTCGGAATTAGATTCCCGTCCTAATCCTCTTATCTAAACCCTATACATTCTAGAACCATTCCTTTCAATCCTCCACGACGCCTTCGACGGCAGTGGCCGCGACACCTTCTGTAACAGGAGTAATATAATCAATTATAATTTTAATGTAAAAACGTTAAATTTTATAAAAAGTCAGATATTTAATTCATCTACTAATTTAATTCAAGCCAAATTCTTAAATATCTATAAAATATTAACATTTTCCTTACCACGCCAAAGAGTATCATCACTGGGTCCTATCAAAACTGCCAAGTCACTTTAACTAGTATGAGCACTACGTCAAATACATTTACTGTAGACAATAATAATCAATAAAGTTAATAAAAAAATATAAAATAAAAAGTATTGGCAAAATTTGCTTAAAATTAAGCAAATCTTAATTTTTTTTAAAGTCGTTTGATAGAATAAAACTAGTCTTCAGTTTCTGCTTGTAGTCGGAACAGTAAAACTTATAGTAGTATAGCGGCAGTATTATTACTACTCAATTTTCTCGATTATTTAAAGGAAATGAGCAAAAACTTGTAAAATAAATATTAGTATATACTGAGCTTAGTATAGTTAATACTAGTACTAGCAAAACTAATACTAGTTTTGCACATACTATTACAAAATAACGCGTTTCCTTTGAAAATCCAGTTACCAATTAGTGGTGATGTAGTTTCACTTATAAAGGGAGAGCCGAGAGCCTGAGCAAGAACTGGGAGAAAATTCACCCAGCTCGCGGACCTCCCGCGCCAAATTTATTAAGTATGTCCCAAGAATTAAATATTTGGAGAACTTATTATTCGTAATAGTTTCTGATTAAAAACGTTGAATGTTATCATCGACAGCGGACATAAAAAACGATTCGTCGTTTATAGACCGTATTTTTGGTTTTACGATTGTTAACCACTGTTTTTGGTCACTTAAGAGGGCTGTATCAACCCTAAACCTGTGTTATTCGATTTATTAGCCCTAAAAACATTTATTCAATCCAGCCTAAAATGCTATCGTTATAACATTTTTTTATGACTTAGCAAACCAAGTAACCATCAACTGATTTTTTCTGAAAAAATTCGCTCAAATAAAATAGAAATCAAATAATTATCCATTACAAAAATTCAAATTAAACTGCAATTTTAATTAACTCTAATTTATTTTTATTACTTATTTATCTAAGCTTTATTTCGAAAAAATACAATAATGTTCCTAAAATTTTCCTTTTTCTTAAAAGCAGGTATTTAAGATAAAATTCAAAAAGAAAATTGTAGGAATATAATTGTTTTTTTTAAGTAAACAAGTGATAAAAATAAATTTGATTTGATTGATATGTAATGCAGGATTTCATATCTATATTGCAATTTTGGTATAACCTCAAACATGTAAGGAGATATCAAAATAAATATTTTAAATATATGTATATTTTATTAATACATGAAATTTAGAAATATTTTATTCCTGTATCGTACTGATAGGTAATTTTTCTTAACTGTATTGAATCAACTACCTATCAATTGAATTGAGTATTTCATAGTTAGTATAAATCAAACATTTAAGGATGTACAGCTACCAGACACAAATATACTATACTCTCAGCATAGTACAAAACCTCTCTTAAGTAGGGGCGTAGGGTATCACTAAATCTCTCAGAGTTTGAATACGAGATGAGAGTTTAACCTTTAATCATTGATACTTAATGATCGACCTTCAAGAAAGTCTACTACTTCTTCCTTCGAGGAAGAAGTAGTAGATAGGATAATCATAAACTGTAAGATAGGATAATCATAACTAATATCTTACTACTGAAAGTAAAATTTACCAAGTTTTATAGCTGTTTCATTACTCTTTTCGCCCGATCACTCTAAAATAGCATCAAGCGCAATCAATACTTCTATAAGTAACTGTACTTTTAGATCTGACTTGACAATAATAAAATACCTTCTTTTTAACGAATCTTAATTCCTGGTAAAATGGCTTGTGTGCTAGGGGGACCGCCCGAGAGGGTGTCCAAAATCCGTTTTAGGAGTCTCCAACCACGAAAAATTACAAACCTAGGGTTCTCAGCTTTCAAAAATAACAAGCGCTATTATTAAGAGTCTTTTTGCAGTATTTAAGTTTATAACATCCACTGCGTCCGCAAGCCGGGCGATATATATATATTATATATGTATGTATATTGTATATATATAAACCCGGAATTATTTTTGTAAGTCTATCTGATTTATTTTACACATCAGATACACTTGATGTCACACTTCCAGTGCCTGGAAGGGTGACCGCTAGGAATGAAACGAACCTATTTACTATCTGAGGACGAGCGAAGCGAGTTTGAAGCTAGGAGGATGAGCGTAGCGAATCGTATGTAATGAGGGAAAGTTCCGGGGTATCCCGAATCCGATTTTTTTCTTCACTTTATAGTTGCAGGTTTTATGAGCATTAGAATTTAACGTTTTGTCGATTCATTTATTAGGGAGCACAAATGGGGCCAACAAAAAATTTGGAGGAACGAGGCCCCCAAGCCTTTTCTGTGGCGAAGTCTGCAAACATATTTTGCCAGGTGAGTACCACCCAGCAGGGTCAAGGTCAAACATCCTCCTACCCTACTGATCCCAACTCCCTTTGTTTTCCCTTGCAAACAATTTAACTACTACAGCGAAAACATCAAATAAAAATTCTTTAACCAAGTAGAATGAAATCGAATGAAAATTCTCTAACTCTTCATTCGACCAGCAGATAATTTATTCCGAGTCCTAAATTTTGTAGAACAAAATTATCAATAAAGTATGAATGATTTCAAAAAGCTTTAAATGAGTTTCTAAAATGTATTTTTATTTTATCTCATTTATTTATTTATGCATATACGGCAGGGACATTTTACAAAAATTATGAAATAATATATTCAAATATAAAACATTAAATATAACAAAACAAACAATAAAATTATACAAGAAATATAGATAAAAGAAACATTTATTTATATTTTTATTGGAAGAGAAGATGTATTTGTTTTATTTTTTAATAATACTACGTATGATCATTAAAAATAATAAAACATAATCTTTGAACTATAACAAAATAATCCTTTATTGAATTTAAATTAATAATTCAAAATACGACCCCTCGGCCTACATATATTATGTATTAAAATAGGTGAAAAAAAAGAAAGATAAATATTAACTAAGATTATTTTTAGTTTTGATTTTAAACTTCTTTTGCTTATATTAAAAAATCAATTTCTTTGTACTATTTCCTAGAGACACAATTTGGTTTGTCGGGGAAACTTATTATAACTGGTTTAAGAATTAGTAGAAGAATTATAATGGGTAGTAGTAGTAGTAAAGGTGGGGAAGATCCTAAGCAATTATGTCTCTGGGACGCTTTTTGCCATTATAATAGGTGTGTAAATATATCTTTATTTCTGGTTTGTACTTTTGGAATGTAAAAGTTGATGAGGTGTAAGAGATCTGGACAGGCTATAATACTGTTTAATAAATCATAGAGCAATTTGATATCAGTGTGTTGCCTCCTAATTTCAAAGGGGAATTTAAGGTATTTGTGATATAATTATATTCATGAGGTGCTCTAGGTAGTATACAGCATAATATATAGAATGTGTTATGTAATCTTAATATTCCTTTTTTTTAATTATGTGTCATTGTTATTGGACTTTAGTCCGTTATGTTTATAAATAAATAAACTATTTTTCACCTGGTATATCATAAAAAGATAAAATAGACAAAATATATTACTAAAATATTTTAACAATTATTATCAGTTTCACGTTTGATTCGCACCGTTTCAACAACTGCATACTTTACTTTCTTTTCTTGTTTGGTTTTTAGTGATATAAATATAGTTTGCTCAGTATTTGGATTCTCTGCTAACAGACAGAGTTTTGTACAATTGTATATTTGTGATTTTTTGCTTTGGTCGTGATTTGTTTATATTTTTACCGCGAGCTTTATATCATATATATCATTATATTAAAAAGTGTACAAACAAGTATAATAATACAATCATAATATCATCATAATAAACGTTTGATAATTTTTGGCTATGGTAAAAAACTTATTTATTTGAGTATAAACTTCAGGTAAAAAATAAATATAGTTTTTTTTTTTTTTAAAATACATTTATATGGTGACTTTCCTATATATGTCAACCATTACCATCACTAATTTTAAAATTATTCAAACAAATTAACCCTATTTATTTTTAAAATTTAATTTAAAATAATAGAATAACATAATTTTAAAACAACAAAAACCATAATTATATTTATTTTTAAGATTAAGTTTATACCCAAATCAACAAACTTTTACAAAACAACATTCAACATTTATTATAATACATTTATGAACAATATAAAACAATCATCAGAACATAAAAACGTTAAGTTAAAGCTTGGCCTAGGTATTCTGTATATACAGAATACAGACGATATCATATCATATCATATATTTCTCTGTAAGTACAATTTTATTGGTACAATGAGATAAGTCAAAATTAAGGCTAGAACTTGCAAGATACAGATATATTTGGAAATCTGGCAAACTCAAGGCAGAATTCATTTCTGGCTTAAGTTTGCTGTTAATGCTTTATAACTTGAACGATAGCGTTATTAGCATTACTACTTGAACTCGAGGCTGAAGTATTTCTAGAATATTCAAAAGAATATTTATCTTGCATAACCATGCTTATCCGATCAAAGTTGGCATCACACACCATTCTTTGCACAAATTAAATGCTCGGTAAGGCTTATCTTTGAAAGGTTTTATAGTATAACACACCGATAGAATCGGTTGACAGCGTGGGAAAATAATGCAAGGGAGTCAATGAGGTTAGTCCTGGCCTAATGGTTATTATTAGACCAACCTTATTTGTTCCTATTTTCCCATGATGTCAACTGATTATAACTATGACCTATACTATAGAGCATTTTCTTAAAAAAAATTAGGTAGGGAGTAGCAATAATACAGCTCAAGTTAAGCTTAAGCATGATATGTATTGTTAGGCATGGAAGCCACATTTAATTCACTCAGGAAATTTGCCCGGTATGGGATCACTGATGTTACCTTTTATAATGTAAATAAAACTATAAATAATTATCGATCTTAACAGGATTTGAACCTAGGTACCCAGATTTTATTACTTTAAGTGCTCGTATTGACACCGGATCGATTTTATTCAACTCAGAGCCCCCCCCCCCCAAACATCGAAAACGTAACCCTATATTCGAAATTTATGGTTTACCGAGTACATTTTAGGTTTGTCGATTATTCACCACAATTTTTCCGACTTTTTGACCACCATGACCAAATACTCAGTCTCATAGAGTAGTGGTTATTGACTCCAGATTCGGTATGATTCGATTCAGCGACTCCAAAGTAATTATACTAGCAAAAAATTTAATCCTTAATATAACCGGTTTAAAACAAAATGCTGACTCAGCAAAATTGAAATGGTCTAAATCAGGCTTCGTGTCTTCCCAATAGTTGATTTAGGGACTAAGTTTGACCTTAAACCTGTAATGTATAAACATATTTTTAACTATACTATCCATTAGAAAATGTATATCGGTTAACTGATCCAAGAAAATACTTTGTGGGAGGCCCCAAATGTAAAGTCCCGCCATTGTGTATTATCACTTAGTTTGAGTCTTATGTACTTACCAAAGTTTTATAAATAGAACGTATTAGGGAGTTCTGCTTATAAAACTTTGGTACTTATACACTTATGGACTCAATGAAATTAAGTTCTTAAATACTTACTAAACTATAGTGTTCCTTTTTAGAAGAAAAAAATTCTAGTCAAAAGCCGAATAAAAATCACGAACGAAACGTAAAATCACGGATGTATTAGTTTACAATTTTTAACTTTGTCATCACTTTCGGTTATTATTAACTCAAATATCAAACACAAATATTCAAAATTAACTAAATACATAATTATAGTTATAATTTAATTACGATAAACACATTTTCACGACCGACACACGAAATTTTTAACAAACTGAGAGCTTAGAAGCATAGCGGCTTAGAATAATACTATATATAGAAGGAGCACAGGACCGTAAACACAATGTAATTCCACTGATAACACGAAAGCCGGTTGACTGGTGCAACTAAGTAATGCTGCCACCCTAACAATATACAATTTTCTAATAAAAATTGGCAATACTTCCGGTTGCTGAATTATTATGTTCAATTATTAATTAATGATTGATTATTCATAAAATACTATTATAAATATCGGTGCATTACAATATTTAAAGCATTTTAAATTGTAGTTTAACGTATTTATTAAAATTATACATAATAAGTAGTCCTCGTTAACTAAATGTAGATTCTTGTATCCCGCCACCCTTTTGCCATCTAAGACCAGTTTTATTAAATACTCAGCTGGTGTTTTAAGTTATTATATTTGTTCTTTACGATCTTTCTTCGTTAATAGATATTTATGACAAATATTTAAAATAATGTTTTGTTGTCAGGTTGGCAGCATTACTTAGTTGCACCAGTCAACCGGCTTTCGTGTTATCAGTAGTGCTCCTTCTATATAAAGTATTATTCTAAGCATAGCGGTATAAGATATGGACATAAAATCAAATGCAGCCTTCTAATTGGTCGGATTCTAGAGTCCTCTACAGAGTCTTATATCAACCCATAATGCTGTGCTAACTGCTGGCGCGAAAATTCAATTTGATTTATAATTAATGAATTTATTTTTTTTTAATTTTATCGTATTTATAAATATTAATAAATTCAATTTTTATTCATAACTGACTTAATGAAGTAACATATATTAATGAATGTAATTACTAATTAAGTATTAAATACAATAATCTCTGTTTTAGCTATAATTCCAATTAAAAAAAATGGATTTAAAAATTAAATATTTTGATTGCAGAATTAATTGCCTTTTTATTGACTTTCATTTCCTCATTTCAATAAATTTGTATAAAATAATTAATTAAATATTATATTAATATGTCCTGATACATTAGATATTTTTTACTTTTCCTCGTTTAACGTAGGTTCATAGGAAAAGTAATGTTTGCGCTAAAAATTCGAAATTACAACTTAATTAATTTCTTGGTGTTTGATTACCTTCTGTTTAATTTTGGTATCATGGGCATTGAAATTAAATTTAGCATTTCATTAAATTTCGGTTTGTAATATTTATTTATTACATAAAGGGTTACATACTTTATACTAAATGTCAACTCAATTGCGTTTGTTGTAAATTTGACAAGTTATTTACTTTTCCTCACATACTATCGCAGGTATAAGGAAAAGTGTTGTGTTCATCCTATAAATCCAAAACCCAGGTTTGATCATAACTATCCGTTTCAGGCATTTGCATTACGTTTTGAGTGGTTTTTATCATCATGTCTGTGTGCGTGTATGTGTCTGTCTGTGTCACGCATAACTCCCGCTGTGTTTATATTAGTGAAATGAAACTTGGCACATAAATCAGACCTTAGGTTTTGTTGAACTGCTCGGAAGGTGATAGTTATCAGACTATGATACATTATTTTGCTGAATCGTCAAAACATTTAAAAAATTCGTTCGAAGACGGAAATTTGACCAATCATATCCTTAGAGTGAGCGTGAATGGAGTCCATTATAAATAATGAAAGAAAAGAAGTCTCTCCAAAACACAAAACTTTATTGGCAAAGAGCTTTCAACCTAACTAGAGGCCATCATCAGTGCAAAACCGTTGAGATGTAAAGAAGAAGAGAAGTGAGTCTATGTTTTTCTATTAGATATGAGAGTCAGACCCAAGGTTTGAGAGAAGCGCTTTGCCAATAAAGTTTTATTTTGTGGAGAGACTTCTTTTCTTTCATTATTTGACCAATCAGGTTGAAATTTGACTCAGATAAATATCTATGCGCTTTCAGTGGATCCAAAAAATCGTGTGCGGGGTACCTCGTAACTGTTTCTCATCACATCGGATTCGCTACGCTCATCCTTCATGCTTCGGACCCGCTTCTCTCGTCCTTAAAATATAAAATTGGCCAATTTTATAGTGCAGCGTATCTTCGGATTCACTTCACTCGTCCTTAGAAAGTAAATACATTTGTTTCATTCTCAGCGGTCTGACCACAATCAATGCTTAACTTTTATGATTCAGCAAAAACCATAGATATACTTGTCGTATTAGTACGACAAGTAGTAAACTTTTTGTACATTTTTTTAAGTAAATGTACGATAGATATATATATATATATATATATATATATATATTATTATATATATATATATATATATATTGGTGTGTGTGTGTGTGTGTGTGTGTGTGTGTGTGTGTGTGTGTGGTGTGTGTGTTTGTGTGTGTGTGTATATATATATATTTATTTATTTATTTATTTATTTATATTTATTTATATATTCTTGATCCTGGAGGCCCCAAATCCACTTTCATAAGCGTATTTTTTCTCTTATAATTCACTAAACACTAGGGAAAAACACTAGGGAGCCAAGTATGATCATAGGTCTGCCTTCTGCCTGCAATTGCGATAATAATATAAAGTACGGTAAATCTTCGGTATACGGTGCACCCTGTTATATCGATATATTTTTAGTTACGCGACACGTAAACGAGAACTAAGCACTTAAAAGATAAGCAGCGTCGTTAAATTATTAATTATAATTAAAACATAAAAAAAAGCCATACAACAAATAAATGGGGAAACATTAACTACAAAAATATAATAAAAAACCTGAAAATAACAAACACAAAAATACGTAAAAAATACGCGTAACATAAAATTATATGTGGTAAATCATCTATTATTCTTATGAAAACATAGTTAAAACATTATAAAAACATAAAAAAAATATGAAAATGGTTATAAACCATTTTACAACAAATAAAAAAAAACACAAACAACAAAAAAAAATTTTAAAAAATAATAAAATATGTTCATAAACGTAAAACATAAAAGAAAAGGCATATATCGATTATTCCTACGTCACATCTCTAAACTAAAAATATATCGATATATAGTATTGATAACAGGGTGCACCGTATACCGAAGTTCAGCCTAAAGTACTATCCGTACAATTTAATTTGATGAATAGAGTATAACTTTTTTAAGCATTTTTTTTTTTTTTTTTTTATGTAGTAACCCTACCTAAAATGCATTTTTTTTTTTCACATGCTCCATACAAATATTACATGTGTTATCAGCTAAATTTTTAAGCATTAATTTACCCAACGCTGAATCACCCCAAATATGTGGATACCTAACAATTTCCGAGGTTGAGTGTAGCGAGATTGGAGAATACCACCTTGTGGCTTTGAGTAGTGACATTCTAAGGACGAGCGAAGCGAGTCCTATGTCTCAAATTTCTAAGCTTTGGATAACCACATTATTTTAAGTTCGAGCGCAGCAAAACCGAAGCAATACCACTTTATGCTTTGGATATTCCTTATCCGTTTCAGGTATTTTTAAATGATATCATTTGTTACTACCGAGTTTTGCAAATCATGAATAGTTGACACAATATAATTGTGCGAGAGACACCTAGAAAATGTAACAAGCAAAATGCAATGCTATGCAAGCAATTCCCAGATGTAGTATTGCATTTTGCTTGTTACATTTCCTAGGTGTCTCTCGGACAATTATATTGTATTTTTAAGAGCTTTAAATTGGTTTTTACACAAAGTTGTCCGTCTATATGTGTGTTATTATGGTATCTTCCTGTGTATTCATGCTATAGAGTTAAAACTCAATCTTTACAGGCAGTTGTGACCTATCATACGACGCGGAAAAATGTTGATTAGTTTAAGATTTAGCACGCATATACATGTGACTACATGTAATATAGACTATATGACTATATAAATAAATATCATACGTACCAAGTTCCATTTCTTTCTTCAGAGGCGCTTATAAAACATTTAGTTTTATAAGCTTATAAGCTTTTTCTTTGTTCTGGCCTTTAGATAACATATTTTAATGTTTAAGTTATGCTTAGAAATATTGTTTTAGCGTTTATTTAACTTTTAAGTTTTATTTCAAAGAGTTTAGTGTCACAGTCGAAAACTATATGGAGCTTCTGGTTTAAACTTTAAGTATGAAAAAAGTCATGAAAAACAACTTGAATTTGAAGTTTAAAAGCCAAACTTACAGAAACAAGACTTATTGTATAAGACATGACTTCTTTTGTATGAATATACTCGTATTCACTGGATTGTTCCTCTATCAAGTTTTTATAAGCATCTGAAACTTAATATCTCTTTAATATTTGCAACAACATTGTTGTTTGTATAAATTAGAACCAAAGTAGAAAAAACAGTAAATAAGTGTAAAACAAAGTGTATGAATTAATAATTTTCAAAAAAATTAAGCATAATAGGTTTAAAACAGAAATATATAAATAATGTTTAAAACAACATTGTACCAACCCCAAACAAGGCCGTAGTGCCTTAATATGAGGCACTGCGGCTAATATCCAAATTACTATTAAGACGTAATGTATAAAAAATAGAAAATAAATAAAAAAATTCTGGCGCGGTGGTCCGCATGTCGGGCGAATTTCCTTTGGATGCGTGTTTCCGTGCATTTTACATTATATAAGTTTACAACTAGTAAATAAATAATTCCGGCGCGGTGGTCCGCTGTCGGGCGAATTTCATTTAGAATGCGTGTTTCCGTGCTAAACAACCCATTTCTTGCTTATGCAAGAACCATGCCCATTGCGTGGTTCCGGTTCATGCTTTAGAACCTAAGCAGTTACTCAATTCTCAAGCACTGCTCGTAACTCATTTTGTCTGTATTTTCCAAAGGAAATGCGCATAATCATCCAGTTGTTGTACAAAACTATGCCTCTAAAATTAGAAGTATGCACTATTATTTGCACTAGTTTAAAGCTTAGTTACTTATCTTTAAGCTTAGTCAGTTATCTTTAAAGGTTTTAGCGCATTTCCTTTGGTTAAAAAATATTAATCCGTTCGAAAGATAGAGTGTTTACAAGAAAGTGTCTGGAAATACATATATATATATATATATATATATATATATATATATATATATATATATATATATATATATATATTATATATATATATATATATAAAGTCTCGCGTTTTTTTCGTCATTAGGGACCTCTGAAACGGATTTGTGTCGTGGCCAAGGTTCGAATTCCGCCATGACGCCTATCCCATTAGCGAATTTTTCCCAAAGGAAATTCGCTAAAAGCTAAGACAAAAGAGAAAGGCCTTAGGGCTTTTGGCCGCTCTGTGCTCTATACTAATAATTTGGGACTATACTAATAATTTGGAACTATACTAATAATTTGGAACTATACTAATAATGAATAGTAATCCTATATAATTGGAGAAGCAAACTTTCTAAACACGAATAAAAAACAGAATTTAGACAATTTTAAAAATATAAAATCAATACATTTGAGCAAGGCACAACATCATAAATATATCATTAACAAATTTAACTGCATCTTTTTTTACTTTTTTTATTTATTTATAGTTTTATACAAAATTAAAGTGTTTTGAAAACTAAAAATTCAATTTAATAAACCGTTTCAGGTGCTTTAACACCTCTTTAGTTAGTTCACTGAGTTTTTGTGTGAGTTATCTTCGTAGCTCCCGGCTGTTTTTATGCAAAACACTTTTGATTTCAGGAGAAAAATGAGTGACTTCTTTAAAAAAATTAATAAAGTTTTTTACAATTGAAAAAAAATAAAAACATTTTTCAGAGTTAAAAGTTAGCACGAGTGCATTTAATCTTTTGTCTACTAAAGAATTATAGCCAAGTATTAAAGCTTAGAATAAAAATCATTTTACTGTATGTAAAAGAGCGATGGGTCCGCACTTAGGCCCGAAAACTTACACCAATATAAATTACATATTATCGTCCTGAAGACGAACAAAGCTACTTCTAAGAGGTGATTATGAGCGCGGAGCAATTCAGAAAACTGAATAAAATTGTTTGAGGTACCACGTACCCGATGTTACATATAATTTACGAAATCCATTTTAGCAAATATCCCGAGATAGTATTTTAGGTAGATGCCACTTTCAGTCCATAGTCAAAGCCCAGGAGATTACATGTTTTATCACTCTACTTCAACCTACTTTCTCCTCATGAAAAATTATTTTATAAAACGTATTCTCTTTATTCACTCAAGTAGATATCAAAAATACATTCTCACACTATAAGAGATTTAACAAATAAGATATTAAAAAAGACATTCACACACAAAAAATATTTAACTAACTTCATATCTAGTTTTAAAATCAGTTCAATAAATTTAATTTTGACGCCGAGGTCCACAAACCTAAGAATATCTTTTGATTTTGTGGTTCCTTGCTCGAAAATTATTTTTTTGCATAAGTTTCCGCAAGTTTCCGCATAAGTTTCAATATCCTATAAGTTCAATATACTAAGCCCGCAAAACTGTGTCGCGGGTTGTTGCCATTAATTTTGTAGAGTCGCAGATCTAAAAGATTGAAAAACACTGCAATAAAGCACCCAAAATAACTAAGTTAGCTCAATAAATACTTGAATTATCTAAATTATACAATTATCCTGTAAATAATGAATTGTATGTAATTACTGTATTGATTAAGAAATAAATAAATATATTATGCAACGTGTTAAATAAAACTGTAAACTATATAAAATATAATAAAAAAGGTTTTAAAGTTTTTTTGTAGTTAAAAGACTAAAAAAAGTTGTATTCGATTATAAATATATTTACATAGATTCTGAATTGAGATGTATTACCTTTATTTATTTGTTGATAAAAAATAATAAAAAAGAAAACAACAGTTATAAATCTAAGTCTAAAATCAAACTAGGCATTTCTTTTAAACCCTAGAAAAAATCACAAAGGGCAATAACGAAATGTTTTGGTTTTTTAGTTCCCCCTGTAAGTCTAAAAAGAACTCCCTTAACAAAAAATGCTTGCCTGAAATATTAGGTGAAGAGATGGTCACAAAGCTTCTGTCTTCTGTTTTGAGACATTGTATTTTTACATTTGCTTGCCTGCTATAGTAAGTATGGAAAAGTATTGCTCTTAACCTTTAGATCCAAGAGAATCCAACAGTTTTGGTCGCTCATCCTCATCACAGACAGAAAAGATCATTAATAATTCCAGCGCCCACCAATCCAAGCAGTAACCTGTCTATTATTATAGTAGCAGTGTTTCAGCTAGTAAGTTGAAACTTGATACTATAATCAATCTTTATATACATAATGTGATATTCGGAAAAATTGATTTCATTTACTGCAATAAATGTCATGTAGTAATTATTAAATTTAGGATAGTAATAATTAGCTCAAGGATCGCAAGACCGAAATAATACCACCTTAGATTTTGGGTAATCATGACATTCTAAAGACAAGCGAAGCGAGTCCACAGGCATATTACCCTAGGCTTTAGGTTACTTTATTTTGAGGTCAGCCGTGGTAATACAAGAGCAAGAGCGACCATATTACCGTTTACTTATTACTACTTATTACTTAAGCTAGAGCGAAGTAATACCACCTTGAGCTATAGATAAATATAACATTCAAAGGACACAACTTCAGACTCGCTTCATAGTACCCAATTTTAGTGAATTTTCATAAAAAATACCTTCATGAAAAGGGGTAGGGGTAGATTTTTAGAAAAGGGATTCGTAGATCAAGATATATATAATATATATATATATTATATATATATATATATATATATATATATATATATATATATATATATATATATATATATATATATATATATATATATATATATATTTGTGTGTGTATGTACGAAATGTTTTTGTTATCTTGTTCTATGGAACAAGATAACTTTAGAACACTTGGTTTAAAAATGAACCTTGGTCAGTAACTTACAATAATGACCCCACAAACATTTCAAAAAATCACAAATCTTCAAAGATCGGGTTAAAATTATTTACGAATGCACTGCTATAAATAGTTTACAAATAATGTCATTAACCCGCAATAATGATTTAGCAAACGCTTCGAATAGTCATAGATCGCGAAAAACGTTGCGATCTAGTCTAATTGAGTAAACGTTAGGCACAAGTGTATACCTTTACGCAATAATTAAGTACACCAAGGTATTTTTTATACGACAAGTATATCTATGATCTTTGATGGATCATAATCTATAAGCAGCATTGAGCGAAGACAGTACCTGGATGGGTGACTGCTGGGAATGAAACTAATTTATTTACTATCTGAGAACGAGCGGCAACATATATTTAACAACTGGTATATTCTGTAAACGAGCAAATCGTGTCCGAAGTATGGAGGATGAGCGTAGTGAATCCGATGTAATGAAGAAAAGTACCGAGGTACTCTGTACCCGATTTTTCGCTGATACATTTGAAAATTCGCTTATATCGTGGTAGTATGCCACTTATATAAACTAGAAGAATAACGAACTGATATAGGCCATCAACCTAGTGCCCGCAAAGCGACCTCAGGGAGGCATGTGTGACGTGAAGCGACCCTTAGCGCCGACACCACGTTGCGGCCAGAAGCCTCTTGTTTTAGGTTGATTGCATCATGCATCCTACTTCTACTTTTCTTTATTTATACTGTAAGTACGTAGTCAATGTTTTGAGTAAGCAAAAGATTTAAAATCGGGATTTCTCATAAATCCGGTTCAGGAGCTTTTTAGACTTCTTAAGTAGGGTTTACACAGTTGTATATCAGTATGTGGTCGTTATCAGTCAACTTTTGGAACACCCGCTTTCGCTACAACCGTATCGAAGCGGGTCTTAGATAAACCTTTATCTAAGATCAGGTGGATCTGGAATCCAATAACTCAACAGAGGTCATCTATAGCAAGAAATACACATTATATCAATCAAACCACAACCTTCCACACAACACAATGATACAAGAAACAGAACATTGGTCAACTTAGTTGAATTAAAAAACTTTTTTTGAATTTCTATTTTTTGTTTGTTACTACAATGGCTTTCACAACGGAGAGTAAGGCTATAAAATAATTTATATAAAAAAACTTTTCACGTTTCTCTGTAAAAGTAAGATGAATGGTCTTTTAAATTTGGATTGATTTATATTAAATCTTTTTCTATAGAAATAAAAATGAAGTTTGAATCTAAACATTCTTAGTTTATATTAGTTAGTTTGTCAAAATTGTTCTAGTCTGTATGAATTAATTTGCAAAGCAATTTAATACATGATCTCAGATAAAGAAATTATGGTTTAGGGACTAAAAAACAATTTTCCAAGTTTTCCTACTATTTTGTAAATCTTTATTTAGGAACGTAATTTAAAAATCGAGAATAGGGTACCTTAAAATTTTTACTTACCACATAGGATTTGCTGGGCACATCCTCATTATGACGCAAGACGCACTTAGGAGACGCGAGAAGCACTATAAAGACGGGAGACGCGTCTTCGCTCTTGCGTCGCTCGTCCTCAAACAGTAGTGATAGTGATTGTAGTTATGGAGAGGTGAGACCACCCAACAAGTAGGCCACATTTTGGGCCCTTTTTGCTAACTCCTTTAGATAGAAAATTGTGTTTCTTATCTTATGAGCTCTAGTACAGATAATTTTGATTATAATCCACGGAAGGATCGTAACTTTTCAAACATTTTCAGTAGATTTAACTTAAAACAACACAGGCCCCACTGCCGAACTGAACTTTTCTACTCTCTAAACCATAAGGCTTAAACATAAATTAATTTATAAAATTACAACCAAAGAGACTAAAACTATAGTTTTAGTCTCTTTGATTACAACTGAGGGTCTTAGAGTTTGCCTAAAGCCAGGTTCACTTACAGTTATGAGACAGGTATCTTTTACAAGTACCTGTTATCGCAAAGGCTCGGAACCACCGCCTTAAAGACCCTTTCGAAGGACAGCACATGAAAGGATTTCCATCCCTCGCATGAAACTCCAAGAGGCCCCGACCGGGATCGAAACCGTCCTGTCTAGGTCGCAGGCGCACATGCTAACCATTACAGCACCGAGTCTACCAAAAGATTTTTAAAACATTGGCTTTATGCTTAGTGGTCACTTATCCTGGTATGTCCTCGCTCGGTGTTCCCTAACTTTTATGATATAACAAAAACAGCAGATACACTTAGTGATTGAATTGAAACTTAGTAAACTTATTTATAACATATAGATATACTTGTACCAAATTTTAACTCATTTAGATTATTTTTGATTTTTACAATGGCTTAAATAATCTTTACAATAATCTATACAAATCATTTGATAAAAATTAAGCTAATACTGAAAATGTAATAAAACTTGGAGTATATTTTAGTCTTATATATGACTACATACGTGCTAAAAATTAAAACCGCAAATTTTTCCGGAGTTAATGATTTTTTGGATCTTTTGCTGATTCGTTAATTCGAGCTAATGACGTAACAAAAAACATTTTCCGGATATTTTTTTTCGTGTTCGCCAATGTTTTAACTCTCTACCATAAATACAGGGGGAGATATAAACACACACATACTGATAGACAACTTTGTAAAAACCACTTAAGAGGTGATAAAAATTCCTGAAACGGGTAATGTAGGTGAAATCCTGGTTTTCAAATTTACCTTTTAATAATTATCTACGGTTTAAATGAGGAAAAATAAGAAATAAAAACATTAAAACAAATTGCAAACTAACTCTGAGACCTTGTTTGTATATGATGGTGTTATTTTTCTAAACATTATTATTATATTATTTATATTATATTTATGCTGTAGAGATATAGCAAAGTATTGTGTTTGCCCTAAAAAGCAGAAACCGAGATTTCACCAAAATTATCCGTTTCAGGTGTTTATAAGGCCTATTTTTCATAAAGTTGTCTGTCTGTTTGTATGTATGTGTGTTGTATGTCTTTTATCATCTTAGCTCCCAGTGTATTTATGCTAAAGAGTGGAAACAGAGTGACCTAAGAGATCTTCTAAAGATAAATATAAAAAATCTGATTTAAAATGTCTATAACTCAAAACCTTTCAAAAATCTAACCAACTACTAAAACCAATTTTTCCTAAAAGTTCTATAATGTTAAGAAATCAAAATAAAAATTGTTAAAGTATGAAACTTTTAAAAAATGTATGACAGGATTTTTTTCTACACTTTTAGTTCCCCAGCAAAGAGAAAACTAAGTAATTTTTTTAAACGGTTGAAAACAGCAAAAACTTATTACTTAGGTTAAACATTTTTAGAACTACTAAATAAATAAGACATGATAAGAAATTTTTAACTTATCTAATCAATACTTTAGATTCTTTAGAAACTTGAGTTTGCTTAATGTTTAAGTTATTTTACTCCATCCAATATATCAGTGCGCATTATATATAATGTATAGACCACGGTCGAATCACCAACAAATATTTATATATCAATGTTTCTTTTGATAAATTTTTGAGGTTCATAAGTTTTTTTTATTTTTTTCAGTAATCAATCTGATTTCCTGCATAAAACGACACGTCAATTTTTTAATTTTTGACTTTCTAGTATTATAAATTATAGATGCTTAAACTTTGGTAAAGACAAACTCTTGCCAAATTAATCATTTTTACTTGTTTTTTGATGCAATTTTAAATTTATAGATTCTAGTTCTTCCTACATGTTATTGTGTTTGTGATTTGCAGTGTTTAGTTTCTTAAAATATCTGGCCAAGAGGAAGCTAATAAATTAAATGTAAGCATAATTAGGCTTCAAAAAGCAAAACCTTCAGTAATTTTAACAAATTTAAAAATTCAGCGGGGAAGGAGAGCTGGTTCCTATAGTTTTTTGTTAAAGGACTGTCCCAAGCTGACTGGGGATCTCCTAAGCCTAAGCAAAAAAGATCTTAGAACAGTAGAGACTATTAACTGACCACTGTCACCTTCGCAAATACCTTCATATCGTCGCTATCTTTAAAGTACTGGTATACTGGGTTACCACCCAGTATAGGCTTTGTGAATCATAAGCTGAAACCGCCACTCGCATACTTCTAAGGTGTGAGGCCCTAATCTTTTAAAGGTTCTCCGAATTTTCAAAGATAAATGAAATTAAGTGGATCATTCATCACTTATAGATGTACACTTTTGTCAAATATAAACTTATTAGCCAATTTTCCGATTTTTCATGATTTTTTTTGATGACTCAGCAAAATATGTTAACACGGTCTGAAAAATGTATCTTCTAGGTAACGTAACTTGACCATAATTCTAATTTTTGTGCTAAATTTAAAGGTTAGCATAAAATCGTATAACTATACGAGACACAAACACACACATGATGATACCTGTACATAAAGGAACATGACACGGATAATTATGGTAAAAACTCGGCTTTGAATCTTTAGGATGAAATTAAAACTTATCCTTAAACTTACGGTAGAAGGTATGGGAATGGGAAAGTTAAATATAAAAATCTATTAAGTAGTTTTTATAAGAAATTAAAAAAGTTTGCTATGTCATAAAAGTTCCCTTTTTTAATAACAAAGTGTCATTTTCATAAATTTAGTTTCCTCATAGTAACACTGTCTAAGTAAAAAATAACTCTATATGTTGTAAGACATTTTATACCATAGAAATATTGTTAATAACTTCTAACTTTGCGCATGCACATAACTTACAGCTTTACATCTTATATACAAGAATATAGAAAGTTTTTTTTAAAAAAATATTTATGAATAATTTGAAGTTAAAATTAATATAACAACAAATGTTTTATTTTATGGCATATAAAGATTAAAACATTTGCTACATACAAATTCAACTATGATAAATTCTCGACACATTTACATGTACATGTAATGTACATGTACATTACACACATTTTACATGTATATGATTCATATAAAAATAGAAAAATAGGTAATTCCATTTCCTTCTCTCATAATCCCAATATTGTCAGCACTATCTATTAACAAGGGCCGCGAAGCGATCTTCTTTAAACATAATATTCTGACACGGAGATCCGCGTACAAGAAAAAAAATGTGTTATTTCACATTCATAAAACTGACACTGGCCCGGTTTTATTCTATTCAGTGCACAAAAAAACAGTAACATTATAATCATTTAAGATTAGAAATTTCACATGGTTATCTATCTTTTTTTTAATTTTCCTTTTAGTAGTAACCCTACTAAAAGGCCGTATATTATCAGCATGTCCCATATAAATACTACATGCTTTTGAAAACAATAGATATTTGAACATTACTTCGTTCTTTTTGAGAAATGTTTTTTTTGCTGTTCTTTTCTTCCTACAGTAAAATTTGAATATTCTGAACAATAATTTCTTTGAAATTTAATGTCTTGTGTTTCCCTGTGTTCGATATATTTGTATCTTATGAAAAATAATAATATTATATTAATATATAATATAATGTAAATTAATATAAATAATATATATTAATTTTATTTTGGTTATAGTTTATCCAAATCAATTCCCTCAATAAATTGAATAAAGTGTGTTTTAATGTCTTTTGATAGTAACTGATAATGCAATCTATCTGTATGTTGGTGAGTACGTGTGTGTGTCTGTTATCATCTTAGTTCTCACTGTATTTATCCTAGAGTTATTTATTCGGAAAATATTTTTTATGACGTCATTAATCCACAATAACGAGTCAGCCAAAATTTTAATAAATCATAAAACGCGGATCTTTGACAAAGTGTCAAAGATGTAAACAATACTAGACAATGTCCAATATTTATTAATAATATTTATTTGTTAAAAAAGGTATCTTTATATTTTATAAAATACACAGTACATGGCTTTCTAACAAAGATCCAGTTTTTAAGTATTATATTACTATAGAATAAAATTATAATAATAATATTTATTTGTTAAAAAAGGTATCTTTGTATTTTATAAAATACACAGTACATGGCTTTGAAACAAAGATCCAGTTTTTAAGTATTATATTACTATAGAATAAAATTATAATAATATTTATTTGTTAAAAAAGGTATCTTTGTATTTTATAAAATACACAGTACATGGCTTTGTAACAAAGATCCAGTTTTTAAGTATTATATTACTATAGAATAAAATTATAATAATATTTATTTGTTAAAAAGGTATCTTTGTATTTTATAAAATACACAGTACATGGCTTTCTAACAAAGATCCAGTTTTTAAGTATTATATTACTATAGAATAAAATTATAATAAAAACTTTGAATTTTTATTTTCCACTTACTTTTTTTACATCATGTTTTCTTATTAAAATTTTAAGTGAAACAAAATTTGTTTTAGGATAAAAATGTATAAATTAAAATTGCCAGAGAGAATACTTCATGTTTATACAATATTTTGATTATTTATAAAATAAATCAAGCGTATGATTGCTTGTAACTAAAGTTATTTTATCCGAACAAATAAGCAGGGTTTTATCTAGTCCGACTTTTAAAATATTTTTAAAATAATCTTAGACAACTATCTATTATATACTAAAAAATACATTTATTTGGCTTCTATTTTTTAAGCCAGCGTATACATTTTTTCCGTGTTGAATGATAGTGACCATAATCTCATAGGCTATTAAACTGATATATATATTTCAAAGAATATCTTGTTTTAAATATCTAGGAGATACCAGGTGAGGAAAACTAAAAAAATAATTAAAAACAATTATTAAACTCTAATTACACCACAAATGCTGTTATTTAACAATTTAAAACAGTTTTATGAATTTTGGTTTGATGATGCTTATAACCTTTTAAATTGATGTTGAATAAAATTAAGAAACCTTTTAATTTTAATTTAATGTAACGTAACATTTTAAATTAAATTTTAAACGTTAATAAATTAGTTATGAATTTTTACTTATAACTATTTATTTAAATGGGTACTACCAGACTTATGATAATGTACTACCAGGCATTATGATAATGCCTGTTTAGAGCCTTGGTTCTCATCGGGGATTTCCCTGCGGGAATCACCTCAGGTGGTAATGGCAACCGTTACGTCCAAGTGTAATCTAAAATCAATAAATCTATAAATAATAATATATAAACCGAGAGTGTAACCTGGGATGCGAACCCCAGACCTCCGACTTTGGAGGCGACAACCAGATAATGCAGTAAAAATCTGTTGCATAATTTGAAACTAATATTAAGAAGTAGTTACTCACGCATACAAGGAGAAACACAAATACCGGTAAAACCTTCTTACGATTCACAGTTGTTGGATTAGCAAGAGGTTAAGCATAAAGGGTCGTCTATCTAAAACTGCTATTTTTTACTTGTAACGATATATAAAGTAGTGCACTCTGAGAATCGACTTGACAACTAAGGCCAAAACAGTGACGCCATCTATGACCAATTCTAAAAGCTTCCTTTTTTCGCAATAAACAAATTATCAAGGCCGGTCTCTCTGTATATGTATAATATATGAAAAAAATTTAAGAAGACGAAAATTTTGGAAAACTACTTTGTCATTTTTATAAACATTTAATATTTATTACAAACATTTTTTTCTTCAAGTTGAGTTTGTCTATTTCCGTTTTTGTTGATGAAAACAGGTTTCTAGAAAAACTTTTTCTATAAAGCCATTATCTCGGAGACAACTCAGAAAAAGTTACCTCAGAATTATCGTCAGTTTTGTAAATCATGCGTTAACTTATAATGGAAGAAAAAAAACTTGAAGACTTTTTGAAGAGCAAAAGTAGGTTGCCAAAAAAAGATTTTTTTAAATCTTTTTAAACTTTTTTTTAAGAAGGTTAGGATGGTAAAAGTTCTTTTGCTATAATTTTCTCGGAACTCTCTATACTTACTCACCTCTCTCCCATTTCTTAGGGAAGGAGAACATTTCTTCCCTAACCGACATCTTTTTAAAAAATCTTGAAGCTCTAAAACTTTTGTTTCCTTTTTGCATAAACTTTTTTTCTTAACCTTCTTTAAAAAGGTATTTTAAGATAAAAGTATTGTGATCCAGAAGAGAAAAAGTAAATTTTTAACTTTTATTTGTCAATAAATATTTAAGTTTTTCAATTATTATTTTAGAAAAATATTTTACGATATTTCAAAAGAAAAAAATCGGGTACGGGGTATCTCGGAACTTTTCTTTACCCATCGGACTCGCTTCGCTCGTCCTCAGAATAGGATAATTACCAGTCATTTTTAACAAAAACACATTTCTCGAAGTAAATAATGGCAGCTTGATATCACTTCAGTATTTAAGCATGTTTTTTTCGATTATTTTTAACAAATAATAATTTAATTAGTATAAATGCTTTTTTATGCTAATTAAATTATTATTTTTTAAACATAATCGAAAAAAAACATGCTTAAATACAAGAACGTTAAACTTCGCATAATCTTAAATGAGAAAAATTTTTAAGGTTGTTTATTTTTTGTGATTAGAATATTGTATTGTAGAATTGTAGAAATTGACAGGCTAGAAAAAAATATTCTGAATGGTCTATTACCTTAATCATTTGATACTACCGAGTTTTGCAAAACGTGAACAGTTGACACAATATAATTGTGCGAGAGACACCTAGGAAATGTAACATGCAAAATGCAATGCTACATCTGGGAACTGTTATATCATTCGACATTCGTCATCATTGATGGCTCGACATAATATCATGTCCCACTCTGTTTCGTTATGTCTAACTCATCAGGGCGCCGACAGAGCCTGAACTCACTCTAACCTTCAATTAATTCCGAAGAATATAATGTGAAGTACTTACCAGAGACGAGCGGTGCTCTCTTACCGCCATCATGCATGGCAAGCAAAACATATATCATTTGATACTACCGAGTTTTGCAAAACATGAATAGTTGACACAATATAATTGTGCGAGAGACACCTAGGAAATGTAACAAGCAAAATGCAATTGCAATGCAAACGATTCCCAGATGTAGCATTGCATTTTGCTTGTTACATTTCCTAGGTGTCTCTCGCACAATTATATTGTGTCATCTATTACCTAAAATAAATTACTACACAAATTGTGTATTTGTCTTACCCTATTTTTTTTAAGCCGTAAATTTTAATCTTAACTTTACGATAACATCATACAACAATTAAGAGATTCAAAGTAAGTAAAAAAATACTTTGATTCTTCAATAAATCTTTTTTACAGATACCCGTATGTTTAAAGTTAAAGTTTATAAGAGATATAAATTATTTAAATTTTAGACAGAAATGAGAGATCCTTCAATACTCCCCTGAGGAGCTCCAGGAGGTACTAAGAATTCTGTAAAAACCTAATAATGATTTTGACTTTATATTTAATATCATTTCTTTAGTTAATTTTTTGGGTAAAAGGTAAAACATCACATCCTTGACAAATGCAAAGAAAGTTAATGAATATTAAGTTATATTATTATATTCGAATTATTTATAAATTTCTCATAGACAGATTCGCTACCCTTTCCTCAAATCCTACTAATGACAATCTGCTTCCCAAACCTCTTACTGTATTCTTCAGAAGACTTCCCAACCTCCGAAACCTTTTAGTCCCTACCAATCCTCCTTCCGACAACAATGAACCCACTCCCATTCCTTGCAATAAAACTCCTTTTCTAACCTGTCACATCCTAGATCCGTCGACTACCTTCACAAGGCCGTCAACTGACATTTCCTAGTAACGTGATATTGCCTCGAGTGTAAGCAGTGTCATTTTTTCTATCTATTATCTTTTCCTATTTTACTTACCCAGAATTCCTTACCCTACCCTCTTTCTGTATTGTTCCTCTTCAGCCTTTCTCCGTCAGTAGAAGAACCCAGTGTTCGGAACGTTACAACATATATGTAAGTCTTTTAAGTGTTTCTCTCTAATATCTTTACATTAGTATATATAATATATATAATATATATATATATATATATATATATATATATATATATATATAAGACCCTCTTCCTCAATTTAGAACCATTTCACAATTTGACATGAAATAATCGAACTTGGGGATTTTGTTTTCAGGAAACTTCTATGGTATTGAGAAGAATAGAAGAAGTAAATTAGAAGGTACAAGCCTATTGGGCTTTTAGGGCCCTAGAAATGAATACAACACGTTTGTTCCATCCATATTCTTGTTTAAGACCGCTATATTGACGGGAATAAGTACCAGAAGTGTAAAATCAGACATATTAACTTAAAATTAAAGCTTGGTTATTGACATTAAAAAGATTATGTCAAGAGTAAAAATGCCTCATTTTTGGCTCAAGAACACAAATCATTCATTACATTCTTAGTTCTACAAAAATGAGTGTTACTATTTTCCTTAAATCTAGCAGCATTAGTAGGTATAAATACCTTAAAATCAGGGTAAAGTAAGGAGGTAGAGTTGAATGCTGCTTCATTAATAATAGTATGTTTTTTCAGTAAAACTTCAGTAAAATTTATCAGTAAACATATACATTAAGTCCCCGGAAGACAAGATTCGTGACTATAAGAAAAATATAAAGAGTAAAAGTTAGACTAAGTTAAATTTTTCTTTATTTCAAAACTTTCCTTAGCCAGAGTAGAATAAAAAATATTAGGCTATAAAAAGGCAATTAGAGTGTAAAAAATGCACCTTATTTTATGTTTAATTTCCAAACATTTCTGCCCTTTTACGCTTTAATTTGATTTTTTTAATTTAAAAACAAGGGGTTTTCGGGAGTGTAAAAAATTCTTGGGGTAAAATGAATCTGGGGTTTTAAGCGATGAAAGATTTTTCCCGTTGTGCATAAAATTAGAATAAAGAAGAACAAATTAGGTTTTTTTTATCCCCTAGTTCTTTTTTTTCTGGAGAGACAAGTTTATTAACACAAAAAAAACTCTCCCAACGTACTGGTTTATGATGTCAAATACTAGAAACGTATAGAGGAAAGTGGTTAGCTTGAGATGATTATTATTTTTTATAGTCCTGATGACATATTTCTTTCGTATTAAACAGATGAAATCAAGGGCAGGAATAAATCAATCATTTGATTGATCGCTTCTGGACCTACTGATGGACATGCGTATCTGTCACACAATCCAACTGTTAATAAAAAGTACTTCTGAAAAAAGTATCCTAACTGCCCATATTTTTAGTCTATTTCACCACCCCAGTATGTCCTGGTTAACATTCATCCCTTAAAAAAAAGAGATGCAGGAAGGGTCAAAATACTAATAGAGAAATACAACCCACTTTTTATCAAAACTGAAGGGAGGGGGTCGGGGTGATGAAAATGTTTATAACAACAGATAAAGAGAGAATTTTTGTCTTGTTTCTCCCCTGTTCCAACTTTTGAATGAAAAAATATACAGCGAAGTTTTCCAAAACGAAACTTTACGATGTCATTTTTATTTTGAATAATATTTTATGCCACATTTATGTATAAATAAATTTAAATTATTTCTCTTTTTCGGTGGTTATGAATGATAGTCTGTAAAAACAAAATTTCGTATTTAAAAATTGCTTTAATTGAGATTTAATTCTAAATAAATAAATAAATACTAAATGAGAGTTGAAAAATATTGCAGAAGTTTTTTGGGGATTTCCGGTAGAAAAATAAGTTAATAACATTGAGAGTAGAGATGATTTTCTTGAAATAGTGGTATTTACTATATTACTTTGAATTATCATTTAAAAATTAATGTTTCTTTATGTTGTATCTTCATTATGTCACGTTAATGTTATTGTTAAATGAAATTCTAGCCCGGAAATTTGTCCGCAACCCGGACCACCGGTTCGCGAACAAATTGTTTTTTTAATTTCACAGAAAATGCGGAGCTTATTTATCCCACAGATTACACCGTACGGCAGTTTTATTAAAAGCATTTTCTTTGAAAATTTAAAATTCAATTTAGACTACAATGCATAAAAATATTGTCAATTTAGATAACATAAAATGGTATCAAGAAGGTTAATCTTGTGGTGATTAATGTTTATTAATAATTAACTAACATTATTAATTAATTAATTAACAATGCGGTGAAAAATCCAATGTTAATTGCTCAAAATACCAAAACTAATTATTATTTTTATCTATTTTGTATTGTTTATTAAACTGAAAATAAAGGATATATTTTATATTTTTTTAAAAATCTATATCAAATCATTGATATATATATAAATAAAAAATTTTGAATACTAAGAGTTCTTAAACATATATGTGTAAATTAAACATAAATTGAGCTTTAAACGAGCGCGAATTAATGAACGAGTGGGTTATTTCAGTCACTATTATATTTACAGGCAGTAATAACTTCCAGTGCTACTTAAATCGAAAGTTTAAACATGTGCCGAATTAATAAGTTCAAATGTAAAATAAAAATAAAGCAAGATATTGTATAAATTTGACTTCTTTCCCTTAGAAAATGTGACATCGTTATATAAATCCTTGGGATAAATTTGGATTATATACAGGGTTTTATTTCCCCTTTTTTCTACCCACTTACACTTACAAACTTACCTACACCCATACGACTAAATACATCGGCCTTGCTTTCGGAAAACTTTATACATCGATTGATCTTCATTAAACAATGCATCAAAAAATACAACGAACATTAAAGTTACGTTTGACGATTCTTTAAAGATATATAACTGATCGTTTAAAATAAAAAAGTTATACCATTTTAATACTAGTGATCCACATCTATCAGACGAAAATTCAATGTTAGAACTACAATGCATAAAAATATTGTTAATTTAGATAACATAAAATGATATCTGTATTTAGGTCGGGGGCTTTTCAAATAAATAAAAAGAAACCTCCAATATTTGCCTTTAAATATAACCATTCAATTGGTTAAATAATTTTTATATATATATATATCAATAAATATTGTTTAATAAGCATCATTGACTATTACATTTTTTAGAATCATGGTCAAGCTTTACGTACAATTTAATCATAATGAAATTAATGTCTGTTAAACATGATGATGTTATTAAAAGCTAATTAGGATTTAAAATTCTGTTTTGTTGTCTCATAGAAGAGAAAAATCGGGATAGCTGTATAAAAGCATGGGTAGATTCTCAAATGGCTTTCGAGATATGGGAAGGGGGCTAGAAAAAAGGCAATAAGCACTATATTTTACAAATTTTATGATAACAAATAGAATAGGAATACGAATTTACATTTATGTATCGATAAGTTTGCGTAAATGATGATGTTATTCTGAAATAATGGATTTGTGGGATCGGCTTAAATTTGAGGTTTAATAGGATTAAGGAGTTAAAACATTTTTTAGGTTTAAAGAAAACGAACAAGTTTTAGAAGTTTAATGTTTTGTTGGTTTTACATAGAAATGTGCCTTTATCGAACATATCCTCTTTAAAGGGTAAAGGATAGTGATAAAACTGAACCGGAAATATTGACGCATTGACCCAGGTGTTTACTTGTGTTTACTTTACTTCAAGTATACAACATGTCCCTCCATATTTTTTATCCATATGTACGAGATGAATTTTTATAATATATATTATAGTTTTATCCTTCTTATTGGAACATAACATCAATGGTGAAAATCTACATGCTGCGCTTTGCACTGCTAATGAGTTTTTTCCGGTGGATATTATCTTCAAGGCATTTAGACCTTTTATGTGGGGCCATTGTGCCCGTTCCGGAGAGGTTATAATGAAAGATAAGATATACATAATAATAGATGAATATGGATTAAAACCATATGAAACAATTATAAAAAACTATATGAGCCATTTATAAGATTTTCCTCATTCGTTTAAAAATTAATGTGGATTGGTAAAATTTTATTAACTTAATGATCTCTATTTCTATAAGTTGCTCAGGTAGAAAAGTAAATACATTTAAGGTCAGTAAACTTTGGGAGTTTAAAGCAAGACCCGACCCAATCAGATGTGATGGCGTTTCATCTTTCTTATAAAGACTGTCTGTTTTTGGCTATAAGGCGCGGTCGAATATCCACGGCCTTCTAGAACATTGGATCACCAACAAACTTTTTTTATAACTTTTTTTTTCAAAATTTTCAGTAATTAGCCGGATTTGTGATAAATGAAGCCTATTTCCGTAGTCTGCACGCTCTTTTGGTTAATTTCAAAGAGTATTTACATTCACTCAACGATTTGTTTTTAATCTAACTTGGTACATACATAACTACTGTTAGACGTCAATATTTTGTGTTATATTTTGACATGTCATATTTGTTAACATTGACGTCTAACAGTAGTTATGTATGTACCAAGTTAGATTAAAAATAAATCGTTGAGTGAATGTAAATACTCTTTGAGATTAACCAAAAGAGCGTGCAGATTACGGAAATAGGCTTCATTTATCACAAATCCGGCTAATTACTGAAAATTTTGAAAAAAAAAAGTTATAAAAAAAGTTAGTTGGTGATCCAATGTTCTACAAGGCCGTGGATATTCGACCGCGCCTTATTCACTAGACCCAGTAAATGCAAATGCTTTTTGAGTCAACAATGACCAGCAAGAACTCTTGTTATGTCATGACAAGTTCCCATGCTTAGTGACAATAAAGTCTTAACTTGTTTTTGAGGTCTAGAAAGCAGGAGTTTAGATTGTCTCATTCCAAGACAACTATGCCACTCATTACTAAAGACATTGCTAAGAGATTGTTTAAGCTGAGTCCTTATAACACATTTTGGAATGCCAATTATAGGATCTGGGCTTATAGGAGATTGGCTAGATCCAAAACGTGTCAGTATGTCAGCATTTTTATTGCCTTGAATGCCGCAATGACCTGGTACCCAAATGATTTTGACTATTATGAAGGCATCAATTTGCATTCGGATACCAGTTTAGAGTTACCTGTTGGATTAATAAGAGCTTTCAAGGTTGCCTGGCTGTCTATGTATAAGGTAATAGTTCTATCTGCCCTTAAAGCATTGCTCAAAATGGTATAGATTTCAGCTTGAAATACAGTAGCATAGCCACCAAGACTAATATTGAATTCACCCTTTGGTTTAGCAAAAAATATTCCAGCTCATGATTTGTCAGATATCCTCGTTATATCTATGAACCTTAAACTCATCTGCGATGTTGCTGAACTCACAGTTCATCAATCCACCTCGGAACTCAATTGTTTCAAGGTGGTATACAATAAGACCACCAAGATTGCTCAATGTTTCACTGAGGAACTGTTAAATCCTATTGCATTCTAATTGTTGCTAAAAAACAACAACGGATTTGCTAAGGAACCTAAAGGAATTGTGACCAGTTGCTACACTAAAATTTGTCCATTGCCATAAACTATATAGTCAATAGGTAGCGATCATGGCTTCATACTTAAGGTAAAAATGTAAAAGAGGAATGTTGAAAAGAACCTCAAAAGCCTAAGTAGTCGCTCCTTTTATCGCACCCAGTATACTCCAGCAAGCTACTCCTTGGAGTTGTAGTAATTTCTTTTTGTTGGAAACTTTAGAGGGCTTAGGCCTCCAAGCTCTCAATGGTCCGACTACAATAATCCGAGCTACAATGGCCCAACCCCAGTATGAGTCGGACCATTGTAATGTAGATCTACACCAGGATCTTCGGTTTCAATCCCCAGTTAGAATCGATAGACTGGCAACGATAAGATTAATAATTTATTATTAGGGTTTGGGTGCCTATATAGGACAAACAATGATCCGGTGTCCCGTCTGACAGGATATATGACAGTCCATGCAATGTGTACATGAAAAACATAAAAAACAAGTAATTTGCATTTCCTGTTTAAAAAACCATAGTTTATTATATTTTCCAGTGGACAATAAAATCGAGCTCTTTCTTCCTGCTTGTAGCTCTGCCCCTGACATTTTCTATCTCATGTCTTCATAGCATTTTATTTCTCCTGCTGACATTCCTATTTATTGCTATTTCTCCCCCTCAAAGAAGAGAAACAGAATAAAAGGGGATACCCATCCTGTCCCCCTCTTCGTGGGAAGAGGAGGTCATTGAGAGTGTGGGGATGTTATATCATTCTTCAATCTATTTATATTTTATGTTATTTCCTTTTTTAATAATTCCATTTTTAATTTAATTCCATTCCCTTTTGTAGGCCTTTAATATTTTCTTCTGTTTTCATTACATTTGGGGGAAAGTATAATTGATGTCTAAATCAGAATGCGAAGTATGATTATAAATTTCATGCATTTTTATGCATCTTTTATACACGTAGGACATGGATAAATCTTTCAATGTTATAAATCAGTTTTAAAGGGACTCCTAAACACATACACACACACACACACACACACACATATATATATATTATATATTATATATATATATATATATATATATATATATATATTATATATATATATATATATATAAATAACCATTTTATTTGCAGTATAAAATACATTAATTAGATTTTTAGTTTTTTTTTCATTCTACCAATATGCAAAGTCAGCGATAAGCTGTGGTACCCTCTTTCCAGGATTTGGGATATTATATATATATATATATATATATATATATTAATATATATATATATATATATATATACATATATATATATATATATATATATATATATATATATATATATATATATATATATATATATATATATATATATATATATACATACATATATATAAAGTCATTGATGACCCTATACGTATAAATTTTAAAAGTTAACTTTAAGTTATTCAAGAATTTTTATTATAAATTATATTATTTGTGAGGACCTGTCACATTTATTGGTTGTCATATATTTGTTTACATGAGACTATGACAAAGCTTCTTGCTTATGTATTAAAAATATACAAAGCATCAAAAATAAACCATCTCATATATTTTATATTATAAAATTCCCTAAAAGAGCAAACTCTTTCAGAAGTATACATTTAAATTATCTTGTAATTTTAAAACTTTTAATAAGGAATAAGTGAGGTTACATATCATACGTTTGAATTTAGTCAGTACTTAATTTTGTATTTTCTAGATTGATCTAGTTTTCAAATTATAAACTATAGTTAATTGGTTCTGTTCCAGAAACCTAAATAGCTTAATTTACTCTAGATAAATATGGGTAGCGGAAAACACAACGAAAACGAGTAATGACTAACTAAGGATAAGGAATATTGAGTAAAGGTGGAAATCTTTTGTAACATTTTTTTTCCTTTTCCAATTTTAAATTTCAAATGAGAGGACAATATATGTGAGAGGCTCAGGTGCGGTTGTCTAAATTCTATAAATATTTAAAATGATAGGCAAGAGAGGAAAAAGAGAAAAAGTTTGATTTAGCCATCTAGATCTTTACATATTTGCTATAGAGAGAAAGGACACGTCCCGGTGGCAACACTTGCTGGCGGACCAACCCGACAAAATTTTACATTGATCCTTATATGTAGTTTTCGATATTCTCTATATCTTCAACAGTAAGACGTGTTAATTGTCTATAAATTATTTATTATTTCCCCAGCAAATAATAAATAATAATAAATAATTTGTTCAGACACCAGCCTCTGGACAAATCTATTTCGTCTGTCTCCTAGCATGTTTACTTCGCTTTCACCGGTACTGATGATGTACTGTTGAGTTTGAAAGTCGGCTCTGTCAATAAATATACACTAAGTGGAGTGGCATCTTTCTTTTTTCTCCTAACTAAGTGATAGTTTAGTATTAGTAATTAATTATCATTAACATTTTATTTTACTTTAAAAGGACTGATAGTTCTTAAAGATTTCGTATACGCTTTGTTACTGTCAGCGACAGTTTCGTAGTTTTTTACTGTCGCTGGTGAAGTTCCTCGAATGTCCACAAAGCGGGCGCTAGTAATTTACTAGGAGATTATATTATTGCCATCCTTTTTCTTCTTACTTATTTTTGATTTATCAAATAAATAATCTAACTTTTTTGTGAAGGAATTTTAATTATTTTCGGAAATTAAGTTATTATTATTTATTATAGTACGACACACGGCTAAAATCAATTGACAGCGCGCCAAAAATCTGTGAGGGAAAGAATTCTATTGGTTCAGACCGACCCCGCTCTTTCCCCCTCTACCTCATGCCAACCTCGGTATAAAAAAATACCTTATTCGTAAATAAAATCATAAAAAGGCAACACTGGTTGTAAATATTTGTAACCTCGCGTCGCTTTTATTTCCCTCATTGTGCATATTTATCTGTTCAAGTTCGTTTCGTTTCATTCCAATCTGTTCAATTCATCCAATTATTGCGAAGTTTTAATATGATCTGAGTGCCTATATTTGACGCTTGGACATTGACGTATTCTTCAAGCATTTCTTGCTATTTGAGTACAGCGCAGGATCTGTGCTCTGTCAACCAAATGCCATGTCTTTCAATAGATGACAGTCTTGACTTTTTTAAGTCTTGAATGCATATTGTGTCATATTACTTTTATAATATGAAAAAATACGCATTCAATTATACAAACTTAACACAAAAAAGCAGTTTGAAATCGTCAAACTTTTATCAAAGAACTATTATGATCCATTGCATTACGTAATTAACAACTTTAACTCCACTTAATTTATACTTCCCGAACAAATTTAAAACAACACTTAGTTGGTAAATTTATATGATACAACAATATTCCTTCTTAAAAAGTAAATAAATACTTTTAAAAAATAAAAAATACGATATCAAATAAAAACAACAATAAAATTCAAAACATAACCTGACTTTCAGTGTTGCCAGAGTAGGGATTTTTTTTTTTGTTACATAAAAGAAGGGATTTCTTTGGCGAGGTGTCAATTGATTTTAGCCGTGTGTAGTATTATAAGTATTTAATAATCGTTGATAATGATTCTGACATTGATAATACACCACCAGAATTGAAATATTTGACCAACGAGAAGATCGAAAAAGTTGTAGCAGCAAATTTTTATACATTATACTGGTTTTCTTCTAAATATTTTTTTACTATTATATGCTATTATAAAAATAGCATATGTTACACAACTGAGAATGGATATTTTTACCTCGGCTCCTTTTACTGTTTCCCTTCACTCGACAGTAAATATAGTCGCCAAAACCTTCTTAAAAGTCTTGTATGATAACATACTATTACCGGATAGCCCAACTAGACCAAAAAATCATTGGGACCTTTTTCTCGACAAAAAATTGAACCCTTAAATTACTGGTTTTTCGATAATAAATGAACGCAGTACTTTTCTTATAAAATTATGGCATAAATGTGGAAAAGTAAAAAGAACAATAACGCTGAATTTACGACACATTTATTATTCATCAAAATATTGAACTCTCACCAAAGAGTTCAAAAATTAGCAAGTGTGAAAAATAACTTTCTTATTAAGTGCTGAGGGTGTCTATAACATCAAACCAAGGAATACATTGAGAAAAGTTTATACTGCAAGCTTGGTAAGTGTTTATGACGAACTTGGGTTAATTGAGATATTTGACGTAGTTATCAAAGTTTCAACTAACTTTAAATAAACTGAAGTTGGAGATTCTCTTCCATGTTTCAGAGGAACAATCATGAAAGAGCTCCAAAGCGTATAATTATTGCAGATTTGTTTTAAGTTTTTGCTGAGAATGATGTTTGATGCTTAAGGTTATATCGACTAAGGGAGGGTTTAAACCATTGTTTGCTTTTTTTTAGAGTATATGGAAATCGCTTAAATTATATAATTTTAAAATTAAAAAGTTTCTTTTTGTGGACTTATAAAAAATATATAAATAAAAACAGGTTAATTACACAAAAGTCCTTTATTGTTTAATATATAATAACTAAGCTTTCGACTAAAAATTAGTCATCATCAGAGTTTAAAAAATATAAAATATAAAATAAAAAACAATTTTACAAACTACTTCATATTGCACCTTGGTATGGTTTGGTAAGCTATGTTTAAAAAACCGTTAAAAACTGTTACATTGAAGAATTTAAAAAAAAAAAATACCAAGGTGCAAAATGAAAAATACAAAGGTGCAAAAAATACCAAACCATACCAAGGTGCAATATGAAGTAGTTTGTAAAATTGTTTTTTTTTTATATTTTTTAAACTCTGATGATGACTAATTTTTAGTCGAAAGCTTAGTTATTATATATTAAACAATAAAGGACTTTTGTGTAATTAACCTGTTTTTATTTATATAATTTTAGTAAAATATGTTTTAAGCCCAGTGGTAGGTACTTACAGTTTATGGGGTACCTACAGTAGGTGGGGTTAACCCTAACTACTGACGGTGCTGGATTTTGCTTTACAGGACCAGTCCAAGAAAAACCTGTGAACATACTTGCTATATTAATTGATGTCGTCATAGTTAAACTAGACCAAAAGCTTGATTTTTGTATGAAGTTAACTATCATGCAAGAACAAAATACACACTTACAGAAAGACAATCCTCTATTTTCTAAAACCTTTGGGATCCGTAATTTTTAAAATTTTAGGATTTGCAGAAACCTAAATTTTTGCTATCCTGAAGTTGCAAAATATTGATTAATCAAAATTAAATCTTTCTTGAAAAGTGAGATACAATTTTTAAGTTTTCAAAACGGATACAACTAAATGAAGTATTACACAAATTATACTGTCATGCTTTCTTAAATCCTTTCTTATTCTCCCATTTATAGTTTATCTTCTACTCGACATTTTTCTCCAATCTTAGATCCTATTTATTATATTTTTTTTGTTTTTTTCAAATAGGTCCGAGTGTCCCATCCTAACTATAAAAGAAATGGCATGGCATAAAACCCTTATACTTCTGGTGAATGAGAGATACTCAACTAAACGTGTATAAAAAGGGTATTTTTAACGAATTTCCTTCGGGAAAATTCGATGATGGTATGCTTAGCATGGAATGGAGGATGTCGAAATTAGGACTGTAACCACAAAAGAAAACGTGTATATAATTATATATATATATATATATATATATATATATATATATATATATATATATATATATATATATATATATATATATATATATATATATATATATATATATATATATATATATATTATATATATATATATATATATTTATATATATATGTATATGTATGTATGTATATGTATATACCAAAGTTGTAAAAATAGCAGTAAAAGCTTAGTTTATAAAACATCTTTTTAAACCCTAAACCCACTTCTGAAGCTCAGTACGAAAATCAATCTTGGGAAGGACATAAAACCTATTGACAATCAAATTGTTGTAGCGTTATTATCTCAGTTGGTTGAGTTAGAGCATTTTAAAAGAATCTTATTAGAATTAAAGTTTGTAATTTTTAGCCGATAATAAGGTTTATTTTAAGTTTACTTAGGCGTAGAATTGAATAAAATCGTTTGGAGTCGATATGATCACTCTTCAACTGACTAAATGATCGAAAATCTAAAAAAAAAAAAAATTGGAAAGACTAGGTGTAATGAAAAGGGCCCAGAGTTGATAAGAGCACGTAATGTACTCAAAGCCAATTACCCATAGTCGAATCCTGGCGTAAATTTTTACTGTTTCATTTAGACAATATAAGCTTAAAACTGTAAAATAATTTTGGGGTAGACAACCGTATACCCGGCGATTTTTTTTAAATGTTTAAATTTGTGGTTAGCAATCCAGTTATTGCTTCACGGCTTCACAACTTAAGCAGTAGCGTAGCTAATAGTTTTTTTTCAGAGAAACGCGCTAAACTCATTTTAAAGATAAGTATTAACTGATCCAATTATAACTAATGGGATAAAATAATGCTACTGCTCAAGTTGTAATGCATAAACTGAAAAGCAAAAAAATTGTTAAGCACGGAAGCATGTATTTTTAAGGAAATTCGCCCGAAATGCGGACCTACGCACGAGAATTTTTATAGTTCTGATATTTTTATACAATAAAAGAAGACACTTAAATGTAAAATTCATAAGGAAAGAATGAAAGTAATTGAGAAAGACATTGGATCCGCGTCTTTCCTAACCTGATTCCCTTTCTATCATGTTTCACATTATACACCTTTTAAACCGCTTCTATTATATCTTTAACCTCCCATATTGTTAGTAAATAGGAACACTTAAAATTTCGACACCACACCTTCTTCTCATTTAAACGTTATAGGAACATTTGATAGTTTAAGTTGGTAACAGTATCTACTTCTTGCGTAGTAAGTTCTGCATGAAGCCTCGTTAACCAGCTTTGTAAATGCTGTTTTCTTCCATAACGTTATAATTGCTTTTATAAACCATAAGCTTATGGAGCTCCGTAAGATAAAACCACGTGCTATATATTCATATCAAGGACTTTCTTTGATTTCAAAAGGTAAAATTAAATGTTATAAATTTTATAAAACTCACATCTATTATCAAATTCTAAAAGTAAAAAAGAAGTTATTTTAAAAACGCAGTAACTATACAATGAGTTTTTGTGTGATTCATTGGTTAACATAACAAAGGTTAGCCCTAAATGATTAATTACTTTTCCCGTGTAAAGCTGAGAAGATTTTTAGAACAATCTCTCTAGCGCGTTGACAGGTCCTAATCCTTCGTATCTCTTTACAGGTGTAATGCATTCACATGTATCTACAATCTACAGAGATATTCTCTTTAACTCTATCACTGTATGAATATTTTCTTCCTTTGCTTAGGCATAGGCGATTCTAAAAAGGAGAGGCTAAAGCCTCTCTGATTCCTGGTTTGGAATCAGCCCTTCGAAGAAATATTATTTATATTTTGAAGAGCCCCTAAATAGATAAACCACAAGTAGGGAACTCTGCATATAAATTTTAAAATTAAGAATAAAATTAAACTTAACCTAATTGACTAGACAGCGTAAATTAAAATTATGTAACTTAAAAATAAAAATCAAGCCAATAGATTCAGAACAGAGGATAAAGTACAGAAAGTAAACAAATTATCTCGAGAGATTGGTAGAGAATTGACAACACTAACAAGACGGACAAGAGGGGATAGGGAGGATAATAAGCGAATATACAATAGGCGCCCAGCTCTTCGACCTGCTGGTAAGAATTCGACCTTATCCTGAACCTGGGTGCACGATACTTCTCCAGATATACATTTGGAATAAGGAAGCTATAATAATAATAATAATTATTAATCGATACCCCTGCTTCACTTATAAATATATATATAATATATATATATATATATATATATATATATATATATATATATATATATATATATATATATATATATATATATATATATATATATATATATATATATATATATATATATATATATATATATATGGAATCAGGAAGCTAATTAGAATCGATTTTTCTAAAGAATATATGCGAAAAAATTTCTAAACTTGACCTCTGAAATTAAGGCTTTTCGGAAAAAGGACTTGGGGTGGATGATATGGTAGATCGACTTAAATTAGTTTTATGATTCCAAATATATTTGGAATCATGAAACTAATTTGAATCGATTCCTCCTACACAACTCTGACCTACCCCATTTCCCCTCCCATTTACTTTTCCAAAAAAACCTCACTAGCTTCATTTTATTATGACAATTGGGGAAAAGAAATAAAATAAAAACAAAAACTAAAATATAAAAAAAAACTTTATAAATTTTTTTTAGCAATAAATATAAAACAAAATGTCAAATATTTACTATTTTTTTTAAAAGTGAACTTCAACAATCCTTGGTTAACACTATTTTAAATTGAGACTTTTTTTTCTCTCGTCTACCTTTTAAAATGAAAAGCATAATTTTAGTGGGTTAAAATTCTTTGCGATTTATGAAACCTTAAGTTAAAATTTATGATACCTCGTTTTGAGAAGGGTAAAACGTCGGACTTAGATCATCGTCACTTCTAGAATGTCACATAAATATATCAAAAGTAACAGACCGTGATATTTTTATGCTAGATATTGTCAAAGTTAATCTACCTAGCTGCTTCTATTTTTAAAATTTACTTACTTTTTGTGTCCCTTAAAATTTATAATATGAATGAAATTTTTAGAGAAATTTGAATAAATTTTAATAACTCATAATGAAATAGAATGTAGGGTGGTTAATTCATGACTAAGCTACTATGCTTTTTATTTTATGGCAAATACAGTTATATAGTTATTTATACTTATAATATTATTTAGTAGTTTTATACCTCTCAATAGATGAATCATGCAAGCTTATCATATTTGTAACCTAAGATATTAGATTATCCATCTGTAATCTTTATCTATAAAAGGCTCATGTATGACTGCAGTCAGTGCCATTCGCCATGTAGTCTTCATAGAAGCTACATTATTACGTCATCGTTACGTTATTGTTATTTATATTATATTTGTAATTAATTCTAAAGTATCTTTTAATTGAGTTTTAAACCATTTTCTCTATTCATTTGAAATCACCACTTCAGAGTATTATAACTGGCGCCCGAACAAAAGGACTCTAAGTAAGTTTATTTCGCGAACGCGACTGTTTATCTCGTTTGGAAATAATCTTATTCAGAGAAACTAGGATTCTGAATGTCTGCCGTCTCCAGCATCAGATTCTATACAGTTTATAGTTAAGAAACCTATAAACTTAGCAAGATTCAACTAAGCAAGAATTTGAAGAAAGAAGATTGTCGATATTGGCCGTTTTGCTAGTCCACAGCTATTTCTCCATACTTGTAAGTTAATCTTTTTATAATACTTTATTTCTCGACCTTTTGTCCTGAAATAAGTATAGATATATTACTACTGAAGTAATGATAATTATTAATTAAAAAAATGTGTAAAAATTAATATTTTTCAAACAAATTATATTTTTAAAGTTTATTTTAACAGCTTGGTATTGACTTCTATTTACGCTTACTGCGACTGTTTATCTCGGTAAGATAAATGAAGACTTATTAGGTTTATTGTAAAAAAAGAAGTTTATTTTAACAGCTTGATATTCTCTTCTATTTATGCTTACTGCGACTGTTTATCTCGGTAAGATAAATGAAGACTTATTAGGTTTATTGTAAAAAAAAAAGAAGTTTATTTTTACTAGTTGTAATTCAGCTTAATATTGTTCTATTTATGTTTATTGCGACTGTTTATCACGGTAAGATAAATACAGACTTTATTAGGTTGAATAATTTACAGTTAACAAATAAAATATTATTTTTTTTTTCAAAAATAAAACAAATATATGTATTAATTAAAAAAAAATATATAATTAAATTTAACATAATATATATATATATAAACACTTTATTTACAAAAATAAATATGTGAAGCTGGCCTTATACAAAGGGTTGCTACATACACAGCGTACTTATCAATCTAAAGAAAAATATTAAAATTAATAAAAGAAATATTTTGATAAAGGTAGATTTAAGTCATAGTATATACATAACGCTAAGAAAAATAGGTTAGTCAAAATAAGAGAATAATACAATATAAATTCAATGAAAAAAAAAAAAATATAGTAAAATAAATAATAAGAAAAGTACATTAATTAAGAATAAATGTGGTGACTTATAATGCCTAAAGAGTCTAAAATTATATTTTCTGAGAGAAGTCTTAGAAAATTTTGATCCGTTCCGATCTCGTCAAAGAACTTTTTAGACCTATCAGATATAGTTCCCTTGATCCAAACCATAAACCATGTATTGTATAAGTCCTATCTCCATGCTGGCATCTAAACTTTTCTTATAATACTCTATACATTTCTCATAGATGTTACTCTTTTCTATGTGGACTTTATCAGCTTGGTCGATATCATTGGTTTCATACCTTATTGTAGGGTCGATTATAAGGGCAGTTTTGTTGTTTGGATGGAATGCTATTATATCGGAAAACCTGGAAGAACCTTCCGAGTCAATAGCATATACCTCGTCGTAACAAGTATACTTTTTCTCTTTAAGCACTTCTGAGATCTTTTGCTTAACGTTATGGTGGCGTCTGGTCACCAGAAGCATGTTGTGTGGGCATTTTCCAAGCACATGGGCTGGAGTTTCATTCTCTCTGCCACAATGGCGACAGAGGGTCCCAACATCTCCTGTTGACTGGACACTATTCCCAGGAACTGCTCTTAAAGGAGCGTAGTTAGTGTTAAGCTTTATTGAGTTCGTCCATTCAGATCCCGTAAGTACTTTCCGATCCCAAATATACTTGTTACCACTCGGATAATCTTTAAAGTGATGAACACCAATTCCTTATCTATTTTTTGCTTATTGTGACTGTTTATCCCGACAAGAAAGAATAGTGAAAATTATTATCTTAATTTATAATAAAAAAAAAAAAAGAAAGAAAATCATATTATTTTAGTTCTAACAAACGAAATACTATTATTTTAATTAAATTAAAAAAAATCCATTATTTTATTTACAAAAAAAATCATATTATTTTATTTATTAAAAAGAATATTTACTGTACTTATTTTATTTATTTACTCAAAAATATGATTTATTTATTTTTTTTTTATTTTATTTTTTTGTTAAATAAAAGAACAAAAACAATATAAGTGATTAGATTATATTTTCTTTAAAGAAAAATTATTATTACAATCTTTATAATATAATCTTACTATTATTCACTATAGTCATCAAAATTATTTTAACTTTTCCAAAAATATCATCACTGATTACACTGATATATTATCCTCTTGTTTTAAAGAAACATATGTATAACTAATAGTTTATTTTTCAAAAGTGATACATTATTTTACTAGTAGGTATTAAAAGTCATTTGTTGTTTGATGATTTTTAAGTATTTTGATCCTTAAGTTTTACTAGTTTCAGAATTTTAACTTAATTTATTTCTATTTCTGAATCCGATAACAGAATGTCTAAACCCTATACTTATGATTTAACCGAAGTTGATTATGACCATTTAACGGAGTTTGATGGCAATCCATTAGATCTTTTATACTTTACTAGAGCAATTGAATCTATATTTTCATACGCATGTGACCCAGATAACTCTAGATCTTCCATCAACCATTTAAAGCTTTTGAATATAGTTAAGAGCAAACTAAAAGGCTCAGCACAAAAATTAATTAAGTATAAAGAAGTTGCTACAATACATGACTTAATTGAACATTTAAAAAATCAGTTTGCTGACCATATAACAACCGAGATTTTAAAAAGGAAATCTATCGTTTAAAAATTCAACCCAATGAATCTCCGTTTTCGTTTTTTCAAAAATTTTATGATCTAAAAAATTTGTTGTATACAAGGTACTGTATAGATGGGTTAAGTCCAGAAACCATATCAATATTATTAGAACAAGCGGAAAGAGAGATGATTTATCAGATGTACGATGAATTTCATCCTGAGTTATCTTGTTTCATTATTTCTTTTAATCCACTAAATCTGGATGCATTTAGGAAAGTCCTTTACACCAAATGTACCTTAGTTCCCAATCTAATTGTTCAAAAAGTAGATTATAATCAACTTCATGACCAATCATCGCATTATTCCTATGTTCCCTATAACTATTATTTACCAACCGGCTCATCAGACACCCCCAGAGTATATGCCAATGAAAAGGAGTATTATTCTAATAGCTTAACTCGACGTAAAGACAACGTTACTGAGTCTGATATAAAATTAATTCCATCAAAATAATCCTTTAAAGTTTACTAAATCATTTGATCATGTACCAAATACAATTACTCAAAGTCCATCATTATTAAATCAAACAAATTTAGATAAACTTAACCAACTTGATGTTTCACCAAATATAACATCTAAAAATGTTTTGATCAGCAAACAAAGTAAAGTCCATATCTGTAAAACAGATAAAGATTATGGAACAAATTCACATGACTCAGATGAGATAAAAATGAATCTCCACAAAGATAAAGAGTTAAATTCCAAAAATCAGAATGATACAATAACCATCCCCTTAGATAAGAATAATCCCTCTTATCTGCCTCTTACTAAAAATAAAATGCAAATTAAATATGTGAATAACCCCTTATTAATCAAATATAAACAAACAGTACTTAGCCATGTAACTTCTAAAAGAAAACCTCGGAAATTCTTTAAATTTAAAGAAATATCTAAATATTATAACTGTTATGCCCAAGAGCCAATAAAATTAAACTCCCAGAATCTTATCATAATAATATTGCTCATATATATCAAATATATTATCATACAAACTCATTTTATTTCAGTCCTTATTCTGATATAAATATTTGTAAAACGATGCTGAATTCAGCATGTTATAATGTTAATTTTGAACTAATGATGGAAATATTCAAATCTAGGTATAAAGAAAAGTAAAACTATTTTGCTTTTAAATTTATAAGATCTGATGATACCTTGGATATTCCCAAGTGCTTCCATAATTAATCATGAACATTTTCTCTTATAAACCTTATAACATAAATATGAATAATATGTATTAAAAATGAAAACAATAATTAGCATTATTATAGCGATATCAAGTAATAAATAAATAAATAATACAGTAGTAATAACAGTAGAGTATGAAAGTAATAATAATAGATAATATATTAATAACTATACAAAGTATGTTAAATTTGTAATATTGTAAAATAAAAATGGTTTAGTTATTTTATTTCATCATGATAATAAATATATTATTTATATTTAATATATTAATAATAATCATATCTTATTTTATTAATTTATCGTGTAATGTAATACCTAATTAATAATATTTTATATTAGTAGTAATTAATACAATAATTATTTAGTTTAAATATGTAATTCTAAGCTAAAGGTTGTTAGTTAATGATAATAACCTATTGTAATCTTTATTTAGGTTTATGTTTATATAATGCTTTGCTATCATAATTCAAAGACATACTAATATTAATTTAATTAAAATAAATGTTAGAATTAAACTAATAAGTAATTATGAGAAAATTATATTTATTTTGCTTCAAGTTTTAATAAAAACTTTTGTAACTTTAATATTATAATAAGAATTAATAATAGTTAAATATTAACTTCAATGCATTTTAAGAATTAATAATAGTTAAATATTAACTTTAATACATTTTAAGAATTGATAATATAATAGTTAAAGTTTTCTCTTTACTTTACTGTTAGATACCTCATGTTGAAGGATCATTATACATATATCTGAAAATGCATTATTTAACTAAACTTTAGAGTCTTTCTCTATACATTAAAACAACCTTTGGGTACTAAAGGACAAGTTGACTAAAATTATTGCAATTGTGACTGAAGTTAATCTTTAATATTATAATGATCAACTACATTAATTTATGATAATGATTAATACTTTTTAATTATACTAACAGAAGTAAAATTAGTAAGAAAATATGTAGCATATATTATTTTTACTTTTCCTTTGTTTGTGGTAAAAGATTTTGTAGATACTTTAATATTATTAAAGCATTCTTATTAAATTTTTATTAATGTTAACCATGTAAAAGAATGCTTCGCATTTAAAATATTTCATTTAAATAACTTATTGTATGAGCCCTTATTATTTTAACCTATACAAGTACATAAGAAGTTTAAAAAATATTAATGAAAATATTTTAATCTTACTGTTAAATGCTGGATGTTTTATTCTGTTAAATATTTCACTTTACTGTTATCATCTTATTTTAAGACGTAGTTATATTATTACCAATAATATTTTCTAAATTATTCGTAATTTGATTTTACAAGCCTTTACTTTTCCTAAAGAACGAATTTTCTATCTACTTATTTCAATTGATTAATAAAGTCTCATTTGCCTACATGTACAGTACAGTAAAAAAATGTCTTAAACAACAATCTGTTGAGTAAAACTTAATACATTTTATGAAATTTTTAACAATAGTGTAACTTTCTTCATATATAATCAATTAATTTATATAAGTAAATTTGTAACAAGTTAATATAAAAAAAAATATATAATATAAACTCCTTATAATCTTTAACATAAAATAATTTTAATATAGTTGATATTAAGCTAATATAGTTAAAATAATTAAATATACATACATAATTTAATGTAATATAAATAATTTTGACATAATTTTAAAATAATGATACATAGCGACCTAAATAATTTATATCTTATGAATCTAACAATTAAAACTAGTAGTTTTATATATTTTATGAATTTATATTATATTATTTCAATATGATTATATGCTAAATTGATTAATTTTAATATTTTTACTTTACCAAATTTTTGTAGAATTATTTGCTCAATTAGGATTTTATTATTAGAAAAAATATTACCTAGTTATAGACATGTTTTTGATAATATTTCTTATTGTTATGTTAAGTAAACTTATAAATTTAGCAGCATAAAGTCAAAATTAATTAAAATTAAACACTTTCAAGAAAAAATGTTTATATAGCATTTTTGACTATTTTTTTTATATAAATGTATTAAAATTATTACTAACCATAAATAATATAAATGTTATATTACCAAATTATAATTAATAATTCAGTTAAGTATAAAGCTATATTAAATAATTATACTTGCAACTTGTAATTATGTATTGTAAATGAAAGAGGACGCTTTCATCTTCTTCTAAAATTATATTTTTCTTAAATTTACCAACTACATCACTTGATATAGTTCAAGTTCGTGAGGACACTTCACTCTTAAGGAGGGAGAAGTTATATAGTTATTTATACTTATAATATTATTTAGTAGTTTTATACCTCTCAATAGATGAATCATCCAAGCTTATCATATTTGTAACCTAAGATATTAGATTATCCATCTGTAATCTTTATCTATAAAAGGCTCATGTATGACTGCAGTCAGTGCCATTCGCCATGTAGTCTTCATAGAAGCTACATTATTACGTCATCGTTACGTTATTGTTATTTATATTATATTTGTAATTAATTCTAAAGTATCTTTTAATTGAGTTTTAAACCATTTTCTTTATTCATTTGAAATCACCACTTCAGAGTATTATAACTATACTAATTAATAAAATTTTATATTTCTTAATTCAACAAGAAAGTAGTGTGGTTAATTAATAACTAAGCTCCCATGTTGTATATTTTATGGTAATGTATATTTTGTGGTAAATAAACCTAATTAATAAATTATACTCAAAGACTTAAGCTTTATTTATAATAAATAAACAGCATCAATTTACATACACACATTACATTAATATACACATTTCTCATGAGGAGCAGTATATGGGAAAAGGGATTCTAAGAACGCACCATATTATGTTGGTCGTCTTATCAATTTTAATTAAGGCTGAGTTGCCAGTACTTTAATTCACATGGCTTTTGCTTTAAATGAAGTTCAATTTTATTATCAACAACGGTTGCAAATGTCGTTTGCTAAAAATGTTTAAATGTGATGTAAACATCACGTTGCTTGACCATATTTTGGATTACTGCTAGAAGCATGCTGAATTTCGTATGGATAGACATTTTTCGCATTTTATGAATTTTCCAAAATTTTGCTCTTATTATTGCCTGTTATAATAATATTTATAATAAAAAATATGTTTCGTATAGCACAACTAGATCTACAGGGTGTCCACGGATGGAGTTGCCTATACGTGTAAATGACAAAAAATTTCATTTTTCGACAAAAAGTCACTCTTTATAAAACTTTTTACTTGTTTTGAAACGAAGATCGAGCAGACTAAAAGTTTCGTACCATGTACCCAGTACCCAAAATGTACAATTTTTTTAAAATTCGCCAAGAGAGAAGTAGGTCAATTTTGATTTTACGACAAAAAGTTATTCTTCAAAAAGTCACTTATTTTTAAAAAAAAATCAATTTATGCAATAAAAACATGACAATCATTTTTCACCATTTTTGGTGTTCACGGATGGAGTTGCCTATACGTGTAAATGACAAAAAATTTAATTTTTCGACAAAAAGTCACTCTTTATAATAATTTTTGCTTATTTTGAAACGAAGATTGAGCAGACTAAAAGTTTCGTACCATGTTTTTGTGGAAGCGTGTATTAATTTAAAACTTTTTTTTTTTTGTTGAAATCTCTTTAATACTAAATAATTTACATGACAATAATAATCTTGTCATCTTCAATCAAAGTCATTCATTTTAAATAAAATAAATAAATAAATAATAAATTTCCATCGCATCTGCGACACTGCCACCGACTGTTGCATCTTCATTAGTTTCTTTATACCTCAATGGGGTATAAATGACTGATAGGTCGTAATATTATTTTCTTCTCTGTTCGTACTGTTGCTGTTCTTATATTGCCGTCTGAACTTTTATTTAATGAAATTATTTTACCAAGTTTCCAGTGTTGTCGAGGTCGTTTGTCTTTATCCTCGACAAGCACTATATCTTCAATATGTGGTATCTTTCCATTTTTCGCTAAATAATTTTGCTTCTCTCTTAAACTTAACAAATATTGCTTTTTCCAAATCATCCAAATTTCATCTAATAAACTCTTGCCCTTTTTCCATGAATCTAAAATTTTATGTTTTGATGGATCCAATTAAAATTTTTCTTACTTCTGGACTTCTCGTGGTAAGGAAGTGAGCTGGAGTCAACGCCTCCTCACTCCGTCCTCTCTCAACGTATACTAAGGCCTTGAATTTATTATTCCTTCAATTTCTATTAAAATAGTTGTTAACTGATAAATGGTTAGACATCGGCGTCTAGAGAGAGATTTTTAAACATTTTTTTACAATTTTAATCAATCTTTCATAGACCCCCCCATCCAAGGGGAAATTCAGCGATGAATTTCCATTCTATATTATTTACTGAACTAAATGCAAAATTTCTTCCCCTTCAATAACATTATCCAAATTTTATCAAGTATAACTTTAGCAGATTTAAATTGAGCTGCGTTTATCCGATATAATTAAATTTACATGTCCTCTCCTAGCAATAAATCTACGAAATGCCAATAAAAAATTGCTCAGTGGACATGTCGCTAAAACTTCAATATGAACAGCTCTAGTACTAGACATGTAAACAGACACCCATATACTTTTTCTTTTTCATTTAAAGTATTTTTTATCCAAAGTGGGCCAAATAATCTATCCCTATACTCCCGAAATGGTAAACTTTTTGTTACTCTGAACGCAGGCAAGGGAGGGTAAATTAGGATACCAAAGGTTGACCATTAAATTTTTTTACAAGCAATACAGTTTTAATTGTCATTTTAACTAAAGATCTACCTTTAGGAAACCCAATAACTGCGTCTTATCTCCGCTAATGTGGAGTCAGTGGCTAAATGATATACTTTATTATGACAATCCATGATAACTAATTTAGTAAAATATCTTTGTTTGATAATACTTTTGGAAAAATTTCATCTTTTTTCTAGCTCAGATTTTCTAATCTTCCCCTACATCTTATCAAATTGTTTTCATCTAAAAATAACCCCAATTGTTTTTGTAATTTGTTAGATTTTCCCTTTTGTATATCATTGATAACATTTCTAAAATATTCTAATTGAATCCAGCGAATCCAACTATCTTCAGCTGACTTATTTTCAGCGGCGGATAGTTCATTATTTGTTTATTTTTTATGTTTTAAATTTATTAATAAATTTTTTGACAATAAGCGGTGACCCTAATTACTTACGTAACGAAGAATATTTTAGATGATTAATGCCAAAAGGCGTTTCAATTTTTATAACAGGGTTTTGATTTATTAGTACACAATGATTATTTTCAAGTCTATTTCTAGATCTTCGTCCAAATTATTAAATTTTATTTCGGGTGGCCAGTTTTCAATAGTTTTCGTNGCAATAAATCTACGAAATGCCAATAAAAATTGCTCAGTGGACATGTCGCCTAAAACTTCAATATGAACAGCTCTAGTAACTAGACATGTAAACAGACACCCATACACTTTTTCTTTTTCATTTAAAGTATTTTTTATCCAAAGTGGGCCAAAATAATCTATCCCTATACTCCGAAATGGTAAACTTTTTGTTACTCTGAACGCAGGCAAGGGAGGTAAATTAGGATATCCAAAAGGTTGACCATTAAATTTTTTACAAGCAATACAGTTTTTAATTGTCATTTTAACTAAAGATCTACCTTTAGGAACCCAATAACTGCGTCTTATCTCCGCTAATGTGGAGTCAGTGGCTAAATGATATACTTTATTATGACAATCCATGATAACTAATTTAGTAAAATAATCTTTGTTTGATAATAATTTTGGAAAAATTTCATCTTTTTCTAGCTCAGAATTTTCTAATCTTCCCCTACATCTTATCAAATTGTTTTCATCTAAAAATAACCCCAATTGTTTTTGTAATTCGTTAGATTTTCCCTTTTGTATATCATTGATAACATTTCTAAAATATTCTAATTGAATCCAGCGAATCCAACTATCTTCAGCTGACTTATTTTCAGCGGCGGATAGTTCATTATTTGTTTTATTTTTATGTTTTAATTTATTAATAAATTTTTGACAATAAGCGGTGACCCTAATTAGCTTACGTAACGAAGAATAATTTAGATGATTAATGCCAAAAGGCGTTTCAATTTTTATAACAGGGTTTTGATTTATTAGTACACAATGATTATTGTCAAGTTCTATTTCTAGATCTTCGTCCAAATTATTAAATTTTATTTCGGGTGGCCAGTTTTCAATAGTTTTCGTCAACCATGACGGACCTTGCCACCATGAATTTTCTAACTTTTTAACCGATACACCCCTAGTGATTACATCCGCTGGATTTTCAATTCCAGGGATAAATCTAAATTGAGTTTTACTCATAGCTTTAATTTCCTTAACACGTTTTTCGATAAAAATCGGCAAAGGATGACTTGATTTTAACCATTGTAGTGCGCATTTAGAATCAGACCACAAATATATGTTTTGAATTGACAATTCTAAATTGTCTTTAACTAAATTTAAACATCTTGATCCTAATAAAATCCCTAATAACTCTAATCTAGGTATAGTTATTACCCTAGTCGGAGCTAGTCTAACTTTGGCAAAGATTAACGTTGATAGTTTATTTAAATTGTTAACAATGTAAATTACTGTTCCATAAGCGTTTTTAGAAGCATCTGAAAAACAGTGCAAATCATAATTTAAATTTACTGAATTTATGTAACGTGGAATTTTTATTAAATGAATTCCGTCTAAATCATTAAGTAAAACATTCAACTCATTTAATTGACTATCATGAAATTTAGTGTCCCAATCCACATTATTTTTCCATAAATTTTGTAAAAATATTTTTAATTTTATAGTTATGGGACTCACAAAACCCATCGGATCGAATATAGATGCTAAATATTTTAAAAGTTTTCTTTTAGAATCTATTTCTTGAGACTCTTTTCCTTTTATAGAAAACGAGTCTTCTGAAATATTCCATAATATTCCTAGGACGCTGATAATTTCATTAAGATCAATATCATCTTGATTATTATTCTTAATTAAATTTTTACAAGTACTATCGTTAGTATTCCAATCTCTTATATTCATCCCCGCCTTTTGGAAAATAGTTTTAGAGTCAGAATAAGCATTGAAAGCTTCTTCTGTTGAGTCTACACCAATTACTGCATTGTCCATGTAAATATTTTTTGAAATCTTTCGAGCTACCTCTATATTACTATGTAAATTTAAATGATACAGGACTACAGCCTGTAATAAGAAAGGGCTCGAAATTACTCCAAAAGCTACTCTACAGAACCTATAAATTATAATATTGTCCAAACTTAAATCTTTTGTTATATCTTTCACCCATAAGAAACGTGTAACATCTCTTTCACTATCATTTAACCCAATTTGTAGGAATGCTTTTTCTATATCAGCTACCATCATTATTTTATAGAATCTACATCTAAGTAAAATTCCAAGTAAATCTGCTAAAAGAACTCTCCCTCTATAAAGACAATCGTTTAAACTTTTATCTCCCTTTTTTGTCCTAGCAGACGCATCATAAACAATGCGTACTTTAGTGGATGTTTTTAATGGAGTTAAAACTGCGTGGTGAGGCAGATAATGAATTAAGTTATTGTATCTATTTGAGGTACTTCCTCTATAACACCTTTATTTAACTGATCTAAAATTATATTATTATATTTGTTCATTAATTCCGAATTGAGAGAAAGTTTTTTATGAGTTGAACGTAATCTGCCTAAAGCTAATCCGTAATTTGAGTTCAAGTCAACTGACTTGTCCCTCCAAGGCCACGAAACATGATAACGGCCGTCTTTGAAATGTATACTTTCTGAAAATTGTTTGAGGGATAAATCATCGTCTGTGATTGATCCTGATTCTTTAATGCCTAAGGATTCTAAATCCCAGAATTGCTGTAAATTATAATAACCTTCATCTAATATTTCTGAAGTAGAAGAGGCATACATGTCATAATCTTTACAAGATAAGCACATTGTTAGTAAAGAAGAACAAGATTCTTGGCATTTATCTGAATTACTATTTCTCCCACTAAGAATCCATCCTAATTTGGTATTTATAATATACAACCCATTGTTTATTTTTATTTTTTCTAACATGACAATGTCGAAAAAATAATCATTTCCTAATAGAAGATCAATGTTTTTATTTCCCCCTAAATTTTCGGATTTATCAGCAAAATTTAGACCTGGAAATTTTGTTTGTATCGGATAATGAAGGTTGTTCTAATTTTAAAGATATTATTGGAATAACATTAGCTACAATAGACATTGATTCATTATTTTTAAGTTTTATTGAAATTTCTACTGAATTTGTTTTTACTAACATAGGTTTTGTCGCACCAAAAACACATAGAGACAAATACTCTTCGTTTCCTAGATTTAAATTTAATTTGTTTGCTAACTCTGACGAGATATAACTGCGTTGGCTGCCACTGTCCAAAATAGCATGACAAAGAACTGTATTTGATTTATTAATATTTTGAACTGTAACAGTAGCAGTTTGCATATGAACTGAATTCGAAGTTGTCAATAGTTGACTTTCACTAATTTTATTTACGATTTTGTGTTTGTTTTTCTTTATTTAAGTTACCAAATTTAATAGGACATAAGCTGCGATGGTGGTGTCTAATCTTTTTACAATATATACATGATCTATTGTCAGTATGTTCTGAAGCAGCATGTTTTGGACGTAAGCAAATATAACAGTTGCCTTTTATAATGGCCTTTCTTTCTTCGACTGTTTTAAATTTAGTACATTCGTCACTGTAATGGTTGTTTTTACAAAAATGACATTTAATTTCCCTATTCAATAATGATCCAGTGGTCATTTTAACTGATTCTTTTTTAAAGTCAGTTTTTGATTTGTTTTGATAATTATTACTGTTTTGATTTTCACCACTATATTTTGAAATTGGTTCACTCGATAATTCTTTAGATTTAATTATTAATTCCAAACAATTTCTTAAATTTTCAACATCAGATTTTTTATTTTTACTAGAGCATTCCCCTGCAATTAACGGATTTAATAAAGATGATTGAATTAAATTAATTTCTTCAATTTTCTGAACTATTTCAGCTGGAAATTTTGAAGTAATAAGAGAAATAAATGAATTGTGATTTATATCTTCTCCTAAAGCTTGAAGAGATCGAATATATTGTTCGATATCATCAAACGTTTTCCTAAGTTGCCAAATATTATTATTAGATTTAGATAAGTTACGAAATCGTTTATAAATTTCATTTTTTACTAATGAATCATTATGAAAACGATTTTTTAATAAAGTGACAGCGACATTATAATTTTCGTTTGTCACTGATAGACCTGCGATACATTTTTCTGCATCTCTGGTCAATAATCCTTTTAAGTAACAAAATTTTTCTGTGTCATTTAAAGTCGTATTTTTATGAATAGCATTTTCATAAGATTGCCAAAAAGATGAAAATTCTAAAATATCTCCATCAAACTTTTTTATCTCCAATTTGGTTAATTTAATATTAGAAGTTGAAGTTGAAGGAAGATGCGATGAACTATTAAAAATTAACATTTTCAATTTGAATATTATTCAAATATGTTTCTAATTGAATTTGAACATCATCAATATCTAATATTAATGTCATTGCATCTTCTTCTTCTTCTTCAAATCTTACTTTTTCAGTTTCATCTAATATCGAAAGGTTACCTAGATTTGTCCTTAAAGATTCATATCGTTCCCCAAATTTTTTAATTTTTCCTAAGAGATTTTGAGCCGTAATTCGTGATTTTTCCTCCGAATACAAAAACTCGCGAATATCATTGAGTGTATTAATAATTTTTTGTTTGGTGGGTTCCAAAGCCTTTCTAAGGAAACCGATGCCTTCCATTTGTGTTAATTAAACTTTTGAATTTATTTTTTAAATTCAAACCCTCAATACACGTCAAAGATTTCAGAGTGGATAAAATTAACTCACTTATTAATGTCTCTTGGTTTTTGAACGTACGAATCTTCTTTAAATTTCTTTTTTAAATTTTGGAATACTTCAGAATTTCTCACTTTAAGATCCAATTTTCAACCACGCTCTGCTACCATTTTGTGGAAGCGTGTATTAACTTAAAAACTTTTTTTTTTGTTGAAATCATTTAATACTAAATAATTTACATGACAATAATAATCTTGTCATCTTCAATCAAAGTCATTCATTTTAAAATAAAATAATAAATAAATAAATAATAAATTTCCATCGCATCTGCGACACCACTTACCTTCCTAAACGGGATTTGAAACCATGAAAGCTTAAGCATAACTTCAGCTCTAAGAACTGAAGCTTCTTAGAGGGCTCGGCTATTTTCAAGAATCACTACTGTTGAGGTTTATTTGGTTTGTTCCCTGCTCTAAATCCTGTTTC